>OU342662.1:14324219-15038399 GCA_910589605.1 Chrysoteuchia culmella | reverse complement strand
ATTTCCGTCATCTCCTAATAGTTTAATTTCTGGCCAAACTTTAGTTATATAATTAGTTGGTAGTAAAGGCAGTAAAGAACAGAGAACAGTTTTTTCATACCCCACATTCGTACCCAATATCCCCAGTTTTTCAGCTTTTTTGAAAACCGCTTTCGCGTAATGGTAATAGCATCCACTTATTATTATTTCTGGAAAAACAACCTTGTGCTTGAATCTGTGCAATTTCATAATCACATTTGAACCTTCTTATGCTAATCCCAATTTTGCTTTTAATCAATTCGAAAAGTCTTATGCAATAAGCAATATATAACCGGAACAATATTTACCGTGTCGCTGTTCTCTGTGTTTATATTGACGTGAATGGTATAGAGTTGATAAAAAATCGGCACACATTTGAATGTGCCGTCACCATAAAATTGTGTGTCCATATTATCTGCCAGTACTTTTAATTTCTTTATAGCAAATGAACCGCAGAAAATTAAAATCTTATTTTCTTCATCACCATCATTACCGACGAGAAAATTTTCGGAAATAATATTTGGTACTTGTATTTCTTTTAAAGAGTCGTTATTTTTATTAAGTTTTAAAAATTTATTTCTTGTTCGGCATAGAGAGTCTTTTTTTGATATATAGAGAGATGCTTCGTTTATATCGCCATTGCTTCTTATAGCAGGTGTAGATTCATTATCATTTTCAGCCGACATGTTATTCTCGGATTCCTATAAAATTACATTTTCTAATATCTTGTTTACAGACCCAAAAGTGTGACACACCATATTCTTCGCTTTATCTACAATTAAGGAAATTTTGTTTTTTGCGTGGTTTGGCTCACACGTATGTTGACTAACTTTTACTGCGTTTGAATTAAGCTTTAGGGAAGCACTGCAAACCTTCCGGTTGGAACATCGCCAAAGTGATGATCCATCCCTGTTAGTTTTGTTCCTTGTATATTCATAGCCATCTTTTAATAAATTTTGACCACCCTTTTTATTTGTAACAAACAACTTCATTAGAGTTCATTTTATATTTTATTTTACGCAAAACACGACCTGATTCTTACGCAATGAAGGAAAACAAATTAAATGATACAATAATTGAATAGTTATGATGAGTATTGATGACACCCGTCATGTTGATTTATCATTAGTAGGTTTAAAAGCACTTGAAACTCATTTTCGAGTGCCAGCACATAAACACGATAAAAGAAGTTTGCATGTTGGATATCCTTTCAAAAATATGACATTTAGGCAAAACGCGACTTAGGCTGACGAATATCTAGGCAATCTACTAAATAGACTGACATCGTCCTAGGCATAAAGCCAAAAATATGACGTAAGGTAAAATATGTACCTATTAATAAAATTAGCTTTTTATTTCGAAGTTAGACCTATACTTGAAAAAATAGTCTTCCTGCTTCTTTTTTTGTCTGGTCTGTTTTGCATTGTGAATGTAAAAGTAAAACGAAAATTTTGTTATAAAAATTTTTTATTTACTAAAAAATTATAAATTTGAAAATCAACAATATTATACATAAACTAAGGTTTTGGTCTGTTTTGCATTGTGAATACAAAATTCAGTTTTTATTTACTAAAAGACTGGAAATTTTAAAATCAACTATTTGAATAAAAAATAATATACCTTTACTAAGGTTTTGGCCTGTTTTGCATTGTCAATGCAAAACTAACATTTATAATTTTTATAAGAATTTGTTAGTGACTAAAACCAAGAAATTTGAAACTCAACCATTTAAATCAGATATTATACTTATATAATGGGGATTAATAGCACTTTTAGATTTATATAACAAAATTACTGTTTTTATTTTTTCTATTTTGTGGTATATTTCTAGAGATATATAATATCTAATATATAACTTCGGGTCGGCGTTTTATTGGGTGAGGTCACTGTATAACACTTTGTATGCAGCTTTTTCGTCAGAGCCGATTTGGACAGAGATTCGCCTTTGTATGAATCATGAAACGGTATACAATGACGTCACGCAAAGCGCGAATTATGAAGTTTGAAACGATGTAAATCTATATCGTATTTGAATAACACAAATACAGTTCAGTTTTTATGTTTAAGCTATATGCACTGCAAATCTAAATATTCAAATTATTATAACAATTTTTTATTTACAAAAAAAATTTAAAATAAAATTATTGTTCAACTTTGTCCCACCAAGCTGCCCCTCTGCCTCACCAGGGCTTACACTTAAGAGTTTGTGTAAGCGCAGAAATTACCAACCTGACCTGTCATCAAAATCTACCTGGCAGTTTGGAATAAAATTGTTGTTTTTTCTATAACCAGAGATATAACGGGACGCCCATTGATGTCTCCTTAATAGGTAGCTTTTGAGGAATGATCAACGGGGGGTGGGGGGAGTGTAGAATTCTGCACCAGGCACCTAAAAGCTTAGTTACGGCATTGGCCGGGTCCACTTGTTACTGTGTTTTCTTTTAATATTTCCAATTCTATTTCATGTTTCTCCTTATTAAATATCAATTGTTGAGCATGGTGTTGGTCGGCTCTTTTTTTTTCTGTTAAGGTACTTATATTTTAAAATTTGAGACCTAAGTAGCTTTTCTACTGTTGAAAATTCATTAGGTGTAGTTGAATATGGTTGTTGTACCAGTGGAATTGGGGTATCAGTTTGGGGGCATTCACGTTCTGGAGGTTCTGGCAAAGGTTCTGGGTCTACTACTATTGGAGATTCTTCTATTTCTATGAAGTCCTGAAAAATTACTGGCATATCTGATTGTGATGATAGTGCAACTGGTACTGTGTTAGTTTGAGTTGTTGAATCTGTAATAAAAGTAACAATTAAATTTTATTGTAAAAACCCTGTCATTGTTTTATTGTAGTCAACAGCTATGGGTTTACACTTTAACCTTGGGAGCGCCCTTACGTCGCTTATAATAGGGGCCGTTTTCGTAGTGCAAATGTAAAGCAGTGCTACGTGCTGCTGACCGTACATATTAAGACAATACACATAGTTTTTTTTAATCTCTTTTTTTTCTCTAATTCATATTATACAGTCAAGAGAATTTTAGCAAAGCGATTTGGCCATTTGTTAAGTATAGAACATGTTGTGATGTTGCAAAAATCTCCCGAGGGCCTGCCAGAATAACAGCGTGTTGTGCAGTTTTTTGGACGGCACAGGAACATTGCTGAGGTCCTGATTAGTCTCTGCTATGTACGTATGTGTTTTATTTTTCTTCTTTTTTTTTTAATTTATTTATTTATTTAGGTACACAAAACAGAGTGACAGCAAATACATGAAGACCAGTACAAACAGATAAAGATTTATGATAGGCTGCAACTCCACAAGTATGTGTACACAGCATGACAGGCATTTAACATCAAAAATCGCACGCTACAATATAAATTAATAATTAATAATAATAATAAAGAAAAATAATAATAATAATAAAATCAATAAAAATAAAAAAACAGCGAGATATCATAAAATTAGAAACAAATATACATTAAAATTCATCATACAATTATTACATTAATTCAATTTCAATTTTAAAAGTTTTAAATCTTATTTAAAGTTTTAAATTTTAAATTTTATTGCTTATTATAGTTTGTATGTTTTGTTAGTTACCATTTGTTAATTTCTATTGTATTTAAGAGACTAATAAAATGTTTTCTATTCTATTCTATAATAAGTAGATAGAATTAAGAAGATTTATTAGATAATAAGGTTCCTACTTTTCGCATTTTACTAACGAAAAACGAAAAAAACGAAGTTTTAATTCTAGTTTAGACATTTGCACGAAATAAAATAATAGGTAGGTACTTACAATTGTGGTCAGAGTCGATAGTGTTTGGTACTTCCACGAGGAGATCTGGCACTATCTCGGCAATGTCTAAGTTGACGTCAGCATCCACCACCAGTCGCCATCCTATGCTGGCCTAGGCTAACTTCAATGGATAAACCATAAAACACACTGTCCATTTCAAAAACATAGTCTAATAGTTCTTTGTCTTGTTGTTCACTGAAGACTGCGGTAAATCTACCCAACATCTTTTTGCAAGAACCTGATTTTAGATGTCGCTGCAAAGTGGCCCGTGGGATGTCATATTTTGTAGTTTTTATAGCCTGTTTCTTTTCAGTCACCTCCTGCATTGCTTTTTTCATCGTACTTTCATTCCAAAGACCTTGCTCTGTTTTTCTTTTATATTTATTCACCATCCTAAAGGAAAAAAATTACAAGAGTAGGTAAATAACACAATGATAATACTTATAATTTTAGGAAAATAATAAATTAACGTCATTTCATTGCAGTTCACAGAAGGCATGACGAGCATGTTCCCGCGGGCATATCGGGCATGCTCGCTTTGCCCTGCCCGCTTTGCCTTTTTTTTTTTTTATTTATTTGGCATAATAAAAACTTTTACATGGTTGACAAGCGCACCAAAAATCGCTAGGATTTGTCCGGTGTGCTGTGAGTACGTAATTTAATTCACATATCTATAAGTACTTAAGTATAAAAAGATTATAAAAAAAAAAAGATTAATGTTGGACTACTTAACCAAAAAAGAACAGTGTAATTGTAACATGTAAACATCGACAGACTATTCTAAAGCTGACATTCTAAGTTCGGTGTGTTTGTTCTTATTCAAAAGGTCAGTGTTTTTGTTTACTAACGATTTAATCGTGCACTCTTGTTTTTTGACTATCTCTTCTAGATCAGATATTTGACCGTTCATATGGTCCAGAGCAGCCGTGAAGTCACCTATTTCCGCTTTAAAATTTTTCTGCATTTCACGAGTGATGCTGGTAACTTACTTTTTTTGGTCACAGGAGATAGGGCGGTCCTTATCGTCGGTGCTGTCATCCTGGGGCACAAAGAAAGACGACCGCCTAGATACGTGGTTGAGACATTCCTCGCAGCTCCATTCCAGTCCTTCCGAGTTGCGTAGGGCAGCCAGCTGTTTGTTGGTTAGCTTTGCGCAGGTGGTAGATGCGTGAACTGATTTGTTGCACCTACTACACTCGAGACCTGGAAGTTTTTGGGTTATATTCTTATTGCAGTAGACACATTTCTTAGGAGCCATCACTAACGCGATTGCGGGTAGTCGTAGGTAGATACAGAGGGTCGTAAGTTACGCGTCCGGCGCGAATGCAGTCACGTACCGTACTGGTGATATCATGCTTTCATATCATGCTCACGTTTTCGTCAGACCTAACCCAACATTTATTTTCATATTTACATGCAAATATGATTAAATTAAAGTAAGATAAACCCAATACACAAAACGTATCTTGAAAATAACATAGATCACTTAAAATTACACAAAACACAATCTACATACCTTCCTTTTTTCGTACTAAAACGTCGAAATTCTATTTTTTTTTCACACAAGCCGTAGTGTTCGCCCGAGGTATAACGTACGGCGGGGCGGGGGTAAGGTCTATGAGACGCGAGACCGCGTCAAGTGTGTTTACGATGAATCTGTAAAGAGTGCTTGCTTTGGGCCCCCTTCCTTATATACTTTTTTTTGTATTTACAAAAAAAATAAAGTACATGTTATCGGTTTTATTCTGAAAAAAAAATACTTTTTCTAAGCTGATACACAATTAAATTCCTTAGGAACCAATTTATCCGTTTGGTTATTAATCAAACATTCGTACAAACCGGGAAAGGATTGCCTCTGCGCGTATTTAACTAACAATCGCAGTGACTCATTCAACTCGCTCACAGATAAGAAACTGGTTTGGCGTCGAGCCGCCGCCACCGATAGCTCGCAACGCATTATTACGAATATGGTTATCACAAAATCATTATTATTAGAACGCAAATAAATGGACCGTTCCACCAAAAGTCACTACTAATTAGTGAATTCAGCGAGAGTCCCCTAGACAACAGGTCAGCTGGATTGTCCTTGCTAGCGACATGTTACGATCTGGAGTTAGCTGTCAATTCGTTTATTTCTGTCATACGGTTTTGTAAAAACGTTTTCAACAAATGTGGTTATATGCCCACCCAGCCAATAACAATGGTCGAGTCTGTCCAAAAGAACACTTTAGTGAATGCCAACCTTAATGAATCTGTAATTTTTTTATAAAGTCTCGCGCCTATAAGCGCTTTACAACGTTCGAGACGTGGTATACTTATTGCCTTTAAAGGTGACACTGCTTTTTGCACACAAGAGCCTGACATGTACCTCTGAATCGTGATTATATGATCGTACATATGCACACGCCCCATATGCATTTTGTGACGCATCACAGAAAATATGAAGTTCTATATTGTGTGTTAAATCTGTAAAACATACGAAACATTTTTACACATAGATAATAACCGCTGCTGATCATCATCACCGCTTATAAGGTCATCAACAAAAATATCAACAAAGAAGCTTTGTTTCCTCATTCCCACAGTCTAACGCAAGCTGCCGTATAAAGCGCATACTTAAATATGGAGCCGATGCAGTCTCGTACGTCACCGTGTTCAGCTGATAAATACTTAATGGATCAGTCGGTGTTTCACGCCATAGTATAAGTGGTAACGCTCTTTGGTCTGGTTGTTAAAGACTTGTCGAAACATTTTTTCTACGTCGGCGGAAACTACGAATTTGTATTGCCGAAACCGCAATAGAATAGATAATATGTCATTTTGAAGAGCTGGAACTGAATATCATTTAATGACTTTCCAGATGTACTTGCTGCGCTGCCGTTAAATACAACTCTGAGTTTAGTAGTTGTTTTTATCGGCCTAAACACACCGTGATGCGGTAGGAAAAAGTTAGGATTATCAACGTTCTCAATACGACTCATGTGACCTAAAGACTCATGTTCTCTCATGAACTCACAATACATACGTTTATATACTTGTGTGCTTTACAAGTTTGGGTGCTAAAGAAAGAAACTTATTTTTTGCTAAATTATAAGAATCACCCAACTACTCAGGTGATTCCTTTAATAGAATAAGAACAATTACCTTCTTTCAGAACCACGTTGCGTTGTTTGAGAAAACGACTCCTCACACACCTTCTCATCATTAGGAAGAACATCACACGATTGTGATACGTTTTCTATTTCCCAAAACAGTTTAAGTTATTCGCCTAAAATTGCAATGAATATAATGATTATCTATTAAGTTAGTATATAATGGTCCAGACAACAACCAACCTAATTTAGAGTTTTGAAGATATGGTCCGTTAACTAATTTAATTCTATGATCGTTTAAGAGTTCGCAATAAAAATCGGCACCATTAACAAATCTATTTCCGACGAAATATAATATGTAGGATCTGCTAATTGGACATTATCAGATATACGTATAAGATCGGTATTTATGCTAGTCGAGGGCAAACTGGCGGTTATGCGCTGCAAAACAAAACATTTAACCTTCTTGCTATAGTCGTTTAATTTAGAACATTTAATAATTTCACAAGACTGATTAGACTGTGTCACGGATTGCGCGACACCGGAAATATGTATAGTGGACTGTATTATAGTTGCGTTTAATTTGTTTATTAACTTATTTGATATGAAACTATGTTGACTACCGTTATCTAACACAGCACGGGCTGTATGTGTACGACTGTCACTATCCACTATTTCCACCAAAGCTGTACACAGTAACACAGGCTGCAGTGCTGGCATACGCATTGAAGAACTATCATCACTCCCTGGCGGTTGGTAGATAGCCGACATAGCATGGAGCGTGGTGGACGGGCTGCCACCGTGTGACCTATCTGCGAGCTCGCTACGCACTGGCGCGGGCGCATCGTTTCAGTGAAGTAAAGTATTATGTTTTTTTGACACTGCTTGCACGGACCGAACAAACATTTCGTCGATGAATGACCGGCGCGCAAACAATTAACATATAAACTATTTTCGTTTGCAAAGTTAAATCTATCCTTAACCGATAAGTTTAAGAACTTGAAATACGAGTAAAGAGCGTGATTTCAAAATCAAAGATTTTTATTCATATAGACTTATAGATAAGTACTTTCGAATAGTCCAACAATTTTTTTCCCTTCCAGCCATTCAGGACACCTTTTAACTGATAAGAAGAACGGCCGCAAGAAACTTATCAACCTTAACAGAAACAACAAAACTTACAATGGAACATGTTGTTGCCAAACACAATCTACAATATTGAAATATATTTAATAAAAGAGGAAAATTTTCTCATACTTTCCTGTGCAAAAGGGACAATCGTGGGAAATTGGCGCTCGCTTGCCATTGTTAGACAATTTGCTCTATAAATTATTATGCTCTTTAAATAATGTGCTCTTTAATTACAAACCCATATTGGACCACTGACTGTAAAGAACGGTTCGCGGCGCTTTATGTGCCAAATAGGCACCTCAGCTTGGTAGAGTCCCTCCTGTTATGAAAGGGCCGTCCGTGCTGGGTGCAAGGTATATGAACCAAAGCGGCAAGATTTGGGATAAAGAGTTACAAACTCTGTGAAGCCCAATCGGGCTATTTATTAAAATGCTTGCTGTATGCCGGTAAAAACTCGACTATGCATGCTAAACCCATCCATGGGTTCGAGAGCTGTACCGCTAAGGTCATTCTCGAACTCATGGACGGATATCTGGATGCGGGACATTGCCTGGTTATGGACAATTGGTACAACCAAGGTGCAAAAAATGGTAAATAAAAGTGTTCAAAAGGTTGGTGAACACCAGCCTTGTGAACACGTTTTTATAATTTTCCGAAAACACCTTACCCCCAGCAAACCCCTTCTAATTTCGTATGGCCGTCGCAAAAGGTCTTTTTGCGCGGTTTTTATATAAATTTTTGAAATATTAATATTTTACTATGAAACAAACGTATTATCATAACAAAATATGATAACCTTGTATATTCTTAACGTCGCGTGGGGCCATAGCAAAATAGGTAGTATAGAGAACGTAAAAACGCTACAACCTTCCAACCGAGGCTTTCATTGATTTTTTTAAAAGCATTGTGAAGATTATGAAGTCCACAACTCCCCATGTTGAGTAGAATTGAGTCACCTGCATCGCCGTCATTTTTGAGCTTGGACTTTAGGTCTTGCAAAAATTTCTTTTTACATTATGGCCATCCATCGAAACCTGCAATATTTTTTTGTGTCAATGCCATCAGTCGTGGCAAGAAAAGCCTCCAAAAAATCAGCAGCAATTTGCGTACCCCAGAAAAGCTGAGCCGTAATATCTACTTCGGACTTGGTTTTTCTCATTGTTCCCATAACGGACAAAGATGTCCATCTGCCCTTTCTGAGCAACTTTATTAAGGGATTCCTCAAAGCCAATGGTAACGACATCACAATGTCGAAAAAAAATGGCGCTAATCCGTATATAACAATGTAGGCTATTTTTGTTCTTTGCAAGCGCATTTTTTTTGCGATATCAGAGTCCAAAATCCTTAGAGGAAAGTCGGCTCCACGGCTTGTCCACCGTTCCTTTGTGAGCTATGACTTAGAACTTTATACAGACACCAAATGATTTCAGCTTTTGTAACTTCGTCCTTAATCAGCATTGTCATTATAACACGTTTCTCTTTATTATTACTGTGATGTGATAGCGTGACCTGTCCTGCTGATTCGACTATTATGTCTGGGGAAATAGTTGTAATGAGTTCTTTGGAAACAGGTTCCTTTTTATCTTCCCAGTAAAATGATTTAGGGCTCATGCTTTTCTTTTTAATAGATAATGAGATATTGTGTTTTTTCCCGTTCATATGGCTCGTGAGAGCCTGCTCGCCCATGTTACTAAGTGTAAAATTTTTTTACACGTTGTACAGTAGGCAGAAAAAGGGTAATTTTTTACAGGTTCAAGCCACGGTTTACATGTATCCTTTAATTTCCATTAACAATTAAAAGGCGTTTTCTTCCTACTCGACATCGTAGATTGACCATCTGCAAATGATTTCAACGCTTCATAGATCCTTTGTACCGAAAATCTATTATGATCCAGACCCATAGCATACATTATAGTATCGTTAACTAATTTCTTTGGGACCATAAACCTGACTTATCTCATATGATTTTTATCAGAATGAAAACCATTAGCTTCCCACAAGTATGACTGAACACTAACAAAATTGAAAGTGACGAACCATAAAAACTGTTTAACAACACCCCCTATACACCCTTTGGATGCGTTTTTAATAATTTTAAAGAACACTACACTATTTCTAATTGACTGAATGTTAACAAAATAAGACTGACCTTGAGAATCAAAAATTACTGGATTCGTCATGAGTTCTATATAATTCGCCAAAGTGTGAACATATGACCAAGAACTATCACACAAAAAATTTACATGAATCTTTTTTTACACCACCATCTTCTTCAATATACCAATTGGCATTAAGATGTTTTATATCACCTTTAGTTTCAACCAACATTAATGGGTCAAAGATGAAAGATCTAGCTTTCGTCATACTATCGGCTATTTGTCTACTGGTCCTATCATATGTTGAATGAAGAAGAGTCTGGAAAGGCGCAGCACAGTGTTTTTTTTTTGCCCAAAAATCGGACATGCTTGTTTTATCCGTTCGTTTTATAGATTAACTTGATACAAAAGCCTGACTAAAACTCCCATTAAGATTACTTGCATAGTTTTTGAACTATCTTAATTTAAAGTTACAGTTCCGGAAAAAGACAAAAATACAAAAAAAAAATTTTTCTTTATTCTTTAGTGGAAAGATGGTGGTGTGTCATTATGTTGTGAAGCCAAATAAGAAGCATTTTAGGAACCCATTTTAAAACCCATTTTAAATTAAGTGTTAAGATGGCCGAGCAAATCGATGTTTAGTGTTTAGCAACTTTATTTTTTTCTGACTTTGTTCTGGCGAAGTAGAATTTGTAAATAGCTTTAATATAAAGCTACTTAAAAGTACTATTATCAGTAAAAAAACTAAATTCAAAAACCGTGGAACTTCTGAGATTTTGCACCCGGAATTTTCCGGAATTCATCATAAAAATATTTTTTTCCTTAAATATATACTACGTCTCGTAATTATCTGTTTCATGTACAAGGATGCTGGTATAAACGTTTTCAAAATATTCATCACCCAGTTCTCCATCATCATCATCACTCTCGTCATCATTGCATGGGATTTGAAAAGGCTTTAATAATTTTATTACCTCTGGTGGAAGAGGTACCTTTTTTTGGTAATTTTTTCGTGCAATGAGACTGGAGTGCGACACGATATGGTCTGATGATTCTAGCGCCCTATGAAAGAGATCGGTCATTGTACGAATGCGTGTGTCTTTTCGGGTGTGATATTCACGGTCGTGCCGCCAAAATTTATTTCGTGATTCACCCGCCGCCTGTTCGGACAACACACCTATAGGCAAAGATGTCGCATCTATAATAGTGGGACTGTGTATCAGTATCTTATGTAATGTGATGGTCATTGGGTGCCAACCATATTCTGCAACGTATTTAGATGCTATGTTTTTGCAAAAAGTGTCGAATTTAACGGTCTCAATTGGCAATCCGCTGTTTATTGTGATTAAAATCGTGCTTAAATCATCTACCAGCCAGGTTTCAACTCCAAGAATTTCTGAAAATGTTCTACGACTTTCTACTGTGGCAAAAACGCGGCGAGCCGTGTTACCATCATTTGTCGTTCCGGAATTCGGACGCACAATGTCAACTAAAAGACCCATTTGTTGCCTGATTTGAGCCTGAATACGACTTTTTCGTTCCTCTACGATTTGACCCTCAATAGAGGTCTTGGAAATCCGCCATTGTCTTACTCTTGGATCGTTTTTATACCCTATATGGAGTTAAAGCTCTAAACATCTTATGTAGGCATGGAGTGAACTGATGCCGTATTTCACAGCCTCTTCGTTTATAGGCGTTTTGGTAGCCAAATCCAAGTTATTAAATTGTGTCGCAGTTAGATTACAAACTGGACATCTAAGCTGTGAGGGTGTGTTGTTGATTATGTTGTAAACTTTGCCGTCGATGATGCTCAAGATCATCTCACACCTGGCTTTTATGTTATAACCCTTAGAGGTATCATTTATCGTGCAATGAGACTGCTCATTGCACGAAAAAATTGCCAAAAAAAGGTACCTCTTCCACCAGAGGTAATAAATTTGTTAAAGCCTTTTCAAATCCCATGCAATGATGACGAGAGTGATGATGATGATGGAGAACTGGGTGATGAATATTTTGAAAACGTTTATACCAGCATCCTTGTACATGAAACAGATAATTACGAGACGTAGTATATATTTAAGGAAAAAAATATTTTTATGATGAATTCCGGAAAATTCCGGGTGCAAAATCTCAGAAGTTCCACGGTTTTTGAATTTAGTTTTTTTACTGATAATAGTACTTTTAAGTAGCTTTATATTAAAGCTATTTACAAATTCTACTTCGCCAGAACAAAGTCAGAAAAAAATAAAGTTGCTAAACACTAAACATCGATTTGCTCGGCCATCTTAACACTTAGAGATTTTAAAATGGGTTCCTAAAATGCTTCTTAATTGGCTTCACAACATAATGACACACAACCATCTTTCCACTAAAGAATATAGAAAAAATATTTTTTTTGTATTTTTGTCTTTTTCCGGAACTGTAACTTTAAATTAAGATAGTTCAAAAACTATGCAAGTAATCTTAATGGGAGTTTTAGTCAGGCTTTTGTATCAAGTTAATCTATAAAACGAACGGATAAGACAAGCATGTCCGATTTTTGGGCAAAAAAAAACACTGTGCGCAGTTATGGTACAATTTTCTGATAAATTTTCGCAAAAATATGTTCGCATCATTTTTTAAGTCATTATTATATTTATAACTTTTTTTAACTTTGCATTTTACAATGCTATTTTTGTGTGATAAATATTAAACAAAAAAATATACTACAAAAAACAACTAGCTAGGCGACATGAGACTAGTTGCTTTTTTCTAGTATATTTTCTTGTTTAATATTTATCACACATTATTATATTTCCTAAAAACTTTCTTTTGACTCTGAGATTTAGGTATAAAAGTTGTCAACGCTGCACTTCGATTTGCGTGACATTGTTGATTATGCACACTCAAGATCGGACTGCACACATGAAACTCGTCTCGACCTCTTTGAATTACTTTAAACACACAACCACCGGAATCCTTCACTAACGCATCATAACCATTCGGGATCAAAAATTTCTAGTTTATACCCGATGTAATTTGTTTATTTGAGATTCCAATTGTCTCAAAGCCGCTGCGAAGGCGTGAGTATGTCTTAAGTCATGTTTAAATTCTATCTCCAATTCTGGATATGTTGAAATCAAAATGGATTCTTCTTCGGCATTGAGCTGGTTCGCTGGATCTAATTACAATTTTATGTTCTTTAGTACTAGGATCTACTAATCTTTTCACATCATTCAATAATGAATTCCTAACACTTTCGGCCATGATACTTTCTGGATTGGCCATATCTTTAGCAATAATTTTCTTCAATTCTTCATCGTAATCTAAACCCACTCGTCTTACTGATCCTGGTATAATCGCGTTAGGTATCAATTCACCATCGATTCTATAATTCAAATGTCTATACAAATCTCTAAAATCTTTGTAAATCATCATTGGATATTTACAAGACGTGTGTACAATTCCTGCAGATTTAATATATATTCTAGGAATTGCCTCATTATTACCATATAGTTTGTCTAATATATCTAACAAAACTCTAATTTGTGGAAAAGGACCTAAACTCTTGGCTACGTATAGTAAATCTACTAATGAAATCTTTTATCATAGAAATATAAGAAATAACAATAACCATTGGCTGTGATTAAGGTGTTATTTATTATACAAAACTTACCTGCTTCTACGACATTAATATCGGTGTAGATCAGTACTTTTGAAAAAATAGTCATCGTGGAAGATTTTTCGGCTAGAATAATCTTCAAACTTAATCGTCACACCCTGGCGAGAGTGATCAGATAAAATGTGATCGTCAGGCGAGACGATCACAATTTCAATTCGTTTACTACTGTACGTTGTAAACAAATCAGTTGTGTTTGAAGCTATATGAATAATGGTTGGAGATGGTAAAATTAATATTTTTTTTATTTTTTATTTATTTAATTAAATAAATATTCGACTCGGTTATTATTAATCCTTGTTAAAAAACTTTTTCAATTATGTAATTTATGGCTATTAGGGCGGGTACTAGGCTCCATACATTTTTGCCCATTGTCCTTTTATGAAATTTGGGACAATTATTGATATTTGACCTTCTCGAGAGTTGATACATACCAGAAGCATTTCGACAGGATTTCAGGACACTAGAGTGATTGTAAACACAACAGTTTCCTATCAGTAAGCCTGGAAATCCAGTGACTCAACAAGCTACTTTCAGCAACTATAAGCATAGAAATACTTTAAAAGCAATGAGATGTGCTACTCCTGGTTTGATAACTTTTGCGTCAGAGTGTTATGGTGGATCTGTGAGTGATAGGTAAATTATAGAAAGAAGTGGTCTAGACATTTATGCCAAAGTGGGGACTCTATAATGGCTGACCGAGAGTTTAATGTGCAAGACATATTTGCAACCAAAGATATAACTATTAATATACCAATGTTCCTTAAAGGCCGCAAACAAATTCCAGGTGTGCAGATAATACAAGATCGTAAACTAGCTACTAAGAGAGTACATACGGAAAAATATAGACCTTGCAAAAACATACAAAATTAAAACAGATTTAAGCCCATATTATGTTGCATTAGGATCACACATTTTATATGTCTGTGCAATGTCATGTAATTTTAGAGAAAATAATAAGAAATAAAACAGAAATTTAATTACTATGGTTTTATTATTGTATCATAATCTTTGTGGAAAAATTTATTTATTATGGTAATCCTAAAAAAATTATTATAAAAATTATCCAGTTTCTGCAACATAATTTGGATAAATATGTCAAAAATATGTTCTCGTTATATGAATATTACCTTCATATCTTTAAAGGTATATATTATCAAATTATAGTATTTTCTACCTGTTACATATAACTATATATAACATATAACTGTCCTTATATTTGGAATAATATATATTTTCTTTCTTTAAACTCAACTCATTATTTGTATCAAGTATGGAAGGTACAGTTGTAGGTGTTATGTCACAAAATCTTGTAGTTTAAGGACATTTCACTTCGATGACAGTTTCACTGCCTAGCAGACTATCAGGGTATGCCAAAAGATATGGTCGTTCAAGGTTCAAAAACAATCCACAGTCTTGCACATCCAACCCAGTACTTTCAGAATATTTTACGCCGTTTTTTTATGAATGATACCATGTGTCATGGCTTTGGTTTGTATTAACCTCTTATTAATTATCTGCTTAGAATATTTAGATAAGGTTGTGTCTCTTACGGCCGGTTTCAATAACCCATCTATCCCTTACTGTCTGTTAAAATTTCAACCCCTGGAAGCTATTCGTCAAATTTACTGTTTTAAAAATCAAAGATAGATAGCATATTTTATCCAAAGCCTTGATCTACCTTTGGGAGGATCTATTATAACCAGAGATAAGCAAATCCATAGAAAAACCAAATTGGACGTTTCAATAATGCTTTGATAGCTTACTGTCGATAGTTTACATAACTATAGTTTTAGTTTCCGCCTATCTCTCGAATTTTGGCGTAATATCATAATTCGTAGCCCCTTTTGTATTTTTAGAGTATTTTTTAGAAATTTGGATTTGTTTAGCGACGAAAGTGATGTCGAAATGTATGAGGAACGGTCTATTTGATTCGGATTCGGACTCCGATTACAGAGACTTCAGAAAATATACAAGAATCAGTTATGTACGACATTGTATTTTCTGAATCTGAATTTATTTATAGATTCAGATTAGATAAAACGTCAGTGCAGGAACTTTTACTGAAAATAACACCATTTTTAAAAGTTACCTCCAAATTGTAATTGTAATAGACACAGGCAGGTACCAATACCTACCGGTGTGTGTACTCTCTTTCAACCAAGTAACTAGTCTCTCTATTGTTATTTTAGAAATAACGGTGTATCCCCACTTAACCAACTGCTGCTGACACTGAGATTCTACGCACTTGGCACTATGCTTTTGTCTGTAGCAGATATTATAGGTGTCTCTAAAGCTACAGTAGAATTGTAGCTAATGTGTCTAGGGCTATAGCCAGATTATATCCAGAATATGTTAAAATTTTGGACAACACTAACTTTTGAGTTCAGGATTGTTAGAATATAGTAGCATCATGAGTAGACCCAGGCCAGCGAGCAACCACATTCATGAACAACAAATCTTGAGTTGCATACCTCTTGGATATCACTACATTGTATAACGCAAAGTCGCTTCCCGCTGTCTGTCCCTATGTATGCGTAGATTTTTAAAATTACGCAACGGATTTTGATGCGGTTTTTTTAAATAGTTAGAGTGATTCAAGAGGAAGGTTTATATGTATAATAACCTTCAATATAGAGTAGAGAAATACTGTAATTTTTGAGGATTCTAATGTGATGTCGTAAATGATTAATTTTTGTTCCGCTTACATTGCAAACGCAGGCTGAACCCTACGAGATTTATCAAAATAATGTATTAAGTATTTGTACACCTTGAAAAGGTCTACAGAAAACTCCGCGGTGGTATATGTTTATCTCTTATGGATAACCCACAATAGCATTTTTTTCTCATTTACTTTTTACGAGAAATAATGGCTTATTTTCGAAGCAATTTACAGCAACCTCTCAGACCCCGGTTATTTTGAAAATACGCAAAAAAAACACCCCCCTAATAAACTGACAGTATGGAGTGAAAATGCCGTCTTTCACAAAAAACCTGATTTATTCGCATTTAGACCATATTTTTTCATTCTGTAAACTGTATTTGATTTATGAATATTTATACCATATTCAGATACTAAAATTGAAAACTATGACATCATCAGTACATTAGTTTTATGTGGTCAAACATTCGCAAAAAAATTCGCTAATAAATAGTTCATATTACACGAAAATGCATGTATTATCTATTCAAAACAATGAACTAAGACTGTTCTGTCCCAATGTAAACAGTTCTTATCCAGATCTCCCAAGATGTTTATAAAAACAACACTTGAAACCCGACACTCGAAACCATAAAAACTACTTGAATGGCTAGGGATGTCCCTGCACTTTTCGATGTCTTATCGATATTTCCTTTTCGTTCCTATAATTATGTAAATGAATAAAACACACTTTCTATGTATAACTTTGTTTTATTTACAAAAACATATATTAAAAATATTTACACAGGTAGAAATAAAAATATATGTACACAGGTAGAAATCAAATCTATATTAGTCCCCAAAGATAATTTCAGTTTTAATTTTGATTCTCTATTTACATGAACTATTAACAATGTTTTTATATTTTTTAGCTTATGTTAAGTTTTGTTCTTATTTGTATTTTTTTTCTCTCGATAGTTTTCTTACCTATTATTATATAATCGTGTTGAAAGAAGAGTAATAAAAACATTTTTCTTTCTTCCATTATAAATAGAGCCTAAAACATATCATACTAATATTACAAATGCGAAAGTGTGTCAGTTTGTTTGTGCCTCTTTCACGCAAATACTACTTAACGGATTAGGATGAAAGTTGGTATATAGGTACTTCAAGTAGTTGACGAACACATAGGCTACTTTTTATCCCGATATTCCTACGGGAACGGAAGCCACGCGGGTGAAACTGCGGGCAGCCGCTAGTTTATACTAAGACTGGTATACACAAATGCACGAGAATCAGCATTTTTTTTTTTTTTTTCTGTAAAACTTAGAAAATATGTGTTAGAAAACCTTTAATTTGAATGCATAACTAGTAGTTAAAAAAATTACATAGGTAGAAATCAAATCCATTTTATTCCCCACTTTGTTTAGTAGGATAGGAGTTGTTCTTTTCAGAAAAAAATGCACAACACTGCTCAAACAAAATTTCGTAAACTAATTTATACAAAAATGGTTTTACCATTCTTTCGTAAACTAATTTATTTATACGACAATTTCCAAACACAACATGTTTTTTCATTGTAATGGATTTAAATTATATGAACAATCATATGGATGTAGGTACTTTTTCAATTTTAATATCGTGTACAGAACTTGTGAATGGCGAAAGTACGACATCGGTTTTATCTAAAGAAACGATACATAAAAACTATTATTTATTCAAATGAGCTTGATACAAGCATTTTTGAATTGTCAGTTTTGTCCTAACAACTAATTCATAAGACAGTTCTTCTAATAATAGACAAAATCACACACGCAAACATTCACTCAACAAGCAAACTGAATCTCAATCAAAATGATTATTTATGGACAATTGTGTACATTAGTGAAAGAATAAATAAATAACAGAAACAAAATATTTACTCGTCAGAAGAAGAAAAGTGATATAATTTGAAACAAGGTTCAATACACAGTGGCACATCGCAGCCTTCGCACTTATAGGTGGTGTTTTGCGTCCGCTTGGCTTTCAAACAAACAACGCATCGCTTGCGGGATTGGCGATTGGTCGCTGCACAGCTTGTTGTTTGTTCTATGCGAACGGGCCAATGTGTATGATGACGAATGCGATCAGGTTGTGAATGCGAAGATCTACTGCTTGATACAGCAAAATTTCGCATTTGAGGACATAGTGAAAGATGTTGAGTGAGGATAGAATCTACTAGCTGAAGCCGGAAAGATAAATGATCATAATGACGCTTAGTAGAAGATTGAAAAAGAATGCGTGAATTCAGTATAGAAACATTCAGCAAGCGCTTGAATAGTTTCATGGACCACTTAACACAACGTTTCCGCTCTAATAAATATGGCTCCAGCATTTGGTCTTTCATATCGACTCCGCCCATAAATTTATTATAATCTAGCACAACTTGCGGCTTAAAGGGGACTGGTCGGGATAGAGTGCGGGACGGAACTCTAGGCAAAGCAGCAGATGAACCATGACATGTGGAAATCATGGTGATTCTCTTTTTGTCTTGCCATGCTAAAACAGACACGTCCCCAGAGTGCCTAGCAATAATAATAAACCATACATTCAAATTCAGGTGGCACGTCCTCGTCCGTCACCCAAATCTCCGAAAGTGGGTGACCCATGTCCCACGCTTGCCCCTCCCCTCGACGACCCCGGTTCTGACGGCCACGGCCACGGCTACGTCCACGTCCACCTCGTCCTCTTCCACGTAGAGTCCGCGGACCTCTACGTGCGCCCCTACCTCTACCACCATTATCCATCCGCACAAATGTCTCGTGGGCGTCCGGAGTTAAAAATTGTTCTTGTTCGTCGCCGTCCATCACCACATCGATGTGGTCCAGTGGCGTACCATCCTCATCGAAGATGGCCAAAATTTCGCCAAGACTTAAACAAAATAGCTGTTGTCAGTAAAATAATAACCACAAGATACCATGACATAAAACAATAAATATTAAATTTTTGTCATTGTATCTTGTCGTAATTCAAGAGGAGTAGGCTCATTAGTAATGACAATTAAATCCCCCCAGCAGATTTTTATATTATAATGGGTCATTATAATATAAAATCTGCTGGGCAGATTTAAACCAAACCACTGTTTATAATGTATAAATATATATAATATAGATGTATAAGTATAAGTATAAAACCCAAATATCACATACGACTCCATAAGTAAATTGAATCAATGTAACAAAACTTACGGATAAGGTCTAAGCGGCGAGCGTGACCTCTCCCGGCTGCGATTACTGGGCGAAGTGAGAGGAGAGAAAGCGGGAGCAGTAGGCGTAAGCGACCTTGAGCGCGAGGGCGAGCGCTGGTAAACCGGCTCTTCATCTAACACCTGCATACATAAACAAAGCAAGCCATGCGTCAACCACCAAACGCCCATGCTGATCACACAAACATATGCTTCTAATGAGGATTTGAGAGCGTAAACTCAGACAACACAAGTAGGTGCAATCGTCATTACATGTAACATAAAATTTACAACCACCACCACTGATCAACTAAGATCCATTGACAAACTATGGTATTATAATTCTTCTGCGAGGTACTCATAGAAAAGACGAGGAAAAAAGTAGTAAGTATGTAACACTCTTATCTATAGAACACTATAAAGTCACATCAATCCTAAGAACCGTGAAAAAGGAAGGTTCACTATTATACTACTTGTCTCCAACTTGTCTCATGGGAGTGAGGGAGACGGAGGGCGGTGCCCCCATTACATTGCCTTCAACGCGGAAACGCATACTTTATTTGAAAAGATTTTTTAAAACTTTCTAACACCATTCTTAATTTTATTTCCGGAGACAGTATTTCCCCATCACCCCTTGCCCTCCCCCTCTCCCCCAAATTCAGACTCAAGTAGTCTATGTTAGAACCAAAAGAAGTAGCCAACAAAAATTATTATTAGATACGAAAGGATTTATTACCTCAATTGCGATGTCGCTTTCGGCATCACTGATATCCTCCTCCTCATCTTCCCCGTATAACGCCGCCAGGAAGTCTGCCGGCGGTTCTTCATCAATTCCCACGCGCCAGGTTGACATTTTCTACAAATATAAGATAAATAAACTAATAATAAAAACTAATCATTTTCGTCACATTGTTTTGATCATACTGCTTCTCACCAATACTGTATATTTAATTCATATTTATTTTACTTTCACAAAACATGTGTCATAATATTACAAAATACAAGTTTAGTCATCGATCGACAGTATAAACACAAAAAATATTGCATCGATACTATCGACATTTGCACGATGACTGTCCCAGCCCTATAGATTACAACGAGATAAAACTGCCGTACATCAGATTTCAGTCCGTTAGCCGTGACGGCATATAAATAGAGTTCATTATGGCGTGTTGCAACGGCATCGCCATTTTGGTTGAATGTCAGCAAATTCAACATGTTTCTTTACAAAACAATTCGTAAAATATACATGTATTTGGCAAAATAATTACTCTAAACATATTTTTAGCACTCATTTTAGTCATTTTATAGCATAAAACTGTATAAAACACTTCGGAAATATGAATCTACCAGGCTCAATTTTGAGCGCGAAAATCACTATACTTACGATTTTATTCCTTTATCTTATTATCTAAAACAGCGACATAATGTCCTATAAAACAATTTATCGGTAGAAAACTTCACTTACCTCGTTAAAACTGGTAAAATATCACACCACAAGATAATCACTACCGCGAAAAATTACCGATTTACGAAAGTGTCAAATGTCACTTCAAACCAAAGAGTAAATTATTTTATTTATCACAGATTAAAGTAAATTTATTAGGCTTCGTTTTGAAATTAAGTTGTTCATACAAGAATAGACTCTAACTACTAAAAAATAAAGTTTTTCGGCCGAGGTTCGGACAGGACACCGGTGTCCTGTTGGGGTTTGACGGAAAAGCAATATGGAGAGGACCCCGGTGTCCGCTTGGGGTTATAGAGGTTTTAAGTTTAATGATCCTAGAGTTGCATCGGTGCTGTATAATGCTTATGTACGCAGCAAACTTGAGTTTAATAATAATAATAATAATAATAATAATAATAATTTTATTTGCACAAAGGAGGTTACAATACAATTGTTAAACATACATAATTTAAAAAGTGCATAGGCAGAATGAGTCATTACAATTATCAGAGGTCCCCAAACTAGGCAGTGCCTGTATCTTGGGCAACCAATTTACTGTTTACTTGGCCTTGCGACCCGAAGTTTCCACCTACTGAAAGAAACAGCATGACAAAAATTTGAAAGTTTGGGGCAATTGTTTGGAATCCATATGAGGATAGGTACTGTCTTATGGTTGAGAGAGTGCAACGGAAGTACGCTCGTTGGCTCTACAAGAAAAGGTTCGGGTACTATCCGTTCTTGTATTCGTCTCTGTTTGTGACAGGTATGGTGGACATGGATACTCTCAAATTTAGGAGAATCATGCAGCTCTTGATCTATTATCTAGCTATAATACATAACAAAGTTGACAATCCAACTGTACTACGCAAAGTGGGGTTATTAGCTCCCAAGCGACTGGTCTGGGACGAGGCGGGGACGGTAGCTCCGCGGCGGCGGCCTCGCCTGCTGCAGCGGCCTCCGACGCGCACCACGTACGCCGCGAATGCTCCCACTACCCGTGCTTTAAGCCTTATTGGTGATATGCTCGCACATGACTATAGTATTGACCTATTTGCCGATCATTTTGGCCAGTTGCGTAGGCAAGCTATTATATATGTAAGCAATAACTTTTAATTATTAATTATTAATGGAAATAGAATCAAATTCGGTTATTTGAATGAATTCAATTATTATTAATGTGAAATCACTTTCCTTATATTATAAGTTATTGACATCATTGTAAACTAACATTTTAGTGATTTTTTATTTTATTTTATATGTGTTTAGCTTCCATTTGACTCAAAAAGTATCGAATGACATCATGATATTATTGACAATTGAAATTTAGTGAATGTCTGTCTGTTTATTGTAGTTACCTGTTACTGTTTTGTTTCGTTTACCATTTGACATCTTTACATTTTCTTTTGACTACCTACTTGTACTTATTTAATGACATCGTAATATTATTGACATTTGCAGTTTTAGTATTATGTATGTTTTGTTTACTATTGACATCTTAATTAATGTTTTTTATTATTATGATCTATTTAATTTTGTTACTTTTAAACTGACCATAATTAATTTGTCTTTATAATAATTATAACATACTGGCGTTTTGGGATTACTGTAAGTCAGCATGTTCACAATTTAATTGATAAATAAATAAATAAATTAATTAATCCTTATCCAATTAAGTACCTTAAATACATTGTTGATTTAATATAGATCAATATGGCCGTTTACAGCATGTAATTTAAATGAATATTTTAGAAGATATTACAGATTTAAAATGCAGGGGCATAGCGGTTGCGGGGTAATAGAGTTATTTGAAGGACGGAGAATAATATATGCTACTTTTTATCCCGATTTTCCCACGGGAACGGGAACCACGCGGGTGAAACCGCGGGCGGTAGCTAGTTAATAGATAAATGCCTTTTCTGTTCCTGAACTCTTCTCATATGTTTGAATCTGTATTAAAATCCCTAACTTAAGTAATAATCAGAAAAATCATAATGTACCTATGTATAAGTAATACATGCATCTTAGTGTGGGGGTAATTAAGTAGGTATTAATTTGTGTAAAGAAATTGGAAATAAACAATCATTATTATTATAGTTGCTCACTAGGCAACTGTATGGGTACATATGTGCCGTCAAATGCACCAAGTACTCTTGGGAATCCTGCGATGTTGTAAAATCCAGTTGCTGTGTTTTCCAAAATTTTAACATATTCTGGATATAATCTGGCTATAGCTCTAGACAGTTTTATAAATATGTTAAATGGTATTTTTATTAAGATTATTTAAAATAAATGTTATTAAACCTTAAAAGTTTGTTTTTAGTGCATAGTCCCTGTATCGCAATCCTCCAAGCTTTGTAATAAAAACACAAGTAATACCTATTTATCGTTTTATTTAATTTCTAGATAGACTTTTCTCTAATTCTATTTTTAATTTCTCATTTTCAAGCTTTATTTTTTCTGTTTTTTTCCTTAAAATATGCCGCAATGGCCAAATCCTTGTCCCTCTTGGCCAACTGACCCTCTTCTGTAATCTTCCGTTTCCTGTTCACTGTAAAAAAAAATATAGAGTGCATGTTCATGCAATCAAAATAAAATACAGAGACAAAAAAAAGTAAACACAATAGGCGGCAATATCATCACAGAGCAATGTCTTCCAGATATACCTTCTAAAGACAGACTCCTTTGAAACTTATGAAAACAACGTACGTAACGTAGAAATTAAAAATAGAATTAGAGAAAAGTCTATCTAGAAATTTAATAAAACGATAAATAGGTATTACTTGTGTTTTTATTACAAAGCTTGGAGGATTGCGATACAGGGACTATGCACTAAAAACAAACTTTTAAGGTTTAATAACATTTATTTTAAATAATCTTAATAAAAATACCATTTAACATATTTATAAAACTGTCTAGAGCTATAGCCAGATTATATCCAGAATATGTTAAAATTTTGGAAAACACAGCAACTGGATTTTACAACATCGCAGGATAATGGATTAGTGTCAGATAATTATTTAAAAAGCATTAGTTGTTTAGTGACTAACTTACAAGACATATTTGGTTCTTTATATGTAAACGTCTTTGTTGAACATGTTGCCTGACTTCCACCACCACCTCCACCAGCCCCTTCTAAACTACTAGTGTCCTCTTCCACCACCAAAACAAAATCGCCCATTTTATTTTCAACAGCTGGCAATGGCTCTAAATCGCCGATATTTGGCACTGATTCTGCTCCACTTGGTACTTCAATATTTTCCTTGTCACCGCCGAATTCCACAGTGAAGCCAGTGTATGTGGCACCTAAAACAGATGCCACACGGTCCAGAGCTTCATCAGGAAGGATGTGCGTTTTTCCACCTCCTGTCTATAAACATAAAAGAAATAACAATAACTATTTATTTATTCTTATATTTCTTTACACTTAAAGATAACAATTTCAATAAGTAAACGCATTTATTACTGCATTACTAACAATTTTACTTTCCTCCCGTGTGGTTCCCGTTTCAGTAGTAATTAATATTGGGATAAAAATTACTGAATTTTATCCAAATCTGTTCAGTAGTTTTAGCGTGAAACAGTAACAAATAAATAAACAGACATACTTTCGCATTTATAATATTAATCATACCTTTAAGTTATTTTGCCTTATAAGTGCGTTTCGTTTTCTAGCCGCCTTCTTTAGGTTCTCCCACTTGAGCCTTAATTGTTCTAGTCTCCGGAAAACTCCCGTGGTGGCACAGAATCGCATCATCATTTAATTTATTATTAGTGGCGTTTGTCGCCTTTGTAGTAATAGCATTATGACTTACTATCCTTAAAGGACCAACAACCAAATCCCAAAAAAATAAAATAAAAAAAAGATGTCAAATAAATATAATAAAATGTGTCAACCCTAACACCGTTTTTACCCTGGGCAATGTTATGAAAACAGTGCTACGCTAAATCCAAGAACATCGCCCACAGAGATTACACAAGTATAAAAATTAAAAACAACACTAAACTGTAGCTTAATTAGATATTTATATATTACCAGAGTATCATTTACCTGTGAGATATATTTCTCTGTTGCCAGCAAAAACTGTGAGGCTCTAATTTGGCCCGCCTTCGCCACAAGTAACTTTCCTCACGTTTGGGGAACAACTGAATGAAGCTAGCAACGAAACCAGTGATTAGTATTGCCATAAATATTACTGGCTTTCCCCAAAAAATTACATAATGTTTCTATTTAAAAAAATAAGACGACAATAAAAACTTTCATAACGGCATTTTGGCAAAGTTATCTACCATGGGCAAAGGTAAAGGGTTTTATGCAAGAGATTTTAGGCGTAATGAAAAAATACATACGGGATTAAAATCATCATTTCATTCAAAGATACATGTTTTATGCTAATAATAAATTTTAATTAGAACGTAAATACTTGTTTTATAATTATTAAAAATATGATTAAGACTAATTAAAAATCTGAAGAAGCATTTTGTTTGATTTAACAACAAAAGTTTGTGTTATAGAAATCAATAAAAGAATGAGACAATATTATGTATGATTAAACGAAATTTCAATGAAAAAACTTTTGGAGTTGATGCCAGCCAAGGCATTTTACATTGCACTTCTATTACCTATACTTTAAATTTTCTTGCCTTGGCTGGCACCGACTCCAAAAGTAACAACTACTTGCCAATACGTTATATATGTTTTTTGAATTATGACTCATGACTCATCACTGGAGGAAAGTCGGGGCAGATTTCGAATCTCTCTTAAAAGAGCATCAGTTGCGTTATTGTTTTCTGATTGTGCATGCCCCTTCGTTCTTCAGTCCTCCTTAGTAACAATTCTGTAAAAGATATATTGCCATTGCTACTTAAATGTTGTCTTTCACTACTTTCACTACTGCTGGCCGTTGAATCATTTACAGAGGCGGACTTATTACATTCATGAAACTTGACTTTCTGTATTTGGCTCCATGTTTCTTTCAAAAGCTCTCGAGCTTTAATAGATTTTCCATCTGATAAAACAAAATTAAGCCTAGTATCCAAGTACAGTGCTTCCAACATTACGTTTATCTTCAAAAGGCTTAATTCTCTGGCCTTCATTGAATTCAGTATACTCTTACTTATAGAAGTTCTGCGTTGTTCCAATTGACCTTTGCACGTTAGCCAATCAATAAAAAAATCTCCGAGAGTCAATTGTTCTCTCTGCAATTTTAATGTTGTTTCATAAACTAGTTTTAGAGAACTAGTAAAGTAGTCAATTGTTTCCCGGCTTGATTCGTCTATTATTGACATTATGTCTGCATTTCCAAGACATACACATTTTAGCCTCTTTAATACTTTGGCAGAGAGAGGAACTTGACAATAGGCAGAAAATAAGACTCCGAAGTTGCAGAATTGAATGTGTATTATGTGATTTTTTGCACGGTATTTATACAGAAATCTATAACGGTACGTTTACTTTTAGAACATTCTATCAACAACGATCCATCACTTGCTCTTGTGATTCTCATGCCTAAAATAAAGTTTGCTGTACACAAATCTTTCATTTCAAACGCACTCATAAGTTGCTTCTTTATAATATCCTTTTCTAACGATGTTTTTGTTAAAAATAAAATTATATCGTCAACGTACAAGGCAATAATTATTATATCTTTCTGATTTTTATGAATATAAACACAGGGCTATGACGATAACCTTTTAAATTTCAATTTATTAGTTAAAACATGATTAATTTTCTCATTTCATGCTTTCGCCGCTTGTTTTAAGCCATAAATTGCCTTTTTCAACTTAAAAACATTGTTTTTATTATCTTTCTTTTACAAAGATTTCAGGCTGTTCCATGTAAACTGTCTCAGCCAAATCACCATTCAAAAATGCTGTTTTACATCAAGATGCTCTATTATCATATCATACTGAGATGCTAGGGCTAACAAAATTCTTATTGTTGAATATCTCACAACTGGAGAAAATATTTCCTGGTAATATATCCCATACTTTTGAGTGTAGCCCTTTGCCACCAAACGAGCTTTATATTCCTTTTTTTTGCCCTCTTTTTGCTAAATACCCATTTACATTTAACTGCTTTGTGATCCTCGGGCAAATCAACTAATCCAACAATCAGTAGTTATAAAAGAGTTATACTCATCTTGTATTGCGTCATTCCAATCTGTAGCTTCGCTGCTCTGTCGCGCTTCCTTCACAACTTTACGTATGTCCTCCTTAATAATTTCTGCTAGCCCAGCAAACTCAGAGCTTATCTCAGCATCTTCAAAGAGCGCCATATTTGAATCTTCTGAATCAATGCTGCTGCTGCTTGGAACGTAAGTACAGTCCGCCGAATCATCTGAGATTTCAGAATCTTTTATACTAAGATCAAAAATAGCTTGTCTACGTGAAATCTTTTTGTCATCAGATTGTGGAAAAATTACAGTATCTGATAGATTCACAGATCACAGAAATAAAGAGATATGGCGTACCGGTCTATCGCGCGTCTTCATTTCCTGCGCAAATGCGCAGAAACTCGTCAGTACCTAGTCAGTTGCACGAATTTGTTTTTGCGCAACGCACGTCCCTTGTTTTTGCAAAATGCCGACCTGTGCGGTAATCACATGCAGAAATCGCAGTGATAAGGTTAATTCCAGCAACAGTGGAGTCACTTATCACAGGTAAGATACTTTTTATATCCTATTTATCATTAAAAACGACATAAACTTATTACTTTTCTATTAAACTAGCACTTACCATCGCATGAACCTATTTAATTGATACTTGATTACGAATTATGTCATTGCTTGTTTTTCATGCCTCTTTCATAAAAATTTGCGTTGTAAACGTGCAATGAACAGCAAACGTAAGGAATAGTTCAATTCTGGGTACCCGCCGCATGTAGCTTCCGCGAACTGTCAAACTAAAACATGACGATCGTAGTGCTGTGAAAAGTGAAAAAATCTAGTATCGATATTTTTATGCGGTACTTGTCTTCAATACCTATGTAATTTAAAATCAATTTTGCTATGGTAATATAAAACATATTTCATTAATTACTTACAATAACGCATACTTCATTTAATATATATATACACGGTTAATTTTTAACCCCCGGCGCAAAAAGACGGGTGTTATAAGTTTGACGTGTGTGTGTATCTGTCTGTCTGTCTGAGGCAACGTAGCTCCTAAACGACTGAACCGATTTTGATGCGGTTTTTTTTTTTAAATTAAAAACTAAATTATTAAGCTAGCGAGGCAGGACGTTTAAAGATAGAATACTTTTATCCTGGTTAAAGGTTCCCTAAGGATTTTCTCGAATAACCACGCGAACGTAATCGCGGGCGGAAGCTAGCAAATTATATGATTATGAAAATAAAACACGTTTGCTGGGTCAGTTAGTCAAACTATAGCATGATTTATGTACCTTACGATAATTATTGTTTTAATCTTATTCAGTTTCCCCAAAGATGCGAAAATAAAAGAAAAGTGGATTGAGGCCTCCGCCAGAGGACCTGACTGGCTTCCTCCAAAGTCGAGTTCTATATGCTCAATACATTTTGAGCAGAAATTTTTTCAACTTTTGAAGAAAAATAAAAAGTTTTTTTCGTGGGCAGTCCCGACAATTAAAATACCAGTTGTAAAGACTTCTGTAAGTTTAAAACTTATTTTTTTTTGTCGCAAACTCGCATTAAATTACATCGTTGAAAGATTTTTAACACTCTTACAGCTGGGCATTATATTAATTTACGCGTATCCACCCACGCGCCAGCCTTCTTCTACGTTATAGTAAATTCTGTAGAAACATAACTATAATAGAAATTAATTTCATTATTTTTGTATATGTTATAATAACTAATGTACCTATTTTAATTATAAAAAAACCGGCCAAGTGCGATTCGAACTCACGCATGAAAGGTTCCGTAATAAAAAAATGGCAATAAAATCATGTTTGTTGAATGGGAGCCCAACTAAAATATTTATTTTATTCAATTTTAAGTATTTGTTATTATAGCGGCAACAGAAATGCATCATATGTGAAAATTTAAACTGTCTAGCTATCACGGTTCATGAGAATCAGCCTGGTGACAGACAGACAGACAATGGAGTCTTAGTGATAGGGTCCCGTTTTTATCCTTTGGGTACGAAACCCTAAAAATAACACAAAGTATTTATTATTTATTAATTACAAAAATGCCTTTTTTGCCGGTTACAGATTTTACGTCTTTTTTTTTGCGTGAGCTTAATTTTCGCACTTGAACGGTTATTTTATTTCTGCCTTGGTGTATAAACGAGAATGCTTTAGAAAAATCTGACTCGATCTAATTATTTTATCAGAATACAATCTTGGGAGCTGCTAAAACTAATAATGTCCCTACTGCACACGTGTCAGAGGGAGAAGCCAGCAATCAGTTAAATAAGTATTTATTGGGTACACATATAATAAGATTTCGGCCAACATTGAACTTGTATAGTGTGCCACGAATAAAAGTAAATAAACTATATAAAATAACCAGTTGTTTCTTAATATTTTAGGTATCTGGTGACGCCATATCTTGACTACAGACAATTCGGCACCCATGTTTCATCAGGGATATGCTGATGATGAGGTACAATTATAAATTAATTACAATTATTGTGCATACAATGGTATATTTAAGGAAATTAGTACACTTTTTTTTACTTACAATGCATTTCATGGGATTTTAATTCAGTTATGCTTTTTGCATAAACGAAAATAATATATAAAACACCCTTATGTTATTTATTGATAAAATATAAATTTGTAGTGCGTTATGCATCATACCATACTCAATGTTTGTTTCAGATTGATTTGATGACTGATAAGAGCGTGCCTATTGTGGAGACACCACGAAAACGAAAATTACGTACAAAAATTGAGCAATGTCAAAATGTAATAAAAAGACAGAGGTCTCAAATAAAAACCCTACAAAAAAAGGATTGCAGATATCAGAAGAAAATAGTTAAACTAGAAGATATTTTTATTGAACTCAAAGGGAAAAACTTAGTGACCTGTGATCAAGCCAATCAGTTAGGTGATATGGGCGTCAAAGATCTTATCACGCGTTATGAGGAAAAGCTTTCAACAGATAAAGCCAGAATTACTAAATATTCACCTGCTATCAGGGCATTTACACTTCTACTCGCCGAAGGCTTATGAGTACGTCCGGCAAAAATTTGACACGTGTCTCCCACATTCGCGCACTATCAAAAAATGGTATGAATCTGTTGATGCAAGGCCAGGTTTTACTAAAGAGTCCTTTGAAGCCATAAAACAGAAAGTTCAAAGCACTGACTATAAACTGTTCGGAAATTTTGTTATGGATGAAATGTCTATACGACAGCGTATAGAATGGGATGGCAAAGAAATGCACGGTTACGTAGACATTTGTCACAGTGGAACAAAAGGAGATCACTTACCTGAAGCTAAACAAGCTCTCGTGTTACTGGTGACTGCTATTAATGGTGCCTGGAAAATCCCTGTCGGTTACTTTCTTGTAGATGGCGTGACTGGTGAACAAAGGGCAAACCTCGTGTGGCAATGTTTAGAGTTAGTTGCTGAGACTGGAATCGAAATAACGTCCTTGACATTTGATGGTTGTCCAGCAAATGTGACTATGGCGAAGGAGCTAGGATGTGACTTTTCGGTGGAAAATCTTAAAACAGATTTTGCGCATCCCACCAGTAACAAACCAGTATATATTTTTCCAGATCCCTGCCATATGCTAAAATTAGTAAGAAATGCTTTCGAGGTGAATGGTGGATTTTTGGACGATTTAAACAGAAATATTGAGTGGCGCCACGTACAAGAACTAAACGCTCTACAAGAGAAGGAAATGTTCTATTTGGGTAACAAGCTCAGGCGTGCCCATATATACTTTAAAAACCAAAAAATGAAAGTGCGCTTGGCGTCGCAATTGTTTAGCAACAGTGTTGCAGATACATTACAATTTTGATACTTTAAAAACCAAAAAATGAAAGTGCGCTTGGCGTCGCAATTGTTTAGCAACAGTGTTGCAGATACATTACAATTTTGCGGTTTCCAAGACATAGACGGTACAGTAACTTTTTTGAGAATGTTCAACAATCTTTTTGATGTTCTAAATTCAAGACACATGGCACAGTTTGACTTCAAAAAACCAGTTTGTCCCTTTAATAAAGAAAAAATATTTTCATTTTTGGACGCAGCTGAGGAATATTTACAAAAACTAAAGCTTTTTGATGGAACATTGGTGGTAAAATCAAGTAGGAAAACAGGATTTGTAGGATTTTTGGCATGTATTCAAAGTTTAAAGGCTATGTACCTTAGACTTGTAGAAAAAGAGCAAGTTTTGCGATATTTTCCTGTCTACAAAATTAGTCAGGACCATTTAGAATTGATGTTTGGTCAAAGACGTGCACATGGTGGATGTAATACCAACCCTACGGCCCGACAATTTAAAGCCATTTATAAAAAACTTATGGTAAAATCTGAACTCAGAGATGTAGAACAAGGAAACTGCAAGTCGTTGGAAAAGGTTTCGATATTGACTTGCTCATCTGCTGTTCACAACATCAACCTAACGACTGATTTACAAAAACTCGACTCGGACGACGACAACGATGAAACTGCTCTTCTAGCTGCTTTTGAGCAAGCATTGTTTGATGAGGAAATAGACATACTCGTTGAGACATTTTCAGAATTCGGCTCACACGCAATAACTTACATAGCTGGATTTGTTGTCCATGCCTTACTGAAAAGGATCAAGTGTGAAATTTGTGCGAGTGCCCTTATTACTAAAGAAAAGAATGACGACAAACATGCTTTCATCAAAATCAAAGACAAAGGTGGTCTTAAGTATCCAACAGACGATGTAATTACAATTTGCAAAGGAATGGAGGCAGTAATAAAAAAGACGGTTATTTCTGGTGACAAAATTACAATAAATGTGAAGACTGTTAAAATGGAACTAATATCCAAAATCTTGCCACAATTTATAGGCTTGAACTTATTCCAGGAAATAAATTTTCATCAGTTTGATCAAGCTTCTATAGACAATCATATCACATTACTAATAAAGGCAGTTATGGAAAAATATTTAGATTCACGCTTGCATTATCTTACAAAAAATGCTGTACCCAAACTATCGAGAAGACAAGTTCTCAATAAATATTTACACTTCACTGGGCAGTGAGTGATATAAAGCGTTTAAACAATTTAAGTTGTCTTTATTCGTAAAATTCAATATGTATTATAAATATTTATATTTAAATATCATTGTTATAAATACTTAAATTGCAAATTAATAAAAATTAACTCCTTTTATGACTGTACACAATTTATCATACATTAGTTATGATATGAATATCATGAATCATAAAGAAAAACTTTGTCTACTTAAGAGCGTTTATGTGGTTTGTCTTCTCTTACGAATTTAATAAATATATTGGAAATTTGAAAATCTTTTAAATGGTGAAACCGATCCCAAAATCCTGGGACAAGCAGACAAGTTTTCGGAAAAAAATAGATCCATTTAACTTCTCCTTATGTTGGGACCACACTATCGGGATATGCCGATGTTCAACTTCGCGTGAATTGTCGCGAGAATTATCACGTTAAATTTATCGCGATAGTGTGGCCGCTCGATCGCAAGAATTCGACTTTTTCGAATTCGAGAGGAACATAGGCTACTTTTTATCCCGGAAAAGTATCACATTCCCGCAGGATAACGTCGTGTAGTCCACGCGGGTGAAGCCGCGGGCTGAAAGCTAGTTCCCTATAAATGTTTGTTTATTTAAAATATTGTCTGCTTAGGTTTATCATAAAATTTTATTCATTTATATTCAACTAGCTTTCCGCCTGCGGCTTTGCCCGCATGGACTACACGACGTCTATGTTCCTCTCCAGGGTACAAAGTATCTGTGTCTCGAATTTCAGCCAAATCCGTTCAGCCGTTTTGGCGTGATTGAGTAACAAACAAACACACATCCAAACATCTAAACTTTCACATTTATAATATTAGTAGGATTCTATCGTTTACATGTATCCACCGATTCTTTTTTCTTATTGAAACTTACCGGATGACTGGTAGAGAATGTCTTTGGTATTAAGTCCGCCTTTTTCTGTGCAATAAAGGTTAAATAAAGAAATAAATAAATAAAATAATAATTCATACAGCTTTAAAGGGGTTATCGATAATGCATCGACCTTTTTTGACATTTTGCTCATCACTATTGTATATGTGAGATGTTCTTGAGCCAATCACGAGCTGACGTTTAGTGAGTGCGTGCGCTGTCGAGATTATTCTATCAATGTGTTAAAATGCAGTTGTGTGAGTAAGTGGCGACATTGGTCCCCATACAAACCGCGCCACATAATATTTCTCCTTTGTTTCTGTGTTCTATGGATAGATTCGACTGTTCAAGTGAACTTATTTAGTGAGTGGGTATGAGAGAAAGTAGAATTAATAGTCAGACTCACTGTTAAAGATGTTGTTTACTCCTTTGATCACACCAGTCTCACATATAATAGACAGAAGGCACAGAAGGAATACAGAGCACAGGAACACAGATATACGCAAATAAATACAGTATGGTAAGCGTGAAGAATGAAAGGTGATAGAAAACAGTTTAGGAAACAAGCAGTGCGTAATATAAAGCGTTTGCTATGTACATAAGCGAACATCAAGCGGCGTGCGCTCCGCGTCGTAGTTGTTTCTCGAACTACGACGCGGCCGGCGTACATAAGCACGAACAATGCGGTTATGCGGCGGAAACTACAAGTTCTTCGGACTTATTAATTAAACCTGCAATATTTTGGTGCATGAAATTAAGTTTAGATTTAGAAGAGTACATTCTAGACGCGAAAAAAATCAGATTTATTATCTGTTAGCTGATCGTGGTTATCAGTATTAACTATGTTATTTTGAATTTCCAAGTATAAAATGAACTCTTTTATATTTTCAAAAACATTACGCATACCTACATTATTTAATTTACCATTTCGTCTAGAAAACATATCATAGTCATAGGACAGTTGCAAATTAGAATCTATTACATAAGCATACTCATGTGATAATATGTCAAAGAACAATAAATTATTAAAAGTTTCCACTCTCCAGTTAAACATCATTGAATATTCTCTACACTTATACGTTGGAACACATAAAATAATATTTGTATGGATTATTGATTGTAATGTATGTCTCAAATGTATAATAATGTCAAAATAGTTGTTTGAGGTCAAAAAATCCTCTTCTCCAATTAGAATAACGCAATAGTCATTAAGGGTATAGTCTTTTAATTTATTATCTAGATTTTCGGTCATTTTTTTTATGCCGACATTCGGTGTCAAATAGTGTATTACTTTCCGATTTTCAAAATTCTGTTCAGCAATTGTCAAAATGTTATTGTCCTTGTTGCTGCTTAAAATGCAAATTTTTTGGCATTTCTTATAGGTTGTATTCTTGTTCTTCTCGATCGTTTCATCGCTATTGATATTATTGGTTTTCGCCTCATTAGTTAATGTTTGGTTTAAAGATGCGAGCTTTCTTTTTGGTGTACAAGTTATTTCTTTCAATGTTGAATCGCCTTTCGATGTTCCTTTTTTTGTTTTTTTGTTTTAGCAATTGGCGTACTTAGTTTTGATTGATTAATTGGAGAACATAGATTACTACGCAATTCATTAGTTGCCTTTTTTAACAGTTCGTTCTTACTGCTGCTCTCCTGTAAGCTATTTTTTAGTTGGGTGTTTTCTAAAGATAAGTTAATTATTTCACCGTGGGCTGCAGCTAATTCTAATTTTAACTTATCGATTTCATTTTTAAGTTCTTCGAGTAATTCGTCATTTTCATTTGAAGAAACATTTGGTAAACTACTCGCGGTGACATCTAGCGTCGAAATTGATTTGTCACTCGAGATATTAGTTTCGTTTAAAGACTGGGCCCTGTGTCTTCGGAACGTAATATTCTCCAAGAAATTAATTTTTCGCAAAAATCTTAGAGTAAAAAATTTCTTACCGGCGCAGGTTTGAACTCAAACCTCCAGTCGTATAACCACTGTCGATACCGTTACACCATACGGCTTCTATCAATAGGGCCAAAAATGCGGAACACTTTGTCGATAGTACCTATTCTGTACTGTTATTATTGAGGGTGTTCAGCGATAACTTATAACTCCAGCGACACTCTTATTTTTAGATTTTTTCACAATCACAATATTGAATAACTACTCATTTCCAGGACACCTTAATGCACGGTTTTATTATATAATAATTTTCACTGTTTTTGCCCTTTATTAAAGACTGCGTAGTTCGGCGTTGAAAAGAACTGGTCGAAACAATCACTTCATATTATCACAATAGAAATTCACAGATTCGTTGTTATCACCACACTGATTTGGCACTAAACAATTGTACGTTTGATTTATGGCGTAATAAACAATTTCACTCAACTGTTTTACGAAATTTTACAATAATTATATTTTAATAATGAATTTGACACGGAGTCGATGTTTACGGCACGATTTGATTATGAGAGCGTAATACGCGTAATACGTTTCAATGTGTAAAAAGTCACAGTTTCATTGTAAATTTGTCAAAGTTTTGGTCCTAGCTCCATACAAAACATAGGTATCGTGTTCAATATTTACGTATTATCATTATTATTTGAATTTCTAGGTTCCCGCGGGCAATGAAAAAAGGGAGTAATGGATAAAATTTGTACAGAAGAATCGCTGCGAAGAAACTTGGCTTCCTTCAAACTATACACGAATATGCTCTGTGCATTTTAAAGAAAACGAACATATACCACAAAGACAAGACGAACTTACCTAAAAAAACGGCAGTACCGTGCGATAGTTTAAAAATAATTCTGATGTTGATTTTTTGGCTAACGCAGTGTTTTTAAAGTGCCAACTTTATTAATATTAGCACCACACTTAATGGTCTCCCACGGGAGAGGCCTACGTTCAGTAGTGGACTATTATGGGATGATGATGATGATGATATAAATGGTTTAGTGATAAGTTTGTGATCATTGTAAAGTTCGTTAGTTTAATAATATAACTTATTTTTTTCCAGACAACAAAATCGGGTGAAACGAAAGTATTAAGTATTAAGTAAGTAGTTCAGAATAAATTTTTGAAACTCTCAGAAAAATTTAACTGAAAAAAAATTACGCAAGGTATCTGCTGCAAAAAAAAAACTTTCTGAAAAGTTCAAGAAAATACAACGATAAAACCTTTATCTCCAGAAAAAAAATTGCCTCTTATAAAGCAATAGTACAAAATTTTAAACAAAGATTTGGCCTCGATTTAAATGCTGCTAATGATTTAATGGTTAAAGCGGAAGTTGTAGAGTTGCAAAAGTCTTTAATGAAAAAAAAACAGAGCAAACATTTATTATACACTGCACCCTTACGTTGACTCTCCATTATTATTCACCAGCGGCTTATAAATACGTTAGAGAAGTCTACAATAGCTAGGACAATATGCAGATGGTATTAGACGGTTAACGCTGAACCCGACCTATTCTATGCACATTGGTCTTTGACGAAATGGCGATAAGAATGCAAAAAATATTTCATAATAACAAAAAACTGGGTGCAGTAAATTTCGGAGCAGATCCAATGCAAGGTGAAGAAAAAGAGACAGTTGCAACATAAGCATTGGTATTTATGCTAGTTGGCCTAAATGAAAACTGGTAAACACCTGTTGGGAACTTTTTAGTGGCCGGTGTGAATGCTGAAATAAAAGCTAATTTGATAAAAATATGCATGCAAAAGTGCGACGAAGTTGGAGAAACAGTTTTAAGTCTCACTTTTGATGGCTGTTCTGCGAATTTCAGCGCTGCTGAAATTTTGGGCTGCAAATTATCTGATGTTAATAATATGAAGACTTACTTTTCACATCCTGCCACGGGTGAAAATGTTTGTATTTTTATAGACCCCTGTCATGTTATAAAATTAATACGAAACACATTTGACAAGAAAAGACTGTTGTTCGATAAAGATAACAAAGTAAACCAATGGTTGCCATTTGTACTGATAAATCTTAATAAACTAAAAAAAATGAAGGTTTACCATTTGCAAACAAGTCATTTGAATTTCCGACAGCAGATTATGAAGGTTAAACTTGCACCACAGCTGCTGAGCGTTGCAAAGGCTTTACTTCTGTGTGACGAAGTTTTGAATTCGATATGTTTTCAAGATTCATCAGGAACAGTGAATTTCATTACTTTAATAAATAACTTTATTGATGTTCTGAAATTCCAAAAAGATGACAGCTCTATGGATATAATCGCTATATTCATACCAAAAGCAAGTCCGAAATATTTGCGTTCTATGGTATAGTAAAAGAATTTATACTTGAATTGAAATTTAGATTTAAATCAAGACGACTAATTAAACAAAACCATCGGGTTTCCAGGATAATATTGCAAATCTCGAAGAAAAAAGTAGTCGAGTCAGCTAGTAAAACAGGATTCGTTGGTGCAATTTGAACCAAATCATTTGAATCAAATCACTTAAAGCGCTATACAACTACTTAGTTGAGGATAAGAAGGTGCTTTAGTTGAGGATATGAAGGTGCTTCAATATGTTTGTATGTACCGAATTTTTCAAAATCATCTCGAACTATTTTTTGGGTTGTTAAGGAAACATGGAGGCTATAATAATAACCTAAATGTTTTGTAATTTAGGTCAGCTTACAAAAAAACATTGAACCATCTAGAACTTCGGTCGTCGTTTTCAGGAAATTCCATACCTTTGGATAATATCACAATCTTGACATCGAAACCTGAAAATGTAATTATACGACCTGTTCAAATAAATATGAAAAACAACCTTATGAAATTTTAAAAAGTACACGATTGCTGCCGTCCCATTTGGAAGCTGAAAAAAAAATGCAATATTTTTTCAAAAATACTGGACCAGAAATCATTTACATATGCGTCAAAAGTAATAGTAGGATATACATGTGGATAAGTATCTCGACAATTAACAAAAAAAAATTGAGGAGTGCGTTGACAGTTTAACAAATAAAAGACATGTGATATATATAATATGTTTAGCTACAGAAAACATAAAACGTAATTTATTACGGCAAAGTGGTGGAATATGTCTGGCCTTAAAATATTACTTTCACTGTATAACAGTTAACACTCTAAAGCATTTCATTGGGAAAGACGTATTTGCAAATTTACACTAACTTAATCAGCCGTCAACATTCAACCACAGAATTCATATAATACGAGCCATATTAAACCAATACACGAGAATTAGATTGCATTAAGAAGCATAAACTGACCTAACTGTTGATTATTATACAAAACGGCAGAAACTTACTAAACTTGTATTATTCCAAGGAGGTTAAAATATTTTGTTACAATTCAAACCTTGATTTATTTATTACCTAGTACACAAAATATCAAATATCGAGTACCTACTACCTAGGCAAAATAAATAGTACGCATGTTTATAAACTTATTTGGTCATAAATAAACGCAAAGTGTTTCCTTCATTTTGTCTTTTGAAGTCCATTTCACTTTAATTTTTACTTTTTTGCATTCACAATGCAATTTTTATTATTGAAAAATTGAAAATGAAGTATTAGAAAAAGCTGACTCGTCTCACAACTCCGAAGGGAGTCTAACCCACGACCTGTCCATGCGCCCGGACAGCGAAAGGTCGTGGGTTCGAGTTTCCACGGGTCGACCTTTTAATAAAAAATTCATTGTGAATGCAAAAAAGTAAAAATTTAAAATAAATTAAACGGACTTCAAAAAGTACCTGTCAACTGAAAAGGAAAAAAATAATATCTTTGTGAGGTCGGTGCCAACCAGGAGCACACAGGAAAGGATGGTATTCAGTAAATAATGACGTAATGTGTAGGTACGGTTATTTTTAAACGTTGGGCGCCAGTGCGACGATCAGCACGCGGAGAGCACTAATTAACACTTATATTTGTAATAAAAATACTAAAAACCAAAAATAGTGTTCTCATTTGTAAATCCTGTCATAGACTCTCCTGGCAGAAGTCAAAGATCGATCTCCTAGTCATTTTTGAATTCAGAAATAGAATGCCAAAAGAAAAAAGCCAAAAGGGACTGCAAGGATTATGGCGAGGTTGTATGCCACAAGATGTTGTGACATTCAAGAAATAATACAATTTTATACCAGAGACAACGTTAGCCATAATACGGCCGGTAAAAGGGAAGTTCGAACAAAAAATAAAGAAAAAGTACAAATCCGGTATTTATTAGATACACTTGTGAATTCTTTCAAAAAATACAAAAGCGAAGGTGGACGTTATGGTTTCACTACATTTTATAAACTTTTTCGTGTTATATCATGGCTTGCATTCAAGACCAACTTGTTTGTGCGTTAAGCACAGCAATTTTGGATATCTTCCCTCCGCAATGGTCAAAAATGGAAAAATGGTCACTGGCAGTGTACGAGATATTTTAAGTCAAGTTTCTTGCGACCTGAATAACTATGAGTGTATGTGGAATAAATATATGAATTGTAATGTCAAAACAGTGCAGTATAAACCTATCAGCGCAGATAAATTAAACCAGAATGTAGAATGGTTACGTTGGGAAAGATAAAAGCGATTAAAGATTTCAAAAAGGAGAAAACAGCAAAAGTTATAAAAAAAGGAGCTCTCAAAGACTTGAAAAACGAGTTTAATAGAGACTTGTATTGTATAAAAAACAACACTTTAACATGAGACGTCAGCAAAACTAGTACCAAAATGCAGTGTCAGAGCTAAAGGAAAATGAAGCCATGATAGTATGTGACTTTTCTGAAAACTACGAAGCCAAACTCTCGGAGAGATCCAGTCCATTCATTATGGAGCCTCAAATCGGCAAATATGCCTACATACTGGAATGGTGTTTTGGCAAAACGACTCTCGATCATTTTGCACGTTATCAGATAATTCCAGTCATCAACCAGCAGCGATCTGGGCACACCTGGCCCCTTACTCTTGACGCGATCACAATGAGATCGAGATTGAATTAATGTCAAACGTCAGTAATTATGACTAAGAATAAGTAATTAAACTAATAATTAATACTTGAAATTAGTAAATAAAGTAACTTTGTACTCTATTAATCGATTTTAGCGGCACTTAAAATCGAATCAAAGTCGAAAATCAGTAATAATTATTGACATTCAATCTCGATCTCAACGCGATTCCGTCAAGAGTAACCCCCCAAATCCTAGTTATTGACATGATAAAGAAAGAAACTCCAGAAACGACGGTAATACATTTTCACTCGGATGGCCCATCGGCGCAGTATCGCCAAAAATATTTTTTATTTTCTGGTGCACTACACAAAAAATGGTCGTTTTATGAGGCAGGTCACGGCAAAAACAGGACAACATTTTACATCGACAATGGGCAAAAAGTTCATGTTTCTGGTGTTTAAATTGTTTTATTTGTGTTTATGACCATTTTACTGTAGATGAATGTGATGTTTTTTTATCATTTATTCTAATGCTATTTATTTAGCCTGAAGTAATACAATACGATATAAATAACCTAGTGTTTACAAAATTTTAACATTTATAATAAATACATAACTTCTCAATTTGAAAAATGTACATGTTTTTGATGATATTAAATAAGAATAAATACGATTAATTTTTTTATACTCCTAGGTTTTTATATTTTCCTTATAAAATTAGCATCACAAAAGATAATATTATAAAGATATTATTTTAGTTCTTTACTATTCTTACTACTTAACTTCCTTCAGGAGACGGGCAGCAGTCTCCTGCCATACTGCGATCGCCAATCCGCCTGCCAAGCGTGGCGATTATGGCAAACCTCCTCCTTTGGGGGAGGCCTATACCCAGCAGTGGGTGTTATGTGGCTGAGACGACGACGACGACTTAACTATTATTAGATAAGTAGGTACTTAGTCTAGATAGTAGTCCATTTAAAAAAAAATGCCATGATTAGTTTTGTAAGACATAAAATTACTTTATTTTTGTAACTATTATCACAAAAGTGCTATGATTAGTTTTTGTAAGAAGTAAAAAAACCTTTTTTTTTACTATTATTAGATAAGTATTCTAGCTAGACAGTATTATCAGTTTTTCCGTTTTACAAAAGTGCCTTGGTTAGTTTTTGTATGAAGTAGGTAAAATACTTTATTTTGTCACTTTTATAATATAATCTGCAGCACCTACAAGATTGAATGCTGTATTTAGTAGACTCCTCAGCAATGTGATCCAGTAATTCATCGTCAAAAAATTACAAAAAGTACTGTAAAGGTGTTTCAAACCAATTATATGGTTGTTCCAACTTGTCAACGCCAGTAAATGTGGTATCAGGTGGCTGAAAGTCCATCTTCCTCCATATGTGTTCTCTCTTCTTAGGTTTTGGCCTGGCAGGCCTAACAGGCTGTGGGGTAGGTGAAATAAAGCGAGGAGTAGGTACTGTTCGAGGTCGTGATACTACTCGGCTGGATCTAGTATTAGCTTGCCTGGAAGTACTAGGTTGTGGTGTAACGTCCGCTGTGTTAGAAGTACTGCTTAACATACTACTGCTTGACCTTGGCCTAGGTATGCTCACGTTTTCATCGAAGAAGTCATCCTGTAGTACTTCTCGGCACGTCTCTACTTCGTTCATCACCAAATCCTGGATTCGGAGCTCATTTTGAAATCGTTAGAGACGCGTCTGGGATTTTTTATGCGGCTTACGGTTGCTCCTACCAACCCCCCACTTTTTGCCCGACGGGCCTCCGTTGGGTACTTTTCATTAAATTAGAATATTTTCTCCAAATTGGCTACTTGGGTTTTAAAAAGCGTCACGCGTTGATGTCTTTTATATGGGACCGAGCGAAAATCGCTAGGCTTAGGTAGACTTTTTGGAGAGAAAATTTCTTTATTTTCTTTATAACTTCGTTACTTCTCAATATATTTTCATTCTGTTTTTGGATTTAGTTTCTGGAGCCCCTAAGGCATCTTTCTAGACCTCATATGTTCTTCTTCCACTTCTTCTGTTTTAATTATTTCACTTTTTCACTTTTTTCTTGCCCAAAATCACTAAAATCACCCATAATTCTCTCATAACTTTTACTGGTTTAATCCGATTTCGGATTTTTTGAGCTCGTTTTAAAGAACTCGTCGAGTCGCGTCTTTTGTTTTATATACACTTTTCTCCTAACTCAATTAGTTTGCTCACAATATTCGATTTAAATTCCCAAAATTATAGGTAAATTATAGGTAAAATTAGAATTTTAGAAAATACTGTAGTTTCTGTTTCTTTAAGTTTTTCTCTTATTTTCTTTTTGTGTATCACTCTTCTTGTCAGCGCCTACATGCCGATATATCAGTCTTTACTGTCAGCATAAAGGTAAAATTTTGGCTGGCGGTTAAAGTCGGAACAAATTGGCTAAAATAAAAATTTTCGAATATCATTTTTATTTCAAGCTAGTTTTAAGTTAAATTAAGCTAGATTTTTGTGACTTGTAGAACTCTGCGCGGCGCTCAGTTTGGTGTAACGAGCACGTCTGTGGCGAGTTAGGAAAATTAATTATTGTAATTTCTCATTTTTATTTTTCAATATTTTGTCTCCGCTTGTATAAATTCATTTCTGGTTAGATTTAATAATTTTTTTGTGTATACGTAGTATTTGTCATTACCTTCTTGCGATGTTAATTTCATTGAGTTATCTTTAATACTTCAGGAAATATAAAATTTTTTCATATAATTTTTACTTAGGTTAACCTAACCCTCGAATTAACCTGACTTACGTAGACAAACATTCATAATGGCGGACTCCTCGTTTGCATCGATCAGCGATACGCTCAATGATTCGGTCGCAAACAACGCTGAGGATGAATCGGAAGAAAACGAGCTATTTCGACTCAGAAATAGAAACAATACCCGTATTGTTGTTGGCCTGAGAAAAGACGTTACTAAACTCGCGCATGCCATTATCACCGAACTGGGTTTTCAACCGAATGTGACCCCCAAACTCACAGAGAAGGACTTGGAGCCCAAAGGAGCAGGAACCCGCTCGACCACCAGGGTGAATAAAGTCAATGTTTGGAAGTTTGCTAAAGAAATTGAGGAAAAAATGAACGACACCATCGATGCGTTTAATAGGGAATGTGTGAGAATTGAGGATATGCAGAAGGCTAAAGAGAAGAATCGCACCCGGATAGAGACCAAAACTAACCTGCAAGAGGAAATCTCGAAACTAGTCAGAGAATCTATATCTACCGAAGTCTCCAAAATACAGGAAACTGTTATTGCGACCATCAAGGAAAACACACCGGCACCTAATCCCTTGACTACGTCTGTCCCTGCTATTTCATATGCAGCAATGGCTTCACGCCAATTCAATCCCCCCGCGACTAAGATGTCTAAACCGGCTATCATCTTGACGAACAAAGATACAAAGAAGACTGCTGAGGACACAATAAAAGATTTTAGTAGGACTATGAATTTCAAACAACTAGACTTTGCTCCCGCCAAGGTCCAGCGCTTATCCCAGGGAAAGATCAAAGTGGAATTCAACTCCCCGGAGCATAAAGACCGCACGCTGCAGAAGCTCAAGGATAGCACTGAAACCCAAACAGTCGCTGAGCCCGCTAAATCATTAAAGCCGATGGTGCTACTCAAAGGCATCCCATCCGATATACCACGAGAGGATCTCACGGCTTACATCCGCAATCAGAATCCGGATGTTGCAGAGATGAGCACGCCAGAGGAAATTGTATTCCGCTTTGAGAGAAGGTACCGCAATCCTCAGCTCTACAATGCGGTCTTTATCACATCCCCCAGGGCCTACCGCGCCATCATGACTGTAAGGAAAATCAATGTGGACTACTCGCGAGTGCACGCCGACGAGTTCTCCCCCTTCCTCCAATGCCACAAGTGCTTACAATTCGGTCATACGAAGACGCACTGCAAGGAGGAGAAATCGCCGTGCCCGCATTGCTCTTCACTTGAGCACACATTGGATAAATGCCCCCATAAGGGTAACGAGAAAGCGGCTAAGTGCTACAATTGTGCCTCCCATAACCAGCGATTCAATGCAAAGGCGGATGTCAATCATACCGCCACGTCCGAAAAATGTCCTCGTCTTAAAGCTATGAAAGAGAGAATAAATAACAGAGTGGATTACGGTTACCCTTACATTCAACCGTAAGATTATGATCGCACAGTGTAACACGGACAGATCGAGTAAAAGTTACCATGAATTTATTCTCTCTTTCATTAATGGTCCATACATGATCGGACTAATACAAGAACCATATATCGGCAAAAAGGATACGGTTAAGCCGTACCGAGGCTTGGATCTCTACCAATTTGGCCAGAAAGACAAGCAGGTTAAAGCTTGCATTATCGCCAAGCCTGGAGCAGGACCCATTATCGGCGAAGCCCGGTATTCGACGCCCAATCTTGCTGTTGTGACACTTAGCATCGACGGCAGGCCCATCACCATTGCCTCTGCGTATGTCGAGCCTAAAAAAGACCCCAACAGCACATTGGAGCGAATTGACTACCTGGCTAAATCCTTTCAACATCAAAGTCTGGTGATTGGTGGAGACCTTAATGGCTGGAATCCTCTGTGGGGGTCAGTGAAAACTAATCCAAGGGGTAGAGATGTACTGGAAATAGCTATGGCCAACGATTTAAACATCTGTAACAATGGCACTACTCCCACATTTGAAACTATTTCGTATCGTCTTCCTCGCACTTCTATAGTGGACGTCACTTTGGCATCAGATGCAATATACGGCTTTATTACAGATTGGCAGGTCAACATCACATTATGCAAGTCTTCGGAACACAATGCTATTGAATTTGCACTGAATCTCGGCAATTGTCATAGCCACATTCCACAACAAACCTCTACCTTTTTGTATAAAGCCGAAAAAGCAAACTGGCACTCTTTTAAAAATCTGTTAGATGGAAGTATCACTGCATCTGGTCTTCTACAAATGGACATATCCAATTGCACCACGGTGGAGAGGTGGACAAGGCAATAGATATTTATTTAGAATCGATCCACGAAGCGTGCAAGGGTTCTATTCCCACTAGGAAGAGGGGCGCTAAAATCAAGGCGCCTTGGTGGACTGAAGACCTTGAATCGAAAAAACAAGAATTAATCCAAATACACAGGCAGCTTCATTCGGCTAAGAGACTCAGACAACCCATGACTGACATCATTGCACGACAAACAGCCGCTAAGGAGGCATACGCAGCGGAAATCAAGGCCCAATCGACCAAGCATTTTCGTGAGTTTTGCGAATTGCAAACCAAAGAGAATGTTTGGTCGATGACCAATCGCTTGCTCAAAGAAGCCTCACCTAGACAGCCGCCTACCACCATTAAAGTAGGCAACAGATTCACCACCAACGGGCAGGAAACTGCGGAAGCCATCCTTGACCACTTTTATCCAGACGATGAAGATGACACGCAGGAACGACATCACGAACTCAGAATGGAACAGAATATTCCACCTGACTCACCTGATGATGAACCGTTCACAACTGGGAGAGGTGCTAGAGTGCCTGAGTCACATGAACGCGAAAAAGGCTCCAGGACTTGACGGTCTCACCTCGGACATCTGCAAACAAGCCTCCACAGCATTTCCTGAGTTACTCACCGCTATTCTTAACAAATGTCTTGCGCTTCAACATTTTCCAAGGGTATGGAAAGAAGCCTATGTTAAAGTCATACCAAAACCTGGGAAAGATGATTATACTGCACTCAATTCTCTTCGCCCCATAGGACTTCTTCCCGTTTTCGGCAAGCTGCTGGAAAAACTTTTTATCCGCCGAGTGAATTACGCCGCCGCTAAGGCTGGGAAGAATAATCCCATGCAATTCGGATTCACTGAGCAGCGTGGAACAATTGACGGTTTAAACACCGCACTCAACAAGATCCAAGAATCGAGGGCGCGGGGAGAATCCACCATAGCTGTCTCCCTAGATATTAAATCGGCCTTTAATAACGCCTGGTGGCCGGTTATGTTTCACCAATTGAAGCAGAAAAAGTGTCCCAAAAATATTTTCGGTCTCATCCAGAGCTACGTACAGGATAGAACAGTCGTACTAGATCACGCGAATTGCCGAGTCAGCAAAGGCATGACCAAAGGGTGCATCCAGGGATCGGCATGTGGACCGGTGCTCTGGAACATTACGTTAGACAACCTTCTCGAGACGCCATTACCATCCGGCTGTCACCTTCAGGCTTTTGCTGACGACGTACTTTTGATAGCCTCTGCTAAGAACCCCCGATCACTGGAGCAAAATGTTAACTTGGCACTAGAGCGCATTTATAGCTGGGGATTAGACACCAAATTAACCTTTGGTCCCGAGAAAACTCAGGTGATTGCCTTTAATCCCAGAGCAGAATCGGCAAACATAACCATGGCTGGGAAATCACTACTCTTTTGCGACGAAATTAAACTACTCGGAGTCATTATTGATAAGCGATTGACGTTTCGATCACATGTGCGGTATATCTGTGGGAAAGCGACTAAAATTTTTCAGCGCCTTTGTCTATTTACTAGACCGACGTGGGGAGCGCATCCTGAGAACGTGAGCATCATTTACCGCCATGTGATTGAACCGATAATCACTTACGCTGCGGGGATATGGGGTAAAGCGGCCGAGAAACTTTACGTCAGCAAGCTGCTAAATGGCGCCCAAAGAGGGTTTGCTATCAAGGCCATTCGTGGATTCCGCACCATTTCCACGACAGCAGCTCTGGCCCTAGCTAGATTCATACCCCTAGATTTGAGAGTACTCGAAGTACACGACATGGAGAAAACGCGCATTATGGGGACTTTCCAAGAGTTGCCAGATGATATACAGCTTGAAAGAGCTACCGTTGGGTTCGGTAACCCAGTGAATTGGCACACCCCAGCAAGCGAATTTCACCCGACTTCGAGTTGGCGACTACTCAGGCACAGGTGAACCGACTGCATCGCGGAGAGGCGTACGCGATAAACACAGATGGGAGCAAGCAGGAGGACGACACCGTCGGGGCTGCTCTCATCTGTTACGCTCCTGGAGCAGATCGGCCCACAATCACCCGCAAACTGAAACTACACAACGTGTGTAGCGTATTTCAGGCGGAGTTGTTAGCCATCTTACATGCATGCCGGCTTGTTGAGAGGAAGAAATGGAGTAAGGTGGTCATATTTTCCGACTCTATGTCTTCCCTCCAAGCGATCAGAGACCGTAGCAGCAAATACAACTTCGTCACCGAGATTCACGACATAATGATGCGTAAACCAAACACTATTAGCTTTGCCTGGGTACGAAGTCATGTCGGCATTATAGGGAACGAGGCAGCTGACGTCGAAGCTGGGAAGGCCGCGGGCCTCCGACGCAGCCCAGATTACGCTCAGTTTGCCCCGTCATACGTACAAAACCCGACTAAGAGCTGCATCTCTGGCAACCTGGCGTAATAGATACATTACAGCGCCCCAAGCCAGCGTCACTAAATCCTGGCTACCATCTGTGGAAGACTGCTGGACTGCGATAAACGCCTTTGGCGTATCTTTCGAACTTACCCAAGTTCTTACGGGACATGGTTATCACAAGGCCTATTTACACCGTTTTAAAATAACTGACGACGACGCGTGTCCTTGCGATAGCCATACACCCCAAACTTTAGACCACTTATTATTAGATTGTCACAGATACGACGCAGCAAGATATAACCACCTTATGCTGTGTCGTAATCTTAATATTGGCCCCACTAACATAATCGAGATAATAAAAAAAGAATCAACCAGAGAATCATTTCTAAAACTAATTAAATACATTATAAACACCCTCAAAAACTTCAACAATACTTAATAGCAATTAAAATACCAACTCTAGATCATAAATACATAATTATATATATATATATATATATATATATATATATATATATATATATATATATTATAAAATTATCTATACATAATCCCAGCAGTGTCTTTCAGAAGAATGGCAGTATCAAATCGCAGCCATTCACAAAACCGTGGAAAACTAAGAATAAATGACTATAAAATATAAAGAGAATAAATAATATTAATAAAAAAAAAAAAAAAAAAAAAACCTGGATTCTGATCAAGTAGTCATCGCTTTCCTCATCAGACAGTTCCAGGTCATCTTCACTGCCGGAACTATGCATGACTACTAACAATGTCATGCATAGTGATTTTTAAAATTTTCTTTGTGCGTCGCGACTTATTTAAGTCGCGACGCACATTAGAAGATAAAATAAACGATGCAACATTACTCTATAGTAAATATTTAAAATATGCAGATATTTTTGATACTAAAATACGAGAAGGTGGACTAAGTAGTGACATAATTTTACGCGTCAAAGAATTGTGTATCAGAATTGAAACCTTATATGCACAAATTGTGGAATTTTGTAGTAGTAGTTGTGCAGAAAAGCAAAGCACCATGGAAAAATTTGACTTAAAAACCGCGGTGTCCCTCTTGCCCGTCATGAACGGCAATGAGGATGTTACGAAAAAGTTAATTGATTCTATTGAGCTCTATAGTTCGATGATTGAGAAGTACAGTGAAAATCTTTTAATTAATTTTATTTTAAAAACACGGTTATCCGAAAATGCGAAACTACGACTTTCTCAGTCTTATTCTACATGCCAGCTTCTTCTGTCTGATATGAGAGAACACTTACTCACTAAAAAGTCAAGTAACGCAATTCATTCGCAATTAATGAAAGAAAGTCAAGGTACTAATAATTTGGAAGAGTATGGCAAAAAGTTAGAACAACTATTTACTGACCTTACAATATCGCAAGCCGATGGCAACAGCGCTGCTTATACGGTGTTAAAAGCCAATTAACGAAAAGTTGGCTATCAAAAGTTTTATTGATGGTCTGAGAAACCCTAGTTTAAGAATCATTTTAAAAGCCCGTAACTACAAGTCTCTAAATGAAGTCATCAGAGCAGCCAAAGATGAGGAGCTGTCCGCTTCCCGGCCTCTGCCGGAAGGGTCTGTTTTCATGGCTCGTCGAGGACAATCAGGTAATCCACATTAAAGAGGACGGGGTCGAGATTTTATAAGAGGTAACCGAGTAAATTCTTATAACCAAAACAGGCAAACATTTTATCGCGGTAACGGCTCGGGTCGCGGTTTCAGCTCGCGCAACGGGCGAGGTCATTCATCTTACCAGGGTTATTCGCAAAGGGGTAGACACTATTCAGGTAATTACTACAGGAATAATAATAATAGATCTATTAATTATTTAGCGACTAACACAAACGACTCGCATGTTGAGACTAATATGCCGCATAATGCTGGAAATGATTTTTTTCGTCCATAATTGTATTTTCTCTTGTAACAGTAGTAATCGTGTAAAACTAAGTATTAACGATGTTGACAAAAAGTGGCTCATAGATACAGGCGCATCATTATCGGCGGTGAAATACGAATCTATTATTGACTCACAGAATCTGATCATTAATGATAACATTAGCATAAAAGGAATCGGGGGCAGCTTAAGCAGCGATGGCTATGTTTACTTAAGTCTCTACACAAATGGCAAGGAATTTATACACAAGTTTTATGTTTTAAGAAACATGCCATGTTTACATGACGGAATAATCGGACAAGACTTTTTACAAAATATAATTGCGTTATTGACTATGAATTAAATACAGTTTCAATGACTTGCACGTAAAAGAGTTTTAAAGTAAGTTTACCATTGGAATTAGGCTCATTTCACGGTAAGAATTATTTGACTATACCACCACGGTGTGAAAAGATTTTTTATGTAAATAGCTACATTAGTGAAGATTGTATTATTCGACCGCGAGAGTTGTGTGAAGGTGTTTATTTAGCAGGCGGTATATGCAAGAACAAGGAAGGGAAAATACCTATCCAAGTTTTAAACTCACGTGAAGAACAAGTTACTCTAAGCTATTTTTCACATGAGATAGAGGATTTTAATAGCTATTATGTATGTTATTTTGATAAAAATGAATCTATTGATAGTGAAAGAGTACGGAAAATGTTTTCTTTTCTAGATTTCTCTCATTTAAATACTGAAGAAAGACGATCTATTCAAAATATATGTGCAAAATTCTCAGATATATTTTATTTACCCGGGGATAAGCTGTCAGTTTGTAATATATATAAGCCAGAAATTAAATTAAAACCAGACGCAATACCGTCATATACAAAACCCTACCGGTTACCACGATCTCAAAAATATGAAATTACGAATCAGGTTAACAAAAACTGTCTGAAAATATTATAGAACCATCGTTTAGTGAGTGGTCAAGCCCTGTTTTATTGGTTCCAAAAAAATCAGATGGCACAAAAACTTGGCGTTTAGTAATCGATTTTCGTAAATTAAATGAGCGAATTTTAGATGACAAATTTCCCCTCCCAAATGTCGCAGATATACTTAATTCTCTTTCCGGTGCTATGTACTTTTCTCATCTTGACTTATCCCAAGGTTACTATCAATTAAATTTAGACCCTGCCAGTAGAAAGGTCACAGCGTTCACAACGCCCACCGGACAGTACCAACTTACTAGATAACCTATGGGGTTAAAGACGAGCCCGAGTATGTTCTTTTGAGCCATGACTATTGCAATGGCAGGCCTAAATTATGAAAAATGTTGTATATATTTGGACGATATTCTGTGTTTTGGTCGATCATTAAGTAGCCATAACAAAAATTTGATAGATATATTTTCTAGACTTCGAAAAGTTAATCTTAAACTTAACCCAGCTAAGTGTAAGTTTCTGAGGAAAGAAGTACTGTACTTGGGTCACGTGGTGTCAATACCATCCCAAAAAGAATTAACGGCAGATAAAAGGCCGCGCGGTTATTCAGAAGGGTGGGTGGCTACTGTTTCTGTAAGAAACGTAAACAATATATAGAAGTCGACGCTGCAAACATTATTGGACATTACAATCGGCATATGGGCGGAGTAGATCTACTCGATTCTTTCATAGGAAAAAATAAAAATGCGTACAAGAAAGTGGTACATGAGAATATTCTATCATTTGCTAGATGCGATGCTGAAAAATAGCTGGCTTCTATATAAAAGAGTAGTGAAGCAGAGAGAGTTAACTATGTGGCTACATGAAAGAGGCTTTTACAATGTGAAAGAGTACATGGAGTTCGAACACTAGTGCCGTAGACAACTTGACTTTAGATTTATACATTTTGACATGTTAATTAGTTATTTATTTGAAATTTGACATTAAGTATCTTTATCTTATTTTGTTTGTAGTAATTGTAATTCAATAATTTTGACATGTTAAATATAAAAAAAGATTTTGCACGCTTGCATGCAGGCTGACTACATCCAATTATATTTAAGACCATGTATATTGATGTTTTCATGCAAATAAATGATTGATTGAATGATTGATTGATTGATTGATTGAGACAAAACACAAAATTGATGAAGTTACGAGAATTTCGTCTGGAGGTGGCCAAAGCTTTGTGTTGGTGTGGACCGTCAATGATAAGGAATAGAGGAAGAGCCTGCGCGTTTGTATCTGACATGCTTGATGAAAGAATGAAGAGAAAGCCAAAACTCAACGTACCATCTATAGATGTCAGGATCGATGGAATTGAACACTTTCCTATTTGGTCTAACGTTAGGAAGCGATGTAAGTTACCTGCTTGTAAGGGGAAATCTTTTGTAATTTGCCAGAAATATAACTAGGCACTCTGTCTCAACAAGGATAAGAACTGTTTTCTGTCATTCCACAAATAGTTTAGTTATTCTTATTTTTTTCACAAAAAAAAGTATTTTTCTCTAAAAGTTCCTATTTTTCACTAAAAGTTCCTATTTTTATAAGTACAGACACTTTGATTATAAGTTTACCCAACGTAAGGCTAAATTAGTTATTAAAACGCGTATTATTTTCATAAATAAAGTTAGATTATTATGTTTTGTTTTATTCATACCTGTTCCTAATACATAGTACAAATTTACATAATATTGCATGATATGCCAGATGTGGGCCATACGGAAAAACTTACATAAGTATGTTTCTATTGAGTTGCGATTTTTTTATATATTTTTCCGCAAAATAGTATCATATTCTCTAGCTAATATATTTTTTTGAAGCCGAAAAAAAAAATCATGCACTGTAGGGATAATAATATCTGCAATCTGATCGTTAGTTGGACAATATTCTACCATTAACTCTTTATTATAATTTTTTCATGAATGAATTTATACCTTACATCTATATGCTTCGAACGTCTATTTAACACAACATTTTTTATAAGTTTTATTGCACTTTGATTGTCCACTTTTAATAGCACTTTTACACTGACACTGAATAACTCTTCACTCACTCTTTTTATATATAGCACTTCTTTAGCACATTCAGCAGCGGCAATGTATTCTGCCTCGGTGGTAGACAGTGCGACGATTAGCTGCTTCCTCGTACTCCAACTTATCAAGTTGTTGTCAAAGAAGATAGCGTAGCCAGTGGTGCTTCTTCTGGTAGTGACATCTCCAGCGTAGTCAGAATCACAGTATGCTGTTACAGTGTTCTCATTCTCATTGTTGTAGTAAATTATTCCTTTGTCTGAAGTTACTTTCAAGTATTTCAGTATTCATTTAATAATTTCAATATGTTTTTCAGTAGGATTTTCAGAGTTTCTGCTGCAGTAATTCACTGCGAAGCTAATGTCTGGTTTGGTCTTATTAGACAGGTAAGTCAAACTTCCTAACAATTCTTTGTATGGAAAACTTTTGTTTATTTTTCTTCCTTCTTCAGGTATACTTTCCATAGGTGTATTGACTGTCTTAGCATCTTTTAGATTGAATTCTTGAAGTAGGTTATGTATTAGCTTTTCTTGTTTTAATTTTAAGTAATTATCTTTCCTTTCTATTTCCATTCTTAAGTATCTTTCTGGTTTTTTTTTCTTTCTTTGTATAAAATATTTATTTTATTTGGTTTGTTAATTCTATTATATCTATTTCTTGACCAATCACTATGCCATGCCATGTAGATGACATGTATGTAATAAATAATGTGCAGGTTTCATTTTTAAACATGCATGGCTCCGTCTGTAGTTGGACCAATCCTATTTGTTTTATAAATTCAGTAAATGTTTTGTTCCATTTTAGTGGCGCTTGTTTCATGCCCAATTCAAGGCTTTCTTTAGTTTGCATAGGCCTTCTATCATCTTGATACCTTGTGGCGAATATATGTATATGTCTTCATCGAGAGTTCCATATAAGAAAGCTATTTTTATATCGAAGGTGTATAATTTCTTTGTTGTGCAACTGCAATCAACAATCTAAGAGGGCTATAAGTTTCTTCATAGTCTGTTCCTTTTTCTTGTTCACATCCTCTTATGACAAGTCTTGCTGTGTAAGTACCATCTTGTTTTATCTTAAATACCCATCCGCTGGTGAGAATTTTCTTGTCATCAGGGATCGAGTTGACAACTTTCCATGTGATAATTTTTAATCAAGTAAATATACTAGAAAAAAGCAACTTGCTCAAATCAAACGGCCTTGGGATTGTGAAGCAATTCTTAATCGATAGTCAAACAGCTGTAAAGATGTTTCTTTCGAATGCGAGGATATTTCTCTCATTGATGAAACGACGGTGGCCAACACCGTAGAAAAAGGTGAATATACTAGAGAATTTCAACGTGTTCTCGTAGGTCTCTGTAGCATAATTGGTCAGTGCATTGGGTCGGATTCCCAAGGATGCGGGTTCGAGTCCCGTCAGAGCGACATGAGACAAGTTGCTTTTTTCTAGTATATTTACTTGATTAAAAATTATCACATAAAAATAGCATTGTAAAATGCAAAATTAAAAAGTTATAACTTTCCATGTATTGTTTAATAGTAAAGAATCTGTTTCTTCCTTGATAGTTTACACCACTTTTCTTTATCAGGGCCTTTTTATTGCTTCTTCGTAGGATAATACTACATATTCATTATATCTTTTAGGTTGATTTACTATTCTTCCATATCTTGTTCTTTTTGGGCTATTAAATTGTCTTTCTTCAGTATCTTTTCTGTTGTCTGTGGATATAGAACCACTAGTCTCATTATCTTCAATATCCTTATTTTCTTCTGTAGGTATGTATTGTGTAGTTTCTTCATTTACGTTAATTGTTTCATAGTTTATTATATTGTCATAATCTTCTTCAAAGTTTATAGATTTTATTTCTTTTTGTTCATTATTATTATATTGGCACTTGCTTTTATCAAATATCACATCTCTTCTTACTAATATAGTTCTATTTCAGCGTCCCAAAGTCTATAGCCTGTTGGTGCATAACCAATTATAATAAATTTTTGGCTTCTTGGTTCTAACTTCTTTATTTGACCCAATCTTTTTGAAAAATTTGTAATATTTGCTCGAGTGCCAGTCCAAATTTCAAATGGTGTTTTATCTGAACCATCATAGGGTATTCTATTAATCAAGTATGTTGCAGATAACAATGCTTCTCCCCACATTCGTTAATCTAAGTTAGATTGGAAGCTCTTGACTTTCCTAGTATCGCTTTATTCAGGCGCTCGGCTTTGCCATTGCGTTGTGGACTATATGGGATTGTGAAGTCAATTTTAATACTTTTCTTCTTTGTCCATTCTTTAAACTTCTTATCATTGTATTCTCCTCCGTTATCACATCTTATTTTATGTACTTTTTCATTTGTTTCTCTCTCAGATTCTTTTATGTATTGTATTATTATGTCGCATGCTTCATCTTTGTTTTTTAGTAAGTAGGTTTTAGTAAAATGAGAGTAGTCATCTAATATTGTTAGTATATATCGTTTTTTATCATGTGTATCGGGTGATATGGGACCACATGGACTTTGGAAAAGTTTAATATTCATGTAAAAGATTGTCTACTAAAGAAAGGATATTATACTATAAAGGATTATTTGAATGACAAAACGCTTGGTCATAAAAGTTTTGTTTTATTTTTTCGAAGTTGTAGCCGTATCATTTGTTTAGTATAGTATTAGATTAAACTTTTAACGCAGGTAGCTTGAGTATGTCATGCTCTCTTTAAACATTTCTACGGCGGTGTCGTGTGATTACGTTCCCTAAAATATGGTTGAGCGAAGCGATAGCTGGTTCATGCGTCATGCTCGTGAACGGGTGCCGCCAGCGGAAATGGGTCTACTTCAGTCTGCTTGTCTTAACGTTGTGCTTAGAGCTTTAATATTTTCATCTAAAATAAATTGCTATTGATCTGTATGTACGTCACAACTTGCAGTACAGTAACCTTGTAATGCGAGAAATGTTATAATGTAAGTCCTTGCGAGTTGAAAATTGTTTACGGTTAGGATAACCATAAAATGTAATATTATAATTAGTATTTTCTTTTGTGATGGAAATTGACCTTACTGATATGTTAAGCTCACTTTTCAATTTGACGACTCTGTATGAAATAAAACAGGGAGAAAAAAATAGCCCTTGACGAGTTTCTTGCCGGTTCTTCTCGTTACAAGGTCTCCCGCCGTAGGGTTTGTGAACCGATGGCGTAGCTGCTTTGACGTTCATAAGTGCTAGTTACAGCCTAGACTTAATAAATGATATTGAAGTTGAACTTGAACACGTATGAACTCAAACTGGAACTAAATGATCGCGACCAGGATGCCCTTTTGTCCGATCTTGAAATAGGACAGCTACCGGAAGATAAGGGGGTGAGCGTTATCCAGACGGTGACAGTGCTGGCCGCACGGCTGGGCGTGACGCTGGATGAGAGGGACGTTGTATTCGCGGAGCGCGTGGGCGCACCGCCGGCCGAGACCGGGGGCCGCCCGCGCCGCGTCGTGGTGCGCCTGGCGCGCCGCCACCTGCGCGACGGGCTGTTGCGCGCCGCGCGCATGCGCCGCACCGCCGACACCGGCGCCGCGGGGGGCCGCGTCTTCGTCAATGAGCGGCTGACTCGTTACAATAGCCAGCTCTTCCACAAGGCTCGAGAGGAACGAATCAAGATGCAGTGGCGGTACTGCTGGACGAAGAGGGGACGCATATTTGTCCGCCGGGCGGACGGCTCAACCCGCTACCAGCTCCGCTCTGAAGCGGATTTGGATCGAGTACTGCGGGCCCAGGAGAAGTGACTCGCACGAACCTACAAACAGTCCTGCATATTACTCAGGATTATTGTTACACGCTGTTCTGGCTGCTCTAGTAAAATAACCCATAACATATTATCCTTATGGCCAACTTGGTCTATATTACCTGTTTTTTTGTTTTTGTGTTCTTTAGCCTTTATGTATATTCAATATTGTACAAACAGGAGCTATGTATACATACATTTATTTTATTTTTTTGTTTTCGCTATATCACTATTATTGGTGTCGGTCTCAGTTCTAAACGACGTAAGTTACATAGGGGTGGGCTTTTATATTCGCAGGCATGGCATTAAACTTTAAAGTTGGACTTTATAATGCGGGCTCACTCGGCACAGGTCATGAAGATTTCATTGTGGCAGTGACGGAGTTGGATCCGGATATCTTAGCTGTAAATGAAACCTGGTTGAGAGCAGGGGAGGACGATAGAGCGCCAATACCCCCGGGCTATCGGCTGAGACATATCCCCCGATCTGACCATGTTAGAGGTGGCCGCGGTGGAGGGGTGGGCTTTTATATTCGCAGGGGCATATATGCTCGGACGTGCCCACACTACAGACTCTAAGGTCGAACAAATGTGGCTGAGCTTTCGCACTAATAACCAGCGCGTAGTTATAGGCACGGCTTATAGGCCACATTGGCAGGATCCGGGCGTTTTTTTGGATGATATTGCGGATTCCATCGCTTCCCTTGGCAACTACGATGTATTGATTCTACTGGGTGATTTCAATATAAATTTGTTAGATGCTAGTACCAGTAAATATAAACAATTTATGCAGTTCCTTAACTGTGTCAACTTAAAACAAATAGTTACAGAGCCGACACACTTTAGAGACCACAGTCACAGCTTAATTGATGTGATATGCACTGATGCTCTGGCTCTAAATGTCACTGTCAGACACACCTCTGAGCGTGGTCATGGGATGGTCGTAGCAAAGATCAAGGTCAAGAAAGACAAACCATGCCCACAATGGGTGACATATCGGCCACTAAAGGATATTATGATGGACCAATTAACTCAAGATCTGGATGCAATTAATTGGGAGGATTTTTATAAACTCAGTAACATAAATGAGCTTGCAGAAGCCTTCACGGCTTGTCTCATTACCTTATTTGATTTACATGCCCCAACAAAAGTACAGAAGTTCAAGCATCCACCACATCCTTGGATCACTGATTCTATTAAATGCATGATGCGAACTAGGGATGACTATAACAGAAGATCTAAGTTAAATAAATCAGACTCCCTTAGGCAGTTGTATAAGGAAATGAAGCATATTGTTACGGACGCAATTGAGAGGGAAAAGAAATGTTTTTTTGAGGTACACATAAATGGAAACAAGAAGAACTCAAAGAAATTATGGCAAAATTTAAAAAACAATGTATTTCAAAATTGTAAGAAAGGAACAGAGCTTCCAGCCTGTTTCAGTGACCCCGACACAATCAATGCGCACTTTCTTAACATTCCAGGAGAAGGATGTGTGTCAATCTCCCAACTCACTTACTATGAATACCACAGGCATGGTTCATCAACTTTCACTTTACACACAGTATCAGAAGACACAGTGCTAAAACCCATCAAAGGGTTTCATTCCAATGCTAAGGGCTGTGATGGTTTATCCTTACAAATGATCCTGTTAACATTGCCTCAGACGTTGAAAGCTATCACCACCATGGTCAACCAGTCAATAGTGGAAGGCACATTCCCTGATAGTTGGAAGATTGCTGTAGTCAAGCCACTGCCTAAGAATTCTAACCCTACCACCATGAATGACCTTCGCCCAATTAGTCTTCTCCCATGTGTATCAAAGGTATTGGAATGAATTGCTTGTGACCAACTCACTGAATATCTAGAGGTAAATAATGTCCTGCCTAATCGGCAGTCAGGGTTCCGCAAGGGTCACAGCACAGCAACTGCGCTTGCAGATGTTGTTGACAATTTACTTGCCTCTAAAGACCAAGGTAACCTCAATATTCTACTGCTGCTTGATTTCTCACGAGCATTTGACACAATAAATGTTGACCTTTTATTGTCAAAATTGGCTTACTATGGAGTTGAAGCAAAAACAATAAAATGGTTCCATAGTTACCTTGAGAGAAGGCAGCAGTATGTTGAGTTGGAGAAAGCAGACGGGTCAAGGATTCTTTCTGCCAAATCCCCAGTTACCCGTGGTGTGCCTCAGGGGGCCATATTGGCACCAATCCTCTACATTCTCTACAGTGCCGATATCACAACAGTCATCCGTCACTGCCAATTTCATTTATATGCGGATGATCTCCAACTGTACCTTCCCTTTAAGCTCTCAGACTATGAAAGCGCTGTAACAATGGTAAATGAAGACTTAGCACACATCTGTAATTGGTGTAGGTCAAACTGTTTAGTTCTTAATCCAAAAAAATCCAAGTTACTGTTAATTGGTTCAAAGAAAAAACTTGATAACTTTAAAAACATTGCCCTAAATGTACACATACAGGGAGAGAGGATAGAGCGCGTGGATAGGGCTAGAAATCTGGGGCTGATATTAGATGAAAATCTTACCTTTGAAAACCATGTGGCCGAGTGCTCCCGCAATTGTTTTTATAGACTTAAGTTACTTTACAAAATAAGACCTTATCTAAGTGAGGAACTGATTTTGTCAAAATTGAACTATTGTGACACTGTTTATGGACCTTGTTTGATGTCCAAGACTAGCAAGCTTGTCCAACGGGTGCAGAATGCTTGTGCGCGTTTCTGTTTTCATGTACCACCTCGATCATATGTGACTTCCATACTGAACTCAGCAAACATCATGAAAATGGAAGGGCGCAGGAGACTGCATCTTGCCACTCTTTTGTTTGGTGTAGTGAACACAGGAAGGCCGTGCTATCTCTGCGAAAAGTTGGCATGGACTAGTGACTTGAGCAGATTTCCTAAGAGGAAAAATACTAACATTTTTGTAAGTGCAAAGCACCGGACAATGGCATTCCGTGGCTCTTTTAGATTCGCCGCCTCAAGGTGCTGGAATGATATACCACCGCCCATACGTGACCTGCAACAAGTCGAAACTTTTAGACGCCACCTTAAAGACTACATCATTAAATTACAGAAAGCAGACTCACTTCGAGGTTTTTCACAAAAATAACTGGGTGCTGGTGGGCGTTCACGTCCGGCGCAGGACTCTTGAGGCGGGCATCTTTTACATCTTTTATGTTTCATTGTGAATCGTGTTTTTTGTTCCCTTCTCGTTTGTTTGTTGTTTGTTGTTTTGTTTGCGTTTGTATTGTAGCACTTTTCATTTTTTTTTTCCTTCTCTGCTGTTTATATCCATTTGTTTTTTTTTGTTTTTTTTTTTTATATCATGTCATGGCACCGCATTGAAGTTAGCACAGATAAACTAAAACTAGACTAGAGAATTTATCTTTTGTTGTATTGCAGTGTTTAATTTTTGTTTGGTTGTTATTTTGTTTTGTTATTTTGTTGTCACCAAATAGGCTCCTCCAGAATACCAGCGTCTCAGTGGCATGCTACGTATGTCACTGTGACATTGCTGAGGATGGGGCCTAGTTGGCCGCGCACATTTTTTATTTTTTTACTGTTATTCTTGTTTATTTATGTTATCATTATCTTGTGTGTGTGCTAATAAATAGTTTTTCTTTCTTTCTTTCTTTCTTCTATGTCACTATGTATTATTTCCGATCTTCTTTGGGCTCTGTATCTTACTGTATTGAAAGGAATTCTTGTTTGTTTTGATTTACAGCATATTTCACACAAATCTGTTATCAACTATTTTTATCAAATTTTCCATGGTAGTTTTGCCCGGATGTGCCATTCTGATATGCAGATTCAATGCTGATTCTTTGTAAGTTGTAGCAACCATAGATGTCTCTGCTTTATTTAATTTCACGTATATAAGCCGTTCTTATTTCTTTTACCTTTATGATCTGGTTATCTTTAGCAATATGTACTTCTTCTTTTGTAAATATGACATTTCCACTGTTCTTGGTATTTGCACTAACTATAATTAGGGTTTTCTCTAAGTCGGGTATGTACAAAAAAATTTTTCAGGACACATTCATCAGTTTCTATAGTTCCTTTCTGGGTAGATGTTATTTTCTCATCCCTTTGTGCTATGTATATATCAGTTGTGTCGCTTTCTATATTTGTCAGAACTTTTATGTTGTTGGTCATATGCGAAGTGCAACCAGAATCGATAGTGAATTCAATATTTTCTTGTTTTTCCGAAGTAGTTAGAAAAGTTGTTCTGTTTCTTCTAAAGTAGCAATATTTCTCTGTATGATTATTTTTCTTGCATATTGTACAGTAATTCTTGTATTTATTGAAGTAGCAATTCTCCATTGAATGATTATTCTTCTTACAAATTTTACAGTACTCTCCTTTTGACTTGTTATGTTGGTGGTTTTTAGGATGATTATATTTTTGTGTGTTTTTACTATGGTAAATATATTGTTGTTGGTTTTAACTCGGATATTTTCCTTTCTTGAACGCTTTAAATGCAATTGATTCTTCTGTTTCTGTTTTATTTAATCTTTTGTCTGCTGCTATTAGTCTTGCTGTTAAGTTTGTTAATGTTTTTTCTTTTTCAGGTGCTGATTCCCAAGCTGTGAGAAAATATGAAAGTTGGTCGCTCAACGTGGATAATATTTTAGAAATGATCATATTTTCGTTGATTTTTTCATTGAGATTGTTCAGATGGTATGCCAGGTTTTCAAGTCTACTTATATAGTAAGTAATGTTCTTTGTCTTATCATGTTTGTATGCAAAAAAACTTGTAAAACAGCACATTTCTGTTGTGATGTTGTGTTTTCAAAGATGTTGCAGATTTTTTCATACATACTTTTGGCACTGTCGCATGACATTATGAGGCCTATATGTTTACTATCCAGGGTCATCATGATGATTTTTTGAGCTTTGGCATCTTGAACCGGTTCACATTTTAGTCCTTGTATGACTGAATCCAAACTGTAACTCTTGAGCAGTATATTAATTTGGAATTTCCATGTTGAAAACGTTTTCTCGTCGATAAGTTTTTGGATATTCACTATTTCTTCGTATTTGTCCATGTTATAAAATTTTTACTATTCAGTTTTACGGCGTATGTAATGGCGGCCAAAGACGCACGTGTTTTTTGCAAAAACGTCGGTCGGGGAAATGTTTTTATGATTATTTGCACAATGTTTTTGCGACTTTTTTATTTTTACTGCCTGGGCCCATAACCTGTGGAATTTAGGAAGCGTTATTGGGTAGGACGCCAGGACTTTTTAATTAAACACTTTTTACACTTGTATTTTATTACGGACACCAGTAGCGGAAAACAGAGGAACAGAAACAATGACAGATCGTACAAACTGATTTGATATTGACAATATATGCACATATCAAGTTAGCTTACATACAGCCAAGTTACCATAGATTTATAATATCCAACAGTACTCAGATCGAGATTCACGAATAATGCCACTTGCAAGCATATTACTTATAATACCATTTACTTTTTTGTCTTTCAGACAAAGGGAGTCTGTATGGCCTATAGGTTACCGGTTCATTATCTTTGACCCTTATGTGCATTTCGGTATCAGAGGTCTTCCCCAGATCTTCCAATGAAAATGCAAAACAGTCATGATGAGAGTTGAGTAATTCGCATAAACCATTTTGTGTTTTCAAGTCTAAGTCACGGTCCATATTTATTTGAGCATTAGTTATAGTATGTACAGGAGTAGTTCCTGTTACTATAGAATTAATAGACACATTCAAGTCACTAGTAAGGGGCACTATAGGTAATCTTGCGTCTGATATCAGTATTGCTCGAGCTAGTGAGGTATTTTTAGATAATTTAAATCAGGGACTGTTTACCGGTATGATTATCGGTATAACTTTTTTCTGTATGACGTCATATAAATATATTTTGATACTGTTAAATTCCAGTACAGAAATTTATTTGGTACTCTTAAAATTGTTGTAGTATAAACATTTTTGTACAAATATTTTTTAACTGTTATTTATATTAAAATACTGAAATTTCGTAATGGCTTAAATGGAGGGGCGGGGGACTTCTAGCTTCTAGTTAGTTGATTTTAGTTCTATCACGCGTCCGCCCGCACCGCTCTGTATATATTTTATCATTTATGAACAATGGATCACTTCGAAGAACAGAGGCTGAAGCAAAGTATTCGTCGCGCTTTTCAACGTAAGTTTTATTAATCTATTTCACATTAAACTTAGGTACCTATCTAAAGATAAGTATATCTATCAATGACAGTTACACTAGTTAGAAATTTAACTACTTAGCTGCTTACTTAACGACGATAAGTGTTATGGCTGGTATACACTTTGATTAGTCAAGTGCCAAGTGTTTAGTGTTAAGTGTGTAGAGTGATAAGTGTTAAGTGATTAGTGATGTCCTATACTGTTTAGTAGGCGGTGTTTAGTTCATTAAAAAAAAAAGTTAGACGACATTTTGCCTGTATACTTTGATTAGTAATAAATGTTTGTTTTTATATTCAGGAAATTTTACAATATATAAACACGCATGTTGAACATACAACTCCACAAATTTGTGGGTTACGGATTCGAACCACCTAGTAGACATTTTTTAAAATATTTTTATCAATCACAACAACAGGAGAAACGAACACGAGACTTTATTGATTTAAACTAAACACTTAACAGTCACGTCCAGACGTGTTTAGTTCGTGTTTAGAGCAAGTGAGGGGTGAAGGCGGGACGCGCGGGAGGTGCTACTCGCAGAAAAAATAGAACGCGCTGTAAATACTGTACTTCGCTAAGCACTATACACTTAACACTAAACAGAAACTGCCGAACGTGTTTTTTGCTAAACACTTAACACTAAACATGCCACTCGCACTAATCACTAATCAAAGTGTATACCAGCCATTAGATAGGGAATAAGATCATAAAGCAAAAACATAGGTGTAAGTACTGTGTAAAGTCAGCTATTCAGTTCGTGCTATGATGTATGTACCTACCTACGTATGCGCCGCGCGGTTTTGAGCTTTGATTTTACAACCTCCGTAGTCGACTGGTTTGCACGCCGGACTTTGGGCGACGCTAACGGCGTCTGGGTGGTTGTGGTACCGTCGTTGTTTCTGATTTCCATGAAACGAGTGCTTTAGCTACTTACCTTGGGATCAGAACAATGTATGTGATGTTGTCTAATATATATATATATATATATATATATATATATATAATATTTTGCGAGCTCGTTGGTCGAGGTAGGTAGGTGGTAGTTAGGTAAACCACCCAGTAGTCGACCTTTTAGTGCTTATGTTTATACGAGTAAGTATGTAGGTATGTTTATATCGTAAATGTAAGTATGTATGTAGGTATGTATTCTGATTTTTTTTTAAATATTAGTAGATATACAGGATATTCAGTTTATATACTCTTACAAGACGAAACGTACCCATGTTAATCATGAAAAAAAATTCAACCTTTCATACTAACTCGACAAACTGCTCATTCATATTGTATGGAGAGTATTTTTTTTTCTATTTACATTTTTTCATCATGTCATAACATCAATTTGTTGTTTGAGTTATTTGTTGTTGTTGCATGTTAGAGTAAATACGTTTCGATTTGTAACCCGATTCCCGGTAGGTCTTGTAGATAATATCTTTGACATTAAATTAGCCTATTGATACTTTCTGCGCAATTTTAAAAATAAATATAGAAGAAATAGGCCAACCAACACATTTAATTTTCTACTCTATTAGGGTTTTTGAGACGAGGTTTTTTTAATTGTTTTTTTAATTATTTTTTTACAAATAATTAATACGTTAAGAGCGTTGATTCATTTTGGCATTTCATAAAAATTTTCAAGTCCTTATTTTTAGAAACGAATAAACCGATTTCAATAGAAGTTCATAAGCATAAGCAAAACACATTGGTCTATAAAGTTACTAGAAAATATTATAAATAAATAGTGTTACAGCTAAAATATACTGATTTTTTTTTTATACAAACGAAAAGTTTCATTTATCTTTTTTAAAATAAGACATATCAAAAATGTTCTTTACTAACTTTTTAGACTTCCCTATTCTGCTTATGTGAGTGAAGTTTTGATAAAATCAGTTTATTCGTTTCCAAAAAAAGGACTTGAAAATTTGTATGAAATGCCAAAATGATCAACGCCCTTAATCATTATTATTATTTTGTTTGTAGAGAAGATAAGAGTGAAAAATGAAAAAAAGTACCCAAACCGAAGAAGAAAATAACATGTCTCCGTGCAATTGCCAACGGAACAGGATTGGCATTATAATCGTCTGCAACAGTTCCTAAATGACGTAGAGAGAATTATAAAGAAGATTACTTTTTGTTATAACTTTAATTCAATTATTAATAACAATTACAATAAGAATTTGCTATATGGTTGTATTATTTTGATAGATTTAGCAGTCGAAATCAAGAGGGCGCCCAATGCGAAAATTGAGAAAAACTGTGTCTAAAAAGAATAAAATCGCGTTACAGTTAATTTTTCTCCGATTTAGTTAAGATTTTATTTAATTATTCAAAATATAGGCATGAAATAAAATAAGTAATCGAGAACATTAGTCTGGCTATATAATTCTTAAAAAAGAATGTGATGTTGTCACTGATAATTTAATGCATTTGAGTTAGTACTGCTTTTTTATTAGTGCAAAGTTTTTAATAAAAATAAAATAAAACACTATTTTCAAGTTCGACAAAATTATAAACAAATTCGACATTTTTGGTGTCAAAAATCTGTGTTAAAAAATCACTGAAAGCAGTCTTCGGCATTTTAAGATTATCAAAGATAAATGAAACTAAAAGATTTTGACAGTAGTAGAGATTTTACTTACATTTTTACTAAAAGAATTCAGGATATAAAAATGTCGAATTGTAGATGTCGAAGGCGCGAGAATTAGGCCCCAGTGCCCCGCCGCCGCCCGCCCCGCGCTTCTCATTTCAGTAACAGAAATAAAATTATTTTTAAATAATACTTAATAATTTTTTATAAGGTAGTGTAGTATGTTTATATGTTTATTAATAAGGTATCTTATAGTTTTTATATAACTGTTTAAATGAATGAAATCTGTACCGAAATTCAATGGGTATAGAATTTTAGTACTGATATTTTTACTGGTACTATAACGATATTTTATACCGGTAAGCAGTCCCTGATTTAAATGGGTTTCTATTAAGTCCAATCATTATAACCATCCCCTTTCCGTTGTCAACCGAGTAGACACCCAGTAGGAGTATATATTCTTGGTTTTCTTTCATATAAGCATCGGTGGATATATATATATATAGACCCTGTAAAAGTAGATGCCACCGCCACATTTAGTTCTTTCACCCCTGTAACTATAACATCTTCAAATTTGTTTACTTCTAACTTGTGTTTGTACGCGGGCAGGTCTTTATAAAATATCAAAGCATCGTCTGTCTTATAAGCATGGACAAGCGGTAATTCAGTCAATGACTGGCCGATTAGCACATCAGCAGGTAACATGTTTGCTTTTACTAAATAAGCATCTACTTTTTCCTTTATGCAGTCTAATGCTACGACAATTGTAACTTTACCAAGTGGAACTATTGGACCACTAGCAAACCCATGTAAAGTTGGTAACTCGGTCGTGTCTACTGGTAGCGTTAGTTGTGACGCATAGTCTTCTCTAAGCAAAGTGCATTGACTACCTAAATCTACAAACGATGTCATTTGTTTACCACACACCGTTACAGGCTTATAATATTTTGCATTACCCGATTAATAGTTAGTACTGGTGAAGCGTGTAAATAGCTAGCACTATAAGTGCGGGGATCTAACGGTTTCTATAAAGGGTTGATAACGACGGCTTAGGGAGAGGTTAACATCAAATAATGAATACACTCATCAAAGGGCAAAATATGGCGCAATGCCTCAAGCGCTTACCTGATGTTCCTCCGCTCATCCACCTTCAGACACGACGGCCAGGAGCCAACACGACCGGTCACCAATTGTCCAAATAGTCCGTTACATAAATCAACGATCTTCTGTATCTTATGGCGGGTTTGTAAAAATGCACTTCACACACACTATAATAGCGAATAAAGCGTAAAAAGACACGAAGTCCAATATTTAATTATTAATTAGCGGAGGAGAATTATAATTTATTTTCATGCGTTCCAGAGACCTTTTTATTATATATAAACAAAAAACGAGAGCCCGCCAAAATGTTCTTTTGTTTTGTAATTCTTCACGGCATTAGGACCGTGGCAGATTGGCCATCCGGCAGGTTCACAGATATCACACCAGGTGGCGCAAAAGAGCAGTTCACCAATCAAACCTCTTTTTTGAGTGAAATTAAATGATGTTAAATAATCGCCAAACCAAGTACTTTGTCACCACCCTTAAAAGCAGATAAAACACCCCGTGGACGGTTTGTACCTTCATCCGCATATTTCTTATAATCATTATCGATATGCCCAAATAATCTGCATTTCTTGCACTTTTGTATTTCTTTTGGACATTTGGTTACTATATGGCCTTGCTCTCTACAATTAAAACAAGTAACAGATGTTCCTTTACTGGTATTAAAATCTACTCTTTGATCTGATCGGAGACTTCGATCTCTACTGTTAGAAAAAGTCTTTTTAGGAAACTCAACTACTTTATTAGAGATGTTTTTGAAATACTTTAGAACATCCTCAGGTTCATGAATATCTGCTCCCTGAACATTCATCTTTATATTAGAATCAAATATGCCGTGAGTTAAACAGTCCACTGCTTGTTTACCCTTAAGCTGACAACGATTTATGAGCAATATATTATCGTAATAGTATTCTTACGTATCGTCTTTCTGGCTAACATTTCTGAAAGTAGATCTCCATAATTTTGTTCGCAGGGAAATGCGTTCATTAACTTGTTCTGCCATTCCATCCACGTAAACTTTACACGTGTGAGACCATCATACCATCGTTTTGCTTGACCTTTTAGTTCGGTAGAGAATAAAATATAATTTGTCTCTCTGACCAACCATAGACCCACCTCTGCAGTTTCATTTATTTTGGCTAACCAGTCTTTCATTGTTTGTGATTTCGCTTGGGGGTCAAAATCGGGTATAACATTATGCGCACCTTGTAACCCAGTTCCAGCATTCCCAGCGGTATTACGATCATTCAATGCATTAACTAATTTTTCCAAAAGAGTTTTTTCTGCGGCTGGTTCCAAATCACGAGAGCGACGGTATTTCTGACGCGAATGGTAGTCTGCTTTGGGAGGTGGAGAGTCGGAATTTGGACTGTGACGTGATGATGAAATAAATCTCCATCTCTTAGTACGCTCGTAAGGTGACCTGCTTGAATCACTACATTTATCCAAATAAAAACTATTACCCTTACTATTGTCCTTAGATTGAGAAGATTTAATTTTCCTACGCCGTCGCTGATGGCGTTCAGAAAGACTACTATCTGGTGATTTACTACTCAAGGAGCGTTCAAGAGAAGCCCTTCGGGTTAGTGATCTACTTCTATGGCGAACTGACGGTGGCGTGTCACTAGGTGTCAAATTTTTAGGGGTATTATCAGTATGTGAAGTAGTGTTAGGATTCATATTGGATAAAATGGGATCTAGGACGGGAGAGTGAACTTATAGCTGGAATATTAGCACTGGTTTAGTATTTTATTGCAAATTCTCTATCATATGTGCATATTCTGATAATCGTTTTTTTTTCTTGTATCTGACTAAAAGATACTTAATGATTAAACGAACTTACCTGTACGTGAAGTTCTATCATAATTATACGATAGTTTTCGTCCGAAGATATTGGCATAAGACTATGTAGTAACGCCCAGGATTCGCCACTCGTGCACTGAATTGAGAGGGTATTAATTTTTATTTTGTAAGGGTACCTAGACATTCTACGCGACGTCAGCCGAGCCGCTCTGTCGCCATCGCTCATCATTACGTTCAGAGTATCCAACTACTTGTTAAGTTCATAAATTTGCGGGAGGATGGGAGGGTTGCCAATATCTTCGGACGAAAACTATCGTATAATTATGATAGAACTTCATGTACAGGTAAGTTCGTTTAATCATTAATTATACTTAAGTTTTCGTCCTCGATATTGGCATAAGACTATGTAGATATTGAGAGCTAGAAGGTAAGTATGTGATTAGAAAAGATAAACGGCAAATTTATGATTTTAGAACTTCTATTGTAAACATTTTAAATTTAACTATTAATTTGATCAACAAAACCAAAATAACAACGTATTTTATCATATACTTCTTACATTAATTAACATGTCTATAATTTAACACAACATAAATGCAATTCTATTCATTGATTGTAATATTAGACATAATTGAAGTTGCGAAATCACCGTTCTCTGTATTATTGGTCACAATAGTTCTATTATAAAATTTACCAAATACCCGTGAACTACCAGACCATCCAGCTGTTTTTCTTATAAGGTCTACATTAATTCCTAGTCTATGTGCTTTAGACGTAGACGCATGTCGCGTACTATGTGCGGTAAATGTTAAAACGTCTATTCCACATTGTTCTAAGACAGATTTGGTCCATCGACTTAATGTTTGTGGACCTACTACGTGGTGGGGTTTTCTATAACTAATAAAGAGATAATTTTGATTTCCACGTAAAGATTTAGATATCTGTAAGTAATCAATTAATGTTCTGCAAGGACATATGGCAGAGTTTTGCTTAAAATGTGGCAAGGTGAGAATAGGTTGGTGTGAGCCAAATTTTGATGTTTTTACAAGATCAGGTATTTTGATAACAATGGAATCAGAATGTTGTTCAATATTTTGAACAATTATCTTCGAAAAAGTTTGCATTCTATGCGCTGTAATCAAGGCCAAAATTGTAATTAATTTTTTAGTGAGATTTTCAAAGGTTAATATTGAATTTGGATACCAAGTGGTAAGCACATCTAAGACAGTGGACGTGTCCCATGTAATATTATATTTAGGTAACGCTGGACGTAACCTGTACACACCTTTAAAGAAACGTTTTACAAGGTCACTGTCACCTAATTGCTGTCGAGAAATTATTGATAGCGCAGATCTACAACAATTCAGAGTACTAAACTGAGCGCCATCATTAAACAATTTTGTTAGAAACGAAATAACATTAGAAATATTTACGTCTAGATAATTAATATTATTTATTAAACAATATCCAAACCATTTTTTATAACAAGAATCATATTGTCGGAACGAGTTTTCCGAGAGTGAAGCCATTATTATATTTAAAGAAGAAGGTGGAATATTTCTTTTCAGCAGTGCTGCGCGGATAATACTGCGGCTACCAGGGTAGTTTGTTGGTGGATCAGCCGATCGCTGGAATGAGACAAAATTAAATTGTCGTTATGTGTAAGCACTAACTTTTTTCCGACAACTAATTGATTAAATAAGGGGTACCACGGTTGTGCGGGCCATAACGAAACTACTAGAATACCTGATGATTTATCAGAAATATTTTTTCTTATAACCTTTAATATTATAGAGAAAGGAGGGAACGCATAAAAATAATAGTCCGACCATGATATTGTAAACGCATTTATGGCAAATGCCTGTGGATCTCTATTCCACGACACGTATTTTTCGCATTTTCTATTTACACGGCTGGCAAACAAATCTATATCGGGTTGGCCGAAACATGATATAATTTTTTGAAAAGCATAATCCGCAATTTCCCACTCGACGTCAGGATGAATTCGGCGTGACTCGGCGTCAGCTGTAGTGTTTTCAGCGGAACGTATATAAGATGCAAATACATAAATATTTCTAGATTCGCACCACTGCCACAACTCTTTTGTTATCTGTGTTAAATGCGGAAATTGTACACCACCCATTCTATTTATGTAAGAAATGGCTGTCGTGTTATCAATACGTAGAAGAATTTGGCAATTAAATTTACCTTGAGCAAACGTTTTTAAACCTAAAAAGGCTGCTAAGATTTCTAAATAATTTATATGATTTTTCTTTTCCGTTATCGACCACACACCGCTGGCTTTATCACTTCCACACGCGGCACCCCAACCAGTCGTTGAGGCATCCGTTAAAATCTCTAAACAGTAGTTATCTGTTCTAATTTTATTACCCACATTACGGGCAATGGCTTGGTACCACCATTGAAGATCAGGTACTCGTACAATAGAAACAGGTAAATTCATAATTCTATCATAGTTTTCCTCAGATAACAAACTAAGATATTTGATTCGTTCAAGTTGCTTAGTATATAAGCGCCCATATTGAATTGCATGACAAGAAGAATTTAACAAACCCACCAAATGAGCAAAATCTCTAATTTTACAGTAACTTAAATTTTGAAACTTTAATAATTCATTTTTTATTTTAATCACTTTGTCTTCAGGCAATGTGATCAGTAAACTTGTAGAATCGATTATGTGTATGGTCTTGTACATACACCTTTGCTTGATATGCTGATAGAGATGATAAAAACTCCTTGTTGAGATAAAACAATATATTTTCACAATGGACTGTATAAACTTGATATTACAATGTTTACGTGATTATAACTTGATATGGTATGACACGCGCGGTGGCGATGCTAATTAAATGCAGACTATTTAAAGTACAATAATTAAATTATAAAGAAATATAAATTAAGTAGGTGATCGCGTAAATATGCTGACGCGGGAGAATGTGCGGTGACGGCACCGTACATGCTCCGGGCCGCGAGATGAAGGGGAGATGAACTACTTTGGAACGAATGATGTACGAATGCAAATGGGGGACGTAGACTTGTCAATGTTGCTAATGCTATCTCTTCGTTGCTCGCGTGGACTGCCGCATTCGCTGTTTCGGACGGAGGACAGTCGCACGGTGGTGAGCTCCTGAAGTGGCGTCGCCGCGGAGGCCGCGCGTCGCACCCGCGCGCGCCGCACGCGTCGCCACAGGAACGCCGCGCCCGCGGCCGCTGCTGCACCGACTAACACGTAGATGAGGACGTAATGGTGGACGTCGTGATAAGACACCCCTCCTGTTAGTGGTGTTTCCTCTTTCATGTCCTTCAGCCCTCTCTTGATGTCTTGATGTAGTTTTTGGCGGTCACTCGTAGTCGTAATGTTATCGACTATGAGAGAAGTAGGTATTGACACGTTGACTATGTTGTTTATAGGGTTGATCTCGGTCAACATGACATCTGCACTCGTCTTGATTATACTGTTGTCAAGGTTGTGTGCGTGCACTGTAAATTGGTCGGACTTGATAATGCACCCGTGTGAAATGCTGACGATGCCGGCTCGCTCCAGCTGTGGCGCGGTCACCTGATCCGCGCACATTACTCGTAACTGACACCGCTCGCAACAAAAATATAAGTATTTATTTATGTTATTTAATTCAAGCCACTTGTTTTGGCAGAAGTTCACAACCGTTTTGCATTGTTGCGTGTCGATATCAAACTCACAAAGATTTTCTTTTTGAGTGAGATGAAATATTGGTCTCTGTAACTGACACAGATATATATTTCCTTGCTGCTGGCATGCTGTAATATCTTCTAACTTCATCGTGATGTATGCGTCTTTTGCTAAGTTTACAGCCACGTAGTCTGATAATGGTGTTGTATTTATCATCTTGTTAAAGTTAGTTACTGTTGGTACTGAATAAAGGTGAAATATTTCATAGGAATCTCTGCTGATAAGTGGAACTTGTATCTCGAACAAAAGATAATCTTCTGTTATTCTTGTCTTCACACTTAGTAGGTGGTATAAAGTGTGTATATTTGTATGAATATTGTTGATTGGTAATGTTAGCTCTTTAGATATTTGACTCGATATTATACTGAGTTCTTGACGAAGTTGCTCCGGAGTCAATAGATGAAAATTAAACCTTCCTAACAGCTGACAATGTGAAGTAATTAACTTGTGACATGTTGAGAACTTCTGTGTTTAATACATTTACTGCCTTTTCTATTTTTAGCATTTGTCGGTTTATTAATTTATATTGTGTATTCATAGCGTCTTCGTTTCTTTTCAGTAAATTGTATTCGGCCTCTACTATGGATGTTTGATTTTTCCAAAGTAATGCGAGATGCTGTTGGTTGTTTCTGATGAGTTTTATGTCTTTTTGGTATTGCTCGGCGAACTGTTGATCCAAGACTCCAAATAATGAGTTGGCCAGGTAGCCGACGCCATTGATGAGACCGCGTCGACGTCTCGAGCGTGTTCGTGAATGCTGACTTGATAAAATGTTATTATAATGCGTTAATTCCGAATAACTGTGAGCTAATTGATTCAATATGATTTCACAGTGTACGGTTTCTTTTATTTTGTTACATGTTTCTTGCAGATGATTGAGGTAATTCCTGAATGTTTGGCATCCTTGCCAGTAGGGGTCTACGTCATAATAAACGACTATTTTCCAATTGTCTCGTATTACTTGCATATCGGCAATCTTGTCGAAATAAATCCCTTGATTTGATTTTAGTGGCGTATTGTAGAAGGAACATGTTGATGACGTAATTATTGTCATGAAATATAAAATAGCCAACACCAGTGAGGAAAAGTTGACACGTGACCTCACGGGGCGTTTCGCCTTGTTTTGATCGATAGAATTGTCTTGATTATTGTTAGTTTGTGAGTCACTTGTTTGACTTGTTGGTTTTGTAGGTAATGATGATAACTTTACTATGGGTCGTTTCAAGTAACCGTTCTTGGTTTTTAATGTGACGACACGCACGTGTCCATCGGATCCTGGATGAAGTTGTACAACGCGACCCATAGCCCACCTTCCTGCTGGCAGGTTATCTTCGTGTATGATCACGACGTCATCTAATGCTATGTCTTCCTTATCTTTTTTCCACTTGCTTCGGACTGTTAATTGGCTGAGGTATTCTTGTCGCCACCTCTTCCAAATATCATTGAAAATCTTCTGACAAAGGTACCATCTTGTTCTCAAATCTTGTTCAGTATCAAAAATTGATAGTACCGGTCCACTTGCTAGGAAGTGTGAGGGAGTCAAGTAGTCGAGGTCATCGGCGTCTTCGGTGAGGGGGCACAACGGTCTTGCATTTAAGCACGCTTCCAGTTGTGATAGGACAGTGACGAACTCTTCGTATGTCAGCCTCTGCTCACCAACTACCCTTTTCAGGTGGAACTTCAAACTTTTCACAGCGGCCTCCCACAGTCCTCCTGCAGACGGCCATGAAGGTGCATTGAAGTGCCATTGGATGTTCAAACTGACTACCTCTCTCATCAGTGGCTCGTTGTTGGTGTTAATAATGGTTTCCAGCTGTTCGTACTCTTGCTGAAGAGCTCTGCTTGCTCCAAGGAAGTTGGTGCCATTATCACTGTATATATGACGAGGTGTCCCTCTTCTAGCGGCCATTCTCTTCAACGCTGCTAGAAATGCAGATGTTGTCAAATCTGATACCAATTCTAAGTGAATGGCCTTGGTCGCCATACATACAAACACAGCCACATAGCCCTTTGTGCACTTTATTCCTCGTCCCTTGCTGCTTTTTATCATGTAGTAACCGGTGAAGTCAACGCCAGTGTGCCAAAATGGACGAGATGGGTTGCTTCTTGCATGAGGTAAGTCACCCATAACTTGACTTTGCTTGCTGATGTCATGTCGCCTGCATTTTGTGCATAAACGCAGTCGCTTTTTCACAGCCCTGTTGCCACCCATGATCCAGTAACCTTGACGAATGTAGGATGCTGTCGACCGTGCTCCGCCGTGGAAGGTAAGTATGTGAGCTTCATCTATTATAAGGTTCGTCAGATGATGGTTATGAGGTAAGATGACAGGATGCTTCATCTCATAGGTTATTTCCGCGTTCCTTAACCTTCCACCCACCCTTATTATTCCATCTTGATCTAGGTAAGGGTGAAGATTTAATAAGGTGCTTTTAGAGCTGACGGTGTTATGTTTTTTCAAATCTTCAATTTCTTGTAAAAAATCTTCTTGTTGAACTTGTTTCAAAATTAATATCTTGGCACTTCTTATTTCTTCCAATGTTAGGTAAGATGGCAATATTAATTTTCTTCTTAAAATAATACGGCGTATCCATGCGACGATACGAATTAACTTGTTGTATGAACTATTTTTGTTTATAATTTGTTTAATAACATTTTCAGGATCTTGATAACTCGAAACTAATACTTGTTGTTTGATTTTCAGCTCTTCTTGTGTGTTAAAAGTCTGTTGTGGAAGTTGATCTTCTTGATAAGATAATAACCAGCTCGGTCCTTGCCACCAAAGCTGATAATCTGCCAGTTGGGAAGCAGTTAACCCTCTGCTCGCGCAATCAGCAGGGTTGTCCCTCGACTTTACGTAGCGCCAGCTGGCTCCGGGTATGACGTCAGTCACTTGTTTGACTCTATTGGTTACAAATGTCTTCCACTTGTTTGGATCTCCTTGTAACCATCCCAACACAGCTGTAGAATCTGTCCATCCATAACTTTTTATTTGATAATTATTTAAACATTGTTTTACTTTTTTCATTAATTTTGCAAGTAAGACTGCGCCACATAACTCCATTCTTGGTAAAGTTATATTTTTACTAGAGGGCATTAGCCTTGTTTTACCGCTGACCAGCGCCAGTGTAGTTTGACCCTCACGTGTAATTTTACAATATATGACGCATGCACATGCCCTGATTGACGCGTCACAAAAACCATGTAATTGAATGGTATCGTTTTCTTGAGTCCCGATCCATCTTGGAATTTTGAATTTATTAATGTTTTGAATGTCATCCTTGATTTTGAGCCACTCTTTGATAATGTTATCTGGAAGGGTGTCATCCCAATTAATGTTAGTCAGCCATGTTGCTTGGAATAATAGTTTAAGTTTCGTTGTTAAGGGTGACAGCCAGCCAAGAGGGTCAAAAATTTTGGAAATATCGGATAACAGCGCCCGTTTTGATAGTCTTGTATTATTAGATGATTCGATCTTGGATTGGAATGTCATGACATCTTCTTGAGGAATCCATCTCAATCCCAGTGTTTTTGTTGTTTCGACTTGCCGAAAATCAAATGTTTCATTTTCACTAGCTTGGTCTAGTAGTTCTGGAACATTTGAAGACCACTTTCTTAAGTTGAAACCTCCTGATTTTAATAATTTCATGAGCTCTACTTGTAATGATTGCGCTGCGGATGCTGTGTGATTCCCATGTACCAAATCGTCCATGTAAAAGCATTCTTGTAATGTTTTAATGACGTCACTGTGATAGTTATGTTTTTCATCGGATGCAAGTTGTTTTAATGTCATCATTGCTAAAAATGGTGCGGCCTTGGTGCCGTATGTTACTGTTGTCAGCTGATATTCTTGTAGGGGTTGTGACTGACTGTCTCGCCATACGATTTTTTGATATTGCTGGTGATCTTCAGACAACCAGATTTGTCTGAACATTTTTTCTAAGTCTGCGGTATATGCATATTTATATTGACGCCATTTTATAATAAGATTTTGAAGGTCTTGCTGCAAATTCGGGCCCCGGTACATAAGGTCATTCAAACTTTGACCCGTCGATGTTTTACTTGATGCATTAAACACAACTCGTAGTGCTGACGTCGAAGATTCCGTTCGCAATACGCAGTGATGAGGCATGAAATATTCCGGTTTCTTGTTACCGGAGACGGCTGATATCATATGACCGGACTTTAAATATTCATTTATAAATATTTTATAATCAATTGCAATATTATGTTGTCTATTGAATTTCCGTTCCAATTTATTGAATTGCGCAACTGCCTTGTTTTTCGAAGCGCCTAAGTCTTGTATGAAATTCGACTTAAGAGGAAGTTTCACCTTGTATCTTCCATCTTCACATCGAACTGTAGTTGACTTGAAAATTTCCATGCATGTTTCGTCTTCAGATGATAAGGTTTGATCTTGAGTAATGTCCTCGAATTCCCAAAATTTTTGTATGTCTTCAAGGTGGTTCAGTACGACATTACAATATAAAGTTGTTTCGTGGGCGCTTCCACTTAATATCCAACCGAAATGTGTTTGTTGGGCGATCGGACCTTTTTGATTTTCTTTACAAATGCCATCCAAAATGATGTTGGAATACACTTCAGCCCCCAAGAGTAGATCTATAGGCCGACTTATGTAGAATTCAGGATCGGCGAGTTGTATGTGTTTCAGGAACGACCACGATGGTTTTGTTAAAGTGCAGCTTGGTAAGTTATTAATTAATGTCTTCATAATAAGGACATCGGTGTTTAATGAAAATTCGCTGTTATTTGACTTGATGACGATATTCATGAGTCCTTTACAATTATTTTCTTTGACTCCGACTCCTGTTATCACTCCTTTGCTTCGGCGACGGGGTAAGGCTAAGAGCTGAGCTGCTCTTTCGGTGATGATTGATGTCTGCGACCCTTGATCAAGTAACGCCCTGAAGTTGTAATAGTTGCCGTTGGCTGCTTTGACCTTGATAACAGCCGTCGCTAGCAACACCTCGGGGACGTCACGGTGCTGAGAAACGTGCGCGCTGCTCTGGTTTTGATGGATCGGGTTTGATGTTGATGTACTGGGTTCATTGACTCTTGATGATGATAAATGCTGAACATGATTATTGTGATGTGAATAAGCTTCATGTAAGATGGTGTTGTGAAATCCTTGACATTCACGACACCGCTTTTGTGAAGTACAGCTTTTTCCTTGATGACTAAACAAGCAATTCGGGCATATGCGAAGTTTAGTTACTGCATTACGCTTTTGCTGTGGCGTCATTGATAAGAACTTAGAACAATAATAAATTCCATGTTCGTTGTTGCATAAAACACATCTTATGTTATTATTTTTCATGTTTGTTTGTTCTGTAATGTTGTTGTTAGAAAATGTTTGATATTTATTCTTAATATTTTTTGATGCTACTTGATTTGATGGCAATCTCTGCGTAGGTATTTCTTGTTTTCTACGCGAGGTTTCTAATGTTGTAAATTTCGTTTCCAGGAATAGCAAGAAATCCTTTATGGTTGGTAATTCCCTGGGATATTCTAAAGACTCGTTATAATCGTTGAATGACTCATTATCTAATTTTTGTGACAGTAGGTGTACAAGTAGAGGGTCCCACGTGCTGATGTCCACTCCGAGGTTCTTAATTGCGTTTAAGGTTTCCAGGGCGTGATCATGAAGGCGTTTGATTTGGACGAGCGATAACTGTTGCATACTTGGGATGCTTAAGAGGCTGTTAATGTGAGAAGTGAATATCAGCTTTTTGTTGTTATAGCGGTGATTTAATATTTCCCAACAAGTATGATAGTTATCTGAGCTGATGGGTAAATGACGTAAGAGCCGCTCTGCTTCACCTTGAACTCTGCTTTTCAGAAATTGCATTTTCTGTGCGTTCGATATTGATGGATTCTTATGGATGGTCTCGGTGAACAGATCCTTGAAGGAGACCCACTGGTGGTAATTTCCATTGAACATAGGAACGTCCATCTGCGGTGTTGATTTTTCACGATGGGCGACCGAAAAAAGTTTGTTGTTGATTGATCGCTTCATGTTGTTATATATTTGTTCATGACAGGAAAATGATTGCTCGTACTCTTGATTTGCACCTTGAATTTCACTGTCAATTTCCCAATGGAGGGTGTCTATGGTTGACCACCGTGACTGCAGCGTGTGGAGCAGGTCTTCAAACTCCCATTTGTCGTTCACAGTGTCAAGGTCAATGCTGGATATTGTTCTTTGAAGAGCTCTGAAGTTGCTTGCTTGCTTCTTGAGCATCTCGTCGGTCTTGCTGTTTGTGCCTCTTGTTTCAGAATGAGCTAACGGCTGCGTACCTGAGAAGGAAGGCACTGCAATCGGCGTAGCAGGCTTCAGTGTCGGTGTTGATGGTCTTGTTTCCATCGAAGGATCATATGACTGGATTAAAGCCTTGATGCTTCCGTATTTCTCCTTCGTCTTCTCGTATAAATCTTGGGTGAAGTAAGGATGCGATTTATCTTGATGTGCCCACAGCTGTACATGATTTTTGTTAAATTCTTGCCAATAGCTATCGAGGGTGCTCAACCTTTTTCTAATATAGTCTGAAGTTTTCCTTTCACGACCATCTTTTCTAAAGTTGACCAACAGTTGATCAATAGCTTCGATGATTTGTTGTTGAGTAGCCAATAAATTCTCCATTGTTGAAGTCAATGATAAAGAAATAAAATCTTGATATTAATGTAGATGTAAAAATTTGCTTGAAATGCTTGTACTTTGATTAAAAATGCTTGATATTTACTTGTAAGTTGTTTGTTGTTGTCTGCTTGAAAAATCTTGATAAATGCTTGTACTTGTTTGTTTGATAAATGCTTGTAAGTCGTCTGCTTGTTAATTCTTGATTAGTGCTTGTTATGATCTTGAATGCTGGTTGCTTGTCTTTTTTGAGCACTGTACACAGATGTGCGGCGTTTCTCAATTCTCTCGGTGAGACCCGCTTGTGGGAGGCCGATTGAACCGATCCGCTCTGTACACAGATACACAAAAAACACAGTTTCTCGAAGGACCAAAAAGATGTATGGTCTTGTACATACACCTTTGCTTGATATGCTGATAGAGATGATAAAAACTCCTTGTTGAGATAAAACAATATATTTTCACAATGGACTGTATAAACTTGATATTACAATGTTTACGTGATTATAACTTGATATGGTATGACACGCGCGGTGGCGATGCTAATTAAATGCAGACTATTTAAAGTACAATAATTAAATTATAAAGAAATATAAATTAAGTAGGTGATCGCGTAAATATGCTGACGCGGGAGAATGTGCGGTGACGGCACCGTACATTATGAAACCTAAAAATTTACACATCCGTTTTGGCGTGAGACAGCTTTTTTTCAGTGTTAATAATAAATCCTAAACCTTTAAGAAGACAGCTTGTGTCAAATATATTTCTTATACAAGAATCGTAATCAGAACCGACTAAAAAATAATCGTCCAAATATACTGTGGATAAATGACCTCTGCATCTCAATAATCTAACAACTGGTTTCATTATTTTCGTAAATACATAGGGGGCTGTACATAGGCCAAAAGGTAAACAATTGAATTCATAAATTGCGTTATTAAATATAAATCGTAAATACTTTCTAGACTCTGGGTGAATTTTAATTAAAAAATATGCATCTTTCAAGTCAAGCGTACTCATATAACAATCTTTAGAAACTATTTTCAATGCTATTCTAAGATCTTCAATTTTAAAATGAGAAGTATCTATGAAGTTATTTAATTGTTTTAAGTTTAATACAAATCGAAACTTCCCGTTGGGTTTGGGAACTAAAAAGTAGGTTGATACAAATTGATTTTTGACGGGGAGACATTTCGACACAGCGCCAATTGCAATAAGATTGTCAATAGCATTTGACATTTTTAGCTTTTCAGTATCTGAGAGTACAATGTTTTTAGGAACAAAAAATTGGTTAACAGGTTTTGCAAAACTGATTTTATAACCTTGTATCCAGGATAGCAGTCGAGGGTCAGTGGAATTTTTTTGCCAATTGGTGTAAAATGAAGAGAGTCTACCAGCATAATTTACCTCCACTAACGCCAATTCCGAACTGGGCCCTGCTGCGACGACTTCCTCGATGACCTGGCGGGCTGACCCTTGTGAGCAGCAGGCTCCTTCGTCCTCTGAGTCCCCGTCGGCCTGCGACCCGGGGGAGGCGCCTTCCAGTTTAAATGCTGGGACGTCGGGAAAGTCTTCTTAGGTGGTCCTGACAGCCCCGGCTTTTTCGCCTGTGCTGGTTTAGGTACATTAGGCTTAAGTTCGGCCCCTGATTTGGAAATAGCTTTGGCACTCTTCAGGTTATCAGCAAAATTATGACCGAATAAGAAACTGTCAACTTTTGTGCCTTGAATTTGATCTTTTAAATCTTTCTTAAGGTTGTTCAATAACAGACCCCTTCTAATGGATGTATGTTTATACTGAATGTCGCATAACATGCGAATCGCATCCATTAGTAACTGAAGTTGAGCTGAATCCTTTTTATCGGTAGACATCAAAGGCGTGATAGCTTCCGCAACACACGAAATAGCTAATGCTAATTGTTTTTGCTTACCTTCGATACTTTGATCTCTTTTTAATACAGATTCGGTAATAGCGGCCTTTACCTCTGGGTTTAAAGATGGTGCTCCTATAAGGAGACAGTTAGAAGGTAAAGTATATTTGTTATGAAGCTCTTTCCTCACTTCAGTTGTCAATCCAGAGTTTCCAGCCTGACAGCCAGAGCCTGTAAGATTTCCTTACTCTTTATTTTAGGTGCTGTTGGATCCTCACCAAGGATGTCGAGAATGTCGCTGTCAAGTTGTACAGATCGCGTTGACTCCACTGGAGGAGTTTCTGTGCTTGATGGTCCTGGAATTGCTTCCTGTACCACTGGCTCGACTGTTGGGCCAAGTTGCGACGGCACGTCGAGCGTAGTAGCCATATCAAGTGCCAGTTGATTCACTTGCACTGTAGATCGAACAGATTTTGGTTCAACCTCCTCATCATTATAATTTTCAGATTCCACTGGGATTTCTGAAAAGACCAACAGCAGTCGCATGTAATGCATAATCACATCATTACACTGAAGTAGTGTTTCATTACTATTGCTATTTTCTCATTTTTTATAAAAACATGATAGAAAAAACAAGGTTTTTATTTGTATATATTGTACATATTATCTTCAAATTTATTGATTTTTATGCAAGTAGTTGATTTTATTTATGCAAGTAGAATCTTAAAATCATAAGAATCTTTTTGGAATAATGAAAAGTAACTATTATTCGGAAACTTAATTGATATAAAATGACAACAGCCCTTATGTCTGCTAGAATACGCTACTTTGATAAAAAGTAGGTCTACGAAAGTATATAAAAAATGTGACGCAATGATCATCATAATAAAATCATTCGGTTTTAAACCAATTGTTAACAGCCCTTAAGTCTGTTAAAAACGCTACTTCAATAAAAAATAGGTAGATATGATCATATGTAAAAAAAACTCATGCGCAGTTATTTTACATCAGTTTTGATCTTGTAACAAATACTAAACAGCCCCTACGTCTGTTTAACACGCTACTTTATTAAAAAGTAGGTCAACATGAACATCGACAGAGTGACAGTCCTTCCACAACTGCCCGCATCTCCGAAGTCATGAAATTAAATCTTATCAAGTACATACCTTCAATGTCTGAGATCGCAGGCAATGAATCGTCATAATGGGAAGATTTTGAAGAATCTGAGTCACGATGTTTTTTACGTCGAACTTTGTTTAATTTTCTTTCGAGGTAATCGTAATCTTCTGTATCATTGTGTTTACGTTTTGGCATTATTGAATTTTTCACAATGTATTGCAATAATAACAAAAAACAACTACACTATTTAAATTAAACTTTTCCTAACTGTAATTATTTAACGGAGCAACGTAGTGGCGAAGCACTGGAACGCGAATGATGAGCGATGGCGACAGAGCGGCTCGGCTGACGTCGCGTAGAATGTCTAGGTACCCTTACAAAATAAAAATTAATACCCTCTCAATTCAGTGCACGAGTGGCGAATCCTGGGCGTTACTACATAGTCTTATGCCAATATCGAGGACGAAAACTTAAGTATAATTATTATTTTATCCATTTAACTTTCAATTTCTGTTTCATGTATCGAAAAAATAAAATAATCAATTTAACTATGAAATTTTTATTATTAAATTTGAAAGATTATGTTTCCAATGTCACTGTGTATAGTCAATAATGGTTATAATATAACTGATTTCTTTAGTGACCATTTCAATGATCAATAAACGCACACTTCTATTCGTCGTCGTCGTTCTTACGACATGACGGTTTCTAAAAGATGGCGGTAGGCCTGCAGGAAGTTATGCCTTGAACAGACTTGTTTTTTTTTTCGAAACTATTTCTAATAAAGTTTTTGTTGACATTTTGGCGTTCCCAATTTAAATGTTATCATAATTACACAAGGGAAGTTCCATACAACATTAGCTCCCTTCGGGCATTAACAGCTTAATTTCAAATTGAGAATACTGGATATTTAATACGTGCTACAGATGCAGGTGGTGTATAAAGTATTTTATAAGCTAATGTTGTATGGAACTTTCCTTGGGTAATTATTATAACATTTTGGAACGCCAAAATGTCAACAAAAACTTCTATCAAAAATAGTTTCGAAAAGAAAACAAAGCTGTTCAAGCCTTATTCAAGGCATAACTTCCTGGTTCAAGGAGTTTTTAACTATGAAATTGACTTCTTTTAACTTTGAGATTGAATTGTCTTCAAAGAGACTTTAAGCCTATGAAAAATATAAACATGGCTGATACAGCCATGTTGCACACTGGCGTTGCGTATATAAAAAATCAGAAGCCTATACCATTCTGCACTGTTTCCTCGTCATTAAAACATGGGCCTGAAGCCATATGGGGCCACTTAGAACCTGTCATAAGTTATGTGAAAGAAAATTTTACGAAATGCGGTACACACTAGGAAATCGAGCTTATCACGATATCAAAAGAATTGATACAAAGTCAAAGTCAATATTATTTATTCAGTCTAGGCTGTTACAAGCACTTATGAACGTCAAAGTAGCTATGCCATCGGTTCACAAACCCTACGGCGGGAGACCTTGTAACGAGAAGAACCGGCAAGAAACTCGTCAAGGGCTGTTTTTTTCTCCCTGTTTTATTTCATACAGAGTCGTCAAATTGAAAAGTGACCTTAACATGTCAGTAAGGTCAATTTCCAACACAAAAAAAAACGAATTATAATATTACATTTTATGGTTATTGTAACCGTAAACAATTTTCAACTGGCAAAGAAAGACTTATCTATCATACATTACAACATTTCTCGCATTATAAGATTACTGTACTGCAAGTTGTGAGGAACATAAAGGTCAGTATCAATTTATTTTAGAAAAAAAATATTAAACCTTTAAGCACAACACTAAAATAAGCAGACTGAAGTAGACCCATTTCCGCTGGCGGCACCCGTTCACGAGCATGACGCATGAACCAGCCATCGCTTCGCTCAACCATATTTTAGGGAACGTAACGACCCGCCTCACACTACACCGCCGAAGAAACGTTTGAGTGAGCGTGACGTACTTCAGGTACTTATGTTAAGCTGTATAAATATAAAAAAAAAATACAATAACAACAGCAAAAAGAAAGAAAGATAAAAGTGCATTAATGTAAGACACAACCAACAATGTTAGTAGAAGACGCATCAGCTGGGTCATAATAATAAAGCATATTTAAAGTAAGTGAACAAAAAAGAATACTTTTATATAATTGGAATAATTTGAAAACATTATTTATTTTTATTTATTCTGATCAAGCAGTGCCACGCGTCTTAACTTAAAGCAACATAAATAAAATAAAATCAAAACAAATATATATATCTCAACACATTTTAACACAAGCAGACATGAGCAGACCCATCCCGCTGGCAGCACCCGTTCACGAGCATGACGCATGAACCAGCCATCGCTTCGCTCAGCCATATTTTAGGGAACGTAGCGACCCGCCTCACACGACACCACCGCAGAAATGATTAAAGAGAGCATGACATACTCAAGCTACCTGCGTTAAAAGTTGAATCTAACACTTTACTAAACACTAATTGAATGACACGGCTACAATCTCGAAAAAAAAAACGAAATATTTATGACCTTTTTTGTCATTCAAGTAATCTTTTATAGTATAATATCCTTTCTTGAGAAGACAATCTTTTACATTCAGCTTAAACTTGTAAAGGCAAGTCTAATATATTATCTGGAATTTTATTATAGATACGTATACCTAGACCCATAAAAAATCCACAGACCTTCTTTAATCGGTACCGAGGCATAATAAGTTTATTTCTATTTCTAGTATTACGATCGTGCACATCACCATGTTTAGTATACAGGTTGATATTACGCCGTACAAAAAGAATACAATTTAAAATAAATTGAGAAGCAGCTGTCAGTATACCAATTCCTTTAAATTTTTCCCGAAGAGATGTTCTGGAACCCAGTTGATAAATGCTCGTTTTTGTAGTATAAATATTGTATTAATGTCAGCTGCTACTCCTCACAAAAGAATACCATACGACATGATGCTGTGAAAACAACTGAAACACAAACTGAAACTGAAAAACAAAGAAATTGAAAGCTATTGGCTTAGATTTTAATGTGTGTTGCACAAAAGAAATATTGGACAATAAAAGTCAATCGGAAAACACGGAATCTGTCCGAGAATTTGCTGATTTTAAGACCTCGACTAATCCAACTTCTATTTTTTGGAATAGTGTTATTAATTTTAATCTTAATAATGGGAAAGCACAGCCTTTAGAAAAGTAGCAGTGTCTCATGAAATTTATCAAATGCTATGTTTAAATTATTTGTACTGTATACTTCAGACCAGGATAAGCTATTAAGGCATTTTTTATGATTTTGTAATGTTTGCATTTTTCAATGCTATTTTTTATACTTATGGTAAATTTTAAATATAAAAATATTGGAAAAAATTAATTCGGCCACAAGTGGATTCTCAGACGGGAATCGATGTAACAACGCTGGCCTACAGCGTATTAAAAATATAAAAGTATTGGAGAATTTCGATGGTGGTTCGCAAGTCTCGGTAGTTCAGCGGTTAGATAATTGGACCGGATTTCCAAAGGTCGAGGGTTCGATTCCCGTCTGAGAATCCACTTGTGGCCGAATTAATTTTTTCCAATATTTTTATATTTAAAATTTACTATTAAGGCATTCTTTAAATTTATGTACGTTTTCTGGCCTATAATCCCTTTTGAAGACAAAGTGGGATCTGGGCTTTATATTTGTATGCTCTACAGGAAAGCTCAATAGTTGGGCTGTATCGTGATCAGATAAGTAAAGAGGTAATACAGTAGCGGTTGCATCTTTTCTATTACTTAAGATGTGGTCAATGCAGGAATCATTACGAGTAGGTACATCTACGTGAATTTTTAGATTATAACTACTACATAGATCTTTGAGTTCGTATACAATTTTTCCTGATTTTAAGGTATTAATATTGAAATCAGTCTCGCTGCGGCAATCGTGCGAGAGGGACGTGCGCGAATTTTAGTTGCCGAGCTGCGACAGATAGGTACCTACTATCATTCACCGAGCGCGGGTTAATGAACTGTGTGTGACGCGGGTGCTCGTCTCGCTTTTCGGCAGACGACGCACGGGTCGTGTTGGTAACAGGTCTGTATTGTGAATGATTAGAATGGACAGCATGGCGAGTGAGACAAAAGACGAGTCGGAGTTTAGCGGCGAATGTAATAATGTGAAGTGGCAGGAGGAAAATTTGAAGAGTGGAAACGAAGAGACAGTCATAACGAGACCGATTAAAAGAAACCGAGAAAACGGATCGTCAGAGGGAGAATGGCAACTAGTGGAGGGAAGAAATACCGGGAAGAAGTTACGCCAATCTAACTCTATTGAACTAGAATCACATCCATATCAGTTTACCATTTCTTGTAGAGAGAAATTACCTAAAGCATTTTCATTTGCAAAATTACTGAAGAAAGAAAATATATGGAATATAAATATATACAATTTATGGATGATGTGAGCTCGAGAAATGTAGGGTGCTACATCGATCAGATAACAAATTTTTACAGTAGGGTTTCAGGGTCATATAATACAACAGTTGGGAATAGGACAACACACCACAACATTGCTATTGTGCCTATAAAATTCGTGACATGTGTCGAAGGCACAACAAAGAGATGGATCACAGGAATCGCTATACGTGGTCCCCATCACATGAGGTCAGCCACGGACAAGTGCAACCTTCTGATTGTTGAGAAAATAGAGAATATTGGGAGCATACCTCAAAACTTTTATAGAAAGCCCACCTTTATTTCAGCTGGCGAGAGTACATTTGTTGTAAGGAAAGATGCCATAAAGAAAATAGATGGTATCCACTTAACATTCATAAAGAACTCTGTTTTCATAGCTTGTAACATGATAGGGGATATTATTATGAGGCACAGGAACTTCAAATCCGAAGATGCCTTTGTAAATCTCTGCAGGTCACACATATCAGATCCTAACTCAATGACCTTTTTCATAGACAGGGTAATAGATGCCACCTTAATGGCAGTGATTGGCAACAGTCGAGATGAAGGATACTTCTCTATATTCAGGAAATTCTTCATGGTATTGATAAACAGGAGGAGGCAGCAAAAGTCTTTTACATTCGATGTCAAGGGGATGTGTGAAAAGATGAATGAATGTCTAGTTGACAACCCGCTTTCCATGTTCTTTCATAATTCTCTTTTATACATGATAGCTAATGAATAATTGTATTTTCTGAAGAAATAATATATATTTCGTGGTTTCTTTAATTAGGATTATATTTATATATTATATTATAAATAATATTGTAAAAGTTAAATATTTAAACCCGTCCGAGCACGTATTACCTTCCAAGACGAGTCAAATCTACAAAACCTTTGCTCATGCGAGGAGTTTATACAAATGGGGTGGAGATTCCATAAAGATATGGAGGTAAGCTTCTCATATGGTGTTATTAAAAACGTTGACTTAGACCTGGAAGAAAAAGAAATAGTTAAAAATATTAAATGCCCGGGGCAAATTGAGCAAATTTCTGCTAGGAGACTAAATCGGCGAGTTCAAAATAAAGAAGGATGGTGGCCTAGTGAAGTAATACAGTTATGTTTTAAAGGTAATTCCCTACCTTCATATGTTTATACTGACGGCCTAAGAATTGCAGTAGAACCATACGTATTTGGAGTAACACAATGTTCACGCTGCTGGAAACTTGGACATTCGGTTAAAGTGAGCGCCTCTAATAAAATAATATGCCCCAAGTGTGGTGGGAGTCACGAAAATTGCGATACACTTTTATTCAAATGTGTAAATTGTAAAGGAAAGCATATGGCCCTGTCAAAAACTTGTCCTTCTTATCTAAAAGAAAAGAAAATAAGAGAAATTATGGCAGAGTTCAACTGCACATATAAACGAGCACTAACTATGTATATCCCCCCATCACCCCCCAGAGTTTCACCTACAGTTAACGAGTGGAACTATACTGCTAAAACACAACCGCAATACGAAGTTGATATGGACATACAGAAGACCCAAACCTATGCTTCAATAGTAAATACTCCAGTCGGTGCCCACAGAACGAAAAACAAAAATCAAGGTACGAGATCACCCAAACATACAGCTAAGAAGGCATCAAAGAAAAAACAATTCAACCGAGACTCATATAATTGGGCAGAACAAGCTCCAAACTCGGGATACATGTCTGAAACGTCGGAACCGGACTCCCATTCGTTTGCTAACAATTGTAGTAATCAGTACAAAGGTGAATCAGACCAGCACAAAGAGATCAATCTTGAGGAACTAATTAATCGGATTAAAGAGGCCTTTTTTAATAAGAAACTTTCATTAATGTGCAAAATTAAAAATATTATAAAACTGTGTATAGAATGGTTGATATTGATAGCAGTTGACAAAATGGCTGACTCACCTTTGTTGCGAATTGTAACTAATTGGTTTAATGGATAAGTGTACTAACCTTAAGTTAAATATCTTCCAATGGAATGCACAGAGCCTCAGACCCAAGTTGCAATCGTTCTCGGAGTTGCTGACCCACGATAATGTACACATTGCTACTATATCAGAGACTTGGTTAGAACCGGATAGCAATCTTAGAATAGGTGGATACAACATATTTCGTCGAGATAGAAGTGACTCGTATGGGGGTGTAGCCGTCCTGATACATAAATCAATTAAAGCTAAAATAGGTTCGTTCCGTATTAGTAACTCTAACATAGAAATTTTACACGTCGAGGTATATAACTGTCCTTTGATTAGAAATATAGTTGTCATATATTGTACCTCACGCGTACCTACATCGTATAACGATTGGAATTACATTTTTTCATCTTTTCCACGGAATATATTATTATATTAGGCGATTTTAACGCCCATCACAGTAATTGGTCGTATAAAACAGATAATAGGGGCGTTCAGATGCTTGATGCGATGTCTGATAACAATTATATATGTTTAAACAGTGGAGCTCCAACCAGAGTTAAGCTCGTTAATGGTTTGCTACAGGAAACATCCCCAGACATTTCATTTGCCACTTCTGATATTGCCTTACATTTTTACTGGTCAGTTATACAAGAAACATTAGGAAGTGACCATTTAATTATAAAACTTACAACAGTAAACCAGATAAGTGAAAATATATTAACAAAAAGACATTTTAAAAAAGCAAATTGGACCGATTACTGTCTTCTTCTGGAAGAAATGTTTTCAGATTTTACTTTACCAGAAGACCCACAAGAAGCTTACAACACCTTTACTGACATTCTTAACATAGCCGCAGACAAACATATACATTCATTAAAAATTAACAAAAATCCTAACTCTAAATTCACTCCCAAACAATATTGGAATGTAGACCTATCTAGAATCCTAGCAGAACGTCGACTAGCACTATCGAATTTTCGACGAAATCCAACTCCATCTAATTTGTGTCTCCTGCAAAATAAAATCAGTCATGCTCAAAATCTGATAAGAAAAGCTAAAGGCAATAATTGGACACAATTCTGCTCTTCTATTGATAACGAAACGTCAGCTTCTGAAATGTGGCAAAGGTTAGGATGGTTAAAAGGCTTCGACTCGCATAAAAATAATACAATTGCCCATTCACAAGCATCAGATTTACTTCAAAAACTTGCTCCTGACACAGTGTTGCAGAAACCGAGGCAATTTACTATACAAAATTCAAAGTTGGATGAAAATATCTCCATCCAGGAGCTAAATAAATGTATAAAAACGAAGGACACATCTCCCGGAAGTGACAGTATATCATATTTTATGATAAATAAACTACCCAAAAATGCTAAACTTGTATTGCTTGCCATCTACAACAAATTCCTGTCCGCTGGATTTGCTCCCACTCAATGGAGATTAATCAACATAATAGCAATACCTAAGCCAGGCCGTAATCCTGATCATATCATATCTATTAGACCTATCGCACTAATGTCTTGCTTATGTAAAATCTTCCATCTCATTTTAAGTAGAAGGTTAGAATGGCTTATTGAAAAGAATAAGTTACTCTCTGACAATACCATGGGGTTTAGAAGAGGAAGGGGTTGTTTAGATAATTTGAGCACCTTATCGTCACACATACAAGCTGGATTTGCTAAAGTGTCAACTATAGGTTGCTTCATAGACATCAGTGATGCTTACAGTAACGTGAACATTGAGACCCTTATAAATAAGCTAGAGGAATGCGGTACTGGATCAAAAATATGTCAATACTTATGGATTTTTTTAAAAGAACGTTACCTAACCATTGAAACAGTACAGGGAACCATCACAAGAGTAACTACCCAAGGGCTGGCTCAGGGAGATCCTCTATCCCCTCTTTTATTCAACATAGCAACTAAGGATATCTGTAATTTAATTGGAAGGGATAACATTTGCATTTCTCAATACGCTGACGACTTTGTACTATTTCGAACATGCCGCTCATTAGGAGAAGGGCAGAATGATCTACAAATAAGTCTAAATAGTTTTAAAAATTTGTTTCCGAACTTGGCCTTGAAATTTCATCAACTAAATCTAAAACTTGTATATTCACTCACAAATACAGAATAGACGATATTAAGCTGTATGTCAATGGGTCACCTTTAGAAAATGTTCGACACATAAAATACCTAGGCTAGATCGATCTTTAAGATGGGCAAAACACAATAATGAAACCAGGGAAAAGTGTTTGAAATTCATTAATATATTTAAAATGTTAGCAGGCGCCAGTTGGGGTGTACACCCAAAACATTTAAGGAGACTTTACATATCCACGGTTAGAAGTCGCATCGACTATGCTAGTTTTCTATATGACAGTGCTGCACAATGTCACTTATCGAAACTTGATAAGATGCAGAACCAGTTTTTGCGACTTATAGCAGGGTTCATCAGGAGCACCCCCATACATGTCATGGAATCCGAGCTTATGATATCACCCCTTTTTGTTCGTCGAACCTTCTTAGCCGGTAAATATTATTTAAAATCTAAAGCAAATAATCAAAATCATTTATTACCGACCTTAGACATTCTCGCTGGAATATGTTCTTCACAATTTAATAATAAAAAACAACCTTTACTAACAGTATCCCACAGTAAATTCAAAACTATAGAATATTACACAAGTGATAATTCTGAAATGTTTAATCTGGATACGTGGGTCAGTTCTTTCGATACAGACAGTTTTATTAATATAACAATCCCAAAGCTTGACAAACCAAAAAAAGCCTTCAATCAAAACTTCAGTTGGGAATAGGACAACACACCACAACATTGCTATTGTGCCTATAAAATTCGTGACATGTGTCGAAGGCACAACAAAGAGATGGATCACAGGAATCGCTATACGTGGTCCCCATCACATGAGGTCAGCCACGGACAAGTGCAACCTTCTGATTGTTGAGAAAATAGAGAATATTGGGAGCATACCTCAAAACTTTTATAGAAAGCCCACCTTTATTTCAGCTGGCGAGAGTACATTTGTTGTAAGGAAAGATGCCATAAAGAAAATAGATGGTATCCACTTAACATTCATAAAGAACTCTGTTTTCATAGCTTGTAACATGATAGGGGATATTATTATGAGGCACAGGAACTTCAAATCCGAAGATGCCTTTGTAAATCTCTGCAGGTCACACATATACAAGTGGGGTGGAGATTCCATAAAGATATGGTATGATATCAGATCCTAACTCAATGACCTTTTTCATAGACAGGGTAATAGATGCCACCTTAATGGCAGTGATTGGCAACAGTCGAGATGAAGGATACTTCTCTATATTCAGGAAATTCTTCATGGTATTGATAAACAGGAGGAGGCAGCAAAAGTCTTTTACATTCGATGTCAAGGGGATGTGTGAAAAGATGAATGAATGTCTAGTTGACAACCCGCTTTCCATGTTCTTTCATAATTCTCTTTTATACATGATAGCTAATGAATAATTGTATTTTCTGAAGAAATAATATATATTTCGTGGTTTCTTTAATTAGGATTATATTTATATATTATATTATAAATAATATTGTAAAAGTTAAATATTTAAACCCGTCCGAGCACGTATTACCTTCCAAGACGAGTCAAATCTACAAAACCTTTGCTCATGCGAGGAGTTTATACAAATGGGGTGGAGATTCCATAAAGATATGGTATGATATCAGATCCTAACTCAATGACCTTTTTCATAGACAGGGTAATAGATGCCACCTTAATGGCAGTGATTGGCAACAGTCGAGATGAAGGATACTTCTCTATATTCAGGAAATTCTTCATGGTATTGATAAACAGGAGGAGGCAGCAAAAGTCTTTTACATTCGATGTCAAGGGGATGTGTGAAAAGATGAATGAATGTCTAGTTGACAACCCGCTTTCCATGTTCTTTCATAATTCTCTTTTATACATGATAGCTAATGAATAATTGTATTTTCTGAAGAAATAATATATATTTCGTGGTTTCTTTAATTAGGATTATATTTATATATTATATTATAAATAATATTGTAAAAGTTAAATATTTAAACCCGTCCGAGCACGTATTACCTTCCAAGACGAGTCAAATCTACAAAACCTTTGCTCATGCGAGGAGTTTATACAAATGGGGTGGAGATTCCATAAAGATATGGAGGTAAGCTTCTCATATGGGATAACATTTGCATTTCTCAATACGCTGACGACTTTGTACTATTTCGAACATGCCGCTCATTAGGAGAAGGGCAGAATGATCTACAAATAAGTCTAAATAGTTTTAAAAATTAGTTTCCGAACTTGGCCTTGAAATTTCATCAACTAAATCTAAAACTTGTATATTCACTCACAAATACAGAATAGACGATATTAAGCTGTATGTCAATGGGTCACCTTTAGAAAATGTTCGACACATAAAATACCTAGGCGTATGGCTAGATCGATCTTTAAGATGGGCAAAACACAATAATGAAACCAGGGAAAAGTGTTTGAAATTCATTAATATATTTAAAATGTTAGCAGGCGCCAGTTGGGGTGTACACCCAAAACATTTAAGGAGACTTTACATATCCACGGTTAGAAGTCGCATCGACTATGCTAGTTTTCTATATGACAGTGCTGCACAATGTCACTTATCGAAACTTGATAAGATGCAGAACCAGTTTTTGCGACTTATAGCAGGGTTCATCAGGAGCACCCCCATACATGTCATGGAATCCGAGCTTATGATATCACCCCTTTTTGTTCGTCGAACCTTCTTAGCCGGTAAATATTATTTAAAATCTAAAGCAAATAATCAAAATCATTTATTACCGACCTTAGACATTCTCGCTGGAATATGTTCTTCACAATTTAATAATAAAAAACAACCTTTACTAACAGTATCCCACAGTAAATTCAAAACTATAGAATATTACACAAGTGATAATTCTGAAATGTTTAATCTGGATACGTGGGTCAGTTCTTTCGATACAGACAGTTTTATTAATATAACAATCCCAAAGCTTGACAAACCAAAAAAAGCCTTCAATCAAAACAATCTCACTGTACTCTGCAATAAATACCTAAACTATAAGTACTCCGGTTTTTATAGAGTTTATACAGATGGGTCAAAGGATAGTAATGGGGTAGGCGCGGCATTTTTAGATATACAAACAAAGGAGAATATGAAATTTGCCATCAATGATATACGTATATCTATAATGCACGCCGAGCTTATAGCCATTGCAGAGACACTTTCGTATATTATGTCCATATGTAGCGAGGTAAATAATAAATTTGTAATCTTAACGGACTCTAAAAGTGCTTTACAACATATAATTAAATGTACTACATCAGCTAGAGGCATTCCACTGGGTTATAATGTACTTGATTACATCCAAAGACTAAATAATAATAATACTACAGTAATTTGCAATGGGTGCCTTCTCACATCGGTCTTGCGGGCAACGACGCAGTGGATAAACTCGCGAGGGAAGCAGTATCGGTACGGCGACGACTTAATCTGTCAACCATACTTCTCCAACATTTTATTCGTGGTAGTAGAACACTGCCGAAGGTTGTGGTCAGAGTATTTTAATAAGCGATCGCTGGTAAAGGGTATTTGGTATCGAGTCATTCAACCACAACTTCCTCGAAATCCGTGGTTCGAGCAGAGCGATTTGGGAAGGCATAATGTTGTTATGGGTCTGAGGCTTCGTTCTGGTCACATACCTCTGAATAAGTTCGGCTTTCTAATGAAAAAAACTAATTCACCAAATTCTACAGAATGTGATTTAGTGGAGGACGTTTATCACATTATTGCAGAATGTGCCCGGAACGAAGCTACCAGGAAAGATTTTAGAACCAAATTTAACATTGGCCTTATAGATATTGGATGGTGTAATAGCATTCTGGCTTCCCCGCTGTCGGAGCAGGCCAGAATGTTATACTCTGTTGTGCAGGCGGGTCAAAGAAACCGCATATTGTAACTCACGCTGTAATTTCCTTATAGGGGTGACATGTTCGGAGTCGAATAAACACCTTCAATAAATAGAAAAAAAAAAAAAAAAATGAAATCACCTGTAATAACAATTTTTGTTGTTTGTTATAGCGGTTACATATTTCATCTAGTAGTTGGTCTAATTTACTGAGGAATACAGATGGGTCAGACTTCGGGGTTCTGTAAAGACATAATATTATCATTTTTTGAGATGGAATAAAAATACCACTGGCTTGAAAAGATAATTGCGCGGTATATCTTTTGGGCAAGGTTAGTTCTACATAAGCCATATTTCGCTCAACAAGTATGCATGTGCCGCCTCTCTGCTTGTCCCTACAAAATGCTGTTGCTAATTCGTAATCAGATAACTTTATGTATTTCCTAGTATTATTTGTAAGGAAGGTTTCGGATAAACTGATTACGTTAGGTTTTTTTTCCTGATTCCTTTATTTCTTCCACAGTTAATTCTACAAGCTCTTGTTTTGAGACGATACTAGCTATATTTTGATGAAAAACGATAAAATTTTGTTTAGTTTTTGAGGTCTGCGTTAAGAAAAAACTTTTTATTCTGTTTAGGAAAGTAATCAGAGATTGTACGTTTTAAGGCTACGGGTTGTTTTTCGTCAAGTTTTATTCCAGGCTTACAAGCGGAAACACATCCAGACTCTACACGTGAAAAATAATAAGGAATTGTATTTTTTATATTTATTATGACTTATGATTCGTGCTTGTGTGTTACGGCGATCCATCAATCCTTTTAAATTGCTAGCATTTAGATATTTTTTGTCATAGTCAATACTGTCAATTACAAAATTTAATGAATTACATATCGCGTTACGGCGGCATGTTACAAAATGGCCGTTTTTATATTTATTGCATAGTTTATTAAAATTATCATTCAGGTCATTCACATTCAGATACATATTTGTATATAAATTCAATAGTATAATGTCATTATTCTTATATCTAAAAAATAAATTAGGTAGTTGTGCATATTAACAATTTGTCATCAGGTTCTAAGTTTAAGTTTTGTAGATCTTTTATTACCTCTGCAGCGGGCGCGAAGGGTTTTGTTTGCGAACTAATACTATATTTTTCATAGCTTGTTTTCTCTCGATCGTACTAATGCAGAAGCTAGATCGACGCACTGTTGTGTTCCATATATTAAGATCCTTTTTTTGTTGTCTAGTTTCGTTGATAGGGGCTGTAATTGAGAATAGCTTAGCGGTGAATTATTTTCTAAAGTCTGCATTTGATTAGTGAGCATTTTCATTTCTGATTGGGCGTTTGATAAATGAAGCTCGAGTTCAGTAATCCGATCCTGTAGTGTTTGCATATTGTGGTCAAAGTTGTCCTTTTTACATTTTTCTTTAATTGGCGAGATAAAGGGATTAGTTATATTTTTATTATTTTGGCCAAAGATGTTACATTTTGGTTTCTTTTTAGCACTGTTTGTTATGCGCCTACTACTTATTGGTGATTGGCATAACTATTTTAATAGGCTATTTTCTTGTATTAGTTTCGCGTTTTGTCTGCGTAAGTTGTTGTTTTCTAATATATAGTTTTCCATTTCATTATTCGAGCTAGCAAGTTGGAGTTGTAATTGCTGCAAATTGTCCTTCCAATCTTGTATAGTAACTGCATCTGTCATTGTGTTTTCCATCATCATCATCAGCCTGTCGCAGTCCACTGCTGGACATAGGCCTTTTGACTAAAAGCTGGTCCGAGACCGAGGGTGAGTCATCCGTAGACGAATTAATTTGAGTAAGTATTCGTGAGTCTAGTGAGTTATTTGTATTGTTTTTCGGAGTAGACTGTAGAGGTGTTATTATAGATTGTGTATTTTTCCTATTAAGTTGAACTGGTGACTGGAGTCTCTTCCTTGTTGTAACAAAGATAGGTTGACTGTTTGAATTTTCTTCACACGTTTTACACATCAATTTCTTTCTTAATTCTTGATCTTTTAAAAAGTGTATTTTTTCTGCATAGCCTATACAGTCAAACTCAAATGTTTTTTTGCATGTACAACAAGACAATGTTTTATTCTGTTCGACTAATCGTTTACATATTTCGCATGTTACCGATACCGACATCTTGCGGCTGTTACTCGAAGCTTTAACTCTCTTCATGCTGTTTATTTGTTCTTCTAGTATTATTTTGCTTTTTGTATATATTTTGACGACGCAAACAAAGTTTAGTTTAGGTTCTGCCAGAACATATAACTTAACGCCATACTTATGGCGTTTGTTTTTAATTTGACGAAAGAGAAGCCGTCCCCGCCACAACACCATGGATTCGTCAAGAGAAAGCTGTTTCCCTGGACTTTAAATATTTTTCATAGTTTTTTTTTTTTTTTTCATTTATTTTGGACAACCAACAAGGCATACACAAAAAACTTGGCTTAAAAACACACACAGTTCATCTTAATCTAGACATAGTGTTGCCCTACTGAGAGGCTGCCACGGCATGCATTAAATAGAATAGTATACACCGTAATTAACTAAACTAAAATCTAATTATGACTAATTAATTTTTTTTAAATGTAAATAGGACGCATAACCAAAATATGTGCAATATTATACTACGCAAAAAAATATATTAACCTAATATTCTTAAAAGTTATTTTTTAAACTTATCTAGTTTAAGATGGAAAATCTCTAAACGGCCTCTTTTACAGATGCGGTTTTGCGATGACAAAATTCTGTTTAAAGGTGAAAATTTACCTAGGTTGCTTTTACTAGCTCTTGTGCTAAATAATAGAAGTTTATTTGGACGAGGTAACCTACGAGCACAATTAAAAGTTAATTTGGAGAGAAGTTCAGGGCAATCATAAACACCGTTAACAAGTTTGTAAAGAAAAATCTGATCCAAAAACTGACGTCTAATGTTAAGGCTATACAGGTTAAACCTATGCAAGCGATCAATATAAGACTTGAATTTTTTAATAAGGGTTCGTAATATTTAGTAAGAATATTAAAATGCTGACGAGTTTGATTGTTTGAGCACGATAATCTCCGGAACTACTAGTTCGAATTGAAAAATTATTTTTGTGCTGGATAGTCCATTTATCTCGGAAGGTAATAAGATATTTAATATCACTCTACGATTAATAAGAGCAGAGCATTAATGTAAAACGTTGCAAAAACGGGGAAAAATATTACTTTTGGGAGCATCCGTTGCGGACGGTGTGTAAACGGTTAAAGTTACGTAAAAATCATGTATGACAAAATTGTTCCCCATCAAAAATTCTAAAAAAAAGTCCGCGACAGCATATGTCTGTGTTTTATGGTTAACTCACTATAACCATTTTTAAGATAATAAAATTTGTTCTAAACTAATGTATTATTTGAGAAGCTGTTTTCATAAACATGATATTAATCCTTATCTAAATAAATATGTTAGTCATCACAAGTATTTAATTTTAAACAAAATTGTCCTTTACATCATTTAATTTTAGTGAATATCTTAGGAAATACGCTAGTTTTAAAATAACTCCTTAACAAAATAATTCGCGACCAAATTCATTCGTCAGGTAGGCTTGCTTACTTTATACTGGATATATTCCGGAAGTTTAAGCTAGAACGTTACACGTACAAATAGCGCCCTTCTTGCCGTGGGCGGTTATACTTGAGCAATACTTTTTCTAAATAAGTTGTTTTCTTGTATGAAACGCTGCTTGTTTCGAGTAGGCAATTTCGAGACTGCCTACCGGTAGGTATTCAGTATTTAGCGTAAGGAAAATCTTAGTAGGTGAGTGTTGAATAGAAGTTTAAACTAAAATAAAATAACTTTAACACTTATTGTATATTTATTTAGGTTTTGAATGAGATAGGCACTGCCTAATTGCCTATATGGAATGTACGCCCCTGCGCTTCAAATGGGTCAGAGGGCACTGGAACTAATAGTTCTTGTGCTTTGGTAAACTCTAAGGTTTTCATTGAACCTGTGGAAGCCCATGTTGCAGTAGCTCCCTGGTGTGATGGCTAGTCATCGATATTTCGTGCGACTTGCCCATTGTTGTCACCAGAACGTTGAAGTGCTGACGCAGATGAATGACCAGCAACACCAACATGTGAACTCAGAGAATGTCGGGGTAATCGCGGAAGACCTCAGTAAAGAAACAGATGGCGTTTCTTGAGTATTGATCAATAAATGGTCGGGAATCTCACCAAAAGGACCATCATCTAGTATCAATGAAGGTGAACCTCGTCCTGTTGACATCTGCTCTGAAATATCTTCCTTGTTGCTATGCTCATCATGAAGGCAGTCATCAGGTCGTATCGAATTAAGAGCTAACTGGCGGCGGCGGGCAGTAATTCGCGAATCCATTATACTTAAATCACTATCACTCGTATCAGACTCGTCTTCTTCATCATTACACTGTGAATAAACAGCTTCCTCACTTGAGCAATCATTTTCGTCCGAACTACTGTCTATGATTGTTTTTCGGCGTTTTTTATCACCAGAAATCAAAGAATTATATCGGTAGAAAAGCGCTTCGACGGACCCGGCTCTTCACTCATTTTGGCGCGAAAATTACGTGTGATTTACAATCGTCTATAAAATTCAAATATAGCGCTATTCAAAATCCGTAAACGGTATTTGTGAGATCGACAAATCGTGCGTGTGGCTTCATAAGCGACGTGACCCTACCTTGGAAGCCGGCGGCGCACTAACTCGTCGAAACGAGACGGGCGCAGTCTGCAGACTTCGGTCATTTTAAAATTTCCTTTCATTAAGATATATATATATATATATATATATATATATATATATATACTATATATATATATATATATATATATATATATATATATATATGGTAAGTGAGGTGGATAGGTAGGTACGATGGGTGGGAGCTAGTAGAAAAAAAATGTAAAGGAAAAATGCTTAATTCGGTGAATTACTGTATTTAAATGTTTTGTTGTGGTGGCCGAAACGATCAATCAATCAATCAAATTTATTTATTTGCAAAATATGGGTAGGTACATAAGGTCTTACAAGTCATAAGAACGCCATATTTAACCATTCGGCATGCAAAATTTTCAAAGGAAAAAAAAAACAATACGTATTAAAATATGACATATCAAATACAATAGAGTCGAGGAGTATTATCGTGAATACTTATAACTAACAACAGTCACTAGTACATTTTCCATATTAAAAGGGTAATCAAAAACACCAAGAATATTTAATTTCATTTTTTAACATTCGATTTAAAATAATAATAATAAATATGTAATACAATAATAACCATGTCATGCAAATGTAACCAAAAGTCAAAAAAATGTAAAATAAATTAATCTAAAAGAATAAAATGTCAGTTGATATTTATATAAAAATTTGCTACATGTCAATATTTTTGTCTGCAATAAATTCATTAATGGTATAATACGTTCTTTCAACCAAAAATTTTTTTAGCCTTTTCTTAAATATTATGAATGATTCGGCATCTTTAACATTCTTCGGCAGATGGTTGTAAATTGTAACTTGCATGACAAATACGCTATTTCCTAACAGAGTGGTCCTGCAGGGTTGGGTCCTTATCCTCGTCATATGCCGTTTACTCATTAATGTATCATATTTTTTTATGTTCTTTCGTACATTTAATGCGGCTTCTAATATATATAGCGAAGGAAGTGTCAATATTTTTAATTGATGAAAATGGGGCTTACATGAATCGGTCGGTTTTAACTTACAGATAGCTCTAATGCATTTTTTCTGTGCCTTAAATGCCTTTTCTTTATCTGTGGCATTTCCCCAGACTAAGACCCCGTATTTAAGCACTGAACCCGCGTACGCATGATAAGCGGTCAAAAGTGCATTTAGATTTGCTACTTTTTGTAACATATATAGTGCATAGGAACATTTGCTTAAAGTAGCACAAACATGATCAATATGTTCCTTCCAAGATAATTTATTGTCAATCAGAATTCCTAAAAATTTAGTAGATGATATTACATTAAACTTTTTTCCAATGTAATGTATGTTTAAATTATTTGATGTCTTGTTTTTGTTTCTAAAATTTATTACATTTGTTTTGTCAAGATTTATTTTAAGATTATGGTCATTCAACCAATTAATAATAGAAATTATAGATTTATTTACGTTATTTTCATGGGAGCCCGTATCATCATCTACAAATATAACTGTACTGTCATCAGTAAATAGTATCATAGGATGATTAACGACTTTTGGAAGGTCATTAATGTAGATGAGGAATAGCAAAGGTCCCAAAATGCTACCTTGTGGCACACCATATTTTATATTTCTCCAGTCCGATAAATATTTGGTTCTAATTTTTGTAACTGAATCTGTTCTAGTTATTTCAGTAGCTTGTTTTCTGTTGGTTAGATATGATCGAATGAGACTTAATGGCGTACCTCTTATCCCATACGATTCTAACTTTGTGAGCAAAATGTCGTGATGAACGTGATCAAAAGCCTTAGTCATATCCATGAAAAGCGCAGTAACTCTCTTTTTACTGTCTAGTGCTTTCAAAACCTTTTCAAGAAAATCGAGTATGGCCATATTCGTGGATTTCTCTTTACGAAAGCCTGCTTGTTCCTTTGCAAATATATTTTGTTTTTCAAAGTAGCCATTAATGCTATTATAAATAACTTTCTCGAAAATCTTAGAAAATATAGGCACAAGAGCAATAGGTCTATAGAATTTCATGTCTTCCTTATCTTGATTTTTGAATATTGGTATTACTATAGAGCTTTTCAGTTCGTCAGGATATACACCGTATTCAATACTCTTATTAATGATATGACTGAGAACTGGTGCTATAAATTCAGCTGATCGTTTGACTATTTTTGTACTAATCTCGTCATGTCCCGTGCTATTGGTATTTCTTAATTGCTTAATGATTTGTTGTAATTCGAAGCTATTTGTTGGTAGAATAAAACAGGAATTCAACCGACAATCTTTCAAAGTATTTTTGTAGTTTAGGTTTTTTCTTATGTCTTTGATGTCATCAGTGAAAAAATTGTTAAAGTTCTCTCCAATTTTGTTTGGATTTTTTATTAATGAATTATTAATTTTTAACTGTTCTATCTCTTGTTTTAAGTTGTCTTTCTTATTTTTATTAATTATATCCCAGATTGTCTTAGACTTATTTGATGCATGTTGAATACGATAGTTATTTTGGGCTTTTTGTGTTAATTTTAAAATAGCCTTTAGCCTTCTCGAGTATTGCTTAAAGGTGTTTTTGTTTAGATTAGTAGGAGCATGCCTGTATTTCCATAGAAGATCACGCTTTCGTTAAGTACAGAGTCTTATACCTTTGCTTAGCCATGACGGTTTTTTTCTGACAGAAATTTTAACTTTTTTTATTGGAAAACATAGATCATAGAATAGCTTGAAAGTGTCAATAAAAATTCTATAGGCCATGTTTGGGTCTTCAGTGTCATAGACTTCATTAAAAGACAAGTTCCTCATGGCGTCAATAAACTTATTAATGTTCCCTTCGCAGAAATCTCTTTTTAATACAAAGAAGTGCTTTAAAAAGTAGCTTTTCTTAACAGGACATTTCAAGATTTGGGCAGTATGATCTGATAGTGCAAGTTCAATTACTTTAGCTTTGGTTTTTGGAACGTCGTGTGCGAAATTATCTAGGCACGTTTTACTGCTCATCCTCGTAGGCTCATTGATTGCTAAATTAAGATTGTATCCTGATAATATTTGTTCAAATTGTATTGCAGCACTCTTTCTTTTAAGCCTATCTATGTTAAAGTCACCACAAATTATAACTTTTTTATTTTTAAAGCTAACTTTACCCAAAATGACTTCAAGTTTATTGAAAAATGTTTCTAAATCACGTTTTATCACTTTTGGTGGCCGATATATACTAACTATAACTATACGATGCTCAACTAGTTCAATGCCGCACACTTCAACTAGGTTATTTATACTTAGTGAACTTAAGTCTTTCAATTCTTTAAATTTATGTTGATTATGAATTAAAATGCAGGAGCCACCATTCCTATTAGGTCTGCAGAAATCAGCTGCTTTAGTATAGTTCGGTATATTTAGTAAGGTTTTGTCATCCTCAACCATGTTGTGTTCAGTTAAACATATTACATCCATAAAAGTATTACTATTTCTCTGTAAATTATCTATGTTAACAATTAACTCGTCTGCTTTTGTGATGAGTCCGTTAATATTTTGATGCATTATATTTAAATAATTATAAGCGAAAAAAAGTATCATTAGTCATATGACTAACATTGTTACTAAATTGTTTAAAATTACTCATGTCATCATTCTTACATTACACATCATTATAACCATACATCAATAATTCATTCACACAGTGTTTAAGACAGTCGAAAATGTTGCACAAGCCTTGATTATTCAGTCTACCAGTATATCGCGAGAAGTTGCGTTCGTCATAATGTAGTTCCAAATTAGAGTCCAATAGGTAGGCATATTTGTGTGAGCTTATATCTAAATACAATAGGTTGTTAAAGTTTTCTACTCTACAATTGAACATAGTTGAGTATTTATTGAACTTATATGTTGGAAGACATAGGATTATATTTGTATGCTGCAAAGGTTCAAGTATTTTTCTTAAATGGATGACTAAGTCTATGTGATTGTCAGTTTTTTTAAAGTCTTCTTCGCCGATCAAAATCATACAAACATCCTGTAGTGTGAAATTTTTCAACTTAATATCAATATCTTCAACTAGTTTTCTTATGCCAACGTGTGGTGTCATGTAATGACAAACTTGTAATTCCCCAAAATTATCTTCAGCAATTTTAAGTAGTTTATTATAGTTATTACTACTCAAAATGCACAACTGCTGTCTTTCTTTAGTACAGCTTCCTAATTGTTTTTTGTGGCTAGGCTTGTATCTGATATCTGCGGATTTGTTAACTTGGGAGTTTTTATTTCTTCATGGTTAAGTTCCTGTATTTGTTTTGCTGAACGTCTACTTGGAGTATTTACTTTAGATTTTTTCTTTGGAGTGCAGATAGTGTTACCCAAATCATTTGTTACCTTTTTTATCACCTCGTATTTTGCATTTGTTTCCATTACTTGTTTTTTAAGTTCCATATTTTCTAAAGATAAATTTGCTATTTCATTATGGGCCGTAGTTAGTTCTGTATTTAGCTTTTCTATTTGTTGTCGGAGTTCTTCAAGTTGTTCATCATTCTCATTTGTGGATACATTTGGTAAGCTATTTGTGCTTTCATCTAGCGGGGAACATGTCGATTTATCACTCAATATTGTACTTTCATTCAGAGATTGTGTTCTGGGTCTTCGAAATGTAATATTTTCTAGGAAATTCATCATTGATATAATAACATGCAATATAAAAATTCAAACTTCTTGCCCAAAGCTGTAAGCTCGATAAGCACGCGTAGCCAAAGCGGAAACCATATATATTTGCGCACTTATATCACACTTCGATTACACAGTTTTTTCTGCTTATAACGATGTAAAACTTTTATTCCAACTAGCACTTTTAACTGCACTTTAAGTATAAAAATCGTGGAGAATACAGATACATATCTGACATCGGCTGGAGGTACCCCCTCTCTCTAAAAGAAAGTAACTTGCCCGAAGTTGCGTTCAAACGCAGCACGGTGGCGTTCAAGTACGTCTGAACGTAGCACGAAGCGGCCGGACGACGACGACGCTCGACGACGGTGGCCGATGTCGGTGACTCAACACCAGCGGGCGCACTGCGGGTTGTCGTAGGTCACGGTCGGCAGTTGATATTAGTAAAATTTTGAATTTAAATTTGCTATATCATGGAAAATAGAGTGAATTTCAGATAGCGGTTTTCACTAAGCACTTCACTGTTCCACTCACTACAAAATTATTATAAGTTATATGCTCAAAAATCACTGTAAAGCACGATTTCGATTAAAATTTCGCGGAGCAAAATTGTATGGACCTGCTTTGAACAAGTATCGGACGAGTATCTCTGTGAAGTTAACGGCTCTTCGAACCTTGTTAACTTTACAGGTTTTCATTGTTCAGAGGTAGCATCAGCCTTGGCTTTGATTTTGGCCATCGTACACCAGTAATATTGCGAACGCACGTAACGCCCCATCTGTCAGATCGACAGTGACAGGTATGACACTGACAGGAGATTGACAGATGGTCTGCTATTGATATGACAGAAAGGTCCTGGCTTTTTAAGGTTTTTTGAACCAGGAGATTTATAGAATTTTATTGATACCATCAAGGGTGTAAACTATTAATATTATAAACAATATGTACGTTTGATGAACGAATAGCTGAAGCCGCAGGTTAGTTAGTTATTTCATAATCAGTGTCCCTACTTGATTTTATACCATTATACTTGCCTAATCCACCTAAATTATCAAGTTAAGCCTTGTGATTGATACAAAGGGACCCCATAAGGGTGTTACTTTCTCTTTTTATTAGTAAACTTTCATAAATAATTCACTTCAAGAATGATTTCATGAGTGCACACCATGTGGCATGGAAGCCCTCATGTAAACATAATTTGGGCTAATCTCTGTAGCCAGAGCTTCCCTGTAATATAAACAGAAAGGTATCATACTGTGGAACATAATTTATTCACAAATTAAACATACAAATAAGAAATATCATAATCGGTATGCAAGTGGCCACTTTAGAGGTTAAGTCTGGGGTATCAATCAACCTTCCCCTTGCTCTGATGCTTTTTAGGTGGAATAGGGCGCTTCAGGCTTCGTTGTAAAACATTACAGTAAGGCCCCCTTGGTGAGAATTCACCGGTTACAATGATATCTGAAAGTTAAAGTAGTAAGCACCTCCGTTCATAATCCACTCTCGCAGGTGACGAGACGCGTACGGCGCCCCTCCGAAACACCACTCCGCCCGCGAAGCAGAAAATTCAGTACGCTCGGCGTTAGAGGACAGATCAGGGAAGCCCGGGAGTCGCCTCCGGCTGTTTTACTATCCTGCTAGTATCAAGCAGTGACAATATAATCAGAGGATCACACATAGAGCGGTGACCCCATTCCTCTAAATTAACCCAAAAAATTAACATTTAGTTTGATAATTAAATATCCACATCAACAACCACCATTCATTCACATCAGCAAGTTTAGGAGTTCACCGATAGTGTAGCATCATGGTCAATTTCTAATCACATTCAATTAAGTTCCATTTCTGATATCCTTGGGCAGGCATTCATGAACCTTCAAATTTATTTAAGATCACTAAAACAGTAACTTTTAATTGTTTTAACAGTGTACCTATTTTGTATGTTTTATGTGTTGTTTTCAGGACACCTTTTTTTGTAGTTTTGGTTTGTATAGAGTCAGTATTATAATAAAAATCAATTTACTTGTCACTGGATAGTATTTTGTCTCATTTACCCGTTGTTGTCCTAGCCGAAAAAGGTAAGTCTATTAAGTAAGTTCATATTATTATTGAAAGAGGGAAAAAAACATTGACTGGCACGACATTCGCCGAACCTACGAGTAACCGATCAGAACCGAGAGTAGCCCGACGCGAAGTACCGTACTGTGGTGCCCAGCCCCAGAAGGGGGAGAGTAGGCAACAAAGGGATCATGGAAATAGAAATTTGTAGGGAGTCAAGACAAGCACAGATGGGGAAAGAGCCCTTAAGCAAGTACCCCTGTGCTCTCCCGCGATTCGGTCCGTATGCCATGATGGTAGGTAGGACCATGGGTTGGTGGAGGGTTATGCTCGAACCGTGTACCCTGATGATTAACTCATCTCATTTATTCAAGACGGTTGTTCCATTCACAATTCAAGGGTCGTAAGCGAGTACATTGCAAGTAACGATAGGTTAGATCTTATTAAATTACCACCTAAAAGTCCTGATTTTAACCCAATTGAGAATGTGTGGGGTAGAATGACTCAATTATGGGATCGGCAACAACTGCTTCAAGATGGCTGTAAAGCGGCTATCGCATTGCTTTTCCAATCGTATCTTGATGTCCGTTGAAACGAAATGTCATTAATTCATTCGTTTGAATTGAATATTCGCCTTCCCTTCATGATATTCTTTCTCTTTAATGGTTTTACTTCGTGTTATTCACTGTAATGCTTTTAGTTTGCGTCGAGTCGAGTATATCCTCCTAATGACTGAGCGTGCATCTGAACATTTTCTTTGTGAAACAAGAATTTGAGATAGTGGCTCTGTTGTGTTGTGGATAATTCATAATTCATTAATTTGCAAGGACATGGTAAATACATGGTTTTATAATATTGATTATTGAGCAACATGACCTGTCGAGTTTGTCGACGTGCAAATACTAAAATTTTCATTCTGAGTTATTACAATGTCAAAATGCTTACAAAAATACAAATAATGTTTTTTTTTAATGTTAAAGTAAATATTATAGTCGTTAGGTGTATTACAAATATCAAATTATGCAGCCAGTGCCCACTCATTAATGTCAAGTTCTAATCTTAAATCCAAATAGCAATTAATATTAATGTCAAGTACGTAGTGAAATTTTACAATGTCAACAATAATAACATATTTAATTAAGTGAATGTCAAAATATTAATATCCACTATACATAATTCAATCAAAGTAATTTACCAAACTATCATTAACGAATTCCGTAACAGAGTAATATGTTTTATCCAGTAATAAATTATACAATTTAGTTTTAAATTTATTGAATGACATTTGTGTCAAGTTGTTAATTTGTTAAAAATAGTTATTGCCATACAATAAGCATTTTTGGAGAATAGTACAGTCAAGGTCAAAGATATGTATACACCACAAGTTGCCACAAAATGTAACCATCTAAATTACTATAGATATGAACACTAGAAAATATTTAAAAGTGCTTAATTGTGCTTGCTCTTTTTTAGGCAGATCTCCCGATATTTACAAGAGTTTGTAGACGATGCTGGAGAAGAGCTACTAGAGCAGAACCTCTGAATGTGGCAGAAATAGAACAGGAGGTGGAACAGGAGCTTCCCGATGTGCATGTTGATATGATATGTATTAGTAATTAGGTTTTTTTTTTAATCCACAATGGAGTAGCACTTAGTCTTCATCACATCTGATGTTAAGTGAAGATAAGGCTGAAGATGGAAGCGCACTACTCCCGAAATCCTTAACCACTGAAAATCTGCCTATCTTATCTTTAATAACTTAAATACAACAATATAAAAAAAATGTTATGGTAACAGACTTAGATATATGGTGGTAGCTAGCCAGTCGGACTTACGACAAGTCCAACCACCAAGTAATTTTGTTAATATAAATACAATTTAGCTTATTATAATACCTACAATCAGAGCCTTGGCTTACTTTTGTTTGGGAATAAAGTATCCGAGTCCATTCAAATCTATAAAAATACATCTGTATCAGTCCACAAAATAAAGGACTTTTCTTTATGAACGCCGCCGGGGAGACTCTTAGCCTTCATCATACCTGATGTTAAGTACTGATAAGGCTGAAGATGGAAGCGACTATCTCCCGGAATCTTCAATCACTGAGAAACTGGCTATCTTATCTCTAACTGCCGGAACACAACGATGCTAAAAACATTGTTGTTATGGCGACAGACTTAGATAAGATGGTGGTAGCTAGCCAGGCGGACTTACTACAAGTACCACCAACCAAAACCACCTTCCACCAATTGTCACGCTATACACGCCGTATGGCAGCATCCTACTCTCACAACCTAAAAAGAATCACAAGGAGTTGATGGTAAGGCCGCTGGTTCTAATAGATACCGGTAATACTTGCCACGCTAAACATAAGCTCAGTGTATTTTGTTTATTTAAAAATAGTTTAAGTGCATTTTTATTCGCGAAATCGTCATTATTATAAAACTGATCTTCAACGCTATAAGCACTATTGTTATTTACGTAAAATACAAGGAATTCTCAAAGTTATTGCCAAAAGAAGACGTAGGGGCTCTGTCGTATAGTTTTCCCCAGAACCACTACAGTTTTTTTTTTATCTAAATGAAGGAGAATGCAGTAACACTTCATCACAGTTTATTACGAGGTTTTTTGTTCCTAATTCCACTGAATTAGGAAAAAAAACTCTTCTTAAAGGAATAATTCATTAAATATACAGATGAAGATAATCAGCTGTTTGAATTTAAATTGACCAAGATACTGTTTTACCGACCACCTACTAAGACGATACTGTTGCTGAGTACTCCATCTAGTGATTAACATTTGAGACTGTTTTACCGACACTACAAGTTAACTATTGGAATCGACCCATATTTTAATGAACAAGTTTTATAACTAATAGTATATATACAAGAAAATTGACAATATTACAATAAGACGCAACTTACCCAGATTACAATCCAACCTTGACATCTCAACATATGAACACAATATAATGAATTCCACAGTCTTAGATTCAACTATGTTAAGCATCCACAGCGAACAACACAATTCCTCTAGGAATGTAGAGTTATTGAATGAAATTGAACACCTTAAAAACACTTTGGAACGAGCCGAGATTGAAATAGATAACTTAAATTTGGAAAATACTGAATTAAAAAAAAACACTAACCAAACAACAACACCAAATTGACATACTAAAAAAACTTTGGCCAAAATAATAAATGTGTAACACCAAGAAGGAACTACATTAATATAAACTACAGCAACACAAGAATGTCACCATTACACTATGATAAGTCAGTTTTGTTCAATAAAAAACAAACTACGTGCCCGCCTGACACTGATACATCGAGCGATCGACTGCCAGTGACGCAAACTTCACTGTCGGACAAAAACGTGCCTACCGCCAATAACTGCATTTTAAGTACACCACCCCTCTCGGCTGATGTTGCTGACAATAGTTTCGTCTTGAGAAATGTCACACAAAGCGAGACAAAATGTAATAGCCGTAGAACACAGATTGTAATTCTTGGCCACGAACAAATAAAAAATCTGTCAGAAAAATTGCATGCTTCCCGCAGACATTTATCTAATGATCCGTTTTGTATTACTACCATAGTGAAGCCAGAAGCGACGTGTTCACAGATTTTATCTAGCTGTGATCATCTAAAGAAAACATTAAATAAAGACGACTTTATCATATTAGCAATCGGGTCGAACGATAAAAACCCGTATTTACTATTTTCAGAGTTAGGAATAGCGCTACATAAATTAAGAAATTTTAAAGTATATATTGTAAATGTTCAATATAATTAAAATTTAATCATAGAGTTTTTAAATTATAATTTAAAATTGTTAATAAAAAATCACAACAATAGTACCTTTCTAGACATATATAATAATAATGGCATATCTTCGTTTCAAAGGGGAACATATTTAAATAACTTATGTTTTAAAATTAATAATACAAAAGACTTTATACTTTACAAAGAAAAATTTCTCGCACCACAAATGATTAAATTTTATTTTACCCAAAACAATCAATCCATTAAGCCAAAACCACAAAAACCGTCCACTAAGGTTCCTTTCCTAAAACCAATGAACAACCAGCACATAACTTGTTATTTCGTAAACAAAACTAAACTCACGTTATTGCATCAAAATATACCAAGTATTCTTAGCAAACAAGACATATTCCAAATAACTCTAACTGAATTGAAAAAGGAATTAGGCGACATTGACATCATATGTCTTACTGAAACTTTTATTAAGAGTAGTTCCGAAAGCAATTTGCACTTAAAGAACTGGACGCAGTTAAGCAGAAAGGACTCAACCCACACTTTGGCCAAAATTGAGTTATATATGCCATCATACTGCTGAGGGCCGAATCTACATTGTAGTGAAAACCCTATTTTTAAAACGTACTCGGAAACTAGTTTTTTTTCTACCCCGACTTAACCCACAGTATGAACGGCACACCAAATGTATTTGCAGAATGAATTCAGTCCGCTTGATTTTTTTCTGAGGAACATGGTGTCTATGATTGATTATATTCATAACATCCATAAACCACAATGAACTCGAAACAGTTTGGCTCCTTTCTAAGAATTAGTTATGACGGCTAACATAATTTTATCAGATAACTGAAATGACTCAAACATATTGGGTTGTTTCTGTGTTTTAGGTTTACTCAAACAGTCTATTTCTTTTATTTTATCAGAAACGACCTAAACAACATGGGTCATTTCTGTGTTTCTATTAACTGGAACAAAATATTTATTTTTATTTATCAGAAACAACTCAAACATTTTGAGGCGTCTCTGTGTTTCCCTAAAAAGGATCAATATAATTATTTTTATATATCAGTAACGGCTCAAACATGTTGGATCGTTTTTGTATTTCTGTCTATGTACTGGAACAAAAGTATTTTTTGTTTATTAGAGAAGACTTAAACATGTTGGGTCATATAAGTGTTATAGGTTCTCAGAAATAAAAAAAAATCTTTATGTTTATTAGAAACCACTCAAAATACTTAAGATATTTAATAAAAGTGGTTTATCTCATAGCTCATTTAATTTTGAATTAATCAAAATTACTTAGGCAGACCGAGTCGTTTGTAAAAAATAGATTTAATGACTAACTGAGATGAATTAAACCATTTGTGTAATGAAGTTATATAAGAATTAGTATTTTTGTTTTTTTATTTATTTTAGATATCTTTTTGGTAAATCCGAATTTTTTTGTTGTAGAAGTTGATTATAATATATTTATACGAATGAGTTTAATCAAATTAAAATTATCTACTTACTTTATATTAGCAACATTTTGTTGGCAATTTGTTATCAAAAAGTGGCAACTCTGCCACTTTCTCGCACAATAACTGGTGGAACTAGTGTTTTGTTTTGTTAAGTGTGTAATTGAAATAAAAAAAGTGAATTTAAAATGCGACGTATTGATAGAATTTTAATTAGTGCCTTGGGACAAGGAAATATCCATAAGACTGAGCTATCGACAGATGGTAAGTTATGTTTTTATCAGGATCATTGCTAACCTCAAAACTTAATTAGCTTTACATTATAGGGATACTTACTAAAGAAATTACGAATATACTGTTAAGATTTCATACTACTATTTTTTTTTTTTTTTTTTAAATATTTCCATACAATCACACCAATTTATCTAGCCCATGTTAAGTATCATGAAGAACTTGTGTTATGGATACTAGATAACGGATAAACATACTTATATACTTTTTTTTTTGTAAATACATACATAATATACATATTAAACACCCAGACCAACACAAATAGACATGTTCATGCACACAAATATTTGTCGTGTCCGGGGATCGAACCCGGGACCTCTGGGGCAGAAGGTAGGGTTAGTACCCCTGCGCCAAACAGGTCGTCAAAATTTTAATTCTAATCATGACTTAGACTGGTTGTAACTATTTAATGCAGGTAACTTACAATCTACAGAAAGCGAAACGGTAGAGATTTCCGCTGTGAAGCAGCCAGTGGTCACGCGAAAGCATGACGTACATCCACCAGGTGTGTACAATACCCATTTTTTTTTATTGTATTCATTATGTGTACAACCTTACCAATATTTTTAGGGTTCCATACGCAGCCGCCTGGTCTTAGGGGTGATTGCGAACCCTACCCCCCGTGACCAATGGCGGCCAGGAGTACTAGGAGTTTTAGTTGGTAGTACCCAAGGGTCCAACATACGAATCGCCCCTACACCTGGGGGCGAGGGATGCGTAAAAGCATTTCTCCTAGTATAAAAAAAAGGGTTCCATACGCAAATTTACCTTATTACTAAGACCTTAGCCGTATGGTGACGGCAGATTAGAATACGTTTGTCACCACCCCAACTCTTTCCATGGGTGTCGTAAGCGCCGACTGAGGGACTATACCTACTTACTATCACCAGAGAATGGACAGCTTTCTCTGATTAAACCTAACCTACAAATGCGATCTAGAACCCCTTTGCCAAGCGGGTTAGAGATCGCAGTAACCTTTTTTGATAATGCCAAAGCCCTTCACATACGTGGAAGAGGCGTGCAGTAGACTCTTGTGAGTTGTAGGTGATGACTTAGACTTTGCTCTTTCTTGTCGTTTCGTCTGTCACAAAGCTCTATTTAAGATAGAGCTTTATTTATTTATTTATTTATTTATTTCAAAATCCACAGCTCTAAATTAAAACTTAACAAAACTTAAATACTACACATACAGCAAATAACGGATTTTACATTTGTTGTAGCTAGAGATGTGCGTAATAGCTAGAGATTGGCTGATGTTCGGAAACATCGAGCGCGAGGGATTTTCAGAGTAAATTGTTAATATGATTGTTTTTTTCCAGCTGTGAACTCATATACGATCAATCGACATACTGAGTAGATAGGTACCTATTTACCTCGGTACCTACGCTGACATTTTTACAAACTCCCTACGTAAGAATTCTTTACGACGTGTTATTATATTGTTTGTTGCACGTCTATATGAGCTTAATGCACTTTATTGGTTTGCAGTTTGCGGTTTAATGTTTGTGGTATTTTGGTGCACTAACTGTTTTTGTCATGTGTTTGGGTTTATGACAAAATTTTATTCTTTATGTCTTATGTCTGTTATACCCACTAACCCTATGTACGACTAACCTCCGACCTTAGTGAACTGTAACTGATATAACTAATTTCATAGTTCAATGATAACCACGTTATTTTGTAGATAAAACTATACCTGAGGCTCCTTCAAGATTTGAAGTCGACGCGCCCAAGAACAATAGCTGCGAAGGTACTAGAAAGAATTTACAAAAAAAAAACTATTTTTTAACAGAATTGACTGATTGCCGACTTGTTTCAGATGAAAGGTTTCAAGATCCCGTAGTGACTTTGACTGACAATGAAGTTGTGGGATCAGGTACATAACCTTTAATACTTGTAGCCTAATATTATACTTGGGTTAATTTATATAAGAACTGAACTTTGGTACTTTCCATAATCTCACTGCTCACTTTCTTTATTTAACCAGATTTGGAATCTCCAGCTGCTCCTTTGTACTCTCCACTAACTCCGTATGATGCGAAAAGCCACTGCGGTAGCAAGTAAGTCAGATGTAACTGATTACTTTTTTTTACCATATGTAAGTAAATAAGCAGGTCAAAGTATTAGTGACTGCTGTAACTCTTAAGGATCTTCGTTTTGTTGTTCCCAGGTGTTGAATCACCAGCTGCTCCTGAATTTTCTCCACTGACCACTCTTGATACACAGAAGGAAAATGAAAACAATTCACCAATGCCACAAATGTCACCGAGTACATTAGAGATGTTTGAAATCCTAAGGCTGATAAAAAGGCTCCTTAATAATGGTGTTAGTTATAAGGACCTTAAGCAAGACGGAGACTTTGACGAGGATACAGATTCGGATTACCGTACCTGACAGTGGAGATGAAACTGATGTTTCGAATTCATATCTTAAACAACAACAAAATAAGGACACGACCACACAAATGCCACGGATTGAGAGCCCATCTATTTTTACAAATGCCATTTATGACGAGACAACGGTTTCTGAAATAATTTCTATGTGTGTAGGCTCTGACACTGAAGCTATCCATGCCGAAACTGAAGCTATCCATGCCGAAACTGAAGCTAATCTTTCCGAAGCCGAGGTCGTTCATACCGCAGAAGCAGAAGATGATCATCCTGAAGCTGAAGCTGTTCATCCTGTTACTGGAAACGATAACGCAAACCATACAAACGCAACCATAGGCCGCCCAAATGTGGACGCAAAAGAAAACACCCAGAATATTGTCTGTCAGAGAAGAAAAATAGAAAATACATGAATTTATCGTATTATGTCAAGGACAAACTAAGAGAATCGAAGGAATTCTCTGATTATTGGTGCTCGTGCAGGCGGCGCTGTTTTGAACTTGTTCCAACAGAAAAAAGAAAACAAGAGTTTAATAAATTTGTTACATTAGGATCCTACGAAGCACAGCTGTTATATATATTAAATAACGTCAAAGAATCTGATAAAACTCGATCATATACTTTAATCAAAACTAAAACCGGTAAAAATAAACCAAGACAATACACAAGACATTATTATATTTGCGAGATTGCTGTTTGCAAGGAAAGGTTCTTAAAAACTTTTCAAATATCGTCTAAAAGAGTTGACATGTTGTAGCGGGTAGTGGTAATGAAAGATATCATCTGGTTGGAAAAGCTCACCTGGGAGGCGAAGCGGTTCTCCATATACAAGTTCCGCGCATGATGCTTTAAGGTCTTCCTTATAAGTGCTGCGAATACCTAATAGAACCAATGGAAGTGTATCTACCCAACTACTATCTGCGTGGCAGGTTATGGCGGCTTTTAGTTGCCGATGAAACCTTTCCACCAACCCATTGCATGATGGATGATAGGCGGTGGTCCGTCTGTGCTGGAAACCGGCAATCTGTGACAGATGCCTGAAGAGTGCCGATTCAAATTGTCTTCCACGGTCCGTGACAATTTTAGTGGAACAGCCAATGCGGGAGATCCAGCCGCTTAATAAAGCTTTAGCAACGGTCTCCGCTGTAATATAATGGTATTGCCTCTGGCTACCGCGTAAAACGGTCTACGGCTGTGAGACAATACCTATAGCCTTGAGAAAGATGAAGTGGCCCTATCAGGTCGATATGGAGTTCTCTGAACCTGGCGGATGGTGTGCCATTGTAGTGTTTGTACTGTATCCATACCTACATACATGTATATGTATATTGTCGATGCCGTGTACGGACAGTCAGTAATAAACGGACCGTGCTTCCTAACTGTCGTTTCATTGCTAGCCGCATATTCCTCACTGGCGACGAGCTACCCGCGCGCGTAAAAATAAAAAGTGGAATCATTCATCATGGCTTTTATCGGAAATATCAACATTTTCGACCACAATACACAGGAGTGGCAGATATTTTATGGAAGATTGCAGCAGTATATCAAGCTCAATTCAGTTGCGGAAGATAAAATCTGTGGCTCTAACTTCTTCATCAGACCATGAAAGTCCAAGTCACCACTCTAAAAACGCTAAAGAGCAGACTTCAGCTGAAACCCAAATGGATGATGCCCAACAGTGGACCGAGTTTAAGAGGAAAAATAGGCGGCGAACCTTCAAGTGCGGTACTGCAGGCCCCTCGGTCACGACACTTAAAGCTGTAGAAGTGCGAAAACATTTACATCTTTGGAACATGGCATCGGGCTTTGAGGAGGTTCGTGAATATGTTCATAAGCTCTGTCCGAATGGCTCTTGTACGGTAGAGGAGCTTACTGCAAAAGGTGACTACAAATCCTACAAAATAGGAGTGCCTGTTGCGTGCTATGATACCTGTTATTCGATAGATGTGTGGCCGGTAAACGCTAGAATCAAAGCCTGGGTGAACTACAGAGGAACAAAAGACCACACGAACAATAACTCAAATGCTAGGCCTTCTACTAGTCCCTTGCGCTTTCGTGAGCAGCCCTCCAACAGGGCGACACCGACTCGCTATTGACATCAACAAACCTACGCAGTTGAATAATATCTTCTACCAAAATGTTAGAGGCTTGAAGACAAAATTGACAGCCTGGTATGCCAGTATGTTGGTGTCTGATCATCTGCTCGTGGCCGCGACAGAGACGTTTCTCGACAGCTCAGTTAACGACGCTGAGGTGGCGCCGACTGACTGGACACTGCTGCGGCGTGATCGTGCGACTCCCTGCGGGGGTGTTCTACTTGCCGCAAGACCAGGTGTCGTCGTTCAGCATCTACCGGAACTACAGTCAGAACTTGGTGAAGACTTGTGGGCCTCTGTCGCGTACGGCGGGAGATCTTTTATAATATGTGTAGTTTATATCAATCCGAAGGCTACCGACGCAGTATATATGAATATTTTCTGTAACATTGAGTCTTTTCTCACTGACAATCCTAACGCAACTTTTTTCCTTCTTGGTGACTTGAATATGAATAGTGCATCTGACAATATAAATAATTATTACTGTTACCTTTTGACATACTGTAATCTTATAGACTATAATAGCATAGTTAATTCTCAGGGAGGCATCCTTGACGTAGTGTTGGCGCAGGAGTGCAACGGGTCTCGGTTGCTGGAGGTATACGTAAGCGCGGCTGCTGAGGGTTTTGTCCCTCCCGATAAACTGTACCACCCCCCGCTTGAAATAGTAGTCAATTTTCAATTGCAAAGTAACAGCTGTAATCGATTGCAGCCAAGCAACATAGACTCATCGCGAGATTGGAACTTTAACAGAGTAGACACTGGTGAATTGAAGTCGCTGCTCGCCGACGTCTCCTGGGAACCTGTCCTCGAATCCAAAGATGTATCTGCAGCCACGGACGCATTTTACAAAATTTTGTATAGTTTATTCGATCTCTCAATTCCCAAAAAGCGGAGACATTCTGCTCCGCGTAATAGGTACCCGGTTTGGTTTAGTGCAGATATCATAAAAGATACTAAACGCAAAGCCCGTCTGCACAGGGTTTGGTTGACATCAAAATGTGATGCATCATATAAAGCATTTTCGCGCTTACGTGCTGAGCTAAAGCTACGTATCTCTCTTGCGTATAAAAATTACTTGGCACGTATTGAGAAAAACCTGCAGTTGCGACCTCAGGATTTTTGGGGCCACGTGCACAGGCTCAGATCTAAGGGTGGCTTTGAACCCTGTGTTTCTTACAGGGGTATTTCTTGTACAGGTGTTGAAGCCGCCGAGGCATTCGCTGATTACTTTTCCAGCGTCTTCTTAGACCAAACGCCTCTGCTCAACGGTCAAATATGCCACAAACAGGGCTCGCAGGGTGATAACAACATAGTATGTCTTCCTAAACTGTCACCACAAGACATTGAACGCGGCCTAAACAAATTAAAGTCGAGTAACTCGTTGGGTCCCGACGGTGTCCCTAGTTCTATCCTTAAAACTTGCAAAGAGCATCTGATTCTTCCGCTTTACCACATCATGAACATCTCTCTTCAAAACGGTAACTATCCCGAACAATGGAAGCTTTCTAGAGTAACACCCATACCGAAAACACAAAACAGGACCGTTGTCGAGGAGCACCGGCCAATTGCTATCTTGTGCGCACCTGCAAAGGTCTTCGAATACACTTTGCACGAGGAGATATATAGACAGGTTAAGCAGCAGTTAGGCGACGACCAACATGGTTTCAGACCTGGGCGCTCCGTTAATACAAACTTGCTATGCCTGGTAGACTATGTCTCTGATGCCATGGATCGCGGGTTTCAAGTCGATGTAATTTACTTTGACTTTCAGAAAGCTTTCGATAGGGTCGATAACGACATACTATTGCGCAAACTTTCTGTCATCGGTTTATGTCCTAAATTCATAAATTTCTTTTCGGACTATTTGAGGGACCGACGCCAGTTTGTGAAACACGGTTCTTATGTATCCGGCGAATATCACACTAAATCTGGCGTCAGTCAGGGCTCAGTGCTCGGTCCTCTCCTCTTTCTTATCATGATTCATGACTTACCTGAGGTATTGGTTAGCGCTAAGTGTTTATTATATGCTGACGATTTTAAGCTCTTCTTTAAAATAAAATCTAACAGTGATTGCCTTAGTTTACAAAATGACATTGACAAAGTATATGAATGGAGTTTGACAAATAAAATGCAATTTAATCATAGTAAATGTAACGTTATGACTTTTGATCGTAAAAGAAACCCAATTAATTATAGCTATAATATGAATAATGTGTCAATCAATAGAGTCAGTTCTATAAAAGATTTAGGTATAACGTTCGATCGCAACTTGACTTTTCACGATCACATAACATGTCTTGCCAAAGAGTGTTATCGTCGTCTAGGCTTCGTTTTGCGCAATTCCAAAGATTTTCAAAATCCACAAGTCCTTAAAGCCTTATACAACTCTTTAGTAAGAAGCAAACTGGAATCAAGCGCGTGTGTCTGGAATCCATACCATATAACCTACGCACGTATGCTGGAGAAAGTACAAAAGGCTTTCCTCAGAGCTCTTTACAAAAAAGTCTATGGTTATTACCCTTTCCGATACCCGACCAAATTTTTACTAGGGCACCTTGGCTTCAACTCTTTGGAAGTAAGAAGAATTGTCGACCAGCTTACCACCTGCCTCAAATCGTTAAAAGGATCAATTGATTGTAACCTCTTACACAACTTATTGTGCGTCCTATTCGTCCCTGACAGCCCTGAGCCACCCCCGGCACGCCGACGCGGTCCTCCTCAGCAATATAATATTTTTCAAGTCAACCAGGGCCACACTGTATCGCGAGCGAATTCTCCGTTGGTTCGACCTCTGCGCCACCTCAATGCACTCCGTGACGCCAACGCTGATTTTGATTTCCCCTTTGACAACTGGTCAACTATCAGACGGGCATTACTAATTTATTGTGAAAGTTTGCGGGACCAATGGACTAATGCATGTAACTCTGACGATGAAAATAGTGATTAATGTATTGATTTTATTGTTAATTATTATTTTTTTTTTTTTTTTTTATTCTTTTTGTGTTATTGACATTATGTAATAATTTATAATTTTATATATATATTTTTAATTGTATTTGTGTGGTAAATGTTATTGATATTATGTCGTTTTTATTACAATAAATAAATAAATAAATAAAAATAAATAAAAAGGGCTCGTTGTTACTCACTCATTTGTCGGATGAAACATACCGATTGGCGACAAATCTTGTGCATCCGAAGAAGTTAGAAGTGGTTGGGTTCGTTAACTTAGTTGCAGAGCTCAACAAGCATTTCTCTCCAAAAAGGTGTACGTTTGCCGACAGGGCAAAATTCTTCGAGGCAAGAAAAGGTACGGGAGAAAGCCACTGGGTTCCAATGGGTGCCGAGACGTGTCGGGTTACCTTGGATCTCTGACAAGCTAGACAGGAACGAGCCCATTCTCTGCAGTCGCGACGAACTCCAGGCCATACGAAACGATCGGAGACCAGTTTGACAGAAGCACTGACACATGGGTGACTCAAGGAATGTAAGCTATCAAACACTTGGCGGCGCATTTCCTTTGTGACATACGGCCGTTTTGTAGTGCCTCTTACATCACAGAATAATACTATGTCGGTACCAGGCAGATTTACTTTTTCCAGACAAAGTGAGGAAAAACCACTTAAAAGATTCTTAAGCTCACTATCGGAATGTTGCAGAGTGGCTAGCAACTCTAAGTTGATGGGTTGAGCTATTTCGTCTACGCGCGAGAGTGTATCAGCTACAACATTGCTTTTTCCCGAAATGTGGCGTATGTCGGTGGAAAACTGTGAAATGTAGTCCAAGTGACGAAACTGCCTCGGAGAACAATTCTCTTTACGGGAATGAAACGCAAATGTAAGAGGCTTATGATCGGTGTATATCTCAAAGTCGCGCGCCTCTGGCATGTGCCGAAAGTGTTTGATGGCCTCATAAATGGCCAGGAGCTCGCGATCGTACGGAGAATATTTGGTCTGCGACGGAGAGAGCTTGCGAGAAAAGAAACCAAACGGTTGCCAAGCGTCCCCTTTGAGTTGCTGCAGGACTGCACCAATAGCAGTGTCTGACGCATTCGTGACTAATGCTAATTTCGCATTACAATCCGGATGCGCGAGCATGGCAGCACAGCAGAGATCCTCCTTGCACGCCTCGAATGCGCTCATTTCAGCATCTGCCAAGTGTATGGGATGTGAGCCTTTTACTGACCCGACCAGGAGAGCATTTAGCGGTGCTTGATGTTGAGCAGCCTGTGGGATAAACCTACGGTAAAAGTTTACCATCCCTAAAAATCTGCGTAGCTCGCGGACTGTCTTCGGGGTAGGAAACTCCCTAATCGCTGTTACTCTCTCTGGTGGTGGTTTGACGCCTTCAGCTGACACATCGTAGCCTAAAAAAGTGACTGATGACGACCCAAATACACACTTGGCAGTGTTAATCACCATGCCATACTCCTTCAACCTGTCAAATACCTGGCGTAGATGGTCCTCATGCGTCTCTTGGTCTTTTGAAAAGACCAGAATATCGTCGATATAAGCGTAGGTAAAATCCAGGCCGCGCAGCACTTCATCGACAAACCGCTGGAAGGTCTGTCCGGCATTACGAAGTCCAGACGTCATGAATGGAAATTCGTAAAGGCCGAACGGTGTGGTGATGGCGGTCTTGGGGATATCGCTGGAATTTATAGGTACCTGGTTATAAGCCTTAACAAGGTCGATGGTCGAAAAGACTGCACAACCAGAAAGGTTGTAGTCAAAGTCCTGGATGTGCCTGATTGAGTACCTGTCCGGGATGGTTCTGGAGTTCAGCATGCGATAGTCGCTGCAAGGACGCCAACCGTTATCCTTTTTCGGCGCTAGATGAAGGGGCGATGACCATGCTGACTCTGATGGACGACAGGTTCCGATCTGTAACATGGCCTCAAACTCAGCCTTAGCAATTTTAAGCCTATCCGGCGCCAATCTACGGGGTGAACTAGATACAGATGGTCCAGGTGTGGTGCGTATATGATGTACTGTATTGTGTTTAACTGTGCAATGTAAGCCAGATGGGCGAGTAATGTCTGGATATTCAGCTAGTATGCGATTATACACCGTATCACCAGAGATTACCTTCACCGAAAAGACATCAGAATTTTTTGCAAGCAAAGCCGGGGTACTAAGCGTAGTGCTAGCATCTATTAAGCGTTTATTGCGCACATCTACAACTAAATTATAGTAAGATAAAAAATCCACACCTATTATCGCTCGTGTAACATCAGCCACAATAAATCGCCAAGCATAGTCACGGCGCAAGCCTATATTCTAAATAAAATGAGCATAGCCGTACTCTGTTATAAAACAGAGCCATTAGCGGCACACAACTCATAATTTGTCCTTTGACGGTGCTAACTGATTAAATGCTTAGGAAAAACACAGATATCACTACCAGTATCAACTAAGAATTGAGTTTTAGTTCGACTGTCTGTTACAAATAAGCTACCGGAATTAGGACAGGCGTCGGTCGCCATTACGGATTGTCCTAACAATTTCCCGAGTAATTACACGGTTTCACACACGAACGCGCCTTACTGCCGAATTTTGCGTGGTACCAGCATAAGGGAAACTTCCTGTAGTTGGACTGCGATCGGGAACGGGAACGTGAAGAATTTCCACGGGAATTGGAGCCGGACCTTTTCTGCGGTCGGGACATTCGTTCTACCCTCGTCTGTAAGGATTGGATCTGCCGTGTGAACTCGGCGATCTGGCCAGATAAATCGGTAGAACTCCCAGGTATCGCTGCTGCTGCTGTTGCTGCTACTTGCGGTGGGACGACATCGTGTATCCTGTCGGCCAGCTCTGCGATCTCCTCCAGAGATGCCTTCGACTGTGATGCGACAATGGACTGCGTACTGCTGGGTAGACGGCTGGTCCATATCGTCTTTAGGATCTCCTCGGGAACATCAGGACCAGCGAGGTACTGGAGGTGTCGCAGAAATTGGGAAGGTTTCCTATCCCCTAGTTCCTCATGAACCAATAGCTGCTTCACCTTCTTCTCGTGGGACGCTGACAGTTTTTTGACTAGCTCCGTTTTCAGCCGCTCATACTTGTTAGGACCTGGTGGAGCCGATATGGTGTCCTCTACTTCCGACGCATATGCAGGATCCAGCTGGCTGATTGCGTAGTGGTACTTGGTAGCATCTGTCGTTATATTCGCCAAAAAAATTGGCTCTTCAGCTGCGCAAACCATAACGCCGGTTTTTCCGGATAAAATGGGGGTACCCGTATACCGACGCGATGTACGTCGCTCGGTGGGTTTGAACTTTCCCCAACGGCTTTCCCCAAATATGGAGAATAATACAAGTTAAAGACAATGAAAAAGATTTTTTATGCAGACGGCACATTCAAATGTGTTCCAAAACCTTTTTACCAGTTGTATAGTTTGCATATAGATATTAAATTAACAGCTTTGTCAGTCAACGTGTACCCTATTATTTACGGGTTATTGCCAAACAAAACCGAGGCAACATATACACGTTTCTTTAAATTAATTAAAGAAAATCTGAGAGTCAATATTTCAAAATTTAAATCGGACTACGAGCGAGCCCAGATTAAGGCAATAAAAAACGTTTTTCAAGATGTTGTTGTATCTGGTTGTGAGTCAGACAACTATTATCAATCAGTCCTCTATCCTCTATCACTACCAACATGCAAGACCTTTTTAATAAGCAGAATCAGATCATGGGAGCGATGGATACGCTCCTACAATGAAGCCAAGTCGTTCATTCAGAAATATTTGTCGGGGGAGGGTATGGAGGAGAAGGTTGTCATTCGACCAGCTACTCCTTTAGCTGGCCGTTCACAGCAACAACCCTCACCGCAGCCTACGTCCCACAGACAGGGTACTAACAGTAAGTTAACAAAAAAGTAACTTCAAAGCATTTGCCCGTACTCTTCAACTGATAGATTTAGAAACTCTCTCTGATAGATGGGAATTAGAAGATACGCTTAAATCACTACAGAGTAGGTGGTTCATTATTGATGCTCTTCATTGGGAGATCGACAGCGAGCAGTATGAAGAAAATGAACAATATGAACAGACCTTTGCGCATTATGAAAGTAAGTACATTGCTATGAAAAAGTCAATTAATAGCAAAATGTGGTCCCAATCTCATCGAGAAAAGTCAACACCGCAAATTGACATCCCTTCATTTAGTAGTAGTCAGTGGGAATCATTCAAGGATTTGTTTGTGGAATCCATTCAAAACAATAACTCTTTGTCAGCTGCTCAGAAGTTGCAGTACCTAAAAGGTAAACTCAAAGGGGAGGCCGAGAAACTGATCCAGCATCTCAACATCAGCTCGGATAATTACCAGATAAGTTGGGATATATTGAACCATCGATATAATAACAAAAAACTCATTTTCAACTCTCACGTCAACATTTTAATGTCTCTTCCAATTATGCAACATCCATCGGCAGCATCCATTAAGAAAATTAATGACACCGCCAATGAGTGTCTCAACGCAATCAAAGCCCTTGGTGTAGACATCAGCACCTGGGATCCGTTGATGGTGTACATTTTATCAAACAAGTTAGACGCTGAATCTTACAATGATTACGTAATTTCATTAAAAAACCCAAGAGACCTTCCGAATTTACAAGATCTTTTGGATTTCCTAGAAAATACGTTTACGTCACTTGAAATGTCTAAACGCAAACTGCAAAACCATCTCAACAACCAGAAACAATCAATACTGGTAAAAAAAAACAGTTTTTCTACAAATCATTCAGTATCCATCAAAATAATTCGTTAAATAAAAGCAATTATAATGCTCAAAACAAAACTGGGTCGAAAACTAGTCCCGGTCAATGCCCGGTATGCAAGCAAGAACATGGTATTTTTCATTGCAAAACCTTTTTCAGTATGCAGCCACAAACAAAACTGAGAACTATTGAGAAAATTATGCTATGCAAAAATTGCTTTAGAAAACATGACAATAAATATTGTAATGGAAGCAAATATCGCGTTTGTAAAGGCAATCACAATACTTTACTACACGACGCTTACATAAATAATCAAAGTGCAGTTTACATGCCAACGAAAGGAAATCGAGTGGTCAGCAAAATCATCATTCCAACAATATTAATGTTTCGCAAGGCGATGCGAGCGAAATTTTGCTTGCTACAGCCCTGGTAAAAGTACAGAAAGTGGATGGAATTTTGGAAGAAGGTTTTATCAACATACAGTTAGCTTGTATTCATAGTGACTTCCATCTTAACACTAATGTCTACATAATGAATCAAATGGTAAATAACCTACCAAACAGATCCTTTCCAGAACCGTCGTGGTCGCATATACAAAATATAGAATTTGCTGATCCAGATTTTCCAGACAAAAGCCGTCCTATCGATCTTTTACTAAGAGCCGATGTTTATCCCTCAATCTTAATGGCGGGAATAATAAATGAAAATGACTCATTGCCAATCGCCCAACAAACACGATTCGGTTGGATTTTGTGTGGTAATACGAATACCGAGAAAGCTTATACATTGCAATGTCATACTAGCTAATGAAGAAGATTTAACTCTTTTTTTTTGTGATTTTTTAATTTTTGCATTTTTCAATGCTATTTTTATACTTATGATAAATATTAAATAGAAAAATATTAACTCCTTTTTTTAAGATTTAATAAGATTTAACTCTTTTTTTTGTGATTTTTTAATTTCTGCATTTTTCAATGCTATTTTTATACTTATGATAAATATTAAATAGAAAAATATTGGAAAAAATTAACTCCGCCACAAGTGAATTCTCAGATGGGAATCGAACCCATGACCGGGTTTCCAGAGCATTGGACCGGTCATGGGTTCGATTCCCAGCTGAGAATTCACTTGTGGCGGAGTTAATTTTTTCCAATCCGCAGATCAGATGGTAATTATGTAGTAAGACTACCATTGCATCCAGACGTTTATCAGCAACTACTGTAAAGGTCAAGGCGATAGTTGAATATTTTAAACGAAGTTCACACGCACTGAATAAACTTACGGAGATACAGAAACAGCAGGGATAAAACCGCTGAAATTGAAGCAAGATGTTTCTACACGCTGGAATTCAACATACGACATGTTATCTAGAATTCATTCAGCAAAAGACGCTGTGTTAGCTACGGCAGCCTTGTTGAGGCTGAGAAACGATCTATTACTTACCGATCACGATTGGTTGATAATAGAAAACGCGATCCCAGTCCTAGAGCTGTTTTATGACGTCACTGTCGAAATCAGTGCAGAAAAAACGTGACCCTATCAAAAATAATACCATTGTGTAACATTATGTCTCGTCACAGCAAAAGTCGGTTACGAGAATCCAACCAACTTCCCGAGATTATGAGTATGCTTAAAACGTTGGACCAAGAACTCGGCCGACGTTTCGGGAACATTGAATCACACATTTTATACTGTGAAGCAACTGTATTGGATCCACGATTCAAACAAAAGGGCTTTTCCGATGTTAGACGCTTTCAACGAACTGTGCAACAACTACATCAAAAAATAGGAACTGTTGGTCCTCCTGCAGCCGCTCCAGTTCCAGCAGCAGAAGTAAAGAAGAAAGAAAGAAAGAAAGAAACACATTTATTGACACACACACATACGATACAGACAATAAAGTAGAAAGTATAAAAAAAAGTATAAAATTAATAAACACAACAAAATATAAATAATAGGAAGAATTGTGTGGGGTCAATAAAACCCTATCTCAGCGTTTTGCCTCTGTGTCATTCACAGGTGGGCCGAATGAACACAGAGGCGCTGTTATTCTGACAGGGTTTGTAAGAAAGGAAGATGACAAGAAAAGGCATAAATAAGATATATACAGACGACGAGAATACTTATAATACACAATAATACATAAACTTATAAAACTAAATACTACAATACATATATACTACGATTGATATTTTGGATAGGCAGAACGCTCACAGCACTTTGTCACATGATGCAGCAAAAATATTTGCTTGACTGACAACTGACAGTGACAAATGTTGGTTGGACACGTCAGAATTGCCACGACTTAAAAAATGTGCCACATGGAGGTTTTTTGTACAATGGAGTTTACAACTTTACAAAACGTAATCAAACACAATCAAACACAATCAAACACATGCAAGCAATTCGGTTACATGCCGCGGATGGTGCTCATTCCAGAATAACCGCTGGAAATTAGAACCCGCCCCACGGTAGCCGGACATGACGTACAAACCTGATGTGAAAAAAACAACGGTAAGTTGGAAAAAAAATATTCATTTGGTTTGCGTCTTTTGTATCATCAAGAGATGGTTCCTTAGGTGTTTTTTGAATGTGAACTTTGTTTTTAGGTCACGCAACGGGGGTGGTACGTCATTCCAGCAACGCGAGGCAGCGTATCTGAACGAACCGCGGAAGGCCATGGTGCGGTGTGTCGGGGTGAGGAAAGTACTTGTACAAGTCCGCTTTGGATAGCGGCTACGCTCCTGCGCCCATACAAGTTTGGTCAAGAGGTATCGCGGCTTTCCTGTTTTAAGTACATCAAATAACAGTGACGCTAGGTGAAGTTTTCTGCGGGCTTCCATTTTTAGTAAATTTGCAGAATTTATGAAAGGAGTCACGTGTGAGCGAGGCGGCACAGGAAAACAGAAGCGAGCGCAAGAGTTTTGTACACGTTGTATGAGCTTTTTAGTCCTAGCCAGTAAGCAGGGCCCATACACTGTGTCACAATAGTTTAGCCTGGACAGTACCAGTGATTCGCAAAGCTTGATTCTGAGTTTTTCACACAGGTAGGGCCTTATTTTGTATAAAAGTTTGAGACGATAAAAACAGCTACGCACGCATTCACTCACATGAGACTCAAAATTCAGTGATCCATCCAATACCAACCCTAGATTTCTCACTTTCTCCACACGTTGTATGATTTCCCCGTTCACAGATATGGTGAAAGATGCGCCACTACTATTTAAGCCATTTAGATAGTGTCTACTTCCAAACAAAATGAGTTTAGATTTTTTGGGGTTAAGGGTTAGACAATTTGACTCGCACCAAGTAGCCACCCGTGCTAAATCCTCATTCAATTTAGCTTCAGCTGTGGCAAGGTCTGATAGCGGGAAGGAGAGATACAACTGCAAGTCATCAGCGTACATATGATGTTGACAATGAGATATGGATTTGCTGACGTCAGCGCTGTATAGGATGTAAAGGATGGGTCCCAAAATGGATCCCTGGGGGACTCCGCGAGCGACCGGGAGAGCACTAGATTGGATCTTATCCCCGTTTGGCCCAGGAAGTTCAACATACTGCTTCCTATTAGTAAGGTAGCTGTGGAACCATTTTAAAGTTTTAGCGTCAACTCCGTAATATGATAGCTTTGATAGTAAGAGGCTTGTATTGATTGATTCGAAGGCGCGTGAATAGTCAAGTAGTACCATAGCGCTTATCATTCCCTGGTCCTGACTAGCCAAGAGGTTGTCTACAACATCGGCCAACGCCGTGGCAGTACCATAGCCTCTGCGAAACCCAGACTGTGTGTGAGGCAGGATGTCATGGTCTTCCAGGTATTTTGTGAGCTGATCACAGACAACCCTCTCCAAGACTTTGGACACACATGATAAAAGACTTATAGGCCGTAATTCCTGAAGAGTCTCAGGCTGGCTGGTCTTTGGGAGTGGTTTGACAACCGCAACCTTCCATTTCTCAGGAAAAGAACCCTCTTTTATTGACTTGTTTATCAATGCTGTGATTGTTGATAGAGATTGAGGTAGGGTCAATTGTAGCATCTCCAGAGAAATTTCATCATCACCCTGAGCGTTGGACTTAAACTTTTTTATAACATTTAAAACAGTATCTTCGCTGACCTCTTGCAAGGAGAATGTTACAGTACTGAAACTATGATATTCGAAGAAAGTCAGTTGTGAGATAGAGACCTTGTCATTGCCTGGAACATTCAAAAAATGAGCATTTAAAATGTTTGGGTCGGCCAAGAAAGAGGGCAATTCCGATTTATTCTTATTATCTGGAATGACATTGTCTTTTAAGTTTTTCCACAATATTTTTGAATTATTAACATTTTTATTTATAACACTATTAAAATAACATTTCTTAGAAGTAGCACAAGAAGCATCCAGTTCTACTTGCAATAGATCTCGTTCGATTTGGCAAGAGTTCGACAACGGAGTATCCTCGATGACGCCGAGTAATTCCACAGCCGCTGGTATCGTGAAATTTGACAAATATATCCAAGAACCTTTGCTTCAACGAACAAAGGACCCTTTCAGCTCGTGGGTTGAGCGACGACATATTTATCCACTTTTGTTTAAATATATTTTAAAAAGATTGCATGTAGTGGCAACAAGCGTACCTTGCGAACGAATTTTCTCAAAAGCTGTCCCAGTTATTGTTCATCTGCCACAATCACTAAAATAATGATTCCTAACTGAACAAATGTATTAATGTACATATTTAACTATATACATGTACATTATGTAAATAAAGGCTCTGTAAATAGAATCATGTAAATAGTCATTTGATTTTTAAATACGCCAACCTAGAATGTCACTGTTAAACACAAAAATCTTACACACAAATGATGATGTTCAGTACTTTAACTGTTAAACTTTAACACAATCTAGGTTAACAGTCCAAAAAAAAGTCGAAGTATGAAGGAAAATCAAAAGGCTTAAATCATGTTGTACCTACCTAGCTAGTTATTTGTAATTAAGTCCGTTATGTACATACTATTATGTATTAAATTATAAATAAATACGAAAGATTGTGACGAAACAAAACTTACTACTACACTACCTACTACATAAATAATAAAGGCGCTCTAGTGGTGCGTTTTTATCGGTCGTTAATATTGCATTCGTTATTGCGATGTTTATGGTATTCAGGGGCCTTACCACTAACTGTAATGCAATTCATTGTAGGTTGTGAGAGTGGGATGCGGCGGATGTAGCGGCGTCCCGCACTTACTACCTGGAAGTAGCCTAAAATAAATCGCATTACAGTTGATGGTAGACCCCTGATCTCTGAAATAGCGTCTACTTAATTTATTTCCATAAAGGTAATATACCTAGTATAATAACTTTATGTTCATTTCCAAGCTGGTATTACTGACACACAAGTGATACACTGACACAATAGAGAGAAACATATCACTGATCTCTCTTTTCATCTCAGTGACATATTGCGCAAGGCTATAAGTAGCCACCCAAGCAGTTGGAAAGTATTTGTGGCCAATCGGGTGTCCGAAATACTAAACAACATCGACAGACTGCAATGGTCACATGTGCTCTCTAAGGAGAACGCTGCAGATAGCGCTTCCCGTGGAATTATGCCGTCTAATTTATACCAAAATAAAATATAGAATATGATATATAGACCTGAATGGTTAAAAGAAAAAACAATAAGCTATAGAGATAGCGTAACATGTGAGACTAATGCAGAGGAAAGAGTATTAACAGTTTGTCAGGTAATGGCTAATGTAGGCAATGATTCGATATGGTTAAGGTTTTCTACACTGAGGAAACTTGTTAAGCTGGGTATCCATTTGAGGCAGCCTCGGGCCGAGCGGCTGCCTCGACCCGAGGCAGATCTAGTGGAGACCGTGCCGCGAGTCGAGGCTTGCCGCGACTTGAACCAAACGAGGCGCCCGCGCAGCGAGCCAAATCGTGTCGGTAAATGGCCATGCTCAAAGACGCCTCAGTGTGAGGCGTGCGTTCAGTGGAGACGGATTTACGTGTGCTCGGCACGCGGCAAAATGGATAATGAGAAATGTATCGAATTAATTATGTTATATGAAAACCACCGACATTTGTGGGATCCTACTTCACCTCATCATTATAATAAACAATTGAAAGAAGATTCTTGGAAAATAATAAGCAAGGAAATTAAACTACCCATTTCCGAAGTAAAAAAAAAAATTACTTCGCTTTGTGGATCTTTTCGGAGGGAAAAATCTCGACATAAAAAAAGTCTCGTCACGGGATCAGGTAAAAATTCATTGGTTTTTGAACATTTGTTGTATATTTTTTGTATACTCATTTTACTCACTTGTGTAGTGTACCTCTAAAAATGATTTTTATTCTTGGTCGTAATGAGGTGTATATATCGAAATGGTTCGCTTATGAGCACTTTTACTTCTTGGCTGACAAGTTCTCTCCCCGTGAGACTCAAAACTCAATGTCTATCGACACATCGGACACATCGTCGCCTTCTGCAGCAAGAGACACAACAAATTCAGAACCATCGCCTTCTGTAAGTATCTGGGGTCAGTAAGCTTTAGGCTAAAGGCGGAAACATATTTACGTGTCGTGGCGTGTCGTGGTGCTTACTGTCGTGACGGTGAGTGTGCACACTTATGTGTCGTGTCGTGGCCTGCTCTGGCGTTATTTCTTTCATTTCTGAACAGTACCTCGCTGTGTTTAAACGTACATAATGTTTTCTTCTGATTCGGATAGTGATTAGTGCTAATTATATTTTATATTTTATATCTATGTTGCCATGTTATTTGTCCATTTGTAACGAAGTGTGTAGCCAAGTGTGACCGAATTGCTTTTGCGTCATTTGCAGACCTTCGCGGAATTGCACGTAAAGGCACAAAAGAAGTTGATTCTGGTTCATTCCTCCACGACCCTTGTACGAAATTTTCATCGATTTCAGAGTCCAAACTTCCTGGTGGTGTATAAATATTTGCCCTTGTTTTTCGTAAAAAGTTATGCAAATAAACAGTAGCCAGTACCACTTTCGTAGCAATTGCTGGTTCCAATAACATTGGTTTTCTTAACACTCAGAACTCATGATGCCAAAAGCATTTTCTACTACCCTTCGTGCTCTAGATAGACGGTAATTGAATATATATATATTTTTTTTTTTATTCCATACAATATACATTGTGTTGAATATTATTAATTTTAAAGAATTTACATAATAACAATTAGGTACATTAATGAATAATTACTTAAATAAATTGCAATGTCAATTCCAATTAAAAATAAATATCAAACTAAAAAAAAAAATTATAACTAAGTACAATGTCAATTTCAATTAAAAATAAATGTCAAAATTACGATCCAACAGATAAAATTTAATCTTTAAAAAAAAAAAATTAAAATATATATATATAGCATCATCGTCAACTCGAGATTTATAAAATAAAATTAAAACTTAGTACCTACTTATTACATTATGTTGTATTGCTATTGTCAACAAACTCTTCCACTGCATAATAACACTTTTCTAATAAAAACTTTTTTAGTTTCGATCTGAAGTCACTCCTATATAATATATTTTTTAGTTCATTGGGTAATCTATTAAATATTCGGATTGACTGATAATAACTGCTCTGCTTGACTATGTCTAACCCGGGAACCAATTTATGATTAAAGTCTTTTCTCCTTGTACTTTCTCTAATCTTTCTATCTTCTTGAGACTCATACTCATGTACATGTTTAGCAAAATGAGTCATCAAGACAAGTATGTATAAGCTCGGAACAGTTAAGATTCCAAGTCTTTTAAAATATTCCCTACATGAGTCTTGTTGTTTAATACGAACCATTGTTCGGATAGCCCTTTTTTGCTGAACAAATGCCTTATGTATGTTATATTTAAAGCTACTTCCCCAAAATAATATACTATAGCGCAATCTCGATTCAACCAGTGCGTAGTATACCAACTTGAGATGCTTTATATCTGCTTCTTCACGTAGACTTCTTAATACATAGCAGGCAGAGCTTGTTTTTTTCTCTATGTCACTTAATTCTTCTTTCCATTTTAACAAGCTATCGATTTTTATTCCTAAAAATTTTGTCACCTGTATAGATTGCACTTGTTTATCGTTTAGTTGAGTGTTCAGAGTAGCTTTATTACTAACATTATTTTGAAACAACATGACATTTGTTTTGTCTGTGTTGATTATAAGACCATTTAGATTTCATTAGAAAATCGTAGACTTATAGCGGATATAACGTACCTAATCAAAATTACATCAGGTGTTATTGATTGTCCCGAGTAGAGATGTGCCGTTGCCGGCAATATTGCCCTTAGTGGGAATATTGCCGGCAACGCTGCCGGCAAGATTGCCCTACGAGGAAATTTTGGGGAACATTGGCTAAATATGGGAAATATTGGATAGATTTTACTTCCTAACTCATAAAATAAATGTATCTAAGCGTGTTAAATAAGATATATTTAAAAAATATATATCCTATATACAAACTGCCAATGCTGCCGGAATATTACCGGCAATATTGCTGGCAAAATTGCCCAAGTATATTTTTTATACTAAATTTCTTGCGTTAGAGAGAAATAGTTACAATTTCAAATAGGAAATGTGAAAGAAAAAACAATTAACACTTTTATGGTAAATTTGTTTATTCCAAACTACACAAATGATTACAAATCAGGTTTTATTGATATAATTACTTTGACGAGATTTATCAGACTTATTGATTACAAGTTTACATTGATTTTGTCAGTTAAAATTAAAATAAAAGAGTTAAAATATAAATTAATGATGAATATAGAAAATAACATGGTTTTTCACTTCGTAACAACTTTAATTAAGAGATAATACCTAATCATGTTCATCAATAATCTGTTGAAAGCAAGGCTAAAGAAACCCGAGAGCCAAGCTTACCCGACACTTCACCGAATATATCCTGGACGTAGCCTGTACGAGATTAGTATGGCTCTCAAACAGCTCAAAAACAACAAGGCGGCGGGTGATGACGGAATCACTACAGAACTTCTGAGAGCGGGCGGCAAGCCGATACTCAAAGTCCTCCAGAAACTTTTCAATTCCGTCATTGTCGAGGGCAAAACGCCGAAAAGGCTTTAGCACCATAGACCACATCCATACGCTGCGGCAGGTTATACAGAAGACCGAGGAGTATAATCTGCCACTTTGCTTGGCGTTTGTGGACTATGAGAAAGCCTTCGATTCGATAGAGACATGGGCGGTGCTGCAGTCTCTCCAGAGGTGCCAAGTGGATTATAGGTATATCGAGGTGTTAAGGTACATATACGAACATGCCACCATGCCGGTCCGATTACAGAACCAGAGCACAAGTCCCATCCAACTGCAGCGAGGTGTGAGACAGGGAGACCTCATTTCTCCGAAACTGTTCACAGCTGCGTTGGAGGACATCTTTAAGCTTTTAGACTGGAAAGGACGCGGCAGCAACATAAATGGCCTGTATCTGACACACCTTCGTTTTGCCGATGATATAGTCCTTATGACTGAGACCCTGGAGGACCTCACCACAATGCTCGAAGATCTCCGTAGTGCTTCCCAAAGATTGGGTCTTAGGATCCTCATCTAAAATTATAGGTGAGTTGGCATGATTAGTCTCATCTTCGGGCACATCGACGAAATCAAATTCAACCTCTTCATCGTATTCCTCGATAGGAGAATCTTCCGTATTTGATCCTATTGAGTCTTCCCTTCGAAGTTGTATGTTAGGATTGAGTAATTTCCAATTGTGTGCAATGAAGCAAAGCTTCCTGCTCTCTCTGTGGTCAACTTGTTTCGTTTCACATTCGAGAAAGTGGAAAAGCTTCTCTCTACCGAGGCAGAAGTTGATGGGATGGATAAAAATTTTAATGCAGTTTTTCCTAAATTTGTGCATGGAAAAATTAAATTCCACCACGTCATTGGTGATGTTGACGTTGCTGAATTGTCCAAACAAGCTTCCGTACCTATTTATTATTGATTTGTATTCAGCTAACTCCTCCATAATATTAACTCCTGTAGAGCCGTCACATTGTGATTGATTTAGAATAAATTGGCAACCATCTAAATTCTCATCGGTTGTTAAATTGACCCCTTGGTTTTGGGGATCTAAAATTGCAGCTGCAAAATGCGCTGGCTTCAAAGAATTATTTTTCATTCTATAAACTTTGTACGAATACTTTCACATTGCTCCTCCAAAATTTCTTCGGATGTGGTGTTATGCAGCACTCGACCAATTTCGCTCAAAGCTTGATGTACTAAATGTATTGTCCCATAGTCACCTTAAACCGACAACTATTCATCATGAATGCGACAGACAGTCCCCTATGTAGGGGATGCCTGGACGCAGAGGAAACAGCCGCCCACGTGATCCTGGAGTGCGTGGGTTTGGCCGCAAAACGGGCAGAAATCCTCAAAGACGTGAGGTCGCTCCTAGAAGCCTGTGAACGCCCCAGGAGGCTTCTGCTCTTCTGGAAGGAGCTGGGATGGCTTGACTAGCCATACCGAAGCTATGTTCACGCATAACGGACCAAATGGGAGTCTAAATGCGGAGAAAAGAGCCCATCACCAATACCAATACCAATAATAGTCACCTTCCAATTTATTTATCCAATGCACAACAGATTTAATAATATCACAATGTTTATATGTTTGTCCAAGTATTCTCATCTAAAAGCATTGTTTTAATTTTTTGCATCTCTTTATTTTCTGTATGAACAACCATTATTTGTAAGACTATTTTTAACTGCATACAATTTTTTAGATACTTTTTAAACCGAGAGTTTCGATTACCGTCATAATTTATGAAGTAGAATGAAATAATGTTTTCTATTATTTTTTACAGTGTAGTGGAATAACTAATTCTAAGTTTATTTACTAAACAATTAGAATTTTTATATAATAAAGCTATTTAAATGGATTGGCAATATTGCCAATGTTCCCGGCAAAATAGAATTTTACCGGCAGTGGCAAGATTGGGAATATTGCCGGCAATGGGTAATTTACCACTTGGCACATCTCTAGTCCCGAGCTTCTCTCTCTTTTAAATTTTAATGTTCCCAAAAAAACTCTCCGTCATTTTAATGCGTTCTACATCCCTCATTACAATACCAACTATAGGCAAAACTCTTTTATACTACGTGCGAGCAAGTGTTTCAATGCGTTGAGCGAAAAACTTGATATAGATCCATTTAATTCTAGCTGTAACAGTATTAGACGTAACCTTACAAAATTGTTAGCCATCGAGTACTAATTACTTTTTCTGTTATTATTAAGTCACCACGGTGACTCGTGATGTTAATTGTTTTTAGTAATATATATATATTTTTTTGTTGCATCCCTAGATGTAAATCCAATATGCATGTTCAAAATTGTTAACTGTCTGTGTTTAGTTGTGTGAATCTGTAATTGGTTTAATGTTGCTAGTTTAAATCTTATCCATATTTTGTTAACTGTTGATTCGCCTGTAAAATAAAATAAAAAATAAATTAGCTGCTAGCCAATTACTCATTGTTTCCAAAGTTAAAGTAATTTTAGATCCAAGACTCTCTATTTCCTTGGCTGAAATAACGACATTAGTGTCATCTGCAAATAAGATTAGCTTTACCATGTCATCGGAGTTAGACACATGACTACTAAGGTCGTTTATGAACGTGATAAATAAAATGGGACCAAGAATAGAGCCTTGTGGTACACATTCTTTCCGGAGAACCATTGTCTGGGGTTCCTTCAAACGGTTTCATAGTATAATTGTTTAAAGCAAATGCCTTGTCAGCTAATATAACATAGGGCACTTTAATCAAATATGTTGTCTGTAATATACAGGGTGCTGGTAACTTTAATTCATTATTTTCCAATGATTTGTACAATGCACTCTTTCTTTTTCTTTCTTTCTAATTAGCATCCACCAAGCCAAGCAATACGATGCTGGGATTTTTTTTATAATTTATGTATTCTCCGTGACTATTAATTGGTGATTGAAGAATAATATGTTTGCCATCGAGGGCCCCCACACAATGAGGAAAATGCCACTGGTTTTCAAAATCTTGTGCTACTTTTAACCATTCTTCTTCTGATGATGGTATCTGAAAATTATGTCACATATTTTACTATTAGGCTATCGTACTGCTTAAACATTATTTGATGATTTTATTTATTTTAATTTACAGAAAGAAGAATTATTTGAAGAAAATGAATCGATGCGTGAAACTTCTTCTTCCGAGCGATCATCTTTGCCCCGCGATGATCAACAACAGACGCAGTCCGAAACTTCAAGATCAAATAAAAGAAAAATGAATGATGCTTGTGAAGATAACATAGATCTAGATAAAGCTATGGAAGTGTTAAATTATACAGATGATAGTTATGATACGTTTGGTAAACATATTACTGCAGAACTTAGAAAATATGATCCAATTACTTTAGCACACGTTAAAAAAGCTATAATGGATATCTTATTTCAAGCTGATACCAGGATGTTACCAGGTACACGACAACAAGGATACTACACGCAACAATACGGCCAAACTTCTGCGAACGTACAAAATTCCCAACAATATGGGCAAACTTCTGTGAACTCACAAGATTCTACTGGAAATACTGAACAATTTACTACTCTGTCATTATTGTAACTTTGTACTTTACTAAAATTTTTTGATTAATAAAGCATTTTTAACATACCTGAACATATTTTTTGAGCACTTTTACCAAGGCATCACATGATACGCGAACAATTTTTGAAATAGATTGCTTTGACACTCTAAAAGGGTATTGCAAACTAACAAACGAATCACCACTTGCTAAAAACCTCAGGGTAATGGCCAGTCGTTCTTTTGTTGTGATTGCTTTGCGAAACGATGTATCTTTTTTTCCAATTATTGGTTCAAGCTTGATACATAGATCTTCAAAGGTTTCAGAGTTCATTCTGGTAAAATTTTTAATAGTTTCTTCTACGCCTTCAAAGGTCATATCTGACAACAATTGTTTTGCATGATCATTTCGCTGACGATATATTTCCTTAATCCACCATCGATGTTTCCGTTTCTTATGTTGCTTCCTTTTGTAGTGACTAATTACTACTAATGCTGCAGCGACTTTACGTGCGTCAACCATGGTGGTTAATGAGGAATTGAGAAAATCGTGGCTCGGGTTGAGGCTTGCCGCTCGATACGATATTATGTGTGCTCAAGTGGAGACGCATGTACTTTCCGCAGCCCGCGGCACGCTCAGGATGAGGCAGCTCGCCACGAGGCTGCGCAAATGGATACCCAGCTTAACAGTTTTCCTCAGTGGTTAACTAAAATTTAATGACAAGACACTCTGCACACATATATCAAGCAATGTCAGAGCCAAAGCTTTGGTGAAGAAATTAAATAAAAAACATAAGACTCTTTGAATCCATTTGTTGACACGACGGGCGTGATGCGTGTTGAAGGACGTCTCGAACAAGCCTCAATAAGTGAAGACAATAAGCACCCAGTCATCCTTCCAGCGAAGTCGCATTTAACAGAGTTAATTATTGGAAAGGCACACGAAAGAACCATGCACGGGGGGCCTCAAATCATGGTAAATTATTTGAGATACAAGATATTGGATAATGGATGTGAAAAATCATGTGAAACGGCTTTTACGCAGCTGCGTCACATGTGTTCGTAATGCAGCTCGTAATCAAGAACAATTATTGGGAAACGGAAGTTCAGCGACGCAAACGGTCAGAATGCATTGTTCATGAATGAGGGTACAGATGTTTTAATTTTGTACGAAGGACGTTCTACGTGTTCTTTTTGGAGTAGGCCGATAAGTGCGGATATTTGATGTTAAGGCCTAATTTCACCAAAGTTTCGTTTAACAACATTTACTAAACAGACATCATTTTAACATCAATGTTAATTTAATTTAGGTCCCATAAAATGAATTTGATAGTCAATTTAGAAATCCATTGTTAAATCATAATGGTCTATGGTTGAGTGAATGATTTGCAAAACATTCACTCTACATTTAATACGACTCAATACAAGAGAACCGTTCATTACCCTAATATGTTGTAATCACAAGTCCTATTTCCAGTATAATACAATAACGCGGCTAAATTAGGTGACCTTAATTTTTATAGAAACGGAAACGGTGTTGACTGTCTTCTTCGTTTTACCAGTTAAAACGTCAAAAAGCCGTAAACAAAACAAATATAGTTTGTGCTTCGAGGTTATATTTATTTTATTAATTAAGTGTTAAACTAGTGATAAAATGTTAAAAAAACTCGCGGCCCAAATTTCTCATCAAATGAAAAATAAATATTAATACATCTCGTTACAAAGTATAAAGATGTGGTAGAGAATAAAAAAACTGACGGGGTAACTACAACTTTAAAAAATGAAGGTCTTAAGAATTTAAAAGATGAATTCAACTCTTTGAGTTCTTTTTGTCGTCGTACTGCAGATCAACTCAAGACCTGTTGGGACAATATTAAACGCAGTAAGAGGAAGGAAAAAGCCAAGAATAAAAAAGATTTTTTTTCAACAGGCAATTTCTGCAATTCCTATAAAGCACAAATTCTGACCTTTCAAAGTAAAATGCCTAGTGCTTAAGTTATTGATGTTTTTTACACCACTACAAGACCACTACAAGGTCAAGTGGAGGCCATACTTGGACCAACACTGGATGGTTTGAGTAATCCATATGATTCCGATGCCTTATTTTCAGACAGTATTATAACTATCAATAGTGAAAATGAAACTAATTTACCACTGGCAGAAGTTGCACAAGTATGTACAGGTTACAGTATGTGTAATATTCAGTCCAGCACATTTCAGTGTGCTAGTGTTTCAGGTATGTCAAATGTAAATAGCATTTGCCACACTTATTTGTTTCAGGTTGAATCGATAGATTGCACTACAGAACCTGAACCTTCGACATCTCAAAATAATCATGTAATTGAACGTACTAAACCGGCTTCAGAGGTGTGTTTGAAAAATTGTGTAGGCTTTGAACATGTTCATTGTGTGGTTGAGTCATAAAAACATGATAGGTTATGAAATAAATGTTGATTCTCATATTTTATTTCAGAATAAAGAAAATGCATGGAGTGCTTGGTCACCTGCATTACTCAAAACCAAAGTTTGTACCAAGTTATCCACAAAGAAAGGTCCTCGATTGATTTAAATAAAAATAATATTCAAAGGAGGCGACCTAAAACATCATTGCAGGAGGAAATACTCAGAAGTAAATTAGAACTAGTTGAAACAACAACAAAACAAGTTGAATGTGAAGGTGAACTAAAATATACAATTTTACAAGAACAATTAAAACAAGAAAAATTTAAAACAGAAATACTTCAATTACAGATAAAAGAGCTATATAAAAATAATATAAAAAAAAACAAATTTATAAAAAACCTACAGAAATCTTCGTAATTGCAACATATTTTCTGTTTCAAATTATTTATGGAAGCTCTAATTTCAAAATACAACTTAAAAGAACAAATTCTAGATTTGTTTAACTTGAGTATATTTTGAGATTGGTAATTTCATAATTATGATATAATTTTAAGTTTAAGTTTCTATGGAAATCGTGCCCATTACTCTTCTAACAACTAAGCTACCGGGGAGTTGGATAGTGCAATGGGTGCGTTCACCAAAAACCCCATGTCCAATCCAGAATGGGCTTGTTGGGGGCATAATGTTACTTTATTCTACTATTTTAATATTTATTTAGCATAGCATTGTGTTCGCAAAAAAAACATGTTTTTTATAAGTTTACTTTTGATTATGTTTCCTTGCCAGTACAGGGGTTAATGTTATGTTGTTTAATTTTTTTTTATTTAAATTGATCTCTTTATCTTATTAAAATGTTAAAGTTTTAGAAATATCTATTATTCTTGCTGTAAGTTACTTGTTACTATTAGAATTTATTATGAAAATTCAAGTACTTACTGTTTAATATTTATCTCATAAAAATAGCATTGTAAAATGCAAAATAAAAAAGTTATACTTACTAGATTTTAAAGTGTGTTAAAAGTCAGTACCTATTAAAATACCAAAGTGTCTTATTTATTTTGAAATAAAACAGCTCAAGTTTATACATGTTTTTATTTATATACTTAAATGCAAACTTCTAAAGTAATTATTGATAAGTTTTCTACGCTCAGGATTTATTTCTTCATTATTTTCATTTGATCTTTGCTCCCTTATGCTGCCTTGTACAAGTAATTCATCCCATGGTGCAGGAAGATCAAGACTGGGATCATCTTGAGGCAAGTCTTCTCTTGCTTGAATTAATATATTGTGAAGGACTGCCGTGGCCACAATAACAGGCAGACAATTTTTTAAATGTATTTGCATACCCAGTGCTAAAACTGGAAATCGACGTTTCCATACACCAAACAATCTCTCGATAGGGTTGCGAGTTCTTATTTGAGATTCGTTGTATAGAACTTCTTCCGGTGTTGTAGGGTTTTCTAATGGCATCATTATGTACGGTCTATTCAGGTATCCGCTGTCAGCCACAAGAAACAAGTCACCGTAGTTGGTTAAGCACATAAGGACTGTGTTATTTCGGTCTAAATTTGATGGTTTACGTGTATATGTGAGTGGTATACCATCATTTAGCTTGCGCTCATTAATCTGTGGGTTTATGACGTTGATGCATTAGAGCGAGCTGGCCACAAAGAAGGACCGCCGTCTATGATACGAAAAAAAGATGCGCAACGTCATTACTTCATTCCGGGTTTCTTGATGACATTTGAAAAAATGTGAAAATTAATTTGCATTATAATTTAAATAATATCGTGATATTGTGCCGTCGGCCTTTTGTGCGCTCATGTGGACAGTTGTGATACCGGAACTCCACGACGCCACGTGCGAACTGGCATCGGGCGATCTACAGGTAACCAGCTCTCCAAGAGGAACGCAGGATTGCTCCGCATACGCCCGCAGGTGAGTGAGCGTTCAGTTAATTAGCTGATGTAGGTATATCCCGAGCATCGGTCAAATTTGACAACTTCAGGTCTTGGCTATTTACACGCCAGGCCATAACAGTAGTCGCCATTATCAAACATTGTGTTCCTGTAAGATGCGTTCCAAATGGTTTGGTCTTGGCTGCTTCCTGGCCATCTAGCCACTAAATCTAGAATTTCCAAGTTCGCATTCCCAATCACTTGCACATTGATGCTCATATAACCCTTTCTGTTTCTATAATATTCTGCATTTTCTCCACCAGGTGATCGAAGGCGTACATGGGTGCAGTCCAAAGCACCAAGCACTTTTGGAAAGCGAGCAATGTTATAAAAACTTAACTGAACTTTTCTTAATTCATTTGGAGTGTTTGGGAATTTTATAAATTCATGGCTAAGAGAAGCTATTGCTGCAGTAACTTTATGTATAATCCTATGCGATGTGGATTTGCTCATGCCACAATAGTCTCCCACAGTTATTTGTTGGGAACCAGTTGCATAATATCTCAGAGTCAATAGGAGTTGATTGATTGGTGAAATAGACTGATTTCTGAAACAAAATCACGAGATAATTAAATTCACAAAAAAACGAGTGTCCAAGAAACCAACTAACGTAATAATTAATATCTACATTACGGAACGTTCGCGCTCCACTTACCGATCTGATGGATATTCAAGTTTATCTTCAATCAATAATTGATTGAAGATAAACTTGAATATCCATCATTCAATCAATTATTGATTGAAGATAAACTTGAATATCCATCAGATCGGTAAGTGGAGCGCGAACGTTCCGTAATGTAGATATTATCATTCCAACACACCCAAAGCAGAATCTTTTGATAAACGAAACCTTGTACTAAAGTCGACATCATCGTATTCGTCAAAATAATTCCTCCGTGTTTGGAAGATTCTTGGACGACGTAACATATTTTCTAGCACATCTATATTCTCGTAAATATCTTCCTCAAAAATAATATTTTGAGCAGCGTTCATTTTGATGCTTTTTGAAGTTTTTGACATTAGCATACCTGTCAAAGTCTCTGTTACAGGATTTAACGGACCGTAATAGCTGTAATTAAGTTTAGCACCCGTTTAAAGGACATAATCGTCAATTAAGGTTTGGTGGGACAACATAAAAACATTAACAAGCCTTTAAGTGTTTAACCGGCTGTTTGATTAACTAACAGAGCAAGGTGAAATTAGGCCTAAGCGTTGAAATTTTTAACCGAATGCCGACAGAAGGTAAAGTTTTTCGGATGTATTTGTGTAGGCATAGGTATCTGTTTATTACCCGACTACGGCAGAGTAGGTATATGAATGCGTGCGTGCGTGCATGCGTGTATGTATGTATGTATGTATGAATATATGTTCACCTGTTCACGATTACCTATCTCTTAAACCACCGATCCTAATTCGACAATAAAGTGCATGCATGCGTGTATGTATGTATGTATGTATGAATATATGTTCACCTGTTCACGATTACCTATCTCTTAAACCACCGATCCTAATTCGACAATTAAGTATCGTTAGCAGCGTCTTGATGATCCGATGGTTATAAGCTATGTGACGTCACATAAAATTCATTATCTAGAGGTCAAAAAGTTATGACAACAATTTTTTTTTTTGTTGAAATGTGTTGTGTTGGATATCAAATGAAAATGAATTTTTGAAATGGCCTCATTAGCACATTTCAAAAAATTACATTTAACTAACTATTGCTCGAGGGTTTGTTTGCATTGATTTGATAATTGCGAATTAAAACATACCTATATATATTTTTGATGTCATTCCTCTTGACTCGATTAACAGTCGCTGGACTTTTATTTAACGAATAGTACAGATTTTTTTACTGTTTTTTTTTCACTTATTTCAGATATGCACCATAACAGCTGTCTTCCAAACTGTCGGCATTGCAGCAATAAGACTTACAAATGTTCTACATTAAAAACGCCAACCGTTCCGAATATGCACCAGCAATTTTACAATTTGTTTAATAAAGTTGACTAAGACAATTATATAATCAAGCATTGTCGTTTGAAACAATGCGAGCGAAAACGGCTTAAAACTGGAACAAGAGGTCCCAAAAACATGACTGCAGATTATTATGTCACCATATAAAAACCCGCAAAGCAGGTCAGAATATGCTAGAAAGCATTCCTGGCTATTTTAAAGGTGGGCAAAGATCGAATTACTGGTGTTTGGCAACGTTCTTTAAAAACGATGGAAGTCTGGCAAAAGAGAATAGACGAGGAAACTGCAAAGAAAGGCGATTTATGGAAAGACAGGCATTCATTGAATCCTTACAAGCAGTAGAGCCCCATTACTGCCGCAGCAAATCATCTGTTAGAGTGTACTTACCATCAGAGTTAAATGAAAAAAAAAGGAAAATGTACAATGACGGAATTAATGAAACTCCCTAATTAAAAGTAAAAGAATCATTCTTTCAAAAAGTTCTAAACACAAAATATAATGCAGGTTTCGGATCACCTATGAAATACACATGCTCCCTAATGAGAAAAATTCAATATGCTACTGATGATAGGGAAATCAAAATTTCATTACCCAGAAACGACTGCATTCTTTAAAAGCGAAGGCATTTTATGATCTCTTGAAAAATGAAGAAGATCACGTTCAAATCATTTCGTTTGGTTGTCAAAAAAACAATGCTTTGCCTAAATTGCCAGATCAGGCGGCTTAGGCAAACTTGTACAATTTTACTGCTGTTGTCGGTAGTTCTAAAAGTCCACTGAATAATGTGCATAATTATATATTACTGGAATGAAACCGACAACGCTAAAGCATCCAATCAAATAGCAACTGCTGTATTTGATTTATTATCTAATTTGGATATTGCAGAAAATAAAACAATTATACGATTTTTCGCGGATGGCTGCGGCGGACAAAACAAAAATACTACTGTCATAGCTATGTGCAGTAAATGGCTTATGTCTCATGCACCATCACAAATAAAAGAGTTGCATGTTAATTTCCCCATGGTGGGCCACTCATTATTACCACCAGACAGATTTTTTTCTAAAATAGAGAAAGAAACTAAAGAAATGTCTGTAATTTGTGACCCACAATCGTAGTAGAGGTATTTAAAAAACATGGGAATGTTTACTACCAAGACAGTACGCAATGCAGTGTCTGTACGCAAGACATTGATGTCCTTGATTGGAAAGAAGAAGCTTCTAAGATATTCCAAGTGCCAGGAAGTAGGCATTTTAAATTTAATTTGACCAAAAGATTTATACTGAAACGAGGGACACAAAATGTTCCCCTATCGCTCGCCAGTGTAAGCATCAATGTGCCTACACAAAACCAAATTGATAATCCCAGTCAAGCTTACAACAAGAGACTGTTCTCCGGAACATCATTGGTAAATGAAACAAATTAAATATAACTTACGCCTGTCGAGAGTCTAGCCCCTATTGCCAGTATAAGCTCTTTAATAACTATTTCAGAGTGTGATTCTCCTAGCACAGATAATAATTTACGAAAAAGGAAAACCACATTTAAGACAAACCCCGGAAAAGAGAGAAAAAGGTGTACTGAGAAATAGATAGACAATAAACGCAAACTATTATTAAATTCTGGTGAAGAGTACGTAACTAGAAAAGGAAAAGTTAAAGCAGACAAGAAGTTCCGACCGGTATATTCCACTACATGTAAATTAAGATGTCACGAAAAATTCAACACAGATATCAGGCAAAATATATTGACTCAGTTTTGGCAACTGGGAGACCACTGGGCTAAACTGTACATTACGGACCCATGAGTTGGAGGTTCACAATGTTTCGTTGTATTAGGGCCGGTTTTTTGATCCGTAGTTAAACATCCTTCAACCATTGGTTACTTTAACCATAGTTAAATCACCAACCAATAGTTAAATCGATTTTGCGTTTTTCGATGTTCATTTTAACTATAGTCAAACTTAACAATTTGTTAATTTGTTGCCAGTGCAATGAACAATGACATCCTAAGAATAATATAATTTGTTGTGGGGAGCATTAATTTTGTGTGACAACACTTGTCATACTGAGTGTACGGAATGCATTTTTGACAGCTACATTCACTCTTTGCGCTTGGAAATGTGTTGCAAATGTCAGATTACCTATAAATAACACGCTTCCTAGGTTTGTTGTTTTCTTGTGTTTTATTCAAGTTGCATTGCGTTTTTAACTTCAACGAATTTATAACGATGTCCGCAAACAGCCAACTCTCGAACAAGTAAGTAAAACCATATATTTTTATTCTGAATCATTGTTAATATTTTCATAGTATTGTAATATTATGTGTTTCGCAATGATAGTACATTGAAGTAATGTTTCTGTTCAAGGGATCGTAGTACTAACTTCGCCAAAGAAGAAACTACAAAATTGATGAAGCTTCTGAATTATTACCCTATCCTGACTTGTAAAAAAACTGATCACTCCAGCAATCAGCAAAAGGATGCAGCATGGAAATCTCTCTGCGATATATTTAATTCAGATGGGTCTAGACATCGTACTATAAAGCAATTGCAGCAGAAATATAACAATATGAAGAAAACTGCTAGAAAAGTTTGTTATTTTAATTCTCGTTTTCCTGCTTTTCCAGTTTCTTTACAGGTTTTGATGCTAGAATACCTACCTACTTCATTGTGTAATGTTTTAGGAAATGGCAGCAGAGAAATATGGAAGGCGGCAAACTGGAGGTGGACCAGCTCCTCCTAAACCATCTGAGGCCACAGAGTGGTTAAATAGTGTTATGGGAGAGTCAATATCTGGACTTCCTGCTGTGTATGACAGCGATGCAAATGGTATTTACCTATGTTTACTTACCTGGAATATTTGTTACATTAAGGAAAATATATACTACTTATATATAAATATAATTATATTTTATTATATTTCTTATTTTACAGATATTAGCAACATAGGAAAAGAAACTATGTCTACAGACTGTGCTAGTGTAAATATACATTTCATTGATGATGAGATTTTAGATCCATGTAAGTATCTACTTCAGTATAGTTTATTTCTGCTTAATTATTTGAAATAAAAAATCGTAACAAAATTATTCATTATTTCAGCAACTTCTCAAACATCAATGTCGTTGATACAAGATAAGGATTGGGAGGAAGTCGGTGACGAGAACACTCCCAACAATAAAGGTTGGTAAAATAATGTTTCTCTTATGAATAAATTTGGTAGCAAATTAACAATTTCACAATTTAGCATTTTAACAATCTTATATTTATTCCAGAAGTCTCAAATGTTTTTGATTCCTCTACGCCAAAGGCTATGCTGAGAAAACCTGTCTCCAAAGAGTTGTGTAAGTATTTAAGTTTGTGATTAAATAATTGGGGTCTTCGGGGTCAGTGCCTGGCAGGGTCGGACTGGCCATATAGTCAAGGTAGCATTTGCCTGCCGGGCCCTTGCCTGCGCGGGCCCCTTTTCTATGCCACAGGCCCCCAAATCCAGCAAAAAAATGTTGAAAAAGAGAGAAAATGTATCCTTTGTTATACGTCCAAATGGTATAGCCACTCAGGTCCTTTCGGCCCAGTCCGACCCTGGTGCCTGGATTCAGGTCAAGTAAAGATGACCTACTAACCTAATGTTTTCTTGTTTTCAGCTGTGCCCTACAATAAAAGGAAAATTTCTTTTAATCCTTTGGAGACAAGAAAGCGTATTATCTTACATACTGAAAAAAAAATTAAGTTTTTAAAACAAAAACAAAGTAGAGAAATAGAATTGCTTAATTATGGTAAAGAAGAGCATGAAAAAAATATGCTGCATAAAGAGGAGGCCCACCAAAAGGCCATGCAGCAGATGGAGGAGAAGCATAGGAGATTTATCCAGCAGCAAGAAGAGCTGCATCAAATTGAGGTAGAAATTAAGAAAAAAATACCCGAAAATATTAAATCTAAAGAAGAATAATTTAATTTTTGCTACCATTACCTACTCTAATATTACTACCTACTTATGTTACTTTTATGTGAAATTAAATGGTTTATTACAATGTACAAGTCACCTTGTTTTAATTGAAAATTCTTTGATGTAGATGCCATAATTATTTTGATTTGCTTAAAATATTGTGCATAGTCCTACATACATACTTATCTTTTGTGTAAGTTTACATTATTTCAAGATTGAACTCACATAATACCTATCTTTGATATTAAATATAATTTAATGAATAAAAACTGCATAATGGATTAGGTTTCATGTTATTTTATTTATTTAAATTTAATCTTATTCACTGCCGAGATCTTTCTGCATCTAGTAATGAAGTGAAATATGTTTGTATGAGTTGCTGCCTATATTCTCGTCAATGTAAAGCCTCAGGAAAAATTAGATATTCTTCTATTTCTTGAGAAATTATGAAATCACCATTGTCATTTGGCAAATATTCTTTCTTTTCTATACATATATTATGCAATATTGCTGTGCTGACAATGATAGGCTGTACATTTTTTAAAGCCACTCTTAATTGTGAGCCTATGCAGGGAAACCTTCTTTTCCACACTCCAAATGCTCTTTCCACAACATTTCTTGTTCTAATTTGGCTCTCATTGTAAAGTTTCTCAGCTGCAGTTTGAGGATTGGCTAACGGAGTTAATAAATATTTTTTTAAAGCATATCCCCGGTCTCCCACAAGACAGCACTTTCCTAGCTGTTCAGCCTGCATAACTGCTTTAACATTGCTGTTGTTAAATATAGTACTGTCATGTACTGAGCCCGGCCACCTTGCAACTAAATCTCTGATTCGGAGTTCAGCATCAACAACTGCCTGGGCATTAATTAGTTCCTGTAGCATAGAACCGCAATGTGAGCAGTAGTTGCTCAAGAGGCGTGATGGCATTGTTCCTAGAAATACGGACATATTTTAGACTATTTGGATATTATGTACCTAAAGTTAGTAGGTAAAGAATTAAATGTAGTTATTAAAATATTTTAGGTTAGGTATCATACATCCATACCTGAGTGTGGGCGTTTTAAGATCATTCTCAATTTCAGTAACAATCCAGATTACTGTTTCCTTTGATAAACGATACCGGTGACAAAAATCTACATCATCCCAGGTTTCTAAAGGCGGATGGCGAGGTCTAAAGATTTTTGGTCTTCTCAACAACACATATTCCACTAAAATATTATCATCTTCCTCTGACGAACTTTCCACATCAAAGTATCTAACTATGTTCAAATTCATCACTAATCACTAATAGACTTAACTTATAATAGGATAATCGTATCTTTTTAGTTTTACAACCAAACAAAAGAACTTGTTTGAGCCAAACAGCTGTTATTGCACAGGATAACCAGCGGCCATATTGTTAATCCTCCGATACCGGGTAGTAAAATTTTTTGACTAATGGTTAGTTATTTGACCATTAGTTAGGTTAACCAGGGGTCAAAGAATGCATTTCAATGATTTTTAACCAATAGTTACGATATTTAACCAATGGTCGAGTTAACTACGGATCAAAAAACCGGCCCTTAGTAGATTAGTAGCCAAGGGCTGTAAAGCATCAATTGCAGCCCGAGATTGGGCTGAATGCATGATGTCTATTGCCAGTATGATGGTTAGATGTACGCGAATTTTTGAAAGAAAGAAATGTTTTTTTTAACTACTTACCGCCCTAGGACTTTTCTAGCTACATTATTACCCTAGAGCGCTAATTAGTCACCTACAAGCCCCATTTGGAGGTAATAAGAACCTACTTACCGAACATGAGAGATGTAAAGGTTTATTAATAAGAAGTAATTCAGCAAAGGCGCAACATTAGCAAACTTATAGTTTTCGAGAAAAAAAAATCTTAAAGTTTTATATTTTTTTCGTAATATCTCAAGGATCTGACATTATTTTGACAGATTTCTGTCCAGATCTACCAAATATATCTGAAGACCAATTGGAAGCACCTTCAGCTACTGGTTCATATGGGAGACGAGTTCATAATTACGCGGAAGAAATCAGGTTAGTAGAGATATTATAGCAAAGATTTAAATCAAATTAGTGTTGATTAGGTCGAAATTGGTAACAGAACCGAATTATAATAATAATAATAATAATAATAATTTATTTGCCAAAATATGGTTACAATTCGGATCGTGTTTACAGAGATAGACCAACATATTCTGTCGCCTTGAGCAACGTGCAAATATTGATTAAATTCAATTCAATTCTCCTACAATTAACTTAAGACATTATTATATAGCAAACAAGATGTCAAATGTAACATAAAAATTATTAATAATTAATGTCAACAATAAGAAAAAAAAAATATAAATTATTACAATGTCAATGCAAAATATATTAATACTATTGAACTATTCATACAATCTTATCCTCTAAAAAATCTTTAACAGAATAGTACATCTTCTCCATTAAAAAAGTAAAAAGCTTATTTTTAAATTTATATAATGTCAAAGTTTTTATGTCACGTGGCAGTTTATTATAAATTCGTATCGCCATACAGTATGCATTCTGAGAATATAACCTTAATCTTTGACTCGGAATACGTAGGTCGTTGTCTCTCCGACCTCTGTATTCATAGTCCTTGTTTGATGCAAAAAGATTTTGGTATTTCTTAACGAAGATTCCCATTTCAAATATATATAAGCAAGGAAGGGGCAAAACATTTAAAGCTTTAAAGAGAGGCTTACAACTATCTAAATAGCCTGCACCACAAACAGATCTTATACATTTCTTTTGCGCTTTAAACGCTTTTATCGTATCTACTGAATTACCCCATAAAATTACACCGTATCTTAGTACCGATGCAACATATCCGTGGTACGCTTGCAGAGCTGCTGTTTTGGATGCAATTTGTCTAATTCTGTTTAGTGCATAAACAAAGCGATCTAATTTAGCTACTATTCCATTAATTTGTGCTTTCCAGTTTAGGTAATTGTCAATTTGTATACCTAAAAATTTTGTCGTGTTTACGTTTTCTATTACGCCAGTTGTATTTTGGTAATTAATGTCAATTTCAGTATTAGTACTATTAATTGTTTTAAATTGTATGTATTTAGTTTTGTCCAAATTTATATTCAAATTGTTATTTTTTAACCATGTCATTATTTTATCAAATTCTGTCTTGGCAGTTAATTGCATTTCGTTTTTAGTTTTGCATTTAATTATAAGAGTTGTATCATCCGCGAACAAGATACAGTTTTGTTCAGTGACATTTGGCAGATCATTGATATAGAGAAGGAATAATAATGGGCCCAAAACACTGCCTTGAGGAACGCCGCATTTGTTAGTGAGAAATTCAGAGGTATAATATTTTTTTGAATTATTTTCTATCCTAGATATTTGAACACATTGTTGACGATTAGTCAGGTAACTTTGTATCCAATTTAAGGCTGTTCCCCTGATGCCGTATCTATCTAATTTATTCAACAATAGTTGATGATTCATGAAGTCAAAGGCTTTACTCATATCGAGAAATATTGCTAAAGTATTTAGCCCTGCGTCAAGGCCTTGTGTTATATTTTTTATAAAATGAAAACATGCTAATATCGTGGAACAATTTTTCCTAAATCCAAACTGTTCATTTTTGAGTATGCCATTAGTGCCTAGAAACGCATATATTTTATCTAGCATAACTTTTTCGAAAATTTTAGTAATTATCGATAATTTTGTAATTGGTCTGTGATTTCCCACTATATCAGAAGGACCTTTTTTGTGTAAGGGTATCACTACTGAACGCTTTAATGCAGAAGGAAATTGGCCTTGTACAAATGACAAATTTATAATGTGTGCGAGGGGACCGGCGATGAGATTAGCTGTTTGTTTTATTATGTTTGTGCTTAAGTCGTCATATCCTGTACAATGTGTATTTTTTAATTCTTTTATCTTTTTTATAATGTCATATTCATTTACAGGGTTAAGATAAATTGAATTTGGAGAAATTGGAATGTCATGTAATAAATTAGATTTGGTATTAATGTCAAAATTATTTTTAATTGTGTGATTAATAAAATATCTATTAAATTCATTAGAAATATCCTGGGGGTCATATATGTGATTCTCGTCTGTAACTTTAAGTTGGTGTATTTCTTTTGCGTTCACTTTATTTTGTGTATTGTTTTTGATTAGGTCCCACGATGCTTTGCAAACATTTTCTGACTTAGAGATTATTTGCGTGTTTATCTTCTTGTGTGACTCTAGTATGCATTTTTTTAGAATTTTAGTGTATTGTTGGTAGTATTTCCTTTTTTGTGTCTTATTTGTTGAGTCCAAACGGTAGCTGAGGTAAAGTCGTCGTTTATTAACACAGCATTTTTTAATGCCTTTACTTAGCCAAATATTTTTGGTTGGTTTGTTTACTTTTTTTATCTTTAGTATAGGAAAGCATAAATTGTAGAATAAAACGATCAATTCATGAAAACAGTCAAATGCTTTTTCTGTGTCTGATTCTTCATAGATTTCTTTAAATGAGAGTGCAGCAATACACTCTTTAAATTTATTTCTATTTGAAATGGACATATCACGTCTATTTTCGAACCATATTTTAGGTTTAACGAGGTGTTTTGGAGTAGTGTTTAGCTGAAATGTAATGCTTTGTCCCATCTCGTGGTCTGACAAGCATAGACAGTGCGTCTTTGAAAAAACAGAGCATTTCAAGTTACTGACTATTAAGTCTAGACACGATTTTTTTCGAGTGGGTGTGTAAATATGATTAATTAAGTTATTATTCAGTAGTAAGCTCGTTAATTCTTTTGAGTATTTATTTACGTCTAACATGTCTATGTTCCAATCACCGCATAGTATGATATTTTTGTTTAATTTCTTTGTCAGTTTATTTAGTAAAGATTCCAAATTGTTTAAGAATAGTTCTACCTTAGATGTTGGTGTTCTATAAATGCATATAATTATCAAATTGTATTGTAATATTTCTATACCGCAAGCCTCAAAAACATAAGGTGCTGATTCTCTAATGTCAAGTATTTTAAAGTTTAAGTCATTTTTTAATAATATGCAAGTGCCTCCTCTGCGCTCATTTCTACAATATGAAGCTGCTACATGGTAATTATTTATCTGCAAGTTATTTGTAGACCCTTTTTTCATAAAAGTTTCTGATAGGCATATAATGTCTATATTAACCAAATCTTTGTTTAATTCTGATAATGCCACCTGAAAAATATCTTGTTTGCTTAAAATACTGGCTATATTTTGGTGAAAAAGCGTAACATTCTTTTTTCCATTATTCAAGAAAAAGCGTTTTTTGATTTGACTCAGTGGTTAATTTATTTGAATTTCCTGGATTTGTTTTTTGGAAAAAGAACGGTATTGTTTTCTGTTTCAGTACTTTCATATTTACATTTTCTGGATTAATAGAGGGCGCGCTTGGGTATACACAATTATTATTTTGTGTTAGAAACTGTTTTATTTTTTGTGGTGCAAGATATTTATTTTTATATTGAATATAATCAATTTCTACATTTATTTTCAAACATACGTTTTTAATATACAAACTTTTATTATTCATAAAATTACGGACGTGAATTTCAATTAATTTACAATTGTCGTATTTTTATTTAGGTGTTGATTGTATTGCACATTCAAAATAAAGACCCTAAAATTTTTCAATTTGTACAGAGCTATGCCTAAATCAGAAAATAGCAAGTACGGATTCTTGTCATTCAAGCCAACTGCCAAAATAACAATATCGTCTTTATTAAGAGTTTTTTCAAGGTGATTGCAGCTACTAAGAACTTGGGTACATGTAGCTTGTGGTATACAACCCCGACTCCACGTGGTACTAGTATGCCCTACCCCAAGAGTGTTTATAAAAGCCCGGAGGCGCGGAGGTGAGCATGGAGTGCCTGTGGTTTGTTACGCAAGGGAGTAGGGGCTGCAGCGCCGGAGACGTTCAGAAATCTTTAATTTGTTAACAACTTTAATAGCTTAGGGCTCAAAAGGCTATAGAATGCATTTACAATACATTACTTCAACTTAAGTTTTTTTGCTATGATGGCTGCGTCTCGTTTTACAATACATTACAATTTGTTTTCTAACTGTTTCAGAACAATGTGGAACTGGAAAAAAGTACTTGGGACTGATGACCAATGTGTGCAATTTGCTGAAGCAAGGCAGATGGTTCCGACTTCGAAAATGTGCACCAGACATCATAGACCAATGACCTTAACAATGGATTCGGGACTATTGGGAAGGTTCCGATGCCGAAAAAGCAATTGCCGTAACAGAGTGTATAGCAGAGCAACGGGGACCTGGTTTGAAAATGCTCGTTTAGGTCTCCCTGCTACTTTTCAATTGATGTATGCCTTTGCAGAAAGTCTTAGTTATGAAGCTGCACAGAAGCAAGTGTCCGATTTGCAGAAAGTCTTAGTTATGAAGCTGCACAGACGCAAGTGTCCGATGGAGAGCAACCAATACTATCTTACAAAACAATTGCCGATTGGTACTAATGCCGGGAAACAATATGTATATATATGATTGAACATTATTCTCCTGCGTCTAAAATAGGAGGACCAAATAAAATAGTACAGATAGACGAATCAAAATTTGGTCGAAGAAAATATAATCGCGGGAGACACATTGAAGACCATTGGGTAATTGGAATGATTGAAGATGGGAGCGAAGACCTACGTTTAGAAGTTTGTCCCGACAATGAAAGGTCTGCTGAAGTATTGGTGCCACTTATAAAAAAACATGTTCGGGAAGGCTCCATTATACACACTGATTTCTGGAGAGCCTACCAATGCCTTCCTGAACATGGATATATACATAAACGGGTCAACCACAGTGACCCTGTAAATAAATTTATGGCACCAGACGGGACACACACTCAAATAATCGAATCCCAATGGCGAGGGTTGAAAAAAGTTTTCCGGCAGCAACATAATAAAAATGATTTTACCGATTGGCTAATAGAGTACACATGGAGGCGAAATATTAAAATAAACCATTTAGATCCGTTTGAAGAACTTTTAAAAGCAATTATATATGTGTACAACAATGTTGATTAATAATAAATGATTATATATTAACATATTTTAATGTTTAATTTACTTACCCCTAGTAAAAAATAACTGTCAGTTTAGATATGTAACTTTATCAATTTAGAAATACATGGTAGTGTTGAGTGGCTTTCCCACTTTAATGCATTTATATTTAATTTAATTTTACATTTAAACCCTATTTATAGGGGTAGTATGAGGGTGGAGGGTGGATTTAGGAGGAGAGAGGGGTAATGTGAGGGGGAGGGGGGAATAAGATTTAAGTTTTAGGGTGCCTACCCCCAAATTTCCCTCCCCCCCCCCAAATTTTAAAATGCATAAAATGTAACTTTTTCTTACCTCCGAACCTCAAATTTCAATCTCAAATATCTCAGAAACTATGAATTTGCTACGGTTGGGAGTTGGTGGGGGGTATCTGTACCGTACACTATTTAAAATAAGAATAAAATGTAACAAAAAAGTCAATAGTGCGATTCGGAACGCATTATGACAGATTTTTAGGTAATAAATTAAAAAAGTACTTTGCCGCGCTAGGCCGCAAAAAGCGGTTTTCTACGCCTAAACTGATTGATAAAACCTCCTTTTCAGAGCGTGTGAGGTGAAAAAAATTACAAGAAAAGTACTACCACGGCGCGGGTTCCTCTCGACGAAAACGGACAACACAATATTTATTTTTACCTCACACGCTCTGAAAAGGAGGTTTTGTCAATCACTTTAGCCGCTTTTTGCGGCCTAGCGCGGCAAAGTACTTTTTTAATAAAATACCTAAATATATGTCATAATGCGTTCCGAATCGCACTATTGACTTTTTTGTTACATTTTATTCTTATTTTAAATAGTGTACGGTACAGATAACCGCACAGAATCGTAGTCGTTAATTACATTTATTCATATCAGCATATTTACGCGAGTGCGCCGAATCTGGGGCACAGCGCGTCAGTCGTAGTAGATCATCAAACCGCGATTCACACTTCATCAACTAAATAAGTAATTTTGTATCAATAAAAGTATAACTTTGTTACATCATAAAAAATCTTTCTTTGGTGTATTCTCAACCCTTAGCTTAGCATAGCTTTAAATTAATTATAATACTTTGTTTTAGTTTTATTTATTATTTTAGTTCATTGAATCATAAAAACAATAACAATAAAATTAAACTATTTGTTATAAAAAAAATATATAATGCTGGGTGAGATTTCACAACATATGATTGGATTTTGGAACGTGACGTAGATCTTTATTTTTAAATTGTCTTTGTCTTGTACCTCATGTCAATGTCAACATTTAGTGAATCGTTTTTATTCTTATTTATAAGTAACAATATATTCCTACTTTAAATAACTTTGAATTAACTATAATTACTACCTTTTTATTATTTTAGTTTTTTATATCATTAAAACAACGATAATAAGGTATATTTAGATTAAACTTTTTGTTAAAGAATTTTTTACTGGAAGTTAACCGCGGAAACATCCATAAAATGTTCCTCGCTGTTGTGAGGTGAAAAATTGTGTGTTGCGCTCGGCAGAAAAGTTTTTAGCGTCTTGTACCTTTGAAATTCTCGCTTCGCTCAGGATTCAATCTTTATTCCTAGATTTCTTTACTTGTTCGGATTTCAATAGAGGGAACTCGCCGCTAATAACCAACTTTCCAGCCTTGGATAACAAATAACTATTGCCACTACTACTTAATGATTCTGAATCAACGGCCTATAAAACAGATCATGTTTGCCTAATGTTTTTTAAATACATTCTGCATCACTGACCAATTTATACGCACTGCTCATTCTAAATTAAATCAAGAAGGAATTACTATTTCGGACGACCGAGAAAATCACCAGAACCATCGACTCGTACTTACTTCAGAAATGGTAAAATGTATATGTGACCACGTCGCTTCTTTTCAACCAGTCCCATCGCATTACACGCGACAAAGCACTTCAAAAGTTTATCTCAACAATAACTTAAGTATGACCAAAATGTTCTCTTTATACCAAGAATGGGATCAACTCACAACAGACAGTAAGGCCTTGACTTTACTTCAGTATTCTGATATAGTGAACGAACACATGACCGTTGGTTTCTTTATTCCAAAGAAAGACATTTGTGACAAATATCATTAATTTTCAAATGAAACCAAACCGACTGAAGATCAGATAAACACTCATTCTAAGCACACTGAGAATAAAAAAATTGCCAGGGAATGTAAACAAATTGACAGCTGTAGCTCAAAATTCCCCTGAAATAGTTAGCGCTATTTTGACTTTCAAAAAAATTTGAATTCGCCACTTGGTGACCGTTGGATTGTTTTATTATAAGCTAAAACTGTCAGTTTATAATTTTACGGTGTTTGATGCAGCAAATAGAGAAGGTTTTTGCTATATGTGGACAGAATGTACAGGAAAAAGGGGAGCCAACGAACTTAGTAGTTGTTTGGTGATGTTCATGAAGACTCTAATAGACAAAGGAGCGAAGTCATTATTGTTTTGGTCAGATAATTGCTCAGACCAAAATCGTAACAGAGTTGTTTACTCCATGTACATGTTTTTAGCAGGAACTTACAATATTAACGTAACTCATAGATTTACCACGCATTAGAATGGCAGTTTAAGCACTGGAACACGTAAATAATCGAATTTGACAGTTTCGTTAAAACTGTCAAATATAAAATAGACCTAAAAATAGAAAGTGGTAATTTCGATATGCAGCATACCACGCATTAGAATGGCAGTTTAAGCACTGGAACACGTAAATAATCGAATTTGTCAGTTTCGTTAAAACTGTCAAATATAAAATAGACGTAAAAATAGAAAGTGGTAATTTCGATATGCAGCATACCACGCATTAGCATGGCAGTTTAAGCACTGGAACACGTAAATAATCGAATTTGTCAGTTTCGTTAACTGTCAAATATAAAATAGACATAAAAATAGAAAGTGGTAATTTCAATATGCAGCATACCACGTATTACCACATACCACGTAACGTATCGTAACTCAAATATCTCCAAAACTATCATAAATTCATTTAAACACATAACGCACAATAATTGTGTTATCCCACCCAGTTTTTATATAATAACAAGTTTAAATGTAAAACTCTTATTAAAAAAAATATACCACCACAAACTAACATTAAAATATTCTGGTGAAAAGTATCTAAAATAAGTTCGTAGGGGCCATCGATAAACCTATTGAAGTTCGAATAGAGAGAAAATTAAAACCTCTATGCGTCTATTAGTAATAAATTTGGCTAAATGCTACCAGAGATAATAAAGCAGGAACAAAAATAAAGCAACTGTAGGTGATAAGAGTTACTCATTTGCAAATTCGAATGCAGTTTGCCTCTATAAGTAATACCGTACTTATATGCTACCTACACTTGCAAAATAAGTTTCAAAATTCACTAACAAGCTACTTAGGTTCTTGTATAGGTAAGTACATAGTCTTTTTCATTTATTTGGTAAAAAAATGTAACTTCTTGTTTAAAATGTTTAGTTAATTCTATCAAAACATGTTTATCGGTAAACTTTATCTGATTGGTTTGATTATACACGCTGAAAAAACTAATCCTATTTTGCACGATCTTCTTACCTAAATTTAAAAAAATAATATTGTATTGTACATAAAATGTTATATTAGTTAGTTATATTATCTATAGCTTTGTACACAAATATAATTTTTATTTTCAAAACTTTGTTTTTCTATTCAAAATAAAATAAAACTTGATCCCGACTACTTCATTTCAACTCGGATTTAAACATTCTGTATGCATGCACAGATCTGTGACGGGGCCACTGACCGTTAGTTGCGTGGTACAGTTCTGTGACAAGGCAGACGGGGAGAATCACATATTCACACACACATGCATAAAATGACAGACTAAAGATAATTTGAGAGTAAATTTTATAAATGTTTTTGTAAATATTTTAGCAGGGACACCTTCATCCCCTCCTCCAGCCAAAATCCCGGAGCGGCGGAGGAGACTTGATGAGTCTGACTCCCTCTCATCAAGATGAGTCTGGTCCCTCTCATCGGGATGAGCCTGGTCCCTTACATCGGGGTGAGTCTGGTCCCTCTCATCAGGATGAGCCTGGTCCCTCATCTCGTTGAGTAGCCCCTTATGTAAGTCAAAATAAATTTTGGATATTCATAGATTATTATTAGTAAATAAATATTTACTACGAAAGATATTTGTAGACTTACTACATTTTCTCCGTCAAGCGGAGTCAAAACTTTGGATGACTTTGAAGACGACGTAATGGAGGTGCTACTCCATGTAGACTTCCAGCTAGTGGGGTTCACACCAGGTAAATAAACGATTTGAAAACTTATTTTAATCATTATCAAGTCCGTCTTTTCTACACTTTTCTGAGCAATCAAGAAAAAATAAATATGTCTTCGCATGCTTATCTTGCCTTATCTGTTAGTTTCCAGAGTATTCGACGTCGCCATCGAACAGCAGACCCCTACCTCATCTCGCGTGGAAAGTTTTTTATTCATTCATATTGATATCAGGTCAACATGTTTAGTCCTGCAGTCTTCGGATGCTTAGCTTACCTTATCTGTTAGTCGGCAGATTGTTCGATGACGACATCGAAAAGGAGCAGCAGGAGTGGGAGCGCAACATCGGCAATAACCCGGGTAGCGACATCGAAGATGATAACGGCCCTGAGCCGGATCTTCGTACAAGGACTGAGGCCGAATACCCATCAGATATTCTGGACGTGCTATCGGCTGCCAGTACGGAGCTCCGCCAGCTAGAGAGACTGGACCGTCTCGACGACGCCGCTCTCCAGGACGTTGTCGATGGCAGCGATATGCTGCATTTCAACTGGAGAAGCGATGAGGCGGTGTTCTCTGGAACTAGGGAGACCTTTAGCGGTGAAGCTGGGCCCACATTTGATATTGATGGGTTGACTCCACTTGAAATTTTCGAAAGGATTTGGGACGAAGATATTATGACTTTAATAGTTCGCGACACGAACAGCTACGCCAGCAATTGAATCGCGAACAGTGAACTTGGTCCTGCTGTGCGTTTAAATCGCTGGGCGGATATTAAAGTAGGCGATTTATGATGGTTTTTCACCATAACTACGCTTCAAGGCTTCTTCCCAAATCCCGTCGAAAAAGAATCTTGGGAACCTTTAATGTCCTAATTAAAAATAGGGGACTTCAACTCAATAATATCTTTTAAAAAAATTGTCCTCCTGAAGAGGTGTCTTCACTTTGTGAAGAATGCTTTACAAGGTAACCTATCCGCGCATCAGAAAAAGCTACATAAGATACAGCCTATTATTGACCATCTTAATCTGAAATTTAGCTCTTTATACCTACCCGAACAGTGCATTTCAATTGATGAGTCCCTTTTGTTGTTGAAGGGTAGGTAGACTATCTTTCTTTCAATTGATTGCGACAAAGGCTGCTTGGGTAGGTATAAAAAGCTGCGAGCTTTGCTAATCGCGGACAGGTTATTTGTGGAGGATGCAAATTTATGCGGGCAAATCATCAAAAGTTCAAGAAGTAGATACAGCTTTTGCTGAGAACGAGCCTGAAGAAGCTACATTTCAGATTGTGTATAGTCTTGTCCGCCCTCTTTTGAATAAAGGCCACACATTAGTCATGGACAATTTCTATAACTCGCCTTTGTTGTCACGGTCCTTAAAAGCCCACAAAACGGACACTATGGGGACCTTGAGATTAAATAGACAATTTGTGCCTGATAGATTGCGATCGAAAACTAAAAGTAATATGCGCGCTGGTGAGGTGGCATTTAGCCAGACAAATGACCTCTCTACTGTGGTGTGGAAAGATACAAATATAGTGTCGCTAATATCCACATATCACCCGGTTGAAGTAGGCGGCAAGGAGAAACACGGTTTTTATAAGTACAAACCGCAGGTGTTACTTGATTCGATAGGGGGCGTGGATAAAAAAGATCGCAGGCGTATCCCCTCGAAAGATGTCGAAATGCTGTTTGGTACAAAAAGCTGTTCCGCAGGTTATTTAATGTAGCCATTCACAACTCTGACATCATGTATAACCACGCGGGCAACATGACTCATAGACAGTTCCGGGCCACTCTAGTAAGCCAAATTTTAAACAAATACTGTCAGCAGCCGCAGCCGATCTCACGACAACCAACTAAAACTAAAGACCACTACTTCACTAAAAACGCGTCAGGGCGGGCTCGCTATAAATGGTGTGCCAAAAAAAAGTAGACACAAGAACGGCCTACAAATGCAAAGCTTGCGACGTGGACTTATGCGTAATTGGGTATTTTAAAAATTATTACGAACAGTGATATTCTTAAAAACATGCAAACATGCAAGTTGGGAAGGCGAACCTGGGACTTCTATGTCGACGACTGAACAGACGGACGGACATGTAAAACGCCCTGTTAGGAACCGAACCTGGGACCTCAAGAGCTTCCGATTACTTTACTGTCTAGACAGATGTACATACATACTTTAACATAGATCCTGCTGATATTATTTTGCTCATCATCAGACCTTTAAGTTCTAGGTTGAAGGTTTGAAAGTGTCTTTGTCAATTTAAATTTAAGTCCGAGGGCCTTGGTTGTTTTATGCCTGAGATCCTGTTGGTATTATTCTGCTCATCATCAGATCCTGAAGGTACCGGGTGGGTGTAAAAGGGTTTTTGTCAATCCATCAATGTCAATCTATCAATTTAAATTGAAGTCCGAGGGCCTTAGTTATTTCTATACCTGAGGTCCTGTTAGTATTATCTTGCTCATCATCAGACCCTGATGGAAACGGGTGTGAAAGAGTTTATGTCTATCGACTTAAAGCGCGAAATTGAATGTCAACCAAAAAATTTTTTCGCAACACAAACGATTCTTGGTCGAAGCTAGAACCGGTATGCGCCTTTTGTGTACCCACCCTTATTGACCTCATTTAAGAAAGGTTTTCGTGTCACCTATTTGTATTGTAAATAACTTTTTTTGGTGTTGATGTAACAGGAAATGTTATACATTGTTAGAAAGCCAAATAAATACAGTATTTAATAATGTTATTGTTTTAATTATTTCATTTTAAATATATACTAAAATTTACGAAGAAAGATGTGTCTTTTTTTCCGGGACTGGTTGAACATGTCTTTGACCTTACACATGTTAGTCGAAGATCCTCGAAAAAGCTGTGAGCTTGCAATTGATAGATTACCTAGAGAAAAATAAAATATTACCCGAGCTGCAGTCTGGCTTCAGAAAGGGCCGTAGTACCACAACCGCCCTTGCTGTAATTGATGCAATTGCATTTTTTTTTTTTACTGCTTGCCATCACACTGCCGTAGGCCATGAGGGAACAGGGTGGTACACTACCCCTTAGACCGACAGCCTGCCCGCTGTCCGGGCCTCTTCGCGACTAGAGATGGCTGGGCAAGCGTAGCCATCTCTCAGACGGGTGATAGGGGAGCGTGCGATCCGGGAGACGAATCACAAGCCGTCTCCCGCACCGCACCACCCCTCTATAGGGGGATAAGGTGCGCATAGCGCCGCCTCCTCCGCCCCACCCGTCTTCGTCGGAGCCGATTCGCATGAGCGTCCTCTTCGCGAATCCGCTCCGATGCCTGCTTTTGCGAGATAACGTCCTCGCAAAAGGCGACCGTCGTCTGCCAGGATCCGAGGGCATGTGGAACCTGCTCGTGCTGCTGAATTTCTCCCGGGCATTCGCAACTTTAAATATCGACCTTCTTTTATCCAAACTTAGTTTTTATGACTAGGTCTGTGCGTTGGTTCCATAGTTACCTAACTGGTCGCTATCAATACGTAAAACCAATAATTTTCATTTTATAGTCTGCTGACATGATAAACCACTTAACACACTGGAGTCTTTGGTGCTATCCAAGCTCAATTATATGGATACCGTATACGGACCTTGCCAACTTGCCAAGCACCAGAGGGTTCAAAACGCAGGCGCACGCTTTTGCTTCGACATTCCGATACGGGCCCACGTGTCCCCATTTCTGAACAAGCATCTTAGGATATAAGCATAATATGAACTGGTCACTCACCTTAGTTATCTGTCCCATAAGTATGTAAAGGTTGTCTCTGCATGGCAGATTGCCGAACTGCTTTGTGAATTTAATCATACTGTACTGTTGCAATTAACCTTTCTGTTATACATTTAATGGGAAAGCCCTGAAAATAAAAGAAAAATTTGTTACGATAAGAATGTTTGCTGCATTTTTGGTTGTATCGAATGTATGATGATGTTAAGTTACTCAATGTAAGGTACGTACCTACTACTGTAATGGCTAGTTTTCTGCTACTTTACCGTTGCTTTATCACATTGTGACTCTTGTCCGACATAGTTTTCAAAACAGAAAACTTCAGTGAAAACAGAAAACTGTTTTCACTCACTTTTGTGATTAGATTGTAAGTTATTTGTTAATAAAAAATAATAAAATAATAAATCATTTATTCAATAACTTAATATACATAGTTTGTTATTATGGGCATACAAACTTACAAAATATGTTAGTACCTAAACATAAACAAACAAGTTTTTTATATTTCTACAAATATAAAATTCTTCTTACCTATGATCATTTAAAAGTACATTAAGAAAAAAAAGGTGTCTTATGGTAATTATATTTAATATTATGCCTGAACTAGGTGATCCTGTGTTTCAGGCTTTTAGACCTTAACTAAAAGATACATCTTATACTATTCTGTGTTAACAATAATAATACTAAAAAAATATTTAAAAGCGAAGAATAAAACAATTTAGAATAATAATTTAAAATAATAAACTACCTTCGCAAAGTATCACACACAAACAATCAATTTAAAATCTCTCAAAAATACCTGTAATTATTATAATCTTAAATCACTTTGTCACAAAAAGTAATTCTTCTGTATCATCATACGTCATCTTCTGCAGAGTGTCTTTAACAATTTTTTTGCAATTAATGCGGCTTAATGGATAAATATTAGCTATGGCATTAAATCGATTATAAAGTAACGGCCCTAGATATATATAAAATTTGGTCGTAAAAGTATATTTGAGTCCACCTTTTAACGTACAAACTTTATCTTTCCGCCTCTTATTAATTATTTCGGTGTTGTATGGAAGGGCTTTGTGCTGTTTTAATATAGTGCTCATTATGAATAATTGTCTGACTGTTAAAACTTCACAATTTTTATAAAGAAGTGTCGTGGAATACAGGAATGGCCTAAATGTAGACACTTTAAGTATAGCTCTTTGAGCTCTCTCGGTGGTTAATAGTAAAGTTTTACCAGCCCCACCCCACGTGGTAATACAGTAAGTCAGCAAGGATTCGCAAAGTGCCAAGTATATTTGTCGGATTAGTACCGCGTCGCCAACATGGCGTAGTTTTTTGAATACAAATATCATCTTACGAATTCTGTTATTTAATGTTTCAATATGGTGCTTAAACGAAAACGTCTCATCTAAAATTACTCCTAAATATTTTATTTTATCATGTAATTGGATCTGTGGACATACACATATATTATCATATGGGGCATTGCATAAATGTGCACGTAGGTTTAAGTCGTGCGTGGTTAGTGTTGATTTGCGAATGGAAAACTTAAGGTAGCTAGACTTTTCCGCATTAAGGGTTAGTAAATTACTTTGAAGCCATTTGTTAATTACATTGAAACCGTGTTGCGCGTGCCTGAATACTTCTTCTTCTGAGTCGGCCGAAAAGAGAAGAGCTGTGTCATCAGCATATGTTACAATGATACCTTGATTAAGATTTATATTACATAGATCATTTATGTAAATCAAGAACAGGGTAGATCCTAAAATACTTCCTTGGGGGACCCCGTAAGAAGTATTTTTCTGCTCATTACTGATGACATTACCTACTTTCACGCACTGGATGCGGTCTTCTAAGTAGCTTGTTATCAATTTTAGCGGTGTGCCTCTTATGCCAATGTTTTCAAGCTTACGCAACAAGATCGGAATGGAAACGGAATCAAAAGCCTTGGCAAGGTCAAGGAAAATACCTATTGTGTGCTTACTTTTGTCAAGATTTTCCACAATAAAATTTGTCAATTTATGCACGGCATCGGCTGTTGATAAATTGGGTCTAAAACCAAATTGAGCATTTGACAATAGCGATTTATTTTCTAAAAAGTTAATCACTCTTTTATTTATAATTTTTTCTAATATTTTAGACAAAACTGGTAATAACGATATAGGCCTATAATTTGTTGCTTGCTTTTTATCACCTGATTTATAAATAGGAACAATAATAGCTTTCTTCAAACACTTGGGAAAAATACCTGTGGCCAAACATTTTTGGAAAATATAGGTCAAAGGAGGTATTAAAATGTGTCTGAATTGTTTGACTATTTTAGTCGGTATATTGTCCCACCCGACAGCACAGTCGTCTTTTAAACTCATTATTACATTTTCAATTTCAGTTTCATCGGAACCTAAGAGTACAAAAGATGTTATGCTATTAGTATGAGACGTAGGAATTTGTGTATTTATAAATGGGCGACTCTGCACTTTTTCGGCTAAACACTTGCCGACATTTACAAAAAAATTATTAACGTAATTGACAGATTCTATTTGGGACCCATGTGTTTGTAACAAACTCGAAGATGATTCATGGTTTTTGGTTGAGTACGTAATATTTTTAACTTGTTTCCAAATTTGTTTGGTATTTTTCCCAGCTCTTTCAATTAACTCTTTTTCGTATTTTATTTTAACTTTTCTTACGAGACTATTGCAAAAGTTCCTGTATCGCTTGTATGTTAATTGTAACACTAAATTATTTGGATAGGCTTTCGCTTTCAAATGCAATTTATCTCTATTTTTCATACAGCGTATTAAACCTGGCGAAATCCACGGTTTAATATTATAGTTTTTATTACTTAATCGTATACTTTGTTTATTGTTTTGAATAGCCACTGCGATATTTTCTATTACGTACGACATACAAAAATGCATATCAGCTGAACTGTAAACTGGGGTAAAGTCGATATTGCATAAGTCAGCTTCGAGTTTGTTTACATTTAACTTAGTAATTATGCGTGTATCTTCTAATTTATTTAATTTACAATTCAGAGTTAGTAATGCGGCGCTGTGATCAGTTATCGATGAATTCATGACTAAAGCTAGTGCAGAGTAGTTTGACTTAAGCATTATGTGATCCAAACACGACCCACTTTGATGTGTTGGTAGCAAGTGTGCAGGAAGTAAGCCATGGAAAGAGCATAGATTTAAGTATTCCTGAGTGGATGCTTCAGTATTGTCCTGATTCGGAATAATATTGATATTAATGTCTCCAATTAATATAATGTTTTTGAAAGAAGATAAGTCTTGTAAAGTGTTGGCTAAAGAATGTGCAAAGTTGGTAATATCTCTAAATGAAGGTGATCTATAAACGGCTAAAATAGCATATTCTGTTCCCATTTTAATTAGTAATTTGCTGCAGTCATGAATATTAGGTTCCTCAACCGTGACATCTAACTGTGATTTTGTGTATACTATCACACCATCGTTTTGGTTGTGTACTATACTGCTCCTATACATATTATAACCCACCATTGTAGGCACATTATGTTGCTTATCAATCCAACACTCTGTGAGAATTATTATGTTACAGTTTATGTGTAGCCTTTGCTGAAATACATTAAAACTATCGATATTTTTCGTAACACTACGGATATTTTGAGTTAGTACAGTGAAGGGGTTAGTGAAAGCGGAAAGATATTGTTTGCACTTTTCAACCTCGCAAAGAGTCGACTCTGATACAGAAAAATTATCAATTTCATTAGCTAAATCATTAATCATAACTATCTTTAACAATTAATTAATGTAAAAAGTATATATAATAAAAAAGAGTATACAGTTATAATATGGTCAGCAAATCAGTTATTTTAGGCGCTCTTAGGCGCCGCCATAATCTATTGAATTAATGTACCTCTTTTCTGCCATTATTTTTGCTGGACACTCTGTGGCACCTGTGTTGTGATCGCTGGGCTTTTTAAATCGGAAACAAGTAGCGCACTTTGATGGATTTTCTTTTTTGGTGCAGTCTTTAATGGAGTGGCCTTGTTCCCCACAGTGACCACAAGTGTGGACTGTCTCCCGACAGGTCTTCGCTGCATGGCCATATTGTTGACATTGGTAACACCTTGTTACCAAAGTGAAATCTCGGACTGGGCAAGATGACCAGTTAACAAAAACCCTCTGGCTAGTTATCAAAGCCTTGCGTATTATGGCTGATACTTCTAATACGTAGTTACAGGTCTCAGCATCTTTCTTGCCTGATTTATGACTCAGTTTAATAGAGCTTAAAAATGAGTCAAGGTCAGAGTTCGGTAACTTATCTGCTAGATTTTGATTAAACAAGCAAGTGAAGACCTCATTTTCCTTCATAGATGTGGGCACGCCAATGACAACTATCCTTGGTTTTCGCTTGTAAGGTTCGTCGACAGTAAGGCCCGAAGTAGTTAGTACCACCGATTCTTTTAATTTAGCTATGTCATCTTTGCTATCTGTACTAATGATAACGCCGCCGTTCCTTGTTTTACGGAGACCTCTAACATGAAGTTTCATTTTTTCAGGACAAATTATTTTTTGTACAAGCGATTTAGTGTCCTCACTTGACTTCTGTTTGTCAGTAGGATAGATTGCCACAGAGCTCACATTGGTAGGTTTGATAAATTCATTATTACCTTTTTTGACCATGTCAGCGAAAGACGTTACTGCAGTTGGTTTTGAAGACTCTTCGATACTCAACTTGAGGTCACGGAGCTGCTGCGAGAGGTCTTTTCTATCCTGTGAAGTTTGTAGAGATCTACGAGCTTGTACTGCTTTCGATTGAAAAGACTGACAAAGTACAGCCATCTGCGAAGTACCATGTGTAACTTTCCTGCATAAATTGTGTATTCGCAATTTTTGTTCGGAATTCATCTTACCTTCCGAAGATATGTGGCAGATTTCGCTCAAACATTGCTCTATTGTCCTCATCCAGTTTTGTATCTCCGGCGTATCGACAACTTCCAGGTCATCTTGGGTATGTTGCTTAGAAGAGGGATGCAATGGTCCCGGTGGAGGAGTTGGTGGTGGAGACCGGGGGGTCTTCGCACTTCTATTAAATGGACTATCCATTGTGTTAATTTTAGTAAAACGATTTAATCAGTCCACATTTTCACTATTACACTAGATTGACACAGTTTTATTTGTTACTACCGATTGTTGGCGAAACGAGGTCACGGTTCGTTAAACAATATTATTAATATTTAATTATTATTTAACACGTCCGATCTCAACGATGATTCAACGGATAATCATGATTCAACGGATGATTCAACGGATGTTACATTGTTTTTTTTTCTCTTCTCTCGCGGTGTTGTTGTTTTGTTTTGTATGTACTGTATTTTGTTTTTTGGTTACACCAAGTCTGATTTTGTTTTGTTTGTTTTGTTTGGCACTTTGTCTTGTCTTTGTCGTCGTGTTCCTTCCCAACAGGCAAAGCTGGCCTACAGCGTATTAAAAATATAAAAGAATTGGAGAATTTCGACGGTGGTTCGCATGTATCGGTAGCTCAGCGGTTAGAGCATTGGACCGGATTTCCAAAGGTCGCGGGTTCGATTCCCGTCTGAGAATTCACTTGTGGCCGAGTTAATTTTTCCCAATATTTTTCTATTTAAAATTTACCATAAGTATAAAAATAGCATTGAAAAATGCAAAAATTACAAAATCATAAATTATTGGCAGTTGCATCTTAATCGATCGTTAAACACCTGAAAAGATGTTTCTTTCGAATGCAAGGATATTCCTAGCATTGATGTGACAACGCTGGCCTACAGCGTATTAAAAATATAAAAGTAATGGAGAATTTCGACGGTGGTTCGCATGTCTCGGTAGCTCAGCGGTTAGAGCATTGGACCGGATTTCCAAAGGTCGCGGGTTCGATTCCCGTCTGAGAGTTCACTTGTGGCCGAGTTAATTTTTTCCAATATTTTTCTATTTAAAATTTACCATAAGTATAAAAATTGCATTGAAAGATGCAAAAATTACAAAATCATAAATTATTGGCAGTTGCATCTTAATTGATCGTTAAACACCTGAAAAGATGTTTCTTTCGAATGCAAGGATATTCCTAGCATTAATGTAACAACGCTGGCCTACAGCGTATTAAAAATATAAAAGTATTGGAGAATTTCGACGGTGGTTCGCAAGTCTCGGTAGCTCAGCGGTTAGAGCATTGGACCGGATTTCCAAAGGTCGCGGGTTCGATTCCCGTCTGAGAATTCACTTGTGGCCGAGTTAATTTTTTCCAATATTTTTCTATTTAAAATTTACCATAAGTATAAAAATAGCATTGAAAAATGCAAAAATTACAAAATCATAAATTACAAAATCATAAATTATTGGCAGTTGCATCTTAATCGATCGTTAAACACCTGAAAAGATGTTTCTTTCGAATGCAAGGATATTCCTAGCACTAATGTAACAACGCTGGCCTACAGGGTATTAAAAATATAAAAGTATTGGAGAATTTCGACGGTGGTTCGCAAGTCTCGGTAGCTCAGCGGTTAGAGCATTGGACCGGATTTCCAAAGGTCGCGGGTTCGATTCCCGTCTGAGAATTCACTTGTGGCCGAGTTAATTTTTTCCAATATTTTTCTATTTAAAATTTACCATAAGTATAAAAATAGCATTGAAAAATGCAAAAATTACAAAATCATAAATTATTGGCAGTTGCATCTTAATCGATCGTTAAACACCTGAAAAGATGTTTCTTTCGAATGCAAGGATATTCCTAGCATTGATGTAACAACGCTGGCCTACAGCGTATTAAAAATATAAAAGTATTGGAGAATTTCGACGGTGGTTCGCAAGTCTCGGTAGCTCAGCGGTTAGAGCATTGGACCGGATTGCCAAAGGTCGCGGGATCGATTCCCGTCTGAGAATACACTTGTGGCCGAGTTAATTTTTTCCAATATTTTTCTATTTAAAATTTACCATAATTATGAGACTAATAAAGAAACGGACGAGACACCTACTAAAAGAGTAACTAATTTTATATACCAGATGATAACAAATGTCGAAACCCCGAAAAAGGAAGGGATCAAAAAGAAGTTACTTGAATATGATTTATTACAAGAATCTTTTAAAAATGAATACAAGATTTCAAAAACGGCTGACAAAAAAGAAACTGAAAAAAGTTGTAAACTGTAATATTTTTAAAAATTACAAAAAAACAACAAAATTTAAGGTTAAGTTAGGCTTACAAAGGTCTGCTTTTAGAAAACTAGAAGATCACAAGAAAACTGACCTTCAGTTACGGAAACAATTTGCAATATTCTATAAAAGAGATGACGTCAGCCGAACGACAGCGGGGTAGAAAGAGTATAATACTTATAAAAAAATCAAATTCCAAAAGAGATATTTGTTAGTCATATTTAAAAACTTACACAAAAAATATGTTGAAGAGTAAGATTCAGTGATCTTCAAAACATACCGCCCATTCTGCGTGCTACCGCCTAATATCAAATATTGTGATAGTTGCGCATGCACAAAACACTCGAATATGCATTCATGAATTCATTTATAAATTAGTCATAATACACAATTTATACTCGTTTGGTTTACTTAAAAGCAAAAACTTGAATGACGTAGTATCGGAATTAACCTGTGATTTCAAATCAAAACGTTGCATGTACGGTGTCTGTTCTGATTGTTCTGAAAGAAAAATAGATAACGGTGACTTAGATCCATTAAGAATTTTGATAATGGTAAAAAGGTGTTTAGACCTTTTACTACTATCAAAATTCTCTTTCATCTTAATCATAGACATAAAAGTACATTACATAAAACATATAGTTCAAAAGAATTTAATTTCTGTAAATTATCTTCCTACTGATGAAAATATTTCAGACTTGTTCACAAAGACAATATATAAAATAAAACACAATTATTGTTGAAAACCTTAATTTATTATAAGAGGTTCTTTATTGTTACATTAGATATTGTGTCAAGTAGGTATACCTTACCTTACCTTAGTTTAGTATTCGTTTTAAATTTGTCATTGTGTGAAGTACTTACCTTAGTATTAATTTAAATAAGTATTAAGAAACAGAAAACTAAGTTAAATAAATGTTAACCACTCACTAGCTTCATGTTGGCCTAGCCACATGACAAAATTTTGTCAAATTGCTTCATGTTGTTAGAGCCACACCACCCATGTAACACCCATGTGTTACCTTATCAATATAAGCGTTTTTCGCCGTGTGTAAGGGCTTTAATGAATGCAATGGAACGAAACATAGACAATATAAACCCTGCGGAGTGAAGAAATAACATAAAATGAATGGAACAAACGTCAGTACCGTAAATAAATCTGTTCTCATTGCACGCCGAATCTCGAGGCAACATGGACCGGTGCGTGTCGAGTAAAATTGTTTATTATTTAGAGATTAATATTATTATCATATTGTGTTAAACGAGTATATCAAAATAATTGTCGATTAATACTATATTACGATGCACCTTTATTTTGTTTTGATCTCGATGATTATTCACATAAAATTCGACGAAATGACACATTCAATGCAAAGTACACGGTGCCATGTAGTGGGCGGGAGGCCACCTACACGGTGCCGTGGGTTCGACACGTACAATTTCATAATGTCAGTGCGCCGTCGGCTCCTGCGAGACGGATGCGTATCGCATGTGGCCATACGGTCGGTCGATTGAACTTGTAAAAATAATCAGTGGATTTTAATTTTCGCGTGTGGGTAATTTTCTGTACGTTAATGAAAATGAGTGATAAGACCGTGTCTTCTAAGGCCAAGCTCACGGCGCCGTGTAGGGGGCGGGGGGCCACCTACACGGCGCTGTGGGTTCGTCCAGTACAATTTTAAAGCGTCAATGTGCCGTCGGCTCGCGCGAGACGAGTGCGTGTCGCATGTGGTCATACGGGCAGACCATTAAATTAATGTAAAAGTAAGCAGTGGATTTTCACGTGTGGGTTATTCTCCGAAAGTTATTTAAAATGTGTGAAAAGCTTGGACCTTCTAAGCGTTCTTGTAACAAAGTTATTATGACATCTCGAGTGAAAAAACGCCGTACATATTATAGTGAAGACGGTAGTACAGAGGATGATGAGGTCTCCAGCGAGGAAGCTGTGTACTCCCAATGCGCTGAAGAGGAAGAGGACTCATAAAGCAGCATAGAAAGCGATTGTAGTATTTTTGATACTTATACTAGAAAACCCAACATTGCCACCAAGTTTCAATTACCGTCTTGTCACCAGCAGCGTTCTCAGCAAGTACAACAACAACGACAACTTTCATCAGCTTATGCAGATGACGAAGATATTTTACAACAGATTTCTCCACAAAAGCCAGCATCACTTTCTATTATACACGATTTTAGTGATTTGTCTTACATACCGGATAATATATTGAATAATTCCGCCACTCCTTCCATTTCGTTGCTGAGATCTACTGTATCAACACCAGACTTGTCAGAAGGAGATGACATTATTTTACCTTCTAGAACGCCCGTTTTACCATCTCAAAATATAGCCTCAAGTACTTCTTCTATACCATCACCACCGCAAGTTTATTATGCCAGCGACAATAAACGTGGACAAATTATAGGAGAAATGTCATCACAGCAAGGCTCTACACCTAATTGGAGTACGAACAGGTCACTGTAAACGATAGATTTTACAACTGAAAACGATAGATTTTACAAAGACACAAGAGTTGTTGGTTCCAGTGCCATCAGATCCTTTTGAAGCTTTCATGTTATTTTTAGACGATGACATTTTAGACTTGATTGTTCGTGAGACAAATTTGAATGCAGCGAGAATCTTGCAGGGACCTGGCGTGAGATCCAAGTCTAGAATAAATAGTTAGAAAAATTTGACACGAGAGGTACTCTTAACATTTCTAGGATTACTTCTGCATACAGGAACCATACGACTAAATCGACTCAATGATTATTGGAAAAAAAATTGGCTTTTCAACATTACTTCTTTTTCCCAATACATGTCCCTAAAACGGTTTTATGCTGATATTGAGGTGTCTACATTTTTCGTCGGTGGATAGTGATGAAGATAGATTGGTCAAAATTCGCCCAGTAATAGATCATTTTAATAATAAAATGAATAGCATTTACTATCCAGTAGGGTTGACGAGGATTCCTCATCCGCTTCCTCATAATGCGGAAGTTCCGCAAATTTGGAGGTTCCTCAACCGTTACCGCATCCTCAAAATGAAAGTAAAAATAAATCCTCTTCCGCTTTCGCTTCCTCATAAATTATGAGGAATTAAAGAGGAATTTCATTGCGCATGCGCGTATCTATGGGCCGGCCAATGATTGAGCCGTCTCGTTCCGCCACCCCCGCTGTTGCTTGCTTGTTCGTACAGGTTACAGTTAATAAAGCGTTGTTTCGTTTACGCGCGTACGCATTGCGATCGTAATTATTTCTCAAATTTAGTTACCTATTCGTTTGTTTTGTCACAATGAGGCCAAAGTGTAGTGCTATATGGAACTATTTTAATGAAGTGGACGATGAGACTGTGCGTTGTAAGTTGTGCAACCAAACCTACTCAAGGAAAGGGCGCGGGACTACGAGGGCTACGAAGTCATCTCCAGTCACGTCATAAAACGGAATATACGGAGTACGAAAAATTATTAAAACGATCTGAAGCGGAAAAAAAACGTAAGAACACAGAAGAAACTTCTCTTCAAGTAGTCAAAAGGCAAGTTACTTTACAAGAGGCATTAATGAAAAACCAGTGCTGGGATACATCACACGAAAAAAGTCGCGAGATAGAAAATTGAATATGTGAAATGATTGCTTTACAAGTTTTGCCTTTTAATTTTGTAGAAGGTATTGGTTTTTGACGTTTCGTCCATTCCGCACAGCCCAAATATAATTAAGGAAAACGTCAGTATTACACTTCACATTTGTGTAATTACTTTTATCCTAAACTCTGCGAGAAGGTTAAAAACTTGATAAAAGACTTGCAATATGTGTCTTTCACTACTGACATATGGACAGAGCCTGGAGCTGGTGTTTCTCTGCTCAGTTTTACAGTTCATGGCGTTAATAATGACTTCAAAAGAGTGTCTTTAGTCCTTAAATGTGTCACACTCGAAGATCGACATACGGGTGATCTGATAGCTCGAAAGCTGGACGAATTACGGGAGGAATGGGAGATTCCCCGTGAAAAGCTGCATGTTATGGTCCGTGATGGTGGATCGAATATGAAGCGAGCGGCTCGTATCTCACAAATCAACGATATTGATTGTACTTTGCATCAATTGCAATTGTGCATACGAGCTGCTTTGGAAAGTAACCAATATGTTTCGACGCTGTTAGCTAAAAGCAAAAAAATCGCGACGCACTTTAATCACTCTATTACGGCCCAAAAAGAATTGAGTGACTTCCAAAAGCGTTTGGGCCTCCCACAGCTTTCAATCGTCCAAGAATGCCCTACTCGATGGAACAGCATGTTCCATATGATTGAGCGTCTTATTGCAATAAAGGACGCTATCATACTATAATACACATCGCAACATCCAAATTTGCCGCAACTTACACCAAATGATTGGTTGCAACTAGAAAGTTGCTCAAAGTTTTTAAAACCATTTGATGAAGTAACTAAGACTATGAGCCGCACTGAGGCATGTATTTCCTCTGTAATCCCACTGATCCATGTCTTAACATGTACAATGCAGAATTTTTTGAGAGAAGATATCATTGACCTTGACAATGACCAAGATTGCAAAAATGTCATCCAAAAACTATTAGAAGAAATTAACAGCCGTTTCAGAGAGCTTCATAATAATAATCTCTATGCCATTTCAACTTATTTGGATCCAAGATATAAAACAAAATTTTTGAATGAAATAACTAAAGAACATGTTGAATCAGAACTACTAACTATTATCAACCAACGCCCAATATATAATGTCGTCACGGGAGTCATCAATCAACCATCCACAAGCTCTGGAATAGCTACATCCAGCCCCACAGCCACAGACACCGAAACCACAGGAAAGTTTGTATCAATGTTAGCTGAAATGCTAGCTGCAGAGCCCAGCAGCGATGATGAAAGTGTAACTATAGAAGATAGATGCGTGGTTTTGAAGTCAGTATTAAATAATTATATTAAAGAAAAGCGCATAAATTTGCAAGAAGATGGCCTTCTATGGTGGAAAAATAATGGTTTTAGGTATTAGGTATGCACAAATTATGACTGCCTGACATATTCCAAAATTAAATCCTTGACTTGTTGTTTTATTGCTATGGCTTAACAACTATTTAAGATTTTTTCTTTCTTTTTAGAGAAATACTGTTCGTCGATGGGTTCGCCGCTATGAATCCGAAGGCAACGTGAATGACGCGCCAAGACATTTATCGCCCAGGATTTTTACCCCCGACAGGATGAAGCAGATTGTTGCAACCTACCAGCAGGCACCTTTCACCCCAATACGGGTGATAGCGGAAGGGTTGGACTGCTCTACGTCAGAATTAAGAAAGGCTCTGCGAAGGATAGGAGGCTTACTATGAGCTCTTAAAGCAGGATTTATATTGAACTGCCTTACTTTTTCGTACTATGACCTGGATTAAGCAGGCCTGCTGCAGGCCTGCTTTATTACACGATTATAAACCGTTCACCGTTTTTTATGTATAGACGAAGCGTACCATGACGCGCATTATGACAGTTTGAGAGCTGCTTAAGAGCGTCCCTAATGTCAAATAAAGTAATTCTTAAAAAGTTCCGACGCGATTAGCTTTTTCAAGATTGTTAAGTGTTATTGGTGTGAGAATTCAAGATTTATAAATTTCTTTTGATATTTATTGACAATTGTGTGGTACATAAGTGCTTTTCTGTTCGTTCGTCTACTTGAAAACTTATTTTTTGTAGCCGTAAGTGTCTCCTTGAGTTAAGAGACTATTTATGCGTTTTGTACCTTACCTTATCTTTAAGTTTTTATAATGAAATATGTTTTTAGATGTGTGACGAGAATGAAGTATTTGAATATTTGGAAAGTGAACACCGCATGGAATTAAGGAACAAGCGTTGTCGCACTAGACAAATGAATGATCCTTTTGATTTAGAAGACAGTGACTTTATTAAGGAATATAGGTATTATAAACTTAGTTAAATGTTTTTGTGACGCTAAGCAATCTTAGGCTTACCAGTCAGTCACTTCCCTCCCTTTTGTAGGGTCACATATCTATAGAAATTCTAGTTAGGTACTTTACTGTACTCACCTTGGAAACAAAACCTTTAACTTTTTCGTTATAAATTTTACTGTTTTTTTTTTTATTATTATGTGTAGGTTACCGCTTGACCAGGTTATCTCCAAACTGAATTAGAAATCTATGTGACGATCTTGAGCCTATTCTCAAAACAAATCCTAAAAGGTCTAATGATCTCAGTATAGAAAGTAAGGTAAATAAACTATTTGTTTTTTTTATTTTGAATACCTATAAACATAGGTACCGAATGCAAACTTTATGACAATATTTCTATAAACTGCAGGTTGTGACGGCTGTATATTTATATGCACATGGTTCATACCAGAAACTACTGGTAAAGCACAAAATGTGGCACAGTATGTGGCACAGTAATGTCTTCTGTATTAGCGGAAGTTACAACTGCTATAAATAATAATTCCCTCAAACTGCTGCACAACGTAACGCAAATAAAATAAGGTACTTTGCATTACTTCACCATAGTTATACTTAATAGATTCTTTAAGTAGTTACTTATGAACTTTTCATAGATTTTTTTTAGATTTTATGACAAATTTGGATTCCCAGGTGTTATTGGCTGCATTGATGGGACCCATCATGTAGCCATAGTGAAGCCAAATGAGCATGAAGATAGATATTTCTGGAGAAAAAACTACCATTCCCTTAATGTACATCTAGTTACCTATTCTTTTTAAATAAATTCTCATTTAAAGACTCATTTATTTGGTGCAATCATCCATTAAAAGTACATTTAGAAAATTTAAGTTCAACAGAAGCTTTATGGTTATTAGGTAAGAATGATTGAATTTTAATTTGGATTGGTTTTCTTCTATTAGTGATATTCTCAGACAATACATAATTAATTTTGACAGAGCAGATTCATTAATTTTACAAAATAACATGTAATTACCCTAACACTAAGTTTGAAATTGTGAATTGCATTAAACTATTCTATACAAAACAAGATGGTAAATAATAAATTACTAGATACTAAAAGTTATTACTATGTATATGCAGCTTATTAAATAAATGTAGATATACATAGCATTAACAAATTAAAATACTTACCAATAACAACAATAAAAACCAAAAGTATAAAAGAATAAAGTACAACAAAAAAGTCATGTTCACACACAGATTGTTTTTTTAAAAGTCTTTAATCAAAATAAAACTATTATTATATAAATTAGATTTTTATATTACAGGTTATTCTGGATATTCACTTAGAAAAACCATGAAGACACCAATTTTGGATGCAGAGCCTAATTCACCAGAGGCATACTATACAGAACGCCATTTCTAAACAAGAAATATAATAGAAAGGATTATTGGTGTTCTGAAAGCTCGTTTTCGGTGTTTGTTAGTGCATAGAACATTGCACTACCAACCACAAATGGTTGGCTTCATTACCAATGCATGTGTAATTTTACACAATATTTGTAATGCAGCTAACTTACCTATACCAGAGCTTTCAGCGGACGAGGCGCGACAAGAAGTATTCATGCAACCATCGATAGAAAACCTAGCAGAACCATCAAATCGGCAAAATCGAGAGCTCCAAATTGGTATTGCCACTCGACGGGATCTTGTTACCGACTCTGGGATCTTCGCCAGGCAACCTAAAAAAAATATTATTATTAGCATAATCAGCATATAATTTGAATACTTACTTCTTAGTTTTGTCGTTTTAATGAAAATTCGGTGTTAAAAAATGAAATTTATTAGTATTAGTTTTTTTCAACAAATATTGTAAGCAAACCAATTTTATCCTTTTTTTTATATTTGTAAGTATTGTATAAATACACAGATTCATTACTTGTTTAATAGATTGACTTGTGTGTCATGTTTTCATTTATGCGTGAACTACCTAAGTTTTTTGAAACTATGTTGTGTATTTATTTAGTGTTAAATATAATATCACTTAGAACAAGACCACAATATTGCTTCAATTTGTGAAATATTAAATTGCATATAAGTATTTTATTATATTTGAAAACAAAAAAAATAAATCATTTGATACAGATTATTTTTGTACTTTAAATCCAATATAATCATAACACTTACTTCCTTTCAGTTCTCTTTAAAACTGCCACAAGTTCGTTTAAAATTAAAAGTGCCATAATGAGGCACTGTTAGTAGCTTCTGATTGAGCCCGCGTCTCGGAAGCCGACACAAGCCGCTCCCTAGCTTCCCCAGCTGTCAAACGGTTTTGTTGGACTTGCCGCCTCCTTCGTTGTATACTGACACTGCTTCCAGCAGCAGTGCCAGGCTGTGGGGGAACATTCGCTGCAGAAGCAGGGGGTAATAGTGTGGAAGTCGATGGTGCCACTTCCAGAGATGGTGGTTCAGTTCCTGGCTCTTCAGGCAGGGGTTGGTCTATTACGACAGCGTCGTCGACTAAAAACGGTGACTGAAAAAAACAACAGTATTATGTGATAAATATTAAACAAGAAAATATACCAGAAAAAAGCAACTAGTCTCATGTCGCCCTGACGTGGGAGACTAGTTGCTTTTTTCTGGTATATTTTCTTGTTTAATATTTATCACATACAAAAAAGCATTGTAAAATGCAAAAATTAAAAAATATATAAACAGTATTATGTTAGTTATATGAATAATTACTAGCTTTCGCCCGCAGTTTCACCCACGTGATTCCCGATCCCGTGGGAATATCGGCATAAAGAGTTGCCTATGTTATTCTCCGTCTTTTCAACTAACTCTATGCCAAAAATCAACTTAATTGGTTGCTTAGTTAGGGCGTGAAAGAAGCACAAACAAACACACTTTCGCAATTTATAATAGTATAGTATATTTAGTTAGGATTCATAAATGTTCAGATAGATTCAAAATGAGTGTGACATATTTTAAATCAGACATGATTCTTATTATACTTATTATTGTTTTGTTTTTAATAATTGATAATAACTTCACTAGAATCATTAGAATTTCTACTTACACTGTCATCAAAATTAATCTCCAGATATATAGGATTCTCATTTGTTGATGTTGATGGATGAGAATGATGGAGAAGACTAAAATATTATCATATTATCATTAGAAAAAATAAAATCAGTTTTACAAAAAGTTATAAGTACCACTTCTAAAACTTACTTCAGGGATAACAGGTATTACTTGAACATCTGGGATACCCACTTCATAATCTTCTCCCATAATGCTAAAAAACTTTAACTCGTTTACATTCAATGGTTGCTCAGTAGAGGGACCACCACCTGTACCAGATCTAGCATCCCTATTCAGCCCATTTTTTCTTTTTAACTTAGCTTTAAAGTCTACCCAATACTGAAAGATGGTCAAAGTCTGAAATTGGAAGAACCAGCAGAATACCAGCACATAATATACTCGTAATACAGGTATCTCAACCAACACAACCACTTGTATTCCAGCGTTTCATGGATTTATGGAACAAAATATTCGATCCTGAATTAGTGTCGACGATAGTCACTCACACGAATCAGAAACTGCGCTCATACCGAGAAAAATTTCGAATTACTAACAGACAAGAGCTGAAAAACAATAACGAAATTGAGATTCTAAGTTTGCTTGGACTTCTATATTATAGTTCGGTGTTTAAATGTAATGATGCAGATGCTAATTATTTATTTGCTACAGACGGCACAGGTCACGAAATGTTTTTCTGTGTGATGTCCAAGTATAGATTTTGTACCCTAATAAACTGTCTGCGATTTGATAATGGTTCCGATCGTCAGGAGCGTTTAAAAACTGATCCTTTAGCAGCAGTTTCTGATATGTTAGCAAAATTTGTTTCTAATTCCCAAAACAACTATACTCCTGGGCCAAGCACCTGCATTGATGAGATGGTTATTCCTTTTAGAGGTCGATGCAAATTTCGAATGTATATGCCGAATAAGCTAGCTAAGTACGGCATAAAAGTAATGAATTTATGTGATGCAGGAAGGTACTTTACATATAATGCAGTGGGTGGTCACTACAGAACAAATTATAGTTACAAAGTAAAAACTTCGTCTTTTTCTCATATTTTCAACTTTATGCCCTTTACCAAATTTGTTGGTACCGCAGCGTGTAGGCAACATGATAATTTGAAATATTATTATTGTTATGTTGGCTAGATAATGTCAAACTTGACTTGTCCGTGGCAGGCATATCAATATGGCGTCTTAATTCACGGTTGCCTTCGAAATCATAAACAGTGTTGTTTACTTGAATTTGTGAAATAACTTTGTAATTACTGAAATCGTCTTGAAATTACGTCGAGTTGAGCTCCTACTCCTGCGTATTTTCGTTCGCTTACCCTAGTTGGGCGTTTAACGCCATTGTACATATTTTCTGTGGACCCTGTTGTGTTGTTTATTTTTTGCATAAGTTTTAGTGACAATTTTTAGTATAAGTTTTGTTTCGAATGGATGGAATCGTCTCGTGTAAATACACGCAACTTTAAGAAGTGTGTTGTATGTAGCAGAAGACGTTTACCAGGCTCGGATGTGTTCTTGGCCCGTATCCCAGTTGACCCTGATAGGCATTGACTTAAATATTACTAGCGTAAGGACCCGGCCAACGGTGCTAAAAAGCGTGCCAAATCGTTGGCCCTAAAATATCAGTTTAGGGCCAACGGGGACTCAGTTGTCTACGGGAGACTGAAGTTGAAAGACGTTAGCTGTCATTTCATAAAAATGCCGAATTTGTGTAGTAAAATGGTGCAAAAATTATGACCCAATAGTTAACAAGATCCATGGAATATCGTATCACCCGTAAATAATGATTGTGATGATTGCTAAACTCGTTATCAGAAGGATCAGACATCGTCGGTAACACGAAATAATAGTCTCTCGAACAATCACAAGCCTGTATTTCAGCAATGAACCAACAATCGTTACAAAATATCCGAAAACCTAGCAGATGAAAACGGATTTTAAATCGGTAACGCGGCAAGTTCGATACCACGTGTCAGATTAGGCACGTCCGTTCACTATCGCAGCCAAAAACAGAATGCATTTTACAGGTTCATCTGAAGTCCCAATGCCGCCGTCTAAACGCCCAGGTCCGTCGTCAGAGCGTCCAGGTACGTCGTCTGAGCGTCCAGGGCCCTCGTCGGAACGCCCTGGGCCGTCATCTGAACACCCAAGGCCGTCGTCTGACTGGGTCTTTTAGCGGAACTTCATGTTCCTTCATCCTCTTGTAAAAATGTCATAGTGAAAAGTAATGAAACAAAAGGTATGTCTATGTTTTGTGTTTATTTTTTGTAAACATTCACATCTTGTCCTATTGTCCTACATTAAATTAGTGTGACCTCAAAACGGTTCTGTCTATATTGAAATGTCTAAAATGACATCCCAATGTTGACTAACTTGGGTAGACAAAATCTTTATCTAGTTTTTCATGCCACTCCTGCAGTTGTAATTAGTCTATGATACTAAAATTTTACTATTCATCAAATAAATCTATACTAATTGTGATAACTTATTATTGAAAGAATTTGTTTGTAGGTTGTAGGATGTGGATAATAAAGTTATGCGTCTGATTATTTTCAGGTCTTACTGCTCGAGAAGAACGATTGCTGCAAAAATTAAGAGCTCAGAAACTAACTATTAAAAAATTGGCCAAAACATCATTAGATCTAGACAAACTGGACAACAGTGTTGAAAAATTTTGTTAGTGATGCAGCAAAAAATAAGTCTAGAAAACCAACTGGCAAGCGTTGGACCATGAATACCAAATTATGGGCGTTAGCAGTTTTTAAACGTTCGCCTAAAGCCTATCGCTATCTACAGTGGGCATTATCAGCTCCAAGTGTAAAAACTTTGCAAAGGCTACTTCAAAGTGTGCCTTTAGAACCAGGCATTAACAAAGGCTAATTACAAAAAGCTAAAGAAATGTTATCCGGACTATCAAATCAAAACATATATTGTGCTCTGCTATTTGATGAAATGTCGCTTAAAAAGAGACTAATTTATAATGAGCTCAGTGACAAAGTAAAGGTTTTGCAGACTATGGTGATGAGCGAAGTTCAAAACCGGCTGATCATGTAATGGTTTTTATGATTCAAGGACTAAAAAAAAATTTAAGTTGCCAGTAGCTTATTATTTTGTACAAGGCACAATTTCGTCATCAAAATTAATGGTCACCATAAAAAATGTTATTATTGCTACTGAAAGCGTAGGTTTTACAGTTGTTACAACAGTGTGTGACCAAGGTCCTGCAAGTGTAGGTGCACTGAGCTTATTGAAAAAGTTTGGTGGACAGTCTCAAGAAGACAATTACTTCAAATTTAACACTCAAAAAAATTCATAATGTTTTATATTCCTCATTTATTAAAATCGATTAGGAACAATTTTTATAATGCTGGCGTAATTGTGTGGGGACAGAAGAAAGGAAAGTGGTCTCATTTAATTGAAGCTGAGCAGAGAAACAAAAATTTTCTCAATTTCCCAAAACTCAATAAAAATATTGTAAATCCTACATATAAAATAAAAATGCGCGTTAAATACGCAGCACACGCGTTAAGTAATACCATGCCAGCAATTTTGCATATACTGGCATGGAAACACGAAACAGCTGCAAAAGAAATATCGGAAACAGCTGAAATTATAAAAGAGTTAGATAAACTTTTTGATATTTGCAATGGCCCTTCAGGATCCAAAGACATTAAAAAGGCATAAGAGAAAATGTCAGTAACTCTTCTAATCATATTGATATGTGGAAGTACTTTGGGTCAAAAATTGAGGAAATGAAGTTTCTGAAATCAGATTCCCAGCTACAATTAAAACATTTGAGATGTGTTAAAGGATTTAAAATATCATTAAAATCTTTGCATGATATTTGGCAGCTTTTGAAAAGATTAGATTTCAAATACCTCAATTTACGACAGTTAAACCAAGATTCCTTAGAGAATTTATTTGGAATGATACGACAACACAGTGCAACAAACAAAAATCCTACATGCTCACACTTTACAGCTGCATTGAAAACATTAATATTATCAGGGCTAACTGCACCGCACAGTTGTGGTTCCAATTGTGAAGCAGACACAAACCATTATCTTTTTAATTATAAAGATATTAATTATGTGATAAATATTAAACAAGAAAATATACCAGAAAAAAGCAACTAGTCTCATGTCGCCCTGACGGGATTCGAACCCCCATCCTTGGGAGTCCGGCCCAATGCACTAACCAATTATGCTACAGAGACCTATGAGGACACGTCGAATTTTTCTAGTATATTCACCGTTCTAAGTTTGGACCTCTCCTCTCTTAAGGCAGCAATGCCGACGACATCCGAACCCCAACAGGGCCCTTATTCACTATGACCACTTAGATTCCACACTTAAACCTTACCACGCATAAACCCCGTCAATATCGTATCTTGTCACGGTAAGGAATCTGGTCAACTCTATTCTGTAAGTCCCACCGCGCTCCAAGACACCTCCAAGACAAATTGTCTTTGGTACGTTATGAAGTCACGAGTGCGTTCGAAAACTAAACTTAAAACTTTAAGATTTTAAATTTATTACTTGCAAAATTTAATTTCACTAAAAATTAACCGTGATTTATTATCTTTATATTAATATTTAATCGTTTATATCATAACAATGCAATTTTAGTAATAACAAAGAAAAATATTACTCAATAATTTAAACAAACACGCAGCAAAACCAAAACGTTCGAATGTTTTTGAACGTTCCTTTTTACTTTTTTATTTCTTGTTATCGATTTTTACAATGAAAATTAATTGATTCAATTTTAACTGTTTATTATATCTTTATTACAAGAAAGAAATAATAATACTTAGTATTTCAATGGAAATATATACATACACTTCAAAACATTAATATTGTACCTACGAGTATATTTTGTTTGAAGAATTTTGATGTACTTGGCGGTATTTTATTTGAAGCGATTTGTTATTGTAAGTACCTAATCGTTTCTAATTTACTTACATAACCCCTAACATATGTCTTTTGCATTTGTTCCAGATTTAAAAGCGATGTAAAACTAAAACATCTTACTTCATTGAAATCAATTTGTTTAAAAATGTGATTCATAAGTGTAGATCAAGAATGGTCTTCGGTAGTTGCGTGCAAAATACTTACATAAAAGTTCATAATAAAATAGTTTTATAGTTACATGTGGTTTAATTCGATACAAAATTTACAAAATCTTAGTAATAGTAGATTATAATATAAATAGCTGACACTAAATTTCACTGAAATACTTAAAGAAAGAGATGGTGTTTAGAAGGTCTTTGGCCTTAGATACGTTATAGATTTATTTAAATAGTTTTTAGCACAAAAACAATAAATTTCTTCACAGTCACAACGATTCCTTGCAGATTCCACGTTGATTCCACGCGTTTCTAAAACGTGGAATTTTTGACAGTTCAAACCACGCGCAAGTCACGTTCATATCACACGGTTTCATTTAAGTGTCATAGAGAATACGAATTTTGAAAATGTCGTAACCATGTACGATATTGGCGTGGTTTTGAAGCAAGGAATCGCAAAGTGGTCATAGAGAATAAGGGCCCAGGAGGAATCCGGTTGGAGCGAAGTAGTTGTTAAGAAGAGGAAGCCCCAACAACCACCCAACCCGCCTGGCCAATCACGCAAAGCTAAACGGGCGGAAGCCCGAAAGGAAGCGAGAAAGGCGCGGCGACAGGCTGCAGATGGTAGCAGGCCGCGTGAAGCTGCCGAAGGGGCCGCAAAGCCCCACGATGCCCCCCACAGTGATGCGCTGACACCTCAAGCGGACAATAGTCCTGCTGAGGAGAAAGCTGCTCCTCAAGGGGCACCATCTGTCGCCTCGAAGCCAGCTGCCGCCAACGCATCGGAGCGACGTAAACCGGCCAGGCGGGGACACCGTGGGAAAGGGAACGCTACGCCCAACAAGCCCGTAAAAAGGAATCGCCCGGACGATTCCTTTACTCCGCAAGGCGGGGGCAAGCGCAGCAAACCCCATCCCTCCACCACCAGCTCCATCGCATACGCCGACGCTCTGAAATCGGACCTGAGCGTCGCGATTATGGTGGAGCCCTACCACGACCTTACCAAGGAGCAGGCTGAGGTAATCAAAGGGCAGGTGGATGGCTTGTTGGACGACGAGATCTTTGCTCCGAGACCGTCAAGCCATCCATATGTCGCGCCAGCATTTAAAGCGAACGCCTTCTATAGTGAGGGCGTCCTTAAATTCTGGTGCAAGGACGATTTCTCGCTCCAATGGCTCCATCGCACCACTGCGAGAATTGGTTCGCCACGACCAGGCACCAAGCTCGTTGTCAAGCGACAACGGGAGATCCCCAAGCGCGTTAAAACGGGGATCCTGGTGCCACAGTACGGACCGGACGACACGTTAGACAGGGTACGCCAACGTCTAACGTGTCAAAACACCCATCTAGGCGTGTCCAACTGGGCTGTCTACCACGCCGAGGAGCAGGAAGACAAAAAATGCCTGTTCCGCGTGCTTGGTGTCCCGGAGGAAGACGCCGAGAAACTCAGGGCAAGCGAGCGTAGAATTTACTACAAGCTGGGTAACATCTACGCCCGCTTCCTAGAGAATACAAGCACGCCTCCGCCGAACCCCAATGCACCTGGGGTGGTCACTAGTGACCTAGGCAGCGGCACACCACACCACACCGCACAAAACCCCACAAACCACCGACGACGCTAATCCGCCAAAAGGGGACCCTGGGGTAGTCTAACCCAGGGGTTACTTTGCCTTATAGCTTCTTAGATACCACAGACAACAAAGCCCAATAGACACCGCAGCCCACCTTTCACTACACGCACCGCGAGCCGAGCTCCGAGCCGTACCCATTCGTGGACAAACCCGTCATCGTCCACACATTACACGAGCGCCGGACGACGAGCGCCCGCCGCGCCGAGCCGCGAGCCGCGCACTGAACCGATAACCAATAGGTACATTCACACGCAGATTTGTCTGCGGACTTGTCGCCAGCGACAAGTCCAATCCAATATAACAATCTCGATTAATCGTACAATAATACAAAACAATAAATTAGATAGTATGTGATGATTTAATAAAACTAAATAGCTTACAATTATGTATTATTACCGGGGGTTGGCCGTGAGTCAACACGATGGCAATAAGCAGTAAAATAGTATTCCTTTAACAGTAATCGCTATTGCAAACTGCAATTTTCGCAAAAAGACCTGGGGGTTGGCAGTGAGTCGACACGATGGTATTAAACTGATAAACAAGTGTTCCCCGGGAACCACTTTGCGTTTCTGTAACTCGCACGTACAATACGTAAAAAATAATATTCCTACAATAGGAATAACAAATATTAGCCGCTAATTTAGTCTATAAGACAAAACAATTAATTTTCAAAAAAAAGTTCCCTTTATTGTGATTAACGTAGTTTTATAAACGACTTTTATAAATACCTAATTTTTTATTGAAATTAATTTATACACTAGTTTCGATAATTTTTCAAGAAACCCAACTATGCAGGTCGCCGAGCTCCACCAACAGCTCAAAACAAGCTCGTGATCCCGAACAAGCCACGTGCACCACCACAACAATGAACCAGGTACCACTTCTGATTTCTTCTGCTTTATGATTGTTGGCTTAAAGTCACAAATAATAAAGCTGTCTTATATTGGATCCACTTTGGATTCCCAATATATTTTACGACGAAACCTAGACAAACTTTTCCTCCGTCATAAAAAAGGCCGCAATAGAAAAAGAAAATATGTCCATAGCCATAAACAATCTTTTAGAATTAGGGGCAATATATTTTAGAATTAGGGGCAATATACCCGTGCTCCCCAAAATCTGATCAATTCTTATCGAGCATTTTCCTTACGCCAAAATCAAATAGTGGTCATCGTTCTTAATCTTAAACCTCTTAATAAGTTTGTACAAAAAAGTCACTATAAAATGGAGGACTTAGAACAGCTTCTATCTTAATGGCTACACGGCCACAATAGATTAAAAGGATGCTTATTTGGTGATTCCAATTGTCCCCAAATACCGTAAATATTTACGTTTTTAGTATGATAACGAATATTCACAAGTTTTAACACACGAGTTTTCTGCTTTACCTTACGGTTTATCTATTGCACGTAGAATTTTTACAAAGGTCATGAAGGAAGTGATTTCATACCTTATACGACAAGGTTTCAAATCAGTACTGTATCTTGATGACATTATGTGCCTGAGCGATACTTACCAAATGTGCTTAAATAATGTTATGGAAACCTTGAGAACTCTAGAGTGTCTGGGGTTTGTCGTAAACTATGAAAAAAGCCATTTAGAGCCAAAAGTTTAGTATTCAGCAGAGCTTGAGGTCGTGGCAAGTCAATCGTGTTATTTATTACACCTTTCCAAAATTTTGTTTCCTTAAAAACATTCGAATCGCAGTCTTTGCCATAAGCTCCAAACTCAATAAATGTAAAATTATATTTACTATCAACTACAGCCATAAGAACTATAGAAAAGAAGTGCTTATAGTTTAAAAACATTGATCCACTTTTGTCTGGCTTAATAATTCAGATGCGTTTCCCATCTACGGCGCCCAAGCAGTGAGGAAAATTTGCAATATCTTCAAAACCTTTTGCTATTTTAAGCCATTCCTTTTCTTGGGGCATTTTCATGTAAATCGGTGCAAGCTCTGACCATATATGAACGCATACTTTTCGTATAATCAGACTTATAGTTGTAACGATGCCATTTCGTTCTAGCCTTATGGATGGATGAAACCTCTATAATGGTTAGAAACTCCGTAGGCTCACTCTATGGTAATCAAATTATATTTTTATCTATTCTGTCTAAATTCAAATTTTCTCCGTTCCACGATTCCTGTTCGGCTCATTTTGACGTAATCTTACAGAAGCCAAACTATATTTTTATAAACCAACCATAATATATTTCTCTAAATACATCAGGAACCCGATACACGGGGTAAGCATAACTACCTACTTTTTTACTCATTATTTAGATTCAGTATTTATAACTAGGACTTTTCTATATCTTTGAATTTTTATATTGTTACAGTTCCTTATTCCCATTAATAAAAAACAAGTCTCTGTGAACGATACTTTTATTTCGTCCCATTTTATTAACGAGTGCGGCGGTTCCGACGTTCCGGCGAATGTGGTGCTGCCGGACTAGAAGCCCCGTCACATAGTTTTCTTCCCAATCCTGAATCTATATTCTAAGTCGGCCATTGAGTTTCCTATTGCAAGGTATCTGAAAAAATAAACCATTCTAAATAAAAAAGTCTTTATGTTTCCAACATTATTGGGATATAGATTTTTTTACAGGCAAATCATTGTTTAATAAGTGGCGAAATATGAGAGACTCGTGGATAAAGTATGAAAAAGAGCTAAACGAATGTAGATCTGGATCAGCTGCGAAAACCCTTCATAAATACGTTTATTACGATAACATGCAATTTAAAAAAAAAAATGTAAAAAAAGAAGAAAAGATGGATCAAGTATGAATAATAGTCCAATTATTAATGAATCTACAGCCCCCAAAAAACCACGCACCAACACAACCACAAACGAAGTCGACGAAAGGATGCTGAATTTTATAAATAAAATGGAAAACGAAAATGAGAGTCAGTCAATGTCTTTTTTCTAAAGCATTTCTCCTACCGTCGTTAGTTTTAGTGATGCTGATATAGAGGAATTCCAATTTCAAGTGATGTCAATATTACGAAATATTCAAAATAGAAACAGAAATACAAATTTCAATTATGATTATCAATATAACTCATCAAATGTCAATGTGCCCAGCATTCATCGTGCAGGACAAACAAGTTCCTATGAATTCAACACTGAAGTAGTTGTACTGCCGCAACAACGAGTCCATCCTTTAATAGCCGTACAGACACACAAACTTCAAATTATTCTGCTACTAGCTCATTTAATGTTTTGAGCCCGGATGGATCTACTTTGGATTTGGATTTTGCCGAATTAAACTAGATTTCTCTGTTACTTTATAAGTTTTTAAGAGTAGATTATAAGTACATAATAATTATAATTTGTAAGAGCAGCAAAAAAATATTGTAATTAAACGATTTGATTATATATGGCTTACTTACTTACCTTAAAGTGACGACCAGTCTTTCCGCTGCAGATATGCTACGCCGCATATTTGTATCTTTACGTTGTAGTTTGCTTTGCAAAATGTTTAGCAATGCATCAAATCAGACGTAAGAGACAATTTTGGGTACACCCTGTCTTAGAAAAGTTTTCAGAATATCTCAGAATGAATGTACAAACGTACATTCATTCTGAGATATTCTGAAAACTTTTCTTCGTAATTTCTTATTTCTTCAAAAAACACGTGGAATTCTCCTTTGTCTTCTCTGCAGGCTAAGACAGGGTGTACCCAAAATTGTCTCTTACGTTTATGAATTTGTTTCCGTCTCCACTTATATATTAAATACATAAGTAACACTTTATTTGTATTAGCCAAAGGTAACATTGTATACAGTTTCGTTGACAATGCTTTACAGAACTGTAACCGCCGCTTAACTCAGCTTTAAAATAGAACACGCGGCGTCGGTGCGGCGGCGGTGCGGCGCAGGCGCGGTTTTCATTCGTATACACAAACATGCGGTCCGGTGCCGGTGCGGATCCGGCGTCGTCTACATTAAGCCTTACAGTTACTGAGACTAACATAATCTTAGAGGAAATAAACCCATTAATTCCTACTGTACGTCAAATAAATGGGAAATAAATTTCTGTTGTACACGAGATGTTACTAACCATGATAGATGGAAAAGTGTGCAATGCTTTATCCGAAACTTCTTCATCAGTTGATGCAGACTACAGTAACATACTACAGTAGCAGATGACAGTTAACGTCCAAGTATTTAAATGATGAGAACAGAGCGTATACCATTGATCCAGATAAAATGGGTTTTGGCTTATCAACTCTTCATGCTTCTATCACTCTTCAATAAGAACCTTTGAATGTTTATTCCTTATTAGTTATCGATTAGATATTAAAAAGTGGCAAACCAGAGGACCAGAAGAGAAGGACTCTGTACGGCAAAGATCTGATGTAAGGTAGATGCACCTATTATGAACGCGGACCAATTTATGTACATTTTTTTAAATCACCTCCAAAATTAAGAAATACTTAAATTATTTTTTTCGAATGGCAACTCCAATAAGTTGTACCAACATTCTAAATGACAAGTCAACCATATTTGACAGCAATCAGAAATTTTGTTTCCGGCCATTACCATTCCTTATTCACACTAGTGTTCAGTGCTTACAAAATCATTTATTGGCTTTTTTACGCCTGGTGTAACATTGTTGTTAAAAATCATATGATTTATTGAAAAACTGATAATCTTTAATTAATTATACATACTAACCTAAAAGCTCATAGTGGTTTTAACTTTGAAATTTATTGCTGTTCATAATTGGTAATTTTTTTAAGCTTGTACCCAAATATGGAGAAAATGTCCATTAAGGGTATTTTTCAAACAAATTGTTTTTAATTCTTAAACTTGTTTACTCGTTTACCTTTATCTCTTTTTTTTTAATACGCTCCAAATTATGACTTAATCCAATTATGTACATTCTGTCCATAATTGGTGCAACGATTTTCTGATAGAATTAATTTTTGTTTTACTGCAGATATGGCATCTATAAAGCAATATTCAAAAGAAAAATGGCCAAAGCCTTCGAAGAAGTCAGAAAAGGGAAGAAAATATCCACCGCTGCCACGAGATACGGAGTACCAAGAATAACTCTAAGGAATAAAATTACAGGAAAAAGTCCTATTGATCGCACCCCAGGACCGAATACTGTACTAACACTGTACTGTGAGAAAGGCTGCTCGAGAGATAGATTTTTTTATTGTCTGAAAAGCACTTTCCAGTTACCACAGAACAATTACTTGATAGTGTACAAAAAATTATATCAGAAAAGAATATTGATTTTCAAGTAATAGGCCCGGGAAAAAATGGTATGCTTACTTTTTGAAACGACACCCAGATTTGTCAGAACGAACAGCGCAAAATCTAAGTAAAGCGCGAGAAGACGTTACAGAGGAGGATTTGTATTTGTACAAATGTAGGTATGTATCTTCTGCTTGCTTCCTACTACATTATTTTTTAATCTTTTTTGTATAGTACAAGCCTTCTAGGAATCAGTAGTAGGTAGCTATCGGTTCCAGTTTTTAGATCATCAATGTATAACGAATTACATAGTTCATAGTTATGAATTTCACTACATAAGGCTCCATTTATAGCTCATATCATACCGTACAGCATTTTAGTATGAACACCTATGTATTCAACATAAAAATTGGTGATTTATAATTAATAAAAACAAAAGAACTTTTTCAAAACTTATTGTTTTGACAGTTGATTGCTTTGACAGTTTTTTTGTGACACTATAACTTGCAGCGCAGATTAGATGTGACAAGCAAGAGCATGATGGGTTTCATTAATTTTTTTTCTTTAACTACTTAATTTATTGTTATTAATTAGGCTTAAAAATAAAGCAAAGTGTTCGGTCCAAACAGAACATTTTTGTCCATTTAGCACTTTTTAGCGTTTAAATAATTAAATATTACATTCATTTAATTGTATTAGCGTAAGCATATTTTCAGTTCACGTTCGAACGTCATACGTTGAGCGTGTGCTAATAAAACAAAACATTTAACAGTGAACAGTATTATCATTTTATCACCTCATCAACATATCAACATCAGCATCTCTAAAGTTGTCGAATATCTCGACATCTTTATGGTCCTTCGATTTAGTGATTGTGATTGTGTTTCTTGCGGTAGTAGCGAATCGGTCTGACCGGCCTCCCACAAGCGGGTCTCACCGGAAAGATTGAGAACTGGCGCATATATTACTGTAAGTACACGGTCACGAGAGCAACCAGACCATAACAACATCAGTTCGTTATCGAATCAACATTTTTATTAAAACAACAAGAATTAACATACTCAACCATGGAGGATTTACTGATTACACAAGAACAAATCATGGACGCTATGCAGAAGCTGCGAACCAACTTCAAAAAGGACGGTGCCGATCGGAAGACTGCCGTTTATATCAAGAGGCTATTGGATACTTTGGAATCTTATTGGCAAGAATTCCACAGCAATCATATCAAGGTACGGGATGTTTGTGATCCATCTCACCCCTATATAGCACAAAATCAATATGAACAAGTTTTAGAATTTTACAAACAAACGAAAGCTCTTATTCAAAACTACAAAGTTGCCGAAGATACGTCACGTCCATCAACGCCTTTATTACGACCAGCATCCTTGAACCCGTCAACATCGTCGCAAGTGAAAACGTTGCCTCAAGAACGTGGTACCAACAGCAAGCTTGATGACATGCTACGTAAGCAAAACAGTAATTTCAGAGCTTTAAAGCGAACTATTGCAAACATTGATCTCGATTTGTTAAATGAAAATTGGGAGCTACAAGATATTTTGAATATTTTAAACGCAAGATGGAATGTCATCGACACTCTTCACTGGGAGCTGGATAGTGACCTTGAGGGTCAAAATGAAATGTATGAGATGGAATTTTCAACAAACGAAAAAGCTTATAATGAAATCAAAAAAGCTATAAATCAGAAAATGTGGTCGACAACCCACCGAGAAAAATCTACTCCGAAGCTTGAGATCCCGATATTCAGTGGGAATTATCATCAATGGGTTCCCTTTAAAGACCTGTTCACAGAGTCTATTCATAATAATCGTTCCTTATCGTGTGCACAGAAAATGCAATTCCTAAAAAGCAAGGTGAGGGGCGAAGCAGAGCGGCTGATACAACACCTGCAAATCAGCTCTAACAACTACGCCGTTTGTTGGGATATTCTCAATAACCGCTATAACAACCCTAAGCTTATATTTACGTCACATCTGAACATTCTTATGAACCTACCCTCTTCGCAGCAAGTGTCCGTTAATCATATCAAGAAAATCCATAACACTACTTTAGAAAGCTTGAATGCGATAAGAAACTTGGGGGTGAACATAGACACCTGGGACCCCATGATAGTGCATATTTTAACTCAAAAATTGGATAACGAAACCCATCATAATTACGTCCAATCTTTGAAACAACCGCGTGAGTTGCCAAAATTACAAGAATTCCTAGATTTCCTGGAACAAACATTCACCTCCCTGGAATCATCTCGCAAAAAACAAGAAAATTACAATCCGCAAAAATCAAATAAAATTGAATATAACAATAATTATAATTCGAAGCCGTGGAAGTCAAACTACAGCAAACAATCATACGTCAGCAATCGGAGTGTGCCAGTTTCGCAACCCGCTAGCAACAAGGCGAATAACCTTACGAAGTACAAGTGCCCACTCTGCAACAATGACCACGGACTTTTCTACTGTCAAGAATTTCTGGATATGAACCCCCAGGCGAGGTGTAAAACAGTTACCAAATTAAACGTATGTGTGAATTGCCTATTCAGCCACAATGGTAAACAATGTTTTTCGGAAAGAAAGTGCCGAGAGTGTAATGGTACACATAACACCATGTTACACGATGCATTCACACCCCAGCAGTCAAAACAAAACATACCCGGTTATACCCAAAGAGCCCAAGGGTCGACTGGGCAAGAACAACAACGTAGCAACAGCAACTCCAACGTTACTCAACAAAATAACAACACATCGGAGATACTATTGGCGACAGCGATGCTCAAGGTCAAAGCCGCAGATGGCACATACAAAACCATGCGAGCCCTCATTGACCAAGGGTCACAAGTATCGATAATATCTGAAAATGCTGCTCAGCGCCTGGCGCTTCCAAGACAGAACTGCAAGGGAAGCATTTTTGGAGTAGGAGTAAAGGCTAATTCCTGTAAGGGTGTCATCAATCTGTCATGTTTGTCAACAGACGATAGTTACTCATTCGACGTATCAGCCTTTATTATGCAACATTTAATCAAACAATTACCAAACCAAACATTTCCAAAATTATCATGGCCGTTCTTAAAAAACATTCAACTGGCTGATCCTGACTTTAACGTGAGCAGACCCGTGGACATCCTACTAGGAGCTGACATATATTCCAACATTATTCTAACAGGAATATGTAGAGATGAAAACATATCACAATCATTACCGATAGCGCAACAAACGCGCCTCGGTTGGATACTTACCGGTAATACAAAAACATACCAATGCAATGTTATTTTAAATAACATTCAAAACATTGAACATTTTTGGCAAACAGAAGATATTTCAGAAGAATCGAATTTATCATCGGAAGATAATCACTGCATTAATTTCTATCAAAAAACAACAAAAAGAAATCAAGACGGTAGATATGAAGTCAGATTGCCGCTGAAGCCAGATTACGAGATATTAATTGGAAAGTCCAAAAAGAAAGCCATCGCCCAATTTATACAATTAGAACGAAAATTCAAGAAAAACCAAAACTTTGCTTTTAATTACCGATTATTTATAAATGAATACCTATCGCTCGGTCATTTGAAACACGCTGACACGAGTCATAGTGTAGAATGCTATTTACCTCACCACGGCGTCGAGCGCGCTGAATCAGCAACTACAGCACTGCGAGTGGTTTTTAATGGCTCGGGCAAAACTTCAACAGGTTCGAGTCTCAACGATGCAATGTTTTCTGGCCCGAACTTACAACAAGATCTACAGAGTTTAATATTAAAATGGCGACAGTTTGAAGTAGCTTTTACATCTGACATAGAAAAGATGTTTCGCCAAATATGGCTCCATCCGAATGACCAACAGCTACAAAAAATAATTTGGAGAGATGCTCCACAATCAGAACTAAAGGACTATCAGCTATGCACAGTCAGTTACGGCACTAAGGCAGCGCCCTATTTAGCTATGATGACGTTGAAACAGCTGGCCAATGACGAAAGATCAAATTACCCGAGTGACGTCATCAGGGCCTTAGAAGAATCGTTCTACATGGATGATTTATTACATGGAGCACATTCTGTCCAGTCAGCACTAAAACTAAAACAAAATTTATCTCAGCTTCTCAAGTCTGGTGGTTTTAACTTGAGAAAATGGAATTCAAACAAAACAGAACTACTGGAAGAAACAAACATTAGTCAAAATGATAACAGTTTTGAGTTTAAACACGCTGATTCAACAAAAACTTTGGGATTAAGCTGGAAGTCTAAACAAGATTTGTTCACATTCCAATCAAAAATCAACACATCACAACAAAAGGTTACTAAAAGAAGCCTGTTATCGGAAATATCAAAGCTGTTTGACCCCCTGGGGTGGATTGCACCTGTAACAACAAAATTGAAAATTCTTTTCCAAAAAGTCTGGCAATTAAATCTACAGTGGGACGACCAGTTACCGGATGAAATAAATATCGAATGGAACAAAATAAAATCAGATATAATGAACATAACAGAATTACAAGTACCTAGGTGGCTGGGAACAAGTCTAGGATGTCAAATAGAGCTTCATGGATTCTGCGACTCTTCGGAGAGTGCATACGCGTGTGTGATCTATAGCAGAGTTCTAAATGAACAGAAACCGCATGTGACGCTAGTCGTGGCGAAAACACGCTTAGTGCCGCGCAAGAAAGCGATTACTATGCCAAGATTAGAACTTAGTGGCGCATTATTACTAGCAAAACTGATGCAAAAAGTTAAGACTAGTTTAAGTAACTACAACATAGAGTTATATGGATGGTGTGATTCCACAGCGGTTTTAGGGTGGCTGAACGGGAACCCATCAAGGTGGAAACCATTTGTAGCGAACAGGGTCAAACAAGTGACCTCAGTTATGCCTCCAAACTGCTGGCGATACGTTAAGTCAGAAGAAAACCCCGCCGACTGTGCCAGCAGAGGGTTATTATCAAAACAGTTAAAAGAACATCCGCTTTGGTGGCACGGACCCTCGTGGCTCTCAACATTCAAAAAAGAAAACATAGAAAATACTATTCAATACACAACAAATATTGAAGAAAAACAAGTTTGCGTCATAACAGCCGTCGACGCGCCAAATGATATTATTCAGCAACTATTAAATAAGTACAGCGAATTAAACAAAGTAATACGGGTCTTAGCATGGATATTACGTTTTAGAACAAAGAAACAAAGCCCTATTACGCCATACCTAACATTATCAGAGCTGAAAAATGCAAAGTATCGAATCATAAACTACATTCAATCTATCGAATTCAAAGATGAAATCAAATGTCTTAAACATCAAAAATTTTTACCAAAAAGAAGCCTTCTATCTAAGTTGAACCCTTTCTTATCCGAAGATGGGATTTTAAGAGTGGACGGACGACTTGAAAATTCAAACATAAACATAGAAATGAAACATCCAATAATTCTACCCAATAAAAGTCGTTTCACTGACTTGGTTATCGATGACGCGCATAAGATTGTATTTCATGGCGGCGCGCGACTGACGTCATCATTTATACGACGTCACTACTGGATAGTTGGAGGAAACAGAGCCACTAAAAAGTTTATACGTAACTGCATCATTTGTCGTCGTAACCAACCAACAATTCAGAAACAGATTATGGGAGATCTGCCTGCATCCCGAAGCAACCCTTCGCGACCCTTCGAGCACACAGGGGTTGATTACACTGGTTATGTTGATATCAAGGCTAACAAAGGTCGTGGTATCAAAACATCGAAAGGATACGTGTCTGTGTTCGTGTGTATGGCAACAAAGGCCGTGCACCTCGAACTTGTGTCTGACCTAACTACATCAGCATTTTTGGCTGCGCTGCGACGTATGGCCGCGCGGCGAGGCGCTCCACGTCATATTTACTGTGACAACGGTACGAACTTCGTCGGAGCGAACCGCGTTTTAGAACAACAACTTCTATATCAACAAAAAGTTTCGACGGAACCTGACTTTATCACCGAAATAACAAAAATGGGCATTGAGTTTCATTTTAATGCACCATCGTGGCCGTCAGCCGGAGGACTTTGGGAGGCTGCGGTCAAGAGTCTCAAGTACCACATCAAGCGGGTGATCGGCGAGCAAAAGTTAACTTTTGAAGAATACTCCACCATTCTAGCGCAACTGGAGACCTGCTTAAACTCTAGGCCGTTATGTGCCTTAACTGAAGATCCTCAAGACATGAACTTTTTAACACCGTCACATTTCTTAACCGGAACAGCTGAAGTAACAATTATAGAAACAGAACATGACGCAAGAACAAGATGGCAATTAACAGAAAAACTTTTAGGAGATATCTGGAAGCGCTGGAAACACGAGTATCTGACTCAGCTTACTGTCAGGAATAAGTGGAAAGAAGCAAAACCAAACATAGAAATCGACAGTTTAGTGACGATTCAGGACGATATTTACCGCCTGGCAAGTGGTTAATGGGCCGAGTCACGGACTTACACCCCGGGAAGGACGGCTTTGTCCGAGTCGTCACGATAAAAACAAAAAGTGGATTTATGAAAAGGCCTGTCAGCAAGTTATCTATATTACCATTGCAAGATACAAACAAAGAAGAAATAACACCTAAAGAAAACCGGAAACGTCCAAAACAATCATTTATATCACTAGCAACGACGTTAATTTTCTTTATGAGCCTCGTATTACCATCTCAAGCTGCGTACAACATCAACACAATACAGAACAATCAATCGCTGTACTTCGATCCAATATCCAACATTCAACTCATACAAAGTGATTGGAAACTTATTATTTATTATAATATGGAACCGTTTTGGGAAGGCGCTCAAGCATTAAACAAATACCTAAAACATATGGACAATGTATGCACTAACATCAGGAGTGACTCACACTGTGACGCGATATTACTACAGTTACGTCACAGTCTCAGCGAACTCGAGTACTACAATCATATGTTGCTGGGTAAGCAAACTGAACAGGGCAGACAGCGTCGCCGGCGCCGGGGGCTTATCAACGGTGTCGGATATATCGCCAACTCTCTATTCGGGGTACTCGACGACCATTTCGCAGAAAAGTACGAGAAGGATATAACATTAGTGAGACAAAATGAACAACATCTGGCGCATTTATTTAAAAATCAAACTTCAATTATTGAAGCTGAATACAATATGATCAAGAGAATGGAAGATGTAATGCGAAAACAACATAAATATATAAACCAGAATTTAAACTCCTATAACAACAACGTTCAAACATTAAAGGCGAAGGTAGAGAAAATGTCAGAGGTCAACGATTTTACATCATCCGCAATAATTGCTGACAATCTCATGTTAAGCTTGAAGAGCATACAGGACATGTTGATTGACACTGTAACCGACACCTACCACGGAAAATTTAATGTTCATCTGATAAGTCCCACGCAATTGAGAAATGAACTTAACACTATATCTGGACAACTATCAAAGGATTTGACATTACCAATAACAAACATTCAAATTGATTTCAACAAAATATATCAATTCTTACAAGTTCGAACCAAGTTAACACAAAAATTTATGATTTTCGAAATTCGAATACCTCTGGTCAACAGAGATACATACGATATGTACAGAGTGATACCCATTCCAAGAAGGATTACAAACGGCAGCGTGCACATTATTCCTGTGGCAAAATACATCGCTATTAACCTCAACAAAGACACATACATAGCGATGACATTCGATGATATACACGATTGTATTTCCTATGAGACGAGAAAACAGCTATGTCATTCAAAACATCCAATTTACAAAAGAAAATCAGATGAAGACTTATGTTCGAAAAACAAAATAAATAACCAATGTCAAACAAGCATCGTTGAGTGCAAGAACGAGTTCATCGAATTAAACACATTAAATAATTACTTATTTATGTGTTGCGGCGTTTGTAATGTAAGAATACTATGCAACGATCAAATTACCGCTCAACAGCTGACCGCCGTCGGTGTCATCGCACTCGAGCACGGCTGCGCGATCAAAAGTGACGAAATGACAATTTACGCGCATAAGGAATATACAAGCGAATTAAAAACAAACCCAGAGATTTACACCCCGGAAATTGCTGCTATAAACAACATTATTAACATTTCTATTCCGTATATCGAAGACAGAGATAAAGATTTTAAAGATTTTCACACCAACATGAGCGATTTAAGTGAGCGTATCACGAACATGAAGAATCAAGAGGTCATCACCGATTCTTTATCTTATCACGACATACATCATTATGCTGTTATATATGTGCTAGTGGGAATAGCAGCAGCGGTACTGATTGCATTTGGGTGGAAGCGATGCACCCGAAATAGGAATGCATCTGTTATTACATCAAGACCAGCATCCTGCGACATGGAGGCAGCATATCATCGGTCACCCCCCGCGAAGCCACCGCGATCTGTTCAGACTCTTCCTAGCTCAAGTGTGCAGACAGACTACTAAAACAGGGCTGCGTCACCACGACCCCGCAAGCTTTTATTTACTTTAAATCAAGATAATTAATATTTTTTATAGGTTTACTTAAAATTATCTCAATATCTTTTACACTTTTTTATTGTTTTTTCTTTGCTGGCCGGGAAGATGTTCGGTCCAAACAGAACATTTTTGTCCATTTAGCACTTTTTAGCGTTTAAATAATTAAATATTACATTCATTTAATTGTATTAGCGTAAGCATATTTTCAGTTCACGTTCGAACGTCATACGTTGAGCGTGTGCTAATAAAACAAAACATTTAACAGTGAACAGTATTATCATATTATCACCTCATCAACATATCAACATCAGCATCTCTAAAGTTGTCGAATATCTCGACACAAAGAATCGCCTTTCAAAATAAGAAATTACGTGCAATGTTCTAATCAAATATTACGTCAATTTAACGGTGCGTTCGTAATGGTGTTGCCCCTCTTTCATTTAATTATTTTTATGATTAAATATAAATCCGGGGTTCAAAAAAAAAAAAAAAATTAGAAACGATAGCTTAGAAAATAAGCTTTCAAATGAGAAAGCTTTCGTAAGAGATGCTTGCCAAGTACCACTTTTCAACCGTCTCCTTTTGTCTTATGAAGAAATGTCTCCATTTTGTAAACAATTCTTCCCACAGATACCCCCCTGCCCGCTGAAAAAAAAAACTGAGTAAAATCAAACACATAGTTGACCATCTGCCAACCAACTGCTGCCACACCCCGCCAACCACAGCGCCTGCCCGGTGTTTGTGCGGAAATGCCGCAACCCCAGAGCCAGCCCCGTTGCCAGGACCGCCCGCGCCCCAGGAGCACGAGATGGCGCCCGCCTCGCTCATGGCGCCAGCAAACGCACCCGTAGCCCGCGGCGCGACTGCGCCATTCACACGCCGCCTCCGCAAGAAGAGGGGGACAGGCCAACCAAATATTATTTTTCGACTGAATTTGGGACTGAATTTGCAGCATCATGACAGAAAAAAAGGACCAGAGATCAGCTTCGGTTATATCTTGCCAGCGGTTTAGCCGTGAATGAGGTTTGGGTTCTGCTGACCGCTGTAAGTCTCCGGCGTATCTGTTAGTCTCTTGAATTATTAAATTAATGATTTGTTCGTCCCGAATCCTTTTGAAAATCTCCAGTGGAGTTAAGCCTTCGGTACAAAAGGCACGATAAAGGTATGAAGAAATATATATGTTATTACCAGATTTGTAACAACTGTAACCGTGCTATAGTTTTATATCAAAAGTCCATACTTTTTCCAAGTAGCGCCTTAAGCTTGAGAAATGAGACAAGTAAGACATGTCTGATACTTTAAATCACGCCCCAGCGCATAGTTAAACCATCTGTGATATTACTTGGGTGAAATATGGATAAGAAGATTAAGCATTTGTAAATTACTACATATTTATTTGAAGCTGCTAAAGTAATCGCGAAAGGTAATCATTTCACACAATTTTTACATTTGGACGTTAATCAATGTAGGATAGAACCAATTAAACTTTGTTGATGTTAGGTACCTACATAGTGTAAATACATTACGAATTTTGTTATCAAACCAGTTAGTTCGGAAACATTTATTTCTATAATTGATTATTTTCAGAAAGTAGCTTGTAACGTTGCACGTAGGTACATATTTATTAATAAAGAACTTAAATTTAGCCATTTACATTTAAAAGTAAAGGCTGATTTATGATTTATACATTTCATTTTAATATTTATTACAAGGGACTTTATTTTAAGGATTACTCTGACGCTGCGTATCTCGCGCTCCTTCGTCATGAGTCACCTCCAACAATTGTCACAGAGAAAGACCAATCTGGTTTGATTTGAATAGATTTTGAAAGCGGAACATCTGTGGGGTTTTTTTACTATTTATTCTATTTATTAATATATAAAATATTATTTATATGTCGGTTGTCGGCGCCCGCGCCGGTTAGCGAGAGCGTCATTCACCAGTCCTCACCTAATTCGGACGACGAACGCACGTCGCTTTGCGCTTGAGTTATCTCGTTGTTACCTCGTGTGTTTACGTTTTTCTCAGTACCTATCATAATACATCTATTGTGTACGCCAGCCACCGGCTTCTCCTTCTGTATAGCTGTGCTTGTTGTAATAAACTAGTGCTGTGTTTGACTTGCCTTACCACCTAGCAGCAAGTAAGTAAAAAAAAGTCTACATTGGGAACATAACCTATTCCCACACATCCAATTATCCAAATGAACGTAACAAAGAATGTGTTTTATTTTGTTGTAGACGGGTGGTGGCAAACCATATTTCATCCCACCTGATGAAATCTTAGAAAAAGTGACAGGTGTTTTGGGATCCACATGTAGTGGGTGTTCCCGCCAGGGGCGTGACGTACTGACTCATTCTCTTATTCACGCATTCGAACCGCGACGGAACGGTGGCGCGGACGCCTGTCGCCATTGTACAAGTGTGTATTGTATTGCTTTGACCCGCGCACGCCACGTATACTCAATTACGTTCTACTACCTTTCTCAAGATATCTCTCTCTCTACTATCCCGGCCGGTGACTAAGTGTATTTAGCGTGGGTGAAATCCCCATCAGTGCGTGAGTGACATTCTTCAGATCAGTGCGCGTTTTCGTCAGCTCATCAATTCCGAATCTCAACCAGCTCATACTCATCTCATTCCACGATCAAAGAACCGTGTGACTACCAGCACATTGACGAGTTCTCCGTCCCATCATATCGCGTAAGTCACCAATCCTCATACTTTCCAGTTATTCCTCATCTCATAGCCTTCTTCATAATCTTCATACTGAGTAAAAAGTACCCACTTCTCAATAAAAATATAGGCTCGTAATTGTCTGCCCATTTAGTACTAGAATAACACAGAATTACTCAAATTAACTCAGCTCATATCCTTATTTTATCAAACCCGAACCGGACACCGGTGTCCAGAGAACAATAGAATATAGCAATTGTGTCTCATAATTGAACGGTTAAAATTATCACACCTAGTTTGTTTATTTAGAATAGGCACCGAAACAAGTACCTACTTACTCAGCTCGCATTTCTCGAACATTCCAGATCAATCCCCAACATACCTACTTCAAAAAAAAAAAAATTTTCTCGTTCACTCGATTTATCTGCCCATTTTGTACTCATATTCAATTAATTCCCGAAGTGTATGGAATTAGAATTTGTTTACTTACTTACAAGACTATTTTACACATTGTTATTTTATAGCAAGTACGGCCGACCCGTGTTGATATTGTATTGGATACCTACCTATAGTTGCTCGGCTCACCGCTTAGCGTCGAAGCTACTCAGCTCATAAGTTTTTACACGTCGTACATACATATTATTGGTAGTAATAAAAAAAAATATCTAAGTTTAGTAGAAGCGTATAGTAGCGTAATAATAGCGGTAAAATAGTAAAAGCCCTCAAATTGCATTCACATATGTTTTCTAATCTCAAACTAAAAAAAAAACTCAAAACTTATACTCAACGATTTTTACTCAAATAGATTTAGTGATAAGTTCTTTCGAATCCTCAAGTTATTTATCATTGTTATATCGATTGTTCTTTCGAATTCGTGCTAATTAACTTACCTACTTACCTTACGTATAGTTGTACTTTATTGTGTACCAAAATACAGGGTAACAAAAATATTTATTTTCTCATTTTTTTTTCATAATATTGGGTTGCTGTCAATAAAGTCGGCCCAGCACTTTTGAAATATACAGGGTTACATTTTTTTTTCATCAACTTTTTCTTCTAATTTCGTTTTGATATCTCTAAAGTAATTTCAGCACATTTCTCAATATACAGGGTTAACTTAAATTTTTCTCATCCAATTTTTTTTATACATTTCGGGTTTATTATCTCATAGTGTGAGATATAGGATCGTTTTTGGCTCATTAGTGATTATACAGGGTGTCATAAAAATATTTGTTTAGTTTTCTGTTTTATTTTTGCTTATCATTAAGTACTCAATTAAGTTGGGTTTTTAGTTAAGTTTCGGCCCACATATCGATACCTCTGGGCTCAAAGGGCGTAAAGGACATTTGGTCGTAAAAGAACTTTTGACACAGTCTTACTTAGTTTTTAATTCTCTATCGATTTGTATATTTCGTTTTGCAATATTCGCCAAAAAATGCCCTTTACTACCCACAATTTTTGTAACGCAAAGCATTTTTTTTTTGAAAAATCGTTACTTAAATAACAATACGCCACTAAAACATAATTATCATGGTAGTAAAGCAAACTATTAACTATAAGTTATGGCTGTACAACACTTTTTTTTTACGATTGTCCTATACGACCTAACTATGATCCAAAATTATAATTTAATTATCCTTTACTACCAACAACATTTATGGATAATGGGCGTAAAAGTTATAAATTTGTTTAATGTACTGAAACGCTTAAAACAACGTATTTATAATGCTTAATTGTCTTTTACGGCCTTGTTAGTTATGTAGTTTGTATTAGATTTTAAATGCATTCAAAACTCTTTCAAAGCATCTTCTTATGCATTCAAAAGTTAATTATTTTTTTCAAGCAAATAACTCATTTCAGAATAAGTGTACCTAGTCTCTTATTCAGTTTATCTGCATTTTACTTATCATAAAAATATTAGCATTTTACTTATTTAAAAGCAATCTTAATTTTAGTAGGTCCTTACATCTTAATTAAAGTTTTTATCTCAAATTCAAAAATATAAAGGTAATCTCTGTAAGAAATTATTCACTACATCCTTTTAGCAGTTAAATATAAAGTTGCACTGTCATTTAATGTCTTAACAAATAATATTTTTGTTGTTCATATAAAGGTCGTAAAGTAAGTAGAAGTTAACGTCTAAATATTATACCACCATTCAATGCTATAACCTTAGGCTATAACTAAAACTCAATAGTTCTTACCTTACTGAAAATAGGTTGTATTCTTCACATAAAGGTTTTAAATTTCTAGTCCTTTACTACCCAAAATTATATTAGAAAAAATATTACGTGTACCTTACGCTATAAGTTTGGAGTTAAGGCGATACTCGAAAAAAATATGCTGAAGCGAGATAGCAATGAGAAAACGACGCGCACGGGAGCGAGACCGATTTTGCAGATTCGGCAAATAAAACACAAAATCACTTCGTATTAAATAACTACAGCGATAAAAAAAAATGCTTCTATACGATCCTCAATATTATTGGTGTCCACTTATTAAACCAATTTCCAATAGTGTAAGTAACCCCATTTAAGAATAATCTTGAACTTTCGTATTTTTTAGAGGTCTTTTCGAAAAGAAAAAGTGTCTAGGCAAAATCATAAAATCGTGTTTTTGAAACTATACGAATCTAGATAAAGGTATGAAGAAATACATATGTTATTGCCAGATTTGTAACAACTGTAACCGTGCTATAGTTTTATATCAAAAAGTCCATACTTTTTCCGTGTAGCGCCTTAATCTAATCTTTAGAAAACTATTAGTGTTCTTTACGACCTAAGTTTGTAGTTAATGTGAGCTTTACACCCTTGACTTGATCTTATATTTAAAACAAAATGTCTGTTAAATCAAAAACAAATATAACTTGAATTACAACGGCGCGGCTTTCTCCTTCTAATTTCATAGCATTTGCAATAGTTAGAAAGGGACACTGTTCGACCGAGTTGGCACCGCAGCGCGGGTAATAGATTGGTGTGAAACGGAGGCGCTTTGAAAATATGGGGTAATGAAAAGTTGACTTTGTATCGATGAATTAAAGTTCATATTTACGATATACTTTCTGTACTTTGCTAAGTCGCCGTCAGCGGCCGGCGCGCTTTGACAGGCACTGATAAGATTCGACTGTTACTATCATACAATTCTCGGATGTTTTTTTTCACCTCAACTTTTATAAGCGTAACGAAATTGTGAAAATTAGTGAAAACAGTGATGATAATAACATTACACTTAGTTCTTTAATAAAACGTCGCCAACAAGTTGCTGCTTTAGCTGCATATTATTGAAAAACGTGGAGGTAAGTACTTACAAATTTTCGCGCAGCATGCGGTGTCGATAGGGGAGAGGGCGGCAAATTGCTTCGGCAAGTTGTCGAGGGTTTCGGCGTCATCCTGGGGGGTTCGGTACAAAGCCTTAATGGTGCTGTACCGAGGCACTTACATCGCCACGGTAACGTATGCTGCTGCTTGCTAGTTCGGGCGCGCGTCACTGCACGTGGTGCGGTCCGCGCACTTCTGCGCACCCAGAGGCCCGCCTTGATCCTTCTGACCAAGGCGTATCGCTCGACGAGCACTGTCGCATTGCCGGTCTTGGCTGGCGTTCTTCCGGCCGACCTCGAGGTAATTCGTGCGGGCAGACTAGGCGAGGCACGCGAGTCCGGGCTTACTAAGGAGGAGCTTCGAAGCGCCAAACTCAGAACAACTGAGTCCGCCCTTGCCGAATGGCAGGAGCGTTGGGACACATCGGATCAACGGAGGGAGTTACACAGATTTTTCCCGGAGGTGTCGGGTCGACTAGAGGCAACTTGGGTCCAGCCTGACTACGAAGTTTCCCAATTACTGACGTGTCATGGTTGTTTTAGGGATAGGCTTCACCGGATGAAGCTCACGGACGTGGGGTCCTGCTACTGTGGGGAGTCGGAGGTAGAGGACGTACACCACGCGCTGTGGGAGTGTAGCTTATACGGGGAAGAGCGTAGGGTTCTTTTAGACGGCGTGAAGGTGCTTGAGATCGGTCCGGTCTACTACCGCGATCTCGTTGGCTCTGAGGCGAACTTCAAGCGGCTACGGGACTTCGCGCGTAAGTGGCACAGGATTCGGAGTGGACTCGAAGTCAGGTGAAGAGAGAAGAACCGAGGCGAAGAAAGAAGCAATAGTGGGCACGTTGCGACCTGGAAGGCACCGAAGGCGTAATTGTGTGCGTCCGCCCCAGAAAGGGGAGAGGGACCATAGGGACAAAGGATACAGATTTAGAAAATATTTGTAGGGAGTCAAGAAAGTGGGCGCGGTGGAGGCCATTCCGCGCGCATTTCCCGCTGCTTCGACCTGCATTACCAAGAGGGTTCGTCAGGTCATGAGTAGTTGGTGGGTTTGGTCCAATCGTCCACTTCGGTGCCGACCGCCGTACCGTACACACGTGCCGAAGTGCCCTCCGCGAATTAAATTCTGAAAATTATTTTTCTTGGATTTTCGCGCTTTCCACTATATTTAGTTCTATGTTCTTGTTTATTGTGATTATTGACACCGTTTATTCCTTATTCCTGTAATTTTTAAGTGCTATTTTACTGTGTTTTGTGTGTGAGAAAGTGACTCGGTGTTGGCGATACCACCCTCGGGATTGCAGCCCCCTGTGACTTGCCCCAGGATCGGGCTGAGAGCAGGCGTGGGCTCATCCAGGGAGTACCCCCCCCCCCCCTTTTATATACTTTTCTAAATACTTTCCTAGTTTTAATTTGTACATTTATTACAGACCCGAGCTGCCCCGTTTTGCCCACCGGAATCTCCAATCGCCGTGTTCACATTCAACTCGGCTCTGTGCCTACTATAAACCGAATGAAAATATTTAGCAAACTCCGCAGCACATTGTTCGCCAGTCAAAACCTCTCCATTCATCATAACTTTTTGTTTATTCTTTTTACCTTTTTTTGATTTTACGTAATTCCAAAACTACATTGGATCCCTTTTGAGATTATTTTGTAAACATTTCATATGCTGATTATGTGTATCTTCTAAGATAGTTTTTATTTTAGCCCGTAACTCCGCGAATTTTTTATAGTCTGATTCTAATTTAGACGTTTTATATTTTTTATGAAGTAGTGCTTTTTGTTTAATTAAACTAATTATTTCTCCTGTGTACCATTCAGGATACACATGACCAGAATTTGTCCCTTTACTTCGCTTTTTCGGTAAACACTAGTCAAATATTGAATAAAATTCCTTATAAAAATAATCTAAACTTTGTTCTAAATCTAATGAGTAAATTGGGGTCCAATCAATGCTCCATATTAATGAATATAAGAGATTAAAATCCGCTTTATAGAAATTCCATTGTAAGCAACTTTTGTCCATGTGAAAGGATGCAGACTTACCTGTTCGGATGTTGTGGTACCCAGGTATCGTCACTGCCACTTCTAGTGGCGGGTGTTGTTTATCTACGCCTACCAGGCTAGTTTTTGATGAATGCACTTTCACACAATCATCCCAATTAAACGAACATAAAACCAAGTCTAATGTACGATTGTTAGAGTTAGCAATGTTGTTATACTGAGCGAATCCACAAAATGCTTTAAAGTATTCAAAATAATTTGTCACATTTGACGAGCACGAATAAAGATTAAAGTCACCGATCACAATGATATTTTCGTATCGAGAACTAAATTGTTCTATCATTTGAAACATAACTATATACTCGTTATCACTACTACCAGGCGGAATATATACAATACACAACAAAAACAAAAAACGATTTCGTAAGAAAACGGAAGCACTGACTAATTCAAAGACATGTTTGTCAATGTTTACGCTACTCAGTCCGTGCACTGGTCGCAGCTCGAAGCGCGGTGTGGCCACGAGACACGCGCCGCCCTGTTTGCGGCCATCCGCTCGATCGCTTCGCAGGATGGTGAAGCCCGGGGGAACTAACTCCGCGTCGTGGATTGAACTGTTACATCCGGTTTCGGTAATGGCGTATAAATCTGAATTTGATATTGAGATGCCCGTACAAAAATCTTCCGTTTTAGTTCTTAACCCTCTCACATTTTGATAGTATATCTCAATGGATTGACCTGATTTCTTGGTTTGTATTTTGTTTTTGCTGCGACTGGTTGCGTGTATCACTCCTTGATTTTCGAAACCAAATCCATTCGCAGAATTCTACATTTACGGGCCAACTTTCTGGTTTACATAATATATCATATAAACTTTCTGGAACTCCGATGATAAACGAGGCATAATCTCGTTCTGTCTTATGTTGTATTTTCTCTATTTTAATTTGAATTTGCTCGCTGTATAAACTTTTGACATATCTCTCTAAATTAGTTTCCGTAGTGTTTTTATTTAGACGCCATACGTGTAGGTATTTTTTGCGTTCGGTTCCCTGAATCTCATTCACACTTGATATTCCTCCTTTTTTCACATCACTGTTGGGGTACCTGGCTCTTTTCCTGTTAACAATCTTCCAACCTTCTTCATTTTTGGAACTTACCCTTTCTGTTTTACTGTTGCTCATTTCATCACTTCTTATAACCGCCTTAGTCTGAATGGTAGCCTGTTTCGTGGCCACACATTCCTTATCATTTGCTTCACTTGTGATGCGCTTCTTTACGTTTTGCTTTACCGCATCCACAAATGACACTTTGGGCACTTTTGGTATGATTTGCAGGGTATTTGACGGCAGCCCTTCATTATATGTTTTATCCAAATGTATATTTTTCTCTGTAAGCTCATCTATTGTGTTTTCAAAATTATTAATTTTATTCGATTTTTCCTGCACTACCTTCAAAATGGTTTTTACTTCTTGTAGTTCTTTTTCTGTGTTTATGAATTTGGTTTGCAGTAAAAAATATTCCTTCAATAGTTCATCAAATTTCATATTCATCTCCCGTCGGAACTCCTGTAACTCTTCAAGGACTTTGCATTCATTAGTCGAAACAATGATTTCGTTGTTATTGGAACGACTACCTCGCTCAGTATTTACAAAATTACTCGGAGTATACGTGGTGTTCATGATCACTTTGTCACGGACTGGTGTTCCTGAGTTGTCCTTCCTCGGGATAGTTCGAATACATTCGGGACAGATCCACGTCTCCTTATATTGTTCCGTAAGAGAATTAAAACTTTCCACCGTGAAACCTAAGCACTTCAGATGATACAGCTTCTTACATGATTGTTGTGAACATTCCATGTACAAAACATCGTATATCGGGGCCTCGCAGCCAGAACACTTCGTCACCATTTGTGTTTAATATCAATATTTTTAAACGTAAGTAGCAATTAACTGTCACACTTAATACACATCCGACCGCTATGACGTCGCGCGCGTAGACTACTGTGTTAATTGTGTCGTGCATATTTTTAGGTTACTTTGTAGGTTAGTTTTAGCACCACGTGCTCCCACATGGTGACTTGACACTAGCGTGACAGTGACGTGATGTTGACGACTGCCTGTCAAACTGGGAACGAGTGACACTGACATTTTCCGGCACTTCCGGTGAACTGTCATTTTTGACAGCTTTCTGTCAGGCTGTCATAGTCAAGTGTGATAGTCGTGACACTAGTGACATTTGTGACGTTGCGGTGACAACCTGACGCAGACTGTCATATTTGACACTATTTTGACACTTGACAGCTGTGCTGTAATTTTTGTTGTCTGTGAGTGTTAATAGTCCGGCCTTGTAAACTTTTTCGAAAATTTATATTTTTAATTTAATTTACGGACGAAGAAGAATTCGGCGCGCAAGATTGGGACAGGAGGACCAAACGGCCCCTAGCGACGGAATACGGGACCCCATGCTCAAGCGAGGCGGACTCCGGACTGGAAGGTGGACGGGACATGACAAGGTGAGCTCCCGGCAACTGTTGGCGATGGCTAATAACGCGGTCGCTTGATTTCACGGGTTGCTGGACAGTCCAATAAAATGAACAGGGCGGACATTACATCGATTAACACACAACTGGGAATGATTTTGGAGATTGTGGGCCACCTAGGCCTTATTGCAGAACAGGACCGCAGCGCTATTGTGTCCGCTAAGGCTCGCGCCGACACCCTGGACGTGGTGGTGTCGAGAGAGCAGGAGCGGGCCACTAGGGCTGAGGAAGAGACGACCCGGGCGAGGGCGGAGGCCGTGAGGGCTGCCGCTGCTTCGTCCTGTTCGGTTCCAACGGAAACTCCGTGGAAGACGGTGAGCTACGCCGCTAAGGTTAAGTCCGGTCCGGTGATGGCGGTATACCCGGTTGAGGAGGCTACGTTTAAGTCCTCGGAGGAAACCAAGAAGATTCTGAAGACCTGCATAGCCCCCTCCGAATTGCAGATAAAGGTGGACAGGGTCAGGCGTGTTGGGAACGCCGGCGTTGTCATACAGACCCAGACTAGGGAAGACATGGCTAAATTAAAGGCCGCCCTACCACCATCACTAAGGGCCAACGACATCAAGGGCAAAGCCCCGTTGGTTGACATACGCGACCTAGATGGGAAGGACCCGGACGTGGGCGCTACAATGTCGGCCATACATGAACAAAATTTTAAGGGCGACCCAACGTGGACCGTTAAAAAAATGAAGAGCGAAAGCAAATTGGCCTTCAGAAAGAGCCGATGGGGGGGGATACTTCGGCCATGATACTGGCGTGCAGCCCGGGGCTGCGTAGAGCATTAGTTGAAAAGGGCCGACTGTACGTAGGATGGGAAGTCTGTCGTGTAGAGGACTACACGACGGCGGTGTTATGCACGAAGTGACTAATGTACGGGCACAATGAAAGGAGGTGCCGCCAGGACGGGCAAGTCTGCAGTAAATGCGGGACTATAGGCCATAAAGCGGAGGACTGCAAGAGTGAGACGATCAAGTGCGCAACTTGCCACCGCTTCGGCCATAAGGAGGCGAACACTCATATCACTGGTGCCAAGGACTGCCCCGCACGCGTACACGCGGAGCGTCGGATGGTGGAGACAACGGCTTATTAATGGCTCCGTCAAACTCATGTACAGTCGGCCAGATTAATTTAGGAGGGGGACAGCTTGCCTCACAGGAGCTACCGATAGTCGCGGAGGAGATGGACGGGGCCTTACCATCAACTGTAATGCAATTCATTGTAGGTTGTGAGAGGGGGATGCTGCCATATGGCGCGTCTAGCGGTGTCCCGCTCTTACTACCTGAAAGCTACCAAAAATGAATCGCATTACAGTTGATGGTAGGCCTCCTGGACGTAGTTCTGATCCAAGAACATTACGCAGGTTGCGACTGGATCGCCGCGAGCAGCGTGCTGCAGTGCGGCGAGGTGCCGCAAGCGTGCATTTATGTCCGTCGTAAAGAACTCCCATGTGCCCTTTTACACCATCTGTCGACCACACACTGCACAGTGTGTCATGTTCTTACCGACGAAGAAGGGATTTACATGGTGTCTGCGTACTTTCAGTACAGCGATGACATAAATGCGCACTTGGAGCACCTTGGGGGGGGTACTAAACACCTTGAAGGGTAAACGAGTAGTAGTAGGAGTAGACTCCAACGCCCATTCTCCGATGTGGTACTGCGAACCGCGGCAGTATACTGGACGCGGGCCAGACGTCACCCACCGCCGAGAGAGCATGGAAGTGATACGCTGGGAGTGTTGACGAAGCCATGCACAGCCTTATGTATGAGCTGTGTCCGGACGACGATCTGTCCAAGGACACGGAGTGTAACCGGCAAGTGCGATTTTGGCGTCGCTAATACTTTCAGAAGAGGCGCCGCCCCCGACCGATGACGTAATTGAAATCGTGAAGGACTTGCCTAACACCGCCCCGGGAATGGATGGGATCACCGCTCGGATTATCAAGCACGTTTGGGCAGCCGCGTCGGTTGAGTTTGCAGAAGTGTTTAGGCGATGTGTCCAGGAGGGAGTTTTCCCCGATACGTGGAAGGACGGCAGACTCGAAAGGCAACGACAAGCAGCTTTCCGACCCGAAAGCCTATCGGCCCGTCACTTTGTTGCCGATCTTTGGTAAGATTTTAGAACGCGTAATGCTGAGGTGTGCCCCGCAACTAACATTAGGGTTATCGGACCGCCAGCATGGCTTCACTCGAGGTCTGACGCAGACTGTCATATTTGACAATATTTTGACACTTGACAGCTGCGCTGTCATTCCGGCATTTTTGTTGTCTGTAAGTGTTAATAGTTCGGCCTTGTAAACTTTTTCGAAAAATTTTAATTTTTCGGACTTAGAAAATTTTCGCCTGCCGTGTGTTTCGGTCCATCCTTCAGACAGAGGGCTTTTACGGCCGTGCCGCTGCCGTTTAGACACGAACATTCTTGGTTTAGTACTAGAAACGTAATTTTGCTAAAGTACCAAGTGCGTTAGCAACATGGCGAGCACGGACGATGAGGAGAACCCCTTTTGGCCACGGCGATCCCTCGCCCGATCCCCTCCTCAGCCCCTTGCTCCCCCTGCGACCCCCCCACGTTCGGCGACGGCTGCATACCACGCGGTGCTGACGTCTTTTTCATTGCTTTCATGCAGTTGTACGTTAGAATTTATTTGTGTCACCAAATAAAGTGCCAAAAGGAAACCTTCGAGATAATCTTAATGTGTTCTCATTAACATCATTAGTTATCGATCGAGACAACCAAATGCAATCGTTTGCTCCCGTATTGCAACAATCCACAATAGATAAGGTAGAGAATCTATCACGTACACCAAACGATTTCCTCCGACTAGAAATGCAAAGCAGTGATCCTCTTCAAACTACAACACAAGTCATTCAGTCACTCCCAAGAACAATCCCAGTAGCATCAAATCATTGTCAGTTACCCCCCTCGACTACTTCCAAAACCGGATAATGAGTAGTGACAAGAGGTTCAACGGAAATGATTATTTATTTTATGCTTTATCTATTGTTGAATATTTTCGTGCCAAATCAAGTATTTCTGTGTCATGTAAGATGCGGCAAGGTCATGGAGAGCAAACACCACAGGGACTTGTTGATAACATGCATCTCACTATGAGAAATATTAGAGGATCGGCATCATATTGGCAGAAATGTTGCTCTGAATTAATTGCAATGGTTAAAACTTTAGGGCCTCCTACATGGTTTTTAACATTTTCCTGTAATGATTTAAATTGGTCAGATGTGGTAAAAGCATTAATAATCGCCGCTGGAGGTAACATCGATGACGCTGAACGCCTGTCATTCCCGGAGCGCCTGAATCTAGTGCAAAAATATCCGGTAGTAGTAGCACGACAATTCACACTGCGTGTTAACGCTCTCATGCGATTTCTGAAGAGAGATAATGTTTGCTTGGGTTGTCCTATTGAAGATTATTGGTATCGAGTAGAATTCCAAAACCGCGGTAGCCCACATCTGCATATGTTGGTCTGGTGTACTAATGTTCCAGAATTCTCTACTCCAGAAGGAATTGCCGTAATTGAGAAGGTGGTTTCATGTTCATTAAATCCTAATGATGCAATATTGCGTAAATTAGTCGAGGATTTGCAAATACATAAACACACAGCGACTTGTACAAAAAACCGCCAAACTGATGGTTGTCGATTTGATTTTCCGAAGCCAGCAAGTGATAACACAGTTTGTCTAGGGCCAGATGAAGCACTTGCTAACAACGGACGATTCTGTTTATTGAAAAGGACCTCAAACGAAACCATGGTCAACAATTACAATACAGTTCTTTTAGGACTATGGAAGGGGAATATTGACGTCCAACCGTGTGGTAGCGTCACCGCTGTAGCCTAGTACGTGGCAAAATATGCGAGTAAATGCGAACCACATGATACAGGTGATGTAATTCGAGAAGCTATTTCGAAGGCTAAGAGACAAGGTGGTGATATTTAGAAACAGCTGTTCTCTGTATCAATGACTATTTTAAGTCAACGCCTAGTGAGTGCGCCCGAATGTGCATACAGATTATGCCATTTGCCATTAAAAATGTCGTCCCGAAAGACTGTTTTTGTAAATAGTTTCAGGCCGGAGGAACGTTTCAGATTTCTTAGATTCGACAGTGATGAAATCAGCATTTATAATAACATTTTTGATCGTTATGTATTACGCCCGAACGAGCTAGAGAATTTAAGCTTGCTTGTCTCTAACACAACATGGTCAGAGGACAATGGAGATGCAGAATTGAGGGAAGAAGATCCTACGCCAGCGAGGAATATCAGATTGCAGGACAACACTAGAATGCATGTAAGAAATAGACCAGCAGTATTACGTACTCGCTATTATACAATTAATAGTGACAAAGAAGCTTATTATTACAGTTTAATAGTTTGCCACATACCATTTCGTAATGAAGACGAGTTACTATTTGAAATCGAAACCGCTGAAGACTGTTTTATAAGGCGTCAAAGTGATCTCCGTCCATTGCAGGGCAATGTCAGCGCAGACAATTCGGTTACGCTGAACAAATTATTCAGCAGGCTGTTGCCCAAGCTACCGCACTTAACACTTTAAATGGCGCTGTATAAATTGGCTAATAATAGACGAAATTTCTATGGTCTCTTACGAGAACCTTAGGATTATCCACCTAAGACTCCAAGAATATAAAAGAATGACAAGTTATTCGGCGGAGTCAACATTTTGGTATTCGGCGATATATTTCAGCTTCCTCCGGTGAAAGGGAACTGGTGTTTTGTGCAACCATCGTGGTTTTCAGCGGAGGTTAATTTGTGGCATCAGTTTTCTTTTTGTGAACTGACTATAAACATGCGACAGCGCGATGATACCGAGTTTAGTATATAGAGTTTAGTATTTAGTAAATAGTTTTCGTATTTTTCCTACGGTGAGGCAAGTCGACGATTACAACGACAAAATTAGCAAAGAAAATGCAAAGCTACACCGAACTTATCAAATTAACGCAGTAGATGAGTCTCGTGAAGAAGCGACATATGGTAGAACTCCACCAGAGAACGTAATTCCCAAAGACGTCAATAGTTGCGGTGTTTCTTGACATCGATTAAAATTGGCGTCGAGTCTAGAGTGGTGTTGAGACGCAACATCGTCGTGTCGGAAGGACTAGTGAATGGAGCTATGGAAATAATAAAAAAAATCAAATGGCCGGCCTTGAGGAGAGTTAAATTTGATGACGTAACTATTGGGTACGTAAGTACGTCTTTTATATGTCAGGGCTTCTTCTAAACGTGCATGTTCTTAAATGTTTTCATACAATCCCAAGTCTGCCATTATTGTCTTAAAACCTTATATTTCCACTTAACACACTTTTATAATAACAAATACCGAAACAATGAAACGCAAGATGTAGGTCACCTAGTAACATCTAATAAGACACCAATTTGACATAAATACGAGTAGCAATTCATAGAAGTGTACCGTTTTATGCATTCTCATACAAAACTGACAAATAAAATGATTCATATATTTCAATTCATTTATGATCATTTGATGTTTCATCAAATAACTTGTCATTTTAGGAATTGAAAAATTATACATATTATGAAGACAATATGGAACATAAAATGTTACCGTTTTAGACCCCCAGTGCATTAGATTCTCGGAGGAGCGATGATTACTTCCTACTGAGAAGACATGCACAAATCACAAGAAAACAATGCATCTTGAGTTACTCAGTGGCCAGGTGCACAGTGGTGCCGTAGTAGGTCATAGGGCTCCAATCACAATGCTTGATTTATGTTATGATACCTCGCCTAATTACCCACTATTAGTCGTACTACCTGAGGGTAGAAAAGGTTTTGCAATGATTAATTTGTTACGGACCGTTCTCGAGTTTTTCACGCTCACGGACCCGAACCTCCGGGCGTCCTCGGACTAATCGTAAGATTAGACCCCGAGGGACGCCGCCTAGTTGTAAACTAGCGAAAGCACCACCACCACCAAGCTGCAGGTCGGCGAACACCCGACCAGGGTCGCGCAAACCCGAGCCCCGCGCAGTACGTGAGCATGGCTGAGTCATCGCCGCCGCGTACCGCGCCCCGCCGCACGGCGCACCCTGCGCCCCCGCCAACCGCAGCAGTAAGTAGCGGAACCACCACCTCCACCGCTGCTACCCCTACCGTCACGCCCAGGAGCGGCGCATCCCCACGCGTCAGATATGAATCTGACGCCGTGCTGGTTGCTCGGCTTGCCACCGCCGGCTATTTTTCTAGCCGGATGGCGCGGTGGCTGGCAACGTACCTGCGTCTGGCGGAGTACGAGCTGGGCGACGTTCCTGCCCTGACCCCATCGGATGAGCTGGCTCTCCAGGCGCTCGACGCCATGGAGGACGTGCCGCTGATGCTGCCGCCCGCCACTGATCCGGCGAAGCGCAAGCGGAAGCCGCTCTCCTCGCGCGAGGACAAGCGCATATGTGCCACCCCTCACCCCCGTGACCCGCGTCTGAGGTCCCGCAGCACCGGTGACCCAGTCACACCTATCGACGCCGCACCAACACCCCAGCGACCGACGCCGCCACCGCAGCCACTACTAACTCCGGCGCCGCAGGTTCAAACCGAGCGGCCGCCGCGCCGCATCCTCCCCGAGGTGACGCCTCCCTCACAACCACAGCCCTCAACCTCTAAGGCCGCCCCGGCCTCGACGTTCGCGCAAGTTGCCGCCACCGCGCCGGCACCTGCGCGCCCCGTTACGCACACCGCAACCACCACCCCAGCTGCCGCCACCACTGCCCCCACCGATCGCAGGTACCCGCCCCTGATCGTGGAACACCTGCCCGACTGGCCGGTCCACATCAGGGCGCTGCAGCAAGCCCTCGGCCGCTCACCAAACGCGCGCCCCTTCGGACAGGGCGTGCGCTTCAGCCCGGCAGATGGCAACGAGTACCGGATCGTCCAAGCTTACCTCTCCGAGTTGGAGAGTAAGCAAGGATTGAGCTGGTACTCCTACGTACTGCCGGAGGAACGCAGCACAAAGGTCGCCATACGAGGCCTTCCGTACAACACGCAGCCCGACCACATACAGTCGGCGATCTGCGAGCTCGGCTTCACAGTCGAACATGTGAAGCAGATCCGAGCCCGCGCCGGGCGCCCCGGCTGTATATTCTACGCCGCAATCCGACCGCCACCTGATGCCCCGAAAGGCAGCATCTTTCAAGTAAGCGAACTCCTCGGCATGCAGGGCGTCACCTTGGAGGCGTGGCGCGGCAAGCGAGGCCCCGCGCAATGCCACCGTTGCCAGGGTTTCCGCCACTCATCCAAGAGATGCCACCGCGCGCTCGCCTGCGTGCGCTGCGGAGCCCAACACGCCGCCGCCGACTGCCCCCGCCCACGCACCGACCCCGCCACCTGCATCAACTGCGGGGGGCCACATCCCGCCAACCACAGCGCCTGCCCCGTGTTTGTGCGGGAATGCAGCAACCCGCGAGCCGGCCCGGTAGCTTGGACCGGCACGTACGCGCGCGCACCACCTGCGCCCGCACCCCAGGTGCCCGAGACGGCGCCCGCATCACTCATGGCGCCAGAGCCCGTGGCGCGCCTGCGCCTTCCACACGTCGCCGCCGCAACAAGAAGAGGGGGAAGGGCCTACCCCCTCCACCGACCGACGCCACTAATATGGCGCCCCCCACCACTGCACCGTTCCCCACTACGACCGCCGCCCCTCCACCGCCGCATATAACTCCGGAGCTGCTCAACGCCGCGCTCCGATTTTAGGGAAACCTATGTACGTACCTGTTGGGCGTCTGGTTTTTCTAAAGTTAACCCCCTGTCTCTTTATGTTACAGGATCCTTACTACAACTTAACCAGCTAAGAAAACTAGTAATCTTTCCGGTCTCAATGACCTCATGTTTGAATGAACTTGAGTGTTTACGGCAATTAGTTTCGCAAGAATGCCCTCCCGTGGTCGTGGAAACGCCCGTGGTCGTGGTATTGCTAAGCGCAATATTGGCCGTGCTGTCCGTGCCGCACGTAATGCGCCTTTGGCGCGCGTTCGTACCAGGCCGACGGTTCGTAGCCGAGGAGTATCCGCTGCAGCAATCAACGCCCTACGACGATTCGTGATGTTTCCGAAGAAGATCAAGAGTGATGGAAGCCTGGGCGACAAGTGGTGGCTCGAAGGCCTCAAATGGGCAGGAATTGTCCTTATGAAGATTCTAGCGACTGCTCTAGGCGCAGAAGCGCTCGAAGAGTATATACGCCGACACCCGCTTCCCAATGAACATCCCCTTGTGGGAAAGCTGCTGACTGGATCTGTGCCGACTGGGTCGATAGTTCGACTCGCGTTTGGTCCAGAAGATTTTCTTGGAAAGACTGATTTCATCAACGCCGCGCTCGCCTACCTCGCTGGGCAGTTGCAGCGACTAATCACGCCAACGACGCAATAACCACACCGCCGCAACTAGACTCTTCCCCCCTTTGACGCCGACCGGACATCCCACTGCCACACTCGACCTCCGCCATAGACACGCCCCCGCACACAAGTCCGTCGCCTGCTCGCTAGTCGCCTCCGCTGGGCCTCCCGCATGGGTCTCACCTGGCGGGGCTGACCGCGCTGAGGGCGACGAGTGAAGAGTGAGACGGGGGCAAGTCCAATGACCGACCGCTAGAAAACGGTCGCGCAACCGAAACGACAGAAATGGCAAACGCCAAATAGCTGTCTAGCTGCCTACTAGCTAGAAGAAGAAGAAAGTAATTTGTTACATTTACTTTTGTGCAGAAGTGAACGCATCGCATTAGTCATCATATTAGTGTATTTTTAAAGCGCTAATTACGTTACCTGACGCAAGTTTTTCCGAGATTGATTGTTTGTGACTTGTTGTTTTGCTATGGAAATTCAAGTTAAAGGTATGATATATTGTCTTATATATGGTGCCACGCCACAGCAATATCATTTTTTTTTTCAAAATTAGATTTCACTGAAGCTTTTAACTACTTTCACACACGAATTTACATTATGATCCTATATCAAAATGTTCCTTAATGTGTTTTTATTTGAATAAAAGAATAATTCATTGCGAAAAGTTGCGACTGTGGGTGGTATAAGGGCTCTACGCCGTACGATCAACCCTGTAGTACTTGCAACTACGAGATGTATGTGTTTTTTGAATTTGCACTTAAATTAGAATTTTTTTTTAGGTACATCCATTAAGTGTTCTTTCACAAGAATGCTTGTACTGGATACTTGGCTATCCATTTCGGGTAGTACTTCCGATGCTGACAGGTGTCGTCAAGTTTTTCAAACTTTGACGCAACTGCTGCCAGACATTGAAAGAATTGGCCCTTTTTTCGAATAAACTGTCATTATGTTGATATAATCTAGTTATTTCATTAATACCAAACATTATATAGAATAAAACTGTGTATTTACACTGATTAACATCGATAACAATACTTCTTAACTGTGCGAAACCCCTGCGACCGCCCTTCTTAGAGCGCGGTACCACTGTGAGGTGGGTCAATTTCGCTGCAGAAAAGGAAAATGCCGTTCAAAATCTGTTAGCCGTGCCAAGGGGACATGGTTTGAAAATGCACGATTGCCTCTGCCTCTAATATTTCAAATCATGTATATGTATAGTACTGATTTTACATATGACGCTGTACGGCGAGAAACAAGTCACTGGAGAGATGCCACCATATCACCAGTGACAATTTCTGACTGGTTTAATTATTGTAGAGAAGCGGTTATTGTATATCAATTAGAACATGAAGAAGAACAAGAAAATATTGGTGGCCCAGGATTTTTTTTTTAAATTGACGGGTCCAAATTTGGAAGGAGAAAATTTAATAGGGGAAGAAATGTAGAAGGCCATTGGGTTTTGGGCCTCATAGAAGATGGAAGCGATGACCTCCGTCTTGAAGTTTGCCCTGACAATGAGCGTAGTGCAGAAGTTTTGCTGGCACTAATTAAAAAAGCATGTTCGGGAAGGCACCACAATACATACAGATTTTTGGAAAGCCTATGATTGCCTTCCGAACATGGCTATATTCACAAAAAAGTGAATCATAGTGACCCTGTCAACAAATTTGTAGCGCCAGATGAGGTCCATACACAACGTATCGAAAGTCATTGACGTGTGATAAAAAGATTATTTGCGAAAGAAAATTACAGAGAAAATTTTACTGAGTGGCTTATAGAGACAATTTGGAAAAGAAATAATAAAATAAAACATTGTACAAGTTTGAGTTTAAATAATTGTGTAAATATAACAATAATACATAAATAAATAGGACATTAAATACTAAATTGAACACATAATAATAATACTATTAAAATTCATATATACAATGGAACAACATAACCGCACATGTGACGCGCTGCAGGGAAGGTGCCGGTAATAAGTGCGAAGTGAAACTGTGAGTACTTTTGTGATTATTTGTGGATAGGTCATTGAGTGCTAAGGAAAAGTGAACTTTATTTCTTTGCAAAATTTAACTTTGAAATAATTGAAGAGACTATTAACTTAGAAAAAATTCATTACTTTGGATGTGGACTTAGAAAAATTTTGTGTAAATAATTTAGGACTTAGAATAATTTCGCAAAAAGTGAACTGACGGGGAACCTATGCCCGATTTTGGTCAGAGTGTCAAAAAATCTCTAACACTTAGAATATTTATGTGAATTTCGAACTTTGAAAATTTTGATTGAACTATTGCATTAGGAATAATAAGTGAAGTTTGGACTTTTATTTACTTTGTGTTTTCGATTTATGTATAATTACGAAATTGTATAAACTTACATTTTTTGTTTGTTCCTTTTTTATTGATTTGTTATTATATTAAATATGGAGAGTTTATTGCGGGTTCAGAATGATATTCAAAATAAAATTGAAAATGGTTTAAGAAACTTTAAAACTACGCCCAAAGAAAACTTGACAGAAACCTATGTACAAAGTCGACTAGACGCCTTAGAGGATATGTGGAAATTGTTTATTAGCACACATAATGAAATTTTAAAAGGTTATGATGAGAAAGCTGTAAGGGAATATTTAGAAAAAGAAATTTATGATAACACTGAAGATGTATTTATTGTATATAAGTCAGAATTGAAAACTGTATTAATGATATATTCTTCGGCGTCTGCATCCGTTAGTGAAGGAAAGAGTACAAGTTGTCACGGGGGGAATAGTTTATTTAAATTACCAAAAATTAATATTCCAATATTTTCTGGAAAGTATGAGGAATGGCCTACTTTCCGAGATTTGTTTGTTTCTTTAGTCCATTCAAATGTAAATATAGAAAATGTACAGAAACTTCATTATTTAAAAGGTTATCTGGTTGGGGAAGCGGAGCAACTGGTCCGGCAAATACCGGTATCAGGAGACAACTATTGTAGAGCATGGAATATTTTAATCCATACGTATAACAATAAAAAATATTTATCAAATTGTATTTTAAATCGGTTATTGGGGCAGCGTGAATTAACTTGGGACAGCGCTAATGGACTTAAAACTTTAATAGATACAAGTACTGATTGTCTGGACGCTTTGTCGAATTTGGGGATTGATGTATCCACTTGGGATATATTGATAATACACATATTGTCATCAAAACTAGATGCAGAAACTAAGAAACAGTGGGAATTACATGCAAGTGGTCAAATTGGATTTGACAGTTTGCCTACATTTGAACAATTTAAGATGTTCATTAGTAATAGGTATAGAGCGTTTGAATTTTTGGTGCCGAATAAATCAATAAAAATTGTAAATAATAATAATAAACCAGTAAATAAAGTGTTTTTTGTAAATAAGGTCTATTGCACATTTTGTGGAGAAGAGCATAAGTTGTATTATTGTAAAACGTTTATTCAGTGTAGCGTTAATGATCGTCGCGATTTTGTGCAGATGAAAGGGTTGTGTTTTAATTGCATGGGGCCGAATCATACAGCGAAAAATTGTTTAATCAGTACTCATTGCAAAATTTGTAATCGTTTACACCATACGATGCTGCATCCTGGGGAAAATGGGCCAAATGTAGAAAACGTGTCTACTGGGAACTTATCGGAAAATGTTGCTATGGGAGACATGGAACAGCCGTCAATATCAGAAGCCAATGGAGTTACCGCTAACGAATCAGATAATCCTGATGAGTATGGCGAGACGTTGACTTCTTGCTTTTCTACGGGAAAAATTACTAGCCAGGTGCTGTTGGCCACTGCGTTAGTGCACGCAAAGGCTAACAATGGAAATCAAGTTAAGATACGCGCCTTAGTCGATCAAGGGTCTCAGGCATCTTTTGTTACTGAATTAGCAGTTCAACGGTTAGGGTTAAAAAAGATGTTTAACAAAAGTAAGATTTCTGGGTTGGGATGTGACGAAAATATTACATCCACATCATCGGTTAAAATTAAGTTGCGCTCTAGAACAGATTCTGATATAGAAATTGAAGTTTACGCGTACGTTTTGAAAAATATTACTTCTTTGTTACCAAATAAAGAAATAGTAGGTCAGGAATGTTTAAATGTAACAGGACTGGTTTTGGCAGATCCAAGTTATCATATTCCGGGTAAAATTGATATATTATTGGGAGCTGATGTCTATGGGGAAGTGATTCAGGAAGGGTTGAGGAAGAGTAAAGGTGGAACAATTTTAGCACAAGCAACTTCATTTGGGTGGATTATAAGCGGTAAGGTAAATGCTAAAACAAATAATAGTTTAGTTGCAAAGCACACGGTAAAAGGAAAAACTTTGCATAATAAATGCGACTTAAATAAACATCCTATACCGAGTAGGGAAGTAACTACGACTGCGAAAGAAAAAGAGTGCGATAGATTTAATATGCATATGGTAGCGAGAGAGAAAATAATTAAACCATTAAATATAGATATATCGAAGAAGGTAAAGAAAGATAATAAATGTAAAAAAAAAAAAAAACAACGGAAAAATTAAAGACAGATAAATAATATATAATAATATAGCAGTTAGAAAAGGTACGGATATGTATGAATATGTATATGATGTAGTAAGAAGTAAAAACGGGGCGAGAGTAGGATTAATAACAAAATAAAAGCAAAATTACTTAATTTGTGGTCATTGGCTAGGTAAGATTGAAGTGAATCACACTCTAAAGTCAGTCCAATGGGGCAGTCCCATGCCTCATCTGATATGAAATATTTATAACATGATAACGTGTCCTCTATGTAGTTTGTAGTTGTAAGAATGCTTTTGAGGTAATATTGTTTGTTTTCGTGCTAAATTACATTTTTCATATAATAAACATTATGTCATTGTTGATATTCCTGCTATGTCACGTTTTTTGTTTAAGTTATTGTTAAATTTAGGGTTTTTTTTGCTTAAAATAAGTATGTTTAATATGTTTAAATATGTTTTTGTATGTTCATTTATTGATTTCATGGTAAGCGGTATAAAATGTTAAGTATATCTTTTCACGGTGGGCGGTAGTTTTCTTTTTAGATAGATGAGATAGGATAGGCGGTAGATTTCTTTAATAAGTTATAATAAAACTGTTACATTAAGTTAAGAACAATTTGTAAGTAATTGTTCTTGGTGGGCGGTATGTACAAGTTTGAGTTTAAATAATTGTGTAAATATAACAATAATACATAAATAAATAGGACATTAAATACTACATTGAACACATAAAAATAATACTATTAAAATTCATATATACAATGGAACAACATAACCGCACATCAAGAACAGGTAAGTTAAATAGTTCAATATTTTGTTACTAGATGGCGTTGTTCAGTTTTGAATCACAGTTATGGATGATGTATTCAAATTAGCTTAGTGAACGATAATGCCTGTTGTGTCAGGTTCTGAAACCTCATTTTATTCAAAAATACATGCTTTGTACTGTTACTTTGTTTGTGTTTCTGCTTACTACCCTTGGGACCTGGGATTTGTCATGTACAACAATTTCTGTTTATATTTCAAATAAATCATGCCCGAGAAGGTACCAGTCTTGTATAGATAATAGGGCTAATTTAGTTAATTTCTGATATGAAGAATTATATTTTTCATACATTTTGAGGGGGGGGGGAATAGTACGGGGGGGAAGGCCCCCCTCCCACGACGAAAATCGTGGGTTGCTAATCAATAGCCCTTCCCCGCTATCAGTTGGTTTTATAATTCTTACTTGTTTACCATCAATCGCCCCCAAGCAGTTTGGAAAGTTGGCGCGTCTTTGGAAACCACTTTTTATATTTTTCCAGTTATCTTGGGTTAGTGCTACAAAACAAATATCTTTCATATACTTCCAAATATTTTTGCACACGTCTTTAGATGCCGAAATTCTATAGTTGTATTCTAATTCAGCGAAAGTGCACCCTGTTGCCAAGTATCTGTAAATTTTTTTTTATTTCTAGCAAAAGCTCTTCAAAAGAAGTGTTGAGAGATGGCTTAAGACGTTATGTCAACAAAACAAAAAAAAATAAGAGTGGCTCGAGAGCTAGTAAACTACAAAAGTATGTTTACTATCATCAGTTGTCATTCTTGTTGCCATTGACGGAGGAGAAAGCTGGTACTGCAGATATTTCGGAAAATGAATCGACTGAAGTTGCAGTTACTGAAGAGAAAACACAACGAAGACAATTTAATTACACAACTGACGATAAATTTTAATTTGAATAAAAAATACAACGAAACTACATTTGATGATAAAACCGATGATGACAAATTATTCCTTTTGACTCTACAAGGGGACTTTAAAAAAAAAATTGACGACTACAAATTAGATGCTAAGGCAGACATACTGAAAGTTATACAAAAATACAAAGTGTTATCCTCTGACGTCAATTTATATTCTAATCAGACTTTCTCATCACGCTCGCAGTTGAACTATCACCAGCCCTCATACTCGCAGTTCAGACATCAGTCATCGTCATCCTACTCGCAGCTAAGTTATGATGATTTCAGTAGTGGCCACAGTACTGGACCTCCTCAAGCATCTACCAGTGGACCACTACAAACTGATAATACTAGTAGCTACAGCACTAGAGTTCCTCAAGCATGTACCAGGCGACCACTACAAACTTCGAGACTTTAAGAAACAGATGTTTTGTCTCCAGCTGATACTGAAGCATCGCAGTCGTCGGTACATAGCATTTTCTGATAATTTGAAATAATACACTGTAATGTTGCGTTTAATAAAACTTTGTGTAAAAAACATTGTTTCTTACCTTAATGTTACTGCGATCCTTTCTTCAGGTGCAATGCTTTTCCTCATTTTGGAATCTGTTCGTTGTATTTTATGGCTTAAAATACTAACTAATTCATCAAATGAAACCACGGACATACTAAAGTAGTTGAAAAACTTTTTAGTGTCTTCTTTCAGCCGGGGATAAGATGTATGAAATATTCCATGCTGTCCTCTTGATTGTAGTATTGGACGCACCCACATAATACGGTGTCTTCTACACCTAGACTTGCGTAAAAGTAGTACAAGAAGTAGTGTTTTTCATCGAAATCCATCTTGTAAATGAACTCGCATCAGTATTATTTTGCGGTCGAACACAACTCCAAGCAGTCATAATCGACTGCATTATGCGGTCGTGTTACAGTCGTGTACGACTTCAACGCGACCGCTCTAGAGCAGTCGGTCTCGACTGCAACATGCGGTCCGTCTATGGACACTCTAAAATAATGTACGATGTATGCATTCTGAATGCTCACAAGCGGGCGTCAAAGTCGCAGATTAGATTATAAACTTGTGTCATGTCATGTCATGTGAACTACTAATTAATCTGATCTGTGCTGTGTTCTTGAGTTGCTTGCTTCTTTGTAAACAAATCAAGCTTAACTTTTATTTTATCGCGTACCTATTATCAGAATAATAGAAATAATCAACATGCCGAAAGAAAATGAAGAAAAAAGCAAATACTGCCAAAAGTATACAAAATCTTGGGAGACAGATCCGAAGCTAAAAGGCAATAATATTAGAAAGTACCTAATATTTTTTCTCTAATCACAAAAATACATTATCAAGTTAGGTTATGTTATTAGTTTAACCAAATTAGTTCCCTACACAGAGAACAGTACTTTTGTTTGTCGTAAACTTCAACGATAAAAATGTTGAATAGATACAAGACGTTGAATTATTTAAACAAAACAGGTACCTATCTTGCATCACTGAAAGCTGGAATGTTTTAGCTGGGTATGCATGTGGGATTGTGGGTTTATTACGAGGGCGGGTCAATAAGTCCGTGACTTTTGGAATAAAACACAGATTTTTTGATAAATATATCATTTTATTTTTCAACGTAGTCTCCCTTGAGCTCTATACACTTTGTCCAAAGCTTCTCCAATTTTTTTATCCCTTCCAAAAAATATGATTTGTCGAGGTCCTCAAAATAGGCCTTTGTTTGCGAGATGACTTCATCATTGGAGTCAAATCTTTTTCCACCAAGCCATTTCTTCAGGTTTGGGAACAAGAAGTAGTCACTCGGAGCCAAATCTGGAGAATAGGGCGGATGACGGAGCAATTCATAGTCCAATTTATGGATTTTTGCCATGGCAACTGCACATGTGTGCACCCTTGCATTGTCTTGGTGGAAAAGAACTTTTTTCTTGGCCAAATGAGGTCGGTTTTTTTCAAATCGTCATTGAAGCGGTCCAATAAGTTGGCATAATATTCCCCATTGATTGTTCTTCCCTTTTGAAGGTAGTCAATGTGGATTATCCCACATGCATCCCAAAAAACAGTCGCCATAACTTTATTGGCTGACAAACCCACCTTGGCCTTCTTTAGCGCCGATTCACCCTTAGAAACCCACTGTGTTGACTGTTGTTTGGTCTCTGGTGTGTTGTGATGGATCCATGTTTCGTCCACGGTTACAACACGGCGCAAAAACTCCTCCATATTGCGATTAAACAACGCCAAACCTCAATTTTATTTTTATTTTTTTCTTAAATTACTGGGTAGTCTGATAAAGATAGCTGTCAAACACAAACTAACTGACGCAGCAAGTTCAAATTATGATAGGAGTCAACTGACAGATGCCTGTTGACAGGAGTAGTGTTGCTTTTTCAGTAAAGAGGTCAGAAATTCAAAAAGTCACGGACTTATTGACCCGCCCTCATTATAATAAAAAAAAATTGGATTGAAATCTATGGCTTGGGGTGCCTTTTTTGTTTTGGCTTGTCCTTGGTCATATATTTTCTTTGGCTTGGTGGTGGATGGTTTGGAATTGGTTTAAGTGTTGCCATGTTCTAAGGAATTACCATATTTGTGGGAAACTATTAGGGGTATTGAATGTTGAATGTAAGTGTTTTGATTTCAGATTGGCTTTCTCCTGATGTCACTTTGGCAACATGCAAATATTGTCAGATAGTCTTAAAAGCTCATAAGAAAGATTTATTGAGACATGCTAAAACTGAAAAACACAAAAAAGCATTTTCTTTGGAAAAATCTGCAAAATCATGCAGATTAATATCTACAATCTACAAAGCAGAAATATCGGATAAGACAAAATTTCGGAGATTAAGCATACTGCTGTTCTGACCGTGGATCATTTAATTGAATTGCTGCCTAAGTTGGATCCATCATCAGATGCCATAAAGAATTTAAGACTTCATCGCACCAAATGCTCCATGATAATCAAAAATGTTCTTGGCCCTTCTCTTCTAAAACAATTGATTGAAGAGATAGGACAGAGTCCCTACTCGATAATAATTGATGAGAGTCTTGTGTATTATGGTGCGATTCTATTCATTTGAAAAGAGGCAAATTGTAACTACTTTTTATAGATTAATAATATTAATTGAATGTGATGAAAAAACGGTATACGATGCCATTACGGACCAACTTAAAAAGGATGGTTTAAAAATAGAAAATATAGTTGGAGTACTGCTCTGTTAAAAAGAGAAATACCTGATTTAATTATTGTTAAATGTGTAAACTATTCTCTTCACTTGTGTGCTGAAAATGCAACTCGTCTATTACCTCGACAATTAGAGTTTTTAGTACGAAAATCGCATAATTGGTTTTCATACATAATATTGCCTTTGCATAAATTTAAAATATATGTTAAAAAACGCTGTTAAGCAAAGGTTATTACAAAGTAGATGATTATTCGAAAGACCAAAATCCATGGAAGTGATTCTAACATAAAACATGACTATTGTAATTGTATAAAAGGAAAATATTCTAATAACTGAGTATAAGAAAATTTTCCTCTTATATTAAATATGTTTCAAGATTGTAGATTTGTGTTTGGCAACGACATGTTCCTTTGTAAATGTTGTTGCTTATGTTAAAGCTGATAGGTTGCTTGCGGCCGTTCTTCTTATCAGTTAAAAGATGTCCAGTCTATTTGAATAAAAATCTTTGACTTTGACTTCATACAGACCTAAACGCTTAGAAACGTGTAGAGATCTCTTTGAGGTCATGAATAATAGTAGAACACCAAAAAAAATTCAAGGACTAAGCGAAACTCGGTGTCTGGCACGTTATTAGGCTATCGGTACAATATTAGAACAGTGGGAAGAGTTACAGCTGCTTTTTTCTTTTGCTAAATCAGAAGTGTTACATGGCTGAGCAACTTTATGACATCATGACCCGAAAACCGTATAAAGCGTTATTAGTTTTTTTAAAAAACGAATTGAAAAATGTTATTCAACTGAATTTACTTTTTCAAAGCGACAATGTTGAGCCGAAAAAGTTATTCGAGGATCTGTTTTTACTGTACTTTTGTACAGTACCTACTCAAAAAAATTGTTGTACCTTCTCAATTAGAAAGGTTCTGAACAGACTCTGAACTTGTCGATTTTGATTTCAAACAACATCTAATACACACGACATCAATTTATTTCGGCTATGACTTTATGATTATGACTTCAAAGTCTAATGATGATCCGATTCATTTTAAAACGAGATGGCGGATCGTGTGTTACTTTTGATCCTTCCCCGAAAATGTTGCAGTTATACAATGTTAACATGTACGATTTCAAAAAGCAAGAAACGTCAAATGAAACTCCAAGTGAGGACTTAAACGATTTGTTGACAATTATTGATACAGAATATCTTAATAATGGTCAATAAATGATTAAAGTCCTTATTAATTGTTATTTAATAAAAACTAAAATAAAAGCTAGGTTATTTTTATTAACCTTACTGAAACGGAAAACTTATTTATATCCTACTAAAACCCTTGAATAAGTACTTGCGCAATAGAGGGCTTTTTTGGGGCCTTTGGATTTTGGAATTAGGGCTATTTAGGGGTATTTCAACTTGCATTTAGGGGAATTTTTTTTTTAGGAGTTGGTAACCCTGAATACCAGACAAGAAATAAAATATTTTATTTAAAACGTGTTCAAATGTGCCCCCTCTGCCCTAAACGAAATATTTTTATTGGTTAAGTTATTCATTGGTCACTTTAACGTGTGTTGCGGCCTTATTTTTTTATACTAGGAGAAATGTTTTTACGCATCCCTCGCCCCCAGGTGTAGGGGCGATGCGTATGTTGGACTCTTGGGTACTACCAACTAAAACTCCTAGTACTTGCCCTCCTGGCCGCCATTGGTCACGGGGGGTAGGGTTCGCAATCACCCCTAAACGTGTGTTGCGGCCTAGCCCGGCCACAGTTGATTTCATAATAAATAGTCGTATCAATTTAATGTTCTTTAATTGTAATCGCAGTGCTCGTGACTAGATTATTTGTACCTTTGTGAAAAAAGCTCTTGTTTTTGATCGGGTTGTATCGTATATTGTTCCCACATATAAACTAAATATTATGAAATCAACAGTGGCCCTGGCTGCGTCGCAACACACCAGTTTTACATCTTTGACTGTAAATAAAATTGTTTCATTGGTAATTGGTTATAACCATGCAGCCAAAGATTCCGTTTAAACCAGAGCCCCTTGGAAGTAAACAAAAGGAAGAAGCTAGATTGTGCATTTCACTGAAGTTTTAAAACTAGATATTAAAGATCAACCATTTAGCCTATTAATTGATAAATGTACAGATATTGCTGTACATAAATACTTGGGTTTGATTATAATTTAATACACCAAATAACACTAATAGTATCTACATACCTAGACCTTGCTGAACTGCATGAGTGTAATGCAATGTAAGGTATTGTCTCTGCTATAAAGAAGACACTTGAACGATTCAATCTGCGTCTTGGAAATTTAATGGGCATTGGTACAGACAACGCTTCTGTAATGGTTGGAGTAAATAACAGAGTCTTTACCAAATTGAAATAAGAGGTACCACACCTGATTTTGGTGCGTTGCTTGTGTCATTCTTTGCTGTTTCAGCTGCTGCAAAGGATTTTTTACAGAGACATTTGGAATTTTTAATAAGAGAAACATATGATTGAAGAAGCCAGCCCTCTCAGCGTACCTGTAAAGTTGCTGCATACAACTAGGGAGCGGAAGAAGAAGATGACATCAGTGATCTGTTAACTGACTGGGTATAACCTTCCTAAAACTATCAATTATTTTTCTTAATTTTCCACGTTCCTTCTTTTTTATTCTTTTTGTAAACAATTGAACTGAGGTCGGGAAAAATGGCTACCGGAAGGCTAGATGATAAAATTGAGGTTAAAGTTGAACCCCTGATTTCAACGGGTCAATTACTCAACATTATACCTAAATTTAGTAAAAACTCAAAAAAAAAACAATTGTCTTGTAGCTAACTGCAAAACGGCACAAAAATTGGCCACCGCAGTTCAAGCACAAATATTATTGCCCCATGCTTTAGCCCAATTATAAGGGAAAGCTGCGGCTTTTGCTAACTCCAGATCATTTGATAATATGACTCATTTTCTTGATGAACTTACTCAATACTTTGGAAAAAAGCGAAATATTAGCTAGTTACTCTTAGCCTCTCAATATACGAGACAGCGAGGATCTATGAGCAGATATGTTGATTTATTTGTCGAAATAAGAGACGAACTCTTTTCCAATCAAATAATCATTAACGACAAACAATGTATACTCAGAAGAGAATACGATAAAATACTTTTAAACAATTTTCTTGTCAGCATAGAGCCTTATTAATAGAACAAGATTTACATTTAAATGGATACAATATATAACGATAACGGATCCGAGCTAAATGCAATCTTAATTATAGATGCTACACGAGAACAAACAATAATTGAGTAAACAGTATTATGGAAAATAAAAATTGATAAGTGTGAATTACGAGCACACATGCCTGTTAATCATTCAATTTAAAATTAAGTATAAAAATTATAAATAATAGAGTAATTTATGCAATACAATTATTAAAAAGGTTAAATTTAAATGTCAAAATGTAATGTAATAAAATAAAATAAAATAATTTGATAGGAAACTGACAATTGAGAATTATAATAAACTAACTTCAATTAAATTTAAATGAAAAAAAAAAATTTACACATTAAAAATACAACAGGACTAAGAATCGAAGTTCAGGAGAAAGTTTTTTTTTTTCAAATTATCTGAGAATAGGTCAACATCAAGATTAGGAGTATCTTCTAATCGGTTAGCGGTTCGAAGTCGCGCAAGACTTCCATGCAAGGCGTTATAAGCTATTACGACTCTATATAGTGGTGAGAAGGGACCATGACGAGACCGAGATTTTTTTTCCACGAAAGGGTTATAGGAAGTCGTGAAGGTACGCGAATATTAATAGATGATAGTAAGTGAGGCTCGTCGAGCGCCCCGCTCAACAACTTATGCAGAAAGACAAGATCGAACAGGCGACGTCGGTTTTCCAAGGATGACAATTTAAAATATTCAAGTCTTTCCTTGTAACTTGGTAGCTTTTTAGCTATGACGACCTGTTTGGCGCAGGGGTACTAAGCCTGCCTTCTGCGCCAGAGGTCCCAGGTTCGATCGCCGGACAAGACAAATATTTGTGTGCATGAACATGTCTATTTGTCTTGGTCTGGGTGTTTAATATGTATATTATGTATGTATTTAAAAAAAAAAAAGTATATAAGTATGTTTATCCATTATCTAGTAACCATAACACAAGTTCTTAATGAAACTTAACGTGGGCTAGATAATTGGTGTGTTTGTATGCAATTATTTATTCATAGGATAAGAATTTTTTCTGTACCCGTTCGATTCTCTTCGCATACACGTCATAAGTAGGGTTCCAGACAACACAAGAATATTCCAAATTGCTGCGTACCAAGGCCGAGTACAGAGTTATTTTGGTGCTGGGGTTTTTGAAGTCTTTGCAATTCCTTAAAGGCGCGTTCCCATTTTGTCGTGACGACATATAGTCGTGTAGTTCTAAGTGTCGTGGCTTATATGTTTAAATGGAGGTGTTCATATATAGAACAACACGATTTACTGTCGTCTACGACATTTTTGCAGGGACGACATTTTTGCAGGGACGACAGTTTGTCGTGACAGTGGGAACGGCTAGCACGACAGTCATAAAACGATAAAATTCTTAAATCGGGACGGCCACTCTATCGTAGGCACGATAAAAATATCGTCTCGTTGTTTACACGTGTTTTCCCTTCCCCCTTGCACCCGCGCGCCCTTCGCGTCTATACTCGGTTTGCTTTGTGCGTGTCAGACAGTGGTCTCGAACCTACCGATTTTTCGGTATTTCTACCGATATGGGCTCTGTTCTACCGAAATACCGAAATATAACGATTTTTCTACGATTTCAGAGTATACATGGAAATTCTCCTGATTTTTCTACTGATTTTACACTTTAAGTTGGCAACCCTTTTCATTTATGTTTAATGTAACGGGGAAGCCCATAATAGTATGAACCTAGTGCAGAATGTTCCATATATTTTGGGGAATACCCTTGTATCCTACAATTCGATGTAACCCATTCAGTGCCTTAGACGCGAATTCGCGTCTTAGCAAAATTTTTTCTGGTGCCATAGACGCGCATTCGCGTCCTTATGTGACTTGTCTTGTTTCTCCCCGTTTTAAGAGTAAGTATACGAATATCTAAATTCAACGTTTAACAGTCTCAAAGCGGCTCCTGTATATAACATAAAATTAAAAAATATTTAAATCATCGATTTTCACGCCCCCATGCCTTGGACGCATATTCGCGTCTGGCACAATAAAATAAAACAGGAGTGACAAACCATTCAACACGATTTATTTTGTATAATTGAAATAAAATACCTACTCAATATTAATCTGTTTGGCGATGGCACTGTAACTCTAACAAAAAAGGATAGTGGTCAAATTGGGCTATTGAGAAAATAAATCACCATACTACACGAATATAATTTAAAATAAGAAAGAAGAGTTTGTTTGTTGGAACTACTGGACCGATTCAGAAAATTCTTAGACCATTAGAAAGCTTAATTTCTCCCGAGTGACATAGGCTATATTTTATCCCGATATTCCCACGGGAACGGGCACCACGCGGGTAAAACCGCGAGGATCCGCTAGTTACATTATAATATCATTGTAAAAGTAAAATTTACTTACAATTGGAAGTCATGTTCCGTAGCACTGATAAAAACAACAATTACTTAACTTATAATATTTTCCAAAGCAAATAACTAGTAATGAAAACTTCTTCTTTTTATCGTGTGAGGGTTAGTGGATCTTCTAAATGTTACTGAAGCCATTTGAGAAGAAAATAGCAATTTTAGATAGAATTTAAGTTCAATATGCCGAAAACGCGAATTCGCGTCCAAGTAATTTTATTGGAGGTGCCGTGGACGCGATCTCGCGTCCAAGTATCGTTACCGCGTTTAGTACAAGTTCATAGTATCGACTAAGGCAATGAATGGGTTAAAGAGCTTCCCGCTCGGGAATTTACCTGTCTAGTCTATATAAACAGGAATTCGGTTTTATCTTTTCATTAATTTTCTTAGCTTTGAAGAGAGAGTACCTAACCTAAAGAGTGCCTACAAAATCAGATCATTAAGTTAAAATGTCGTCTGACGAGGAGCCAAGCACAAGTGTGAGTGTAAAATAGCTACAATATTATAGAAAATAATGGGAAGAAGAATTTCCAGGCTGGCTGCAAGATAGTCGTAAAGGCGAAAGCTATGCCTATTGTAAGAGTTGTAATAAAGACAACATCACATCAGGAAAAGACGCTATAAAGAAACATAGTTCTTCACAAGCACACTCAGTATCATCAAAGAATATAAAATCACAACCGAAGATATCATGATTTACTGTGACCAAAACTCAAAAAATCTGATACACTGGTTAAGCAAGGTAATTTTTTTATTTTTTTTATGATACTACTTTCATTGTTATATTATTTTGTTTTCTACTTATCGGTTTATAGAAGTAGAGAGTAGTAGAGAGTGAATATAATTAGACCCTAATCGCTACTAGATATACCTACATAATTTTAATTCTTAATTTTAATTTCAGGTGAAATAAGATTAGCCTCGTTTGTTGTTGAACACAATCTGCCATTCACTATTATGGAGCACCTACCGAAGATGATGCAAGCCGGTGATGATGATGATGATTGAATCAGGACAAACCCTGATTCAAAAATAGCAAAAGAAATAAAATGCTCTTCGACCAAAACTCATGACATAATTTGATCATATTATAGGTAAAGAAAGTTTCAATAATTTATGTGAAGATCTAGGGCAAACTAAGTTTTCGCTTATTATTGACGAGTCCACTGATCTTAGTACAACCAAACACTTGTGCTTAGTCGTGAGATATGCGAAAATGAATCGTATTAAAGATTGTTTTTTAGCTCTTATTCCATTAGATGAAGCTAATGCAGCAACCTTATTTGAACACATTGTAAACTTTTTTAGAAGCAATGATATTCCATATAAAAATAATCTAATAGGTTTTGCATCTGATGGGGCAAACGTAATGATGGGACGTAATAATTCTGTAGTAACATTGCTGCAACATAAAATTCCCAACATTTTTATACTTAAATGCGCCTGCCATTCGTTTCATCTTTGCGCGTCATATGCTTGTACCAAATTGCCACGCTTTATAGAGGATCTTGTAAGAGACATTTACAACTACTTTTCTTCTAGCCCAAAAAAGTGCAGCATGCAGCAGTGAAGAGAATATTGGAACAACTTTCTGCTTTAAAACTATTTTTATAGACCAAATCTCTAATAACGATCATCTTTTAGCTGCAGAACATATATTACAGAAGCGCCAAGATCCCACTACGATATTATTTTTGGAATTTTTAGATTTTGTATTACCATTATTTACCGATTTAAACAAAAAAATGCAAGCAGAACACCCGAAAATTCATAATTTATATGAAAAAATAACTGGAACATTAAAAACTATATTTGATTGTTTTTTTAAAAAGAGAATATTTAACTAGCACTCCAATCGAAAATGTTGATTTTAAGAATCCCAGAAATTTTATGGATATTGACGCCGTATACTATGGTGCTGCTGCGTCTAATACACTACTAAGTAAATTCTCAGGCTGGAATCGAACCAGCGACCTTTGGAAATCCGGTCCAATGCTCTAACCGCTGAGCTACCGAGACTTGCGAACCACCGTCGAAATTCTCCAATACTTTTATATTTTTAATACGCTGTAGGCCAGCGTTGTTACATCAATGCTAGGAAATATCCTTGCATTCGAAAGAAACATCTTTTCAGGTGTTTAACGATCGATTAAGATGCAACTGCCAATAATTTTTCCAATATTTTTCTATTTAAAATTTACCATAAGTATAAAAATAGCATTGAAAATGCAAAAATTACAAAATCATACACTACTAAGTAGTTCAGAATATCTAAACTCAGATCAAATAAATTTGTTTAAATGCAGATGCCTAGATTTTTATATCGAAGCTTGTAAGCAAATAACCACGCGGTTTCCATTGTAAAATAATCCAATAAAAGGTTTAGACATAATTGATCCAAAAAATGTTAAAATTGGCAAAACTGCTTCGATAGTTTCTGTGAGTAGGCTCTTTCCCAATATTGTTCAGAGCAATGATTTCCAGGAAATTGATACAGAGTGGCGCATTTTAAGAAATTGTGAACAAATCAAAACATTTCCGGATGATGTAGAACTATTTTGGGATAAAGTAAGTTTACTAAAGCGTAGCGATGAAACTCAAATGTTTCTTTGTTGTCTAATTTCATCTTTAATATTTTATCACTTCCCCATTCATCCGCTAACGTTGAACGCATATTTTCACACATTAATCTTTTGAAAACAAAACAGCGAAATAGGCTGTCGACTGAATCAATCACTGGTCTATTACATTCAAAACGACTCTTTAATACAGCTAATTGTTATGATTTTGAAATTAATTCGAAGATGACCGCGGTTATTGCCAAAGAATATTGGTATAATAAATAATTATACTAAAGTGTGATTGTTATAAATTAGTCAGTAAGTTTTTTTTTCAATAAATAAACGAATTTGAATGAATTTTGTATTTTTTTGTCAAATACCGATTTTGAGTACAAATATACCGATTTTAGGTGGCAACTCTACCGATCTCGCTCTATGACGTTCGAGACCACTGGTGTCAGAGCTAGTCAGACTCCTGCGCATGGTGGACGTGTATCCAAGATGGCGAATAATATAACACCGGAAGTTTTAATTCCACTTGTGGAACAAAGAGCTGTCCTTTGGGACAAAACTTTAGACATTTATAAAGACAAAGGTTTGAAATTAGCTGCGTGGAGAGAAATTTGTTGCGTTTTTAATTCAAATTTTGACAAGTTGGAGGAAAAGGAAAGAAAAGATTTTGGTAAGTTTCTGAAACTTTTTATTTATTATGGTACGTGTGCTGTAATGTTTTGCCAAGGTACGGAACCTATTTCTGATACAAAATAGTCGGAAAATTGTGAACGCACTGCGTTCCCATCACCTTCGTTATAATTATGTAATACCGTACAAGCCTTTACAACTTCAATAGCTGTTTCTGCATATACATCCAATGGTTTATACAAGATCCTCCATTTGTTGGATAAGATACCGAAAGCGCATTCAACATATCTTCTCGCGCGGCTTAGACGGTAATTAAATATATTTTTCTTATTGTCTAAATGAGTACCGCCATAAGGTCGCAATAAATTTTGTGACAATGTAAAGACATACTTATGGTAAATTTTAAATAGAAAAATATTGGAAAAAATTAACTCGGCCACAAGTGAATTCTCAGACGGGAATCGAACCCGCGACCTTTGGAAATCCGGTCCAATGCTCTAACCGCTGAGCTACCGAGGCTTACTCTCGGTACTAAGTCTCGGTAGCTCAGCTTTTCTACTCAAAAGAAAACTAAGACTGACACATTAGATGATAAAATGTCACAATTTTTAGATAATAAATTAAGTAATGAAGAACACCCACACGTATCCTTTATTAAACGTATTTTACCATCTTTGGCATCATTCGACGATGATGAATATTTTGAATTCCAAACGGGTATTATGCAAGTGATCCAAAAAATTAAAAAGAAACGCCTTGGTAATAATTTATATGGTACTTATGCAAACTATGGTGATTGTCAAAACCATTTATCACAACCGACAGGATATTTTACACAAGATCCAGGTACATCAACTTCGACTAGCAATCAAGTTATGGAACCGGTTGCATCTCCATTTTCCAACTATTCTAATTTGTCTGACAACACTCAAGATTCTTTTAATTTTGACAATATATAATTTAAAGATGCCGTTACTTATAAAACGTGTAACTCTTAAATAAATAAATGAAAACATTAATACCTTAAAGCGGCACTTATACAATTTCTGAAATGTGTGTTTTCTCTTCTAAGATTGTCTGCAAGTCGTGCCAGTAGGCTATCAAAAGTAGAGACAGTCATTCTTAAATACTCACAAAACTTTCTATCATCACTTTTTAATTCGTCTATATAACTCTGACACAATCCAAATGGAATTCTTTTCATTAGCATTGGATGTACCAATACTTTCTTCTCTTTGCTTGCTTCATTTTCCTTCTTTTCAAAAAGTAATACATTATTAAAATTTCGTCTTCGTCCATTGAACTCAGGAGAGTAAACGACTACGACTACAGGAGAGTAGGCGACTGTAGACTTGTAGCTTGCTGATGATGTGTAAACGACAAAGCGACTTATAACTTTTTAATTTTGCATTTTACAATGCTATTTTTATGTGATAATTTTTAATCAAGTAAATATACTAGAAAAAAGCAACTTGTCTCATGTCGCCCTGGCGGGACTCGAACCCGCATCCTTGGGAATCCGGCCCAATGCACTGACCAATTATGATACAGAGACCTACGAGAACACGTTGAAATTCTCTAGTATATTCACCATTTTCTACGGTGTTTCATCTGTAAAGATGTTTCTTTCGATTGCGAGGATATTTCTCTCATTGATGAAACGACGGTGGCCAACACCGTTCTTCCTCAATAGCTAGGCTAAACGCTTTTTAGCCTAGCTATTGAGGAAGAAAGATCCGTTAATTATTATAATACCGTGCTCAGCAAGTTCTCTGATATAAAGTTAAGTAAGCCGGATCAGAAAAATAATACAAAACTAACGTATCCTTCTCGTTCCTCGAATAATGCTTATTATAAACCATCTAGTACCGCTAGTACTAATACTAATCGCTCTAATGAACGCTTTTGTAGTTTTTGCAAGACCCCTTGTCATACGATAGAGTATTGCACAAAAAAGAATGCACCTAATGCATCTCCGCCGTCTAATAATGAAAACAGACGTCGTATCAACAATTTAAAGTCAAAAATTAAAGTCGAAGCCGAGCAGACGACTTCCGGAGACGAGGAAGAAGCCCTATTGAATCTGCTCCAATTTCAATAAATAATGTTATATTACCAAAACCAATAAATTACTATTCGTTCGGTTTCAATGAAGAATGTTCACTAGTTTCGATTTTCAACTTTTCTTATAGTCCATATGAAATAAAAGTGTGTGTAAAAATTATTTCGATATGTCACTTAGTTCCCGAGATATTGAATTTTAAACGGCGCGAGTGTCGGCCGGCCGGCGCTCATTGCGGTGACGTCACAGGTCATACACTCACGCAGTACGTTGCGCACTCCGGTACGGTTCACTACGAAATAACGCAAATATTGTTTGAAATGTCGAATTCAAATACAAGAAAATCATGTGTTGTGCCAAAATGTAAAAGTACTACCACCAATGCACCCGAAAAGTATTTTTTTTGTTCCAATGGATATTAAAATACGTAAGAAATGGCTAAAAGCTATGAAGAGGTTGGATCCATTTGGAGATAAAAGCAAAGTATATTGTTGTGAAGATCATTTTGACGTAGGTAAGTACATTGACAATCTATTATGTTATTTGTATTATAGGTAGTTTATTATTGTATTTTTATAGTTTGCATTAGGTTAGTATATCTAGTTTGTATTTGGTTTGTACAAGTAGGTATAAGTGGTAACTGAACCATCATTTCTTGGAATCACGAGCCGATTCCAAGTAATTATGGTTCAGTTACGTAGCACAAACAAACGAATAAACTATAGTCGTCCAAGAGATCGCATCACAGGTGCGAAACAATAAACGACTGAAAGACCATGACCTAATGTCAAGGTCACGCAGGGCCTGCCCGGGCGCACCGAACGTCACTCGGAGTCGGAAACATAGGCCGGCCGTGCGCCGCTCCTATTTATTTCCCATTCATTTAGTACCTACAGAACATCTTCCGTTTCACGCGCGAGAACATTTCTATCTTCTAACAATAGTTTGTATGGAGAGACGTACTATAAAAGCACTCCCCAAATTTGAGCCAAACAAAAATGTATAAAGTTGTAAAACTTAAAGATGTAGTCGTTCAGTGAATGCACGAGTACAGTCAAGGAGCGGCCGCTGCCAGCAAGAGTACCTACCTAAATATGTAGGCACTTATATGTAAAATCAGACCAGAGGTGCAAAACCTTTGGTATCAGTTTAAACATCTACCTAATATGTAAATAAATAAAAAACTTTTTATAAAAAAATTAAAATCGACTTCAAAGTAACTAAAAAGCAAAAAATAAACCTTTTGGAGTCGGTGCCAGCCAAGGCATTCTACTTTGCGGTCCAACTATTTTATTTTTCTTGCCTTGGCTGGCACCGACTCCAAAAGGTTTATTTTTTGCATTTTAGTTTTTTGAAGTCGGTTTTAATTTTTTTATATAAAGTTTTTATTTCACAATTTTTAAAGGTAGAACAGCGGGGCGACCGCCTAACTCAAAGCTTTTTTTCGGTAACGCACTCCGCGAAAGCCGAAGTGAATTTTCGGCGTTGACTCCGAGCGACCGCCTAACTTTTCGTAATTTGCGTAAAAATTAATCTGGTCACACTGATTTCAAATCACCTTAACGACTTTGAAGTTTGGCATTGGCAAAATTCGCGAATTGAGAATAACTACTATATAATTTGTGGAGAATAATACTAATCATTAGTACTAGTGTGAGATAAAACGTTATTTTTTGAGCATAAATTAAAGTGTATACCTACTATTAATTATTGAATAAAGCATCATTATTACAAAGAAAGAAGAAATAAATACGACGTAAGTACTACTTTTTATCATTAGAAGAAGCAAAGAGTTTGTTTTGGGACTGGGATCTCATAGCTTTAAAAACTAAAATTAAATGGCAGCGCACTTTCACGCAATTAATGTATTTCTGTGTGTGCACTTTTATAACAATAAAGAAGTAGGTTTTCTGCCGTTGGCCAACTACTTGCATTTTGCTTGTCTTTGTACGTTTTCAGTCAGTTTCACGCAATAAATGTATTTATGTGTGTACTTTATAACAAAAAGAAGTAGGTTTTCTGCCTTAGGCCAACTACTTGCATTTTGCTTGTCTTTGTACGTTTTCAGTTTGTTGTAACTCATTTCAGATGCCTGCGCAAAAAAAAATTAGTACCACCCAAAGGGAGATGTTAGTGGCGTGGATGGAGCGTCACCCACTGCTGGCCCGAGCCACTCAACTCGGGGGACCACAGGGGAAGCAGCTTACGATTAACCTGTGGGACGAGCTGGCCTCTGAGCTCAATGCAGTGGGTGACGGCGTCACAAAAAGCGCCAAGGAGTGGAGACTAGTGAGTGATTATTTGATATGATGTGTTATAAGCTTCTAAGATCTCTCGCAGGCTCAGCAAAATGCACCTAACCCGCTTTTTTATTCATATCTCATCTCATGCCTTGTTGTTATATATTGTACACAGTGTGTCTGGTTTTTTTATCTTTATATGCATTATATCTCTGTCATTATGTCTGTCGATATGGATAGAATATCAGCACTGTCTTTGGGCAAAACAATATGCTTGGTCAGAACCTAATTGCTGCTGCATCAAATTAAATGTAGCAACAATTAGGTTGTCTTTTCTTATTATTATTATGCTAGGCATGTGATCCAAGTATAGAATGTGTGTGTGTGGCATGGTGAGGGTCAAGGCTTAACTAATATTTTCCCATGGTTTGCGCTTTTAATAGTACTAGAGCGACCAAAAGTCGAAAGTGAAGAGGAAGGGGTCGGCATTGCGGCAGCTAGTAGTGGCACAAGTGGTGGCCCGGCGTTGGCGGACATTTTGACCCCCATGGAAGAGAGGATACTCTCTCTCATGGGGGTACAAAATGTACTGGGCATAGAAAATTGTTGAATATCTGTGTGAATATAGCGTAAAACGAACATTGTTGTTTATGATGTTATCTATCTAGTCCTGCGAGGTTGTTGGTGTTTTACCAATAACCCTGTGTATCCGGCCTTTGCTGGTGATTTTCAGGATGCATTTCTTTCGATCATTAGCTAGCTGATTGAGTGGTCGCAAATACCGCAGAAGGAATCTTACAATCTTGTAGAAGAAAGGAAGATCGGTATGTCCCTATGATATTCGAGGATCTGTTCTGTATTTAGGAGTGGTGTAAGTAAGTTATTAATTATTAAAGAGAGAGAAAGAGAGAGAGAGCAAATTAGTTTATCTACCTTCGTGTATATCCGTGTAGTCTTCATACTTGAGCGCCTGCACAAGCTGCAGCAAGTACAAGAGCAAGTCGTCATCGGGCGCTTGCTTCAGCCGAGATATCGCGTACCTGACATTGAGGAGACACACGGGTATAATGATAATAAACAATATTTATTTTATTATCACACGAATTATCAAACCATAGATCGTAAAAGCTCAAACTATATATAAGTTCTCAATCTATGTCATTCATAATAACTACAGCGATTTAATTATGCATCTGTTGAAGACATACTTGATATACAATCTTGGCCGAATAAACCATGTTTTATTCGTCCAATTATACACAAATGACACTAATTTAACCAGCAGATATCTCTCAACTACATAGGCTACCAGTGATGAAATCCTTGTCGAGTCTCTTGTCTAGCATATGAATCTGGCACTTCAGACCGCCTCCGATTGGGGCAACGCCAATCTTGTCATTTTCAGTGCCACTAAAACACAGGCTTGTTTATATTCACCGTAAAACGGAGTCCCTTCCACTTTCCACTGACTTCGACTTTTCAAGGTGTAGGTTTGACGATAACCAAAAATCTGCAACTTCTTGGCCTGAACCTATCCTCAACCTGAACTTTGTGCTGCAAAGAAACTGGGCGTCCTCTCTAAGGCTAGGTGGTACTTCTCCTCGAATCAGCTGCTCCTTTTATACAAAGAACAGATTCGGCCGTGCATGGAGTACTGCTGTCACCTGTGGAATGGTTCTGCTAAGTATCAGCTGGAGCTTCTGGAATCGATTGGAAACCGTGCCAGGAAACTCAGCACGGCGGAACTTCAGAGGCTCAGTCACCGCCGCAAAGTTACATGTTTATCGGTCTTTTATAGGTTACCTTTTGGAGGGTGCGAAAGAACTGTACGACCTTGTTCCTCCAGCCCCTTTCCACCATCGTTTTTATACTTGTTCATTTTATTCATTCGAGTTTTTGCTCTACAATATGCAGTATTGTTGGTAACATAATAACTTATTGTTTTTCAGATGGGCTTGGACATACCTCCTGCCCACCCAGTCCCACCACCAGCAGCGTCACCACCTCTGCCTCCACCACCACCACCAGCAATGTCGATTTCGCCCTCTTCGCAATCGTGGCCTTCTCCGCCTCCTTGTATGTGATAATAATAAATAAATCTATTTGTATATCAAAATATACTTGAAAGTATTTTGTATGCATTATTTAATTCTAAACATTTCATTTTCAGGCGATGACGCTGCAGCCGGGCCGTCACAGGCACCGGTGCTGACTCCACCCATCGCCCGTCCGCGTAAGTATTTCTAAGCACAATACAAAAAAACCTTATTTACAAATTGAGAAAATTAAAGTGCGACAGATTGTGCGATTTCGTAAAAGGGGTTGCATAACAATTAATTACTAAAATATCTCATTTCTTAATAACAATAATTATTTAATAATAACAATACACTTAAGTAAGTCAAATGTTTCATGAGTGGGTATTTTGTTGCAGGCAAAAGAACGCACACCAGAAGGGAGGCTGATGATCAGCTGATGAGAGCCAGGCCACAAAGTGAGTATTTTGAGCTACATAATCATTCATCAAAGGAACATGTGTCAGTGCACTATACAATTCAATGGCAAGATGACAGAAAATAGCAGCCCTCCCTATTATCTTTCAAATTATCCTGTTTTTGTAACATGCAGTTACGAAGAGATTTCATTTTTTACAGCGGCTCCGGCGCGGTGGGCGCTAGATCTGGAGGAGCGGCGCGCCCGCGAGGCGACGGCCCAGCGCCAGCTGGAGGAGCGGCGGCTGGAGCTCGAAGAGCGGCGGCTGGCCCTCGATGAGCGACGGCTAGCCGACGAGACTCTGCACCGGGCCTGGCAGAGGCGCCAGGGTGAAGAGGAGCTCGCGATGTGGAGGGAAATACTCTCCACTGTTAGGTCGGCCGTAGATAGCTTCGTGAATCAATTTGAAGAATAATTCTTCATATTGATTCACGAGGTTATGTGCCTGTTCACATTGACACGCGGGCGCGGTGGCGAAATTTCCTCTGTTTTTGTATACACAAGTAACCTTTTCTGCTCAGAAAGGAAAAGAAGAAAGTTCAGCTAAGTATGGCCAAAAAACTCAGCATCGATTAGGATATAAATGCGAACGGCCATGTGTTCGAATAACTGTCGATCGATGGCTGTAAAAATATTCAATCACCTACCAAGTGACATTAAAAAATTTACAACTCGGAAATTTTAAATCATGTTGTAGCTTATCCGAGGGGTTTTTATACAGTTAATGAATATTTGTTTAGCGCTAATTTGTGCTTAGTGCATTTGATGAATGTCACTCTAAGAAAGTGATAGAACTGTCTGTGTAATGAATAGTTTTGCCGCCATGTTGTTAACGCCGAAATTATTAGGCGGTCGCAGTTATCTGTCAAATCCATACATTATCATTCGTTCTTTCGGCTGTCAAACAAAAATAAAGTTTTGGCGTAGAAAGTGTTCTTAGGCGGTACCGAATGACAAGATGACGTCACAAACTATAGCTTTTTTCCAAACATTTGAGTTAGGCGGTAGAGCTACAGGTCTCGTACCTACGCTAATAACCTTATGTCAACTCCTCATTACCTTTTACAAAGCTGCTTTTCCCGGTGCAGGGACGTTACTTATTGAGGGTTTATAGCCTATAGGTATGTTGGCGAGGACCAATATCTATTTAACAAAAAAGTTTCATCAAAATCCGCTCAGTAGTTATTGCGTGAAACTTCAGCTCGAACAAGAATCTAACAATTACCTGGATGATATAATTGTTTCATGACTTCCATGACATTAGGCCCCATATCTCCGAAGATTATCATCGGATCTCAATGAGACTTATATGGGACCAAATTGACAGTGTACCCGATCGAACATAAAAACAATTATTAAAATCGTATCACCAACACCGGAGTAATCGGTGTACATACATCGGACAAAAAAAAAATACGGGTTGAATTGAGTACCTCCCTCCTTTTTTGTTGAAGTCGGTAAAAAACAACAAATTTTACGTCATACAGCTTGTTTATTTAATCTACTAGCTATCGCCCGCGGTTCCGCCACCGCTACTGTCGATCCCTCGTGAACTGTATTATTTCCGGGATGAAAGCTAGCCTATATCCTTATCCGTGTTCTTGACAATACCAATGCTAAATTTCATAAAGATCGGTTCAATATTTTTTGCGTGAAAACGTAATAAACAAACAAATAAACGAACAAACTCACTTTCGCATTTATAATATTAGTTAGGATAAGAACCTACAAGTATGAGTGTATCAATACGAGCCAAAACCTTTTGCTCCACACTCTTCAAATCATAACCTAAAGCATTTATTCTTGTTTCAGATTAAGAATGATATGGAGAACTACATTAAATATAAACTGGTTGGGGGCAAACTGCAACTTAAAAAAGACAGTAGCTCACAAATTTAAATGTCAACAAGAAAACAATGATAAACCTGAAATATCTGCAGTAAAAAAACGTAACCTAATAAAATATTTTGATTTTTCTTTTTACTTTTTCATATTTACTCCTCGCATTTCGGCAGCAACAAAATCACTATTTTTTGCAAAATAGTGGACAACCATTAGTCCATCTATTTTGGGTAAATTATCCGATTGCTCTTTTTCATGTCCTTCATCCATGTTGTGAAGATAACAGTACCTAATATACTTAAATCAAAAACGAAATGAAACAACAATTTACTGACAAGCGTTAAGTATGGTTAAGTACGTTATCACTTTTGTCTCCGGCCGTGTACTGCGCCCGCGCCGCGGGCGGAAGGAGTGTATGACATGTGACGTCACGCCAACGCAGCGCCAACGCGCGGCGATTGCAAATTAACGGGATTTTTGAATGTCTATAAAATCTAAACTATTTTGGCATGAAACATGAAACAAAAAATAGTGTGTTTATATTCAAATAGGCTTTACTGTGACAAAGTTACAAGCGATTTCGCATACCCAGTATCATTCTCCATTAAAAAAAAAACAAATAAAATTATTGATCGACACGGGCGCTGCAATCTCTACCATAAATCCTAAAATTATTTATTCTTTGACCAAGATCAGGACTTACAAAGAAAACATAAGTATAAAAGGCATAGGTAAAGGAAAAATCACTTGCTCTGGATATGTAGAATTACCTATACCTTCGGAAAAGTTTCAGCATAAGTTTTACGTAATTGACTTGCAAACTCCATACGATGGAATTTTAGGGTTAGATTTCCTTAAAAGATTTAAAGCATCGATCAATACGGAAAATAATTAAATTAAGTTGTCTAAACCTACGGAAAAATCGAAGGACAAACCGTCGGAAAACCGTATAACGTTGTCGGGTCGCACCGAACAAATAATACCGATACATATTAAAAATATCGCGGAAGGTGAATGTTTGTTAGATTCAATTAAAATAAAAGATAATATTATTTTACCTAATGCGTTGATAAGCGTGAAAAATCACATAGCATATGTGTCATGCATAAACACGGTTTGTCGGAACATGGAAATGGATATTCCTGTTCTAACCGTGAACCCAATAAACCTAAAATAAATAAAAATTAATGCGTTTACAAACAGTTCTTTTGAAAGGCGCGATAAAATCACGAACCTCTTAAGAACCGACGTTATAATTCTAAAATATAAAACAATCAAGATACGACTTACCCAGTCTGGGGTTTAACACTTCACGCACAATATTTTATTAGCGATCGCAATTAGTGAGCGAATGTTCTAATTTCTTGGAAAAATTAAGTAAATGAGCAACTGTTTCAAATTGAATAAAAATATGCAAGTTTAAAAAACGGCAAAGTTATGACGCACAACAAGTTAGCTCGGCTGCGTCGAAATCGGGAGTCCCGCTCCGAACGAATGTCACCTACTTGAATCGTGACGTCTATTAAAAACAATACAGCCGGAGAATGAGTGCTAAAATGTGTTGACGGATTCGTAGTTCGCAATTAGAGAAACGGAATTTTAAATGTAGTTATAATTTTTAAGTGTTTGGTTTAGTATTAAGGTTTAGATTGTATTGTTAGATTCACGTTAGATTAGTTATAAGTTTATATTTTATTTTAGTTATTTGTTTATAATTTTAGGGCTTAGTTAAGTTTAAATGTTCTTTTTATTATTTTTTTTTTTTTATTTAATTATTTAATCATTTGTTTTATTATAAAGTTCTAAAAACAGGTTAATAATGTTTATTTAAAGAAGTATGTACGTTTAAAACGTTACAAAGGATATATTCATGACGTTCAAATACTTTTTCTCTCAATTCTATGTCAGCAATCTTGACTGCATTCTTTGTTATATATTGTTTAAGAAGATTCATATTATAATAAATTATTTTATCTTTTAACATTAAGTTATCAAGAGTTTTATTAAAAGAAGCAGCAATTGACATCGTAACATGTATTTGTTGTTTTATCAAAGCTTGTGTTTTTACTTCATTATTTTGAATTTGTCTTATTAATTTCGAATACTTTTTACGATCTTCACTATACATAGTACCGAACAAAGCTTTTAAAACTGTTCCTAAAGGATTTATCAAACCGCGTTTGTTTCTTTTATAATTATTTTTATTATAGTTATAACTAGGTAAACTATTTAGTTTTGATTCTATATCTAAACATAACGTTTTTATCAAAGGCCTAAAATGAACCGTATGATTTTTCGTATATTGGGAAATTAAGAATCAAACGAACTTACCTTGTGAAGTTCGATTCTAATTATACGAGCATCGCGTAGAAGACGATTACCGATCTACATGCAGCAGTACGTAGTATGGTGCCGTCCTTGCCACACTGTTTAAAGCAACTTAAAAAAACTGTCACTTCCGCCGCCCGCTTGGTCGACCGACCCGTGAGCGCCGCCATTAATTTTAGAGCTAATTAAAATCAAAATTTTAAAAGGGGGTGTCTGAACTGGGATGGGTGGGAGTATGTAATCATCTTCTAATGCTCGTATATTTTTTTGTAAAACTCAAGACTTTTATCCATTAAAATACTTACTCGGCAGGAGAAGGGGGAACTGAAAAGGTTCCAGACCTAGAACAAAAAATATCATGAGAATTGACACATAAACATAAATTTACCTATTAAAATAATTTCGATTAGTAATTTTGCCACTTACCGCTGAGCCCCAGGTGTCAGCGTAACAGCGGCGACATCAGGACTAGACCCCCTATCCAGAGAGTATACACTCCTCAAATCATTAAGACTTTCAGAACTTCATGGAATAAAGAACTTTGTTAAAGCTGTAGGTTCAAAAACGGAGGACAAGATCAAGAGATATCTGACAGACGCAATTAAGGACTATATACAAACTCAACAACAAAATCTTCCAATTAAGACGTCTTCTGGGAGCCAAGACTTATTCACGGAGCTCCAACAGGTAAATCAGAGGATAGAAGAACCTAACATCGAACCCTCTCAGCTGGAAGAAACTCCCATTCATGCTACAGAGGCGGGGCACCCAGATGAGTCAGAGAGTATGAAGATGAAGAACTCGAAAACGAATACAAAGACACCAAATTCTGCTATCTTCCAGCGATCAGGTGCCCAAACAATCTGTATGTCAGCACTATCCGGCCGAATTACCTGAATTGCTTGTACACAACAGATAGGGAGGCTTTTCCAAAGAGGTGGAATAGCCTTCGAAAAAGCGATCCTATCCAAGCTTGGCACTCGCTGAATCAAACCATAATCAAGTACACAAATAAACGATTCAAGTGAGACAGTTGTAGATCTATACAATTTCCAAGAACTCAAATCAGCAATAGTCGAAACAATAAAAGAATTTTATAACCCAGACAAGGATGAATCACCGGGAAATGATGGAAAAGGAACCTCAAAAAGGACCCGAGGAGATGCCAATGAGAAACAAGAGTTGGCTGAGATCTCACGAAGACTTGAGGAAGCAGTCAGAGTACTAACATCAAGTACTGTTAAGACTACCGGAAGGGAAGTACACCCTTCTACCGACCCAATCTCAGTTGCGCCTAGATTAGGGGTTGGGATATCTCCTTCATCAGATATTCAAGCACCCTAATCCATAAGATTAAATCCGACTCCGAATATTTTTTTTATACATTTGCGGTTTTAATTAATTTTTAGTTTTGGAGTTATTTGATGGATTGCGAATACAATAGTATTATTACTTTCGAAATAATAATGTTTAGAAAAAAATAATAACTTGCTATTAAATAAAAAGTGAAGTCATAAAGTTTAACCTTTATTAACTTGCTACTTTCACTTTCTGAGCCTTTTGTTTGGTTTGTTTATGCACACCGTGAACAATCGACCGAAATTATTTCATTTACATTTACTTAAGTTGGTTGTGTGACCTTTGTTTTTTTTTATGCATGCATTTGCTTGAAGTGAGGAAAGCACGGTGATGGAAAATCGTGGGCGTGGTAGTAGTGGCGCTCACGCGGTGGTGGCAATGGAAGAAGTGGCCGTGGAAGAGGCGGCCGTGGAAGTGGTGGCCGTGGTAGTGGTCAGGCAGAAGAAACTACTGCTTCTCCTTCTGTGGCTACTTTCTTAAGACAAGTGAGGACTAGGGGTGGTGGTAGCAGTGTGACTACGGACGTTCTACCCCAACGTCGACCGCATGCGCTTGACGAGTAATTTATTTTTATCTCACTAACTTTTATTGCTCCTTAAAAAAATATTAAATTATAACACCATACTTTAACCGGTCACCTGGAGTTTTCAAAGGCATTAGGTTGGCAGTACTTGAATTCACTCGCGTATCTCTTCCGCAACCCCCCGGCACCTCTGGTATGGTCTAATTGGATAATATACTGCCAAATAGTGTCAATTTTAGGATATTTTAACGGTGACCAGTTACAAATATCGGGTTATACTTGATGTATTTCAATTGCAGCATCACCATCGGCATGGTGGAGGAACTGCCGACGGGTAGCCCGCTGGAGACACCCCTCCACCTAAAAAGACGTCGGACTATTTTTTTTGACGATTACGTCTACGGGTAAATGAAATACCTCTTCTTAATTACAATGTGAATCTTAGCTTAGTGTGTGTATTTATTCTTATATTTTTTAGATCGTGGTCGTCGTTTTCAAACGCACCTCAGCCGTAAGTGTTAAAATTACTGATAAAATATGCTTGAACAAATGACTCTTTTATGTGCCGATGGTCATGATAATTTTAGTTTTAGATCTGAATCAGTCCTGATTTTTAGCGGCTCTGGTGCCGAAATTGCCGCCGTAAAGTTAACACCTCGGACTCAGCCGTAAGTGACAAAATTACTAATCGAATGTGTTTTAATAGGTGAATTTATGTGTAGGTGTCAATTCTCATGATATTTTTTGCCCTAGGAATCAATCAGTTGCCAGCACTAGCGAGGCCGCCGCTGTTACGCTGACACCCGGGGCTCAGCGGTAAGTGGCAAAATTACTAATCGAAATTATTTTATTGTGTTTAGGTGTCAATTCTCATGATATTTATTTCACTAGGACTCAATCAGTCGCCAGCACTAGCGAGGTCGCCAGCACTAGCGAGGCCGCCGCTGTTACGCTGACACCCGGGGCTCAGCGGTAAGTGGCAAAATTACTAATCGAAATTATTTTAATAGGTAAATTTATGTTTATGTGTCAATTCTCGTGATATTTTTTGTTCTAGGTCTGGAACCTTTTCAGTTCCCCCTTCTCCTGCCGAGTAAGTATTTTAATGGATAAAAGTCTTGAGTTTTACAAAAAAATATACGAGCATCGCGTAGAAGATGATTACATACTCCCACCCATCCCAGTTCAGACACCCCGTTTTAAAAATCTGATTTTAATTAGCTCTAAAATTAATGGCGGCGCTCACGGGTCGGTCGACCAAGCGGGCGGCGGAAGTGACAGTTTTTTTAAGTTGCTTTAAACAGTGTGGCAAGGACGGCACCATACTACGTACTGCTGCATGTAGATCGGTAATCGTCTTCTACGCGATGCTCGTATAATTAGAATTGAACTTCACAAGGTAAGTTCGTTTGATTCTTAATTTCCCAATATACGAAAAATCATACGGTTCATTTTAGGCCTTTGATAAAAACGTTATGTTTAGATATAGAATCAAAACTAAATAGTTTACCTAGTTATAACTATAATAATAATAATTATAAAAGAAACAAACGCGGTTTGATAAATCCTTTAGGAACAGTTTTAAAAGCTTTGTTCGGTACTATGGATAGTGAAGATCGTAAAAGTATTCGAAATTAATAAGACAAATTCAAAATAATGAAGTAAAAACACAAGCTTTGATAAAACAACAAATACATGTTACGATGTCAATTGCTGCTTCTTTTAATAAAACTCTTGATAACTTAATGTTTAAAGATAAAATAATTTATTATAATATGAATCTTCTTAAACAATATATAACAAAGAATGCAGTCAAGATTGCTGACATAGAATTGAGAGAAAAAGTATTTAAACGTCATGAATATATCCTTTGTAACGTTGTAAACGTACATACTTCTTTAAATAAACATTATTAACCTGTTTTTAGAACTTTATAATAAAACAAATGATTAAATAATTAAATTAAAATAAATAAACAATAAAAAGAACATTTAAACTTAACTAAGCCCTAAAATTATAAACAAATAACTAAAATAAAATATAAACTTATAACTAATCTAACGTGAATCTAACAATACAATCTAAACCTTAATACTAAACCAAACACTTAAAAATTATAACTACATTTAAAATTCCGTTTCTCTAATTGCGAACTACGAATCCGTCAACACATTTTAGCACTCATTCTCCGGCTGTATTGTTTTCAATAGACGTCACGATTCAAGTAGGTGACATTCGTTCGGAGCGGGACTCCCGATTTCGACGCAGCCGAGCTAACTTGTTGTGCGTCATAATTTTGCCGTTTTTTAAACTTGCATATTTTTATTCAATTTGAAACAGTTGCTAATTTACTTAATTTTTCCAAGAAATTAGAACATTCGCTCACTAATAGCGATCGCTAATAAAATATTGTGCGTGAAGTGTTAAACCCCAGACTGGGTAAGTCGTATCTTGATTGTTTTATATTTTAGAATTATAACGTAGAAAGTGTATTACCGAGTTAATTTGTTTAGTAAATATAAAAATTAAATTGGAATAATAATTCGTAATAGTTGTAATCTATCGAATTTGCATAGTCACATCGATTTCATAATTTTCTACCCACATTATTTATGTAAAAAAAGTAGTTTTATTTTAACGATTTACATGAATCTCCATAACCGATTGCGAACACCACGGCACAACAGCTGATTACGATACTATTCCGGTAGGTTCTGCCGTTGGTGATCGCACTTTATCGAAATATGCAATAAGGGAATAACGCCTCTTGATGGCGCGTTCCAGGGTCCGAGGTCACTGCAAGGGCGTTGACCATTTATAGCAGAACTGCTGAATTCCGAAGTCACACTCTCCGCCCACTCCTGCTGCGCATCCTGTACACGGCCCAGGACCACATTACGGGAAGTACCGGAACGGAAAAGAGCCAGGCCAAGACCCTTTTTATTCTTTGGGCTTCACCCATTCGACCCACTTCGGTATATTTTTTGTAATAAATTATATTCACTTTATTTTGTTCGTTTCTATCTTCCTATCCCCGTAGGAAAAATAGGGTGTAGGGGGTAGAACGCGACACCTTGATAATTTGATTGTAGTAAATTACAAACTAGATGAGCTCATGAATGCCATAGACTGCGCTTACTCTCGTATGCTACCATCAAATATACTTAGTAATATAAACTTAGTTTATGAATTAAATAAAAGTCCAAATGCAGGTAAATTCATAGAGAGACCTAGTTATGATAATATTCAAAGAATAATAAGAATAAGTAACTTCAAAGCCTACCTGGAAAACCGCATGTTCGTTTCCATAATGGAAATTCCTTTAGTAGATGAAGAACCTTTCCTTTCTTATCAAATCTTTTCGCTTCCTGAAAAAGATCCTAATTCCACTCTTTACCATACCCTTTTAGTTCGGAATAAATATGTAGGGATAACTACAGATAGAAGATTCTACACTACACTTGATGACCTCACCAACTGCAAGGCTTTTGAAGAAGAAAAACTCATCTGCAGAGTTCTCCTCGTACATGATCAACATGCTGAACCCACCTGCGAAACCAGCATCCTGCATCAAAACAAAGATAACTACAGAGAATACTGCAACATATTAAGTACGAATGGAAAATTCAAAACCAGAATACTGAATGCAGTACCTGAGGAAAAACACCTGGCTTATACTATTCTCAGACCCTATTGAGATAGTTGAAGATTGCAACAAAAACATCACCACAACGAAGTTCAAAGTAGCTGGTATCCCGACGTTGTCTGCACACTGCACTGCAACCCTGAAAGCAACAAAGCTGAAAGGAGAAAGTGAAGTTGAAACGCACCTCAAGTTACCTGAAACAAAAATATTATTGAAGAGATTAACAGTCATCCTTTGATAGAAAAGCTACCTGAAATCAAGATACAACAAGTTAAATATAATCAAGTTAAATTAGATAACTTGCACACCGAAATGCAACAAATGAAAAATATCAAGCAAGAATTAGATAAACTGAAAGTAAGCTCTGGAAGCTTTCAGCAAACACTCTTTATTGTTATATATAATAGCAATAATTATAGTAAGCTACATTATCTACCGTAGCTGCTGTAGAGAAAGAGGTGATGGTATTATATCTGGACATTGTAGTTCCTTGAGATGTCCTGGAAGAAGGCGTTATCCAGAAGATGTCGAACTGCAAGCTGCACCTACAAGCGGAAACATTTCCCGACTCAACCCCGAGGAAACCGTCTACGCTTCAGTTGAACACCACCAACTTGTACCTAGAAACAGACACACTGAAGATGAAGACTAGAAATAAGATTTTATTATTGTAAAAAAAATGTATTTTCTTTTTAAATAATAATAATGAATAAATAAAAAAATAAAAAATAAATTATAGGATAAATATCTTTAAACAAAATGTATGCTTTTTAGAAATTAACTAAAACTTTGATTTGTATTCAATTTACTTTGCGTTTATTTTTATTAATGTGTACGATAGTTAATATCAAGTGTTTCTTTGATTTGTATTCAGTTGAAAAATACTCTTGTCTCTTTTTGAGTATAATTTTCAATCTAGGGCGGGGGGGTGTTAAACCCTTGATATTTGTAATCCTTTTTAACTTACCTAATTATTTATCAATGCCCTCATTGTTTAGAATAATCTTGCGTAACCTTTTAACCTATCAAATTAGGATTATCAATAATGTGAACAACAGGCATCTGTTTTTATATTAGAAGCAATAACCATTAACATTATCAATTTTCAAGACAGATGATAAAGGGCCATCTGTTCTATTATAGTTTTGGGATGTCATTAAAATTAAGTACTTTGATAAACTAATATTGTGAAAACCCTCTTTATGTGTTCTCACGAACACACCATATGCCTGTCGTGGTAGATTATAAAAATGACTGTCATCGAATAAACAATCAGTTCTTACTCACCCACCATCAACTAAACACCTATGTAGCTAGGTTAGTTAAATAAAGTAATTAAAAAAAAAAGCCTTCCTGAGCCTAAATTTATAACAGTGGTTGTCAATAGAATCCGCTGTATCGAGAATATACACGCAATTGCTAGAACTAAAACCACATTTTTCCATAGCTTGGGTGCATGAAAGGTGTCCCACGGCAGAGTTATTACACTCTATGTATGCGAATGTTATTAATTACACATATATTTCATTTTTGTATCCAATATTTATTGATATAAACAGAGTCAATAAAATATTTGAGTCCAAAGATACAGATCACACAAAATTGTGTGGTGAGTAAACCAACTGATAGATATGCTTGTCAGCAAAATTACGTTACCTACAAATAAAGTTAACATTTATACTCAAAATATTCGTGATTTTTTGGATCAAAAGTGTTATCTGGGATTCCGATTTGTAAAACAAATATCTGAAATGAGAGGAAAAGGATTACCACGGGAAGATGAAGAAATTATGCGTAATCGGTGCATACAGTTTATAGTAAGACTGATTGAAGAAATAAAAAATACTGACATTAATGAAAAAAAAAAATCCGAATAAGTGTTGAAGAAGCACTTAATCACAACAAAGAAAATCTGTTTGAAATAATGGCTCAGTTCAATAAAAGTGACGACGACGAACTGAACGACATCGTTGACGGCGTTCATGACTGCGTCACCGCGTACCGCAACGGAGCAGCTTGCTGACAACACGGGACTGACCGCCAACGAAACGGATAGTTTACGACTGGAGGAAGAAACTAGCGACCGCCACGTTCGAGAGTTGGCTTCTTCCAACGATTACTATGAGTTTAACTGGACAGAAGACCGACGGACCTTTACGGGAAAAAGGGAAGTGTTTACTGGTGTACCAGGACCGACTTTCCCGATCACGGAGACGACACGACCGGTCGACATTTTTTATAAAATGTTCGACACCGACTTCATTGACTTGATGGTGACAGAGACGAAGATACGCCAAACAGAGGGTATCGGTAGCGAAACTGGACACGACAAAGAAAAGTGCTCGCCCTCTGCGCTGGAAACCGATTGACCGTCCGAAATGGTGGCATTTTTAGAAATAATGATGTTGCAGGGATTATATCCTAAAGTAAGAGAGGGTTCCTATTTCTCATTTGATGGGTTTGGGATGACTCCTTTATTTGGACGTATAATGTCATACAACAGATATCATTTGCTCAAAACATTCCAGCATTTCGTCGACAATGACACAACTATAGACATGACAAAACTTAACTAAGTGCGACCCGTTATTGACTATTTGAATGACAAATTTGCCTCTTTATACAAACCAGCCCAGGAGATAGCCATCGATGAATCGCTGCCAAAATGGCACGAGCGTTTCGAGCTTCACTCAAAAAATTAGCACCAAAGCCGCTCAAGTCGGGGTGAATACCTACGAGTTGTGCTAGTCATCGACTGGCTATCTCTGGAGGTTTTTTGTATACACTGGCAATGACGGACCTAAAAGGGCTGACAGGGCAGGACAAGACAGACCGGACTGACCTGACGACGAAGAGACGAGACCTAACGACGCAGACGACAGACCTGATAACAGTCACAACGAAACAGACCATGACCGCATTGACGATGGCAGTCGCGAAGTTCGTCCTAGCAACGGTACTGCCAAAATAGTTTATGACCTCATTCAACCCCTACTTCACAAGGGGCACACACTAATAATATTTTTTTTATAATAGTTTACTATTAGCGCGCTGCCTCAAACGTGACGGACAGACAGACGTTTACTGGACTACGACTTTCTCGGGAATTCGTTCCCGAGTCGATCATAATATGACGTAGAGTGACATTGATAAGGCCAAAGATGGAAGCGAGCCTCTCCCGGCATCCTCATCACTGAGGAACTGGCTATCTTATCTCTAACTGCCGGAACACAACAATGCTGAAAACATTGTTGTTATGGCACCAGGCTTAGATAAGATGGTGGTAGCTAACCAGACGGACTTACAACAAGTCCTACCACCAACCAAACCGAATACAATATGTACCCCCGCTGGGAATCGAACCCGGGACCCCTGGGTCTGATACCGGTGGTTGTTACTACTAGACCACAGAGGCGGTTAAAAGCATGTTAGCATGATTTCCAAATATCATCCCCTCAAGAGACAGATACAACCGACTGACATATAAACCCGCTATCGTTCTGGACTACAATAAGTCTATGGGGCGTATTACTTTGTCAATAATATCACGATACCGTGGCAATATTGATGGTATAATAGTCCGTATCGCGGTATCGTGATAAAATCTTAAAATCCGCGATACTTAGGGGGCGTGGTTTCAATATTAAAATGCAAGCGCTTCGAGATATTTTTCTCGCTTGCAGCCATGACGGAACCACGTGACGATGACGATTTACGCTCCGTCGTTGACGGTAACGAAGGAAAAAATGACCTGAAAGAGTTTATTCTTCTTTATGAAACGTGCCCGTCTTTGTTGAATCCGGAAGATAAATATTATTTAAATACTGTCAAAAAGAATGAAGACCTCAACAAGTTGGTGCAAGTTTATAAAAATATGAAGCCAAATGTAACGAAAAATGACGTGAAGAAGAAGACCCTTAAAGCAATTTTGTCCGTTTTTTGTGACACCTAAAATGAATCCGTTATTGCGTTTACTAAACGCAAATTTCGTCTGTTTTTGAACGGAGCGTGAATGCGGTGATATATCTGTCCCGCTTGCACACAGACTTCCCGTCGCGCGCGTCACAACAGGAACCGTTGGTCATTCGAAATCATACATCGTGACGCTCTGCAGTAACGTGTGTATATTCGCAAATTTTTGTGTGTAAAACTCCAATAAACGTGCAGTTAGATTCGTAAGTGTTTCATTTCAATGAAACGTACACGCGAAAACCCACAATGTCTAGTGAATAGTCATGAAATAATACAACATTATTTATTCAATCATGGATAAAAAAAAATATAATTTTTCAGTTACGTTTACGTTACTTTAAAACAAGAGTTTAATCTTTTTAATGCTGTCATCGCTAGTTACTTCGAAATAATTTTTAACAAGTGATCAATACAAAGCAATTGTATCTGACACGGACTTCTAGCTTAGGTACTTGTCGCGAGTGCGTTACCCAAGCAAAATGTTGTGCTTTAGAGAGCACAGGTTCAAAGCACAGGTTAGAGACCTTAATTTGTTTAAACATTAGTTTTTGAATTGGTTGACGCAAACCACTGTAATTAAATGGTTTCGAAAATCAGAAAAACGTATTTGTGAGTAAAATAGTACACTTTTAACCAAATAAATAGCTGCAAAAAATACCCGTGGTAAACACTTATTACGTCAAGAGTTTTAGTTATTGTAGCTTTACACGATATGACGCTAAAAACAAATTTGATAAAATTTAGACTGGTCGTACTTTAGCAATCGAATACGCAGTTCCCATTACATTATGAAACATGGCTAATAGGGATGGGCCGAATATTCGTTTTATGTTCGGTATTCGGCATATTCGGCAGGTTTACCGAACATTCGTATTCGGCCGAATGTTCGGTAAACCTGCCGAATATTCGGGACAGTGGTACTTAAAGATTTTAATAACAGGTTCTCTATTGTGAACTATATTAGACTGAGATTGATTGATTGAATTGATTGAAACAAAATTTAAGAAATGCTCGCCACAACAATGTTATTTTACTAATAACAAAACCAAAAATATGATTTATTAAGAAATCGTTGTAATAATGCAACTAATTCTTACCAATAACAATAAACAGTTATTATAATTTCGAATATAATGTTTCATTTCTTACACTAAATAAACCCTCTGATTAAATTTTAATAATAAATAGTGTCTCAAATTACTGTATCTTGATATTCTTGTTCAATTATTATATTTTCATTTACGATTATAAAGAAATACAGCAACACTTAACAACTTAGGTTAGGTCTACCTATAATATGCACATGCATCATTATAGGTAGACCTAACCTAAGTAAATCACTGTGTAGCTTTATACTTTTGAGATAGTGTTGCTGTATTTCTTTATAATCGTAAATGAAAATATAATAATTGAACAAGAATATCAAGATACAGTAATTTGAGACACTATTTATTATTAAAATTTAATCAGAGGGTTTATTTAGTGTAAGAAATGAAACATTATATTCGAAATTATAATAACTGTTTATTGTTATTGGTAAGAATTAGTTGCATTATTACAACGATTTCTTAATAAATCATATTTTTGGTTTTGTTATTAGTAAAATAACATTGTTGTGGCGAGCATTTCTTAAATTTTGTTTCAAACATTTATTTAACCAAAGAATAGCATGTCAGAAAAAGAGAGATGAATCAAACAAAAAATAATTATATTAACTTAAAAATCAACTATCCAGAACTCAAAAGTTTTGATTTTAATATCTTTTTAATATAATCCTTTTATGACTGTGTGATCAAATTCAATAGGAACGTTTTAAATACTTTTCAATAGGAACTTTTAATAAATGAAATCTTTTAACATTAACTTACGTTGAAAGATTTAATTTATTAAAAGTTATATTGAAAAGTAGTTACATTGAGCACATTATTGCAAAACTGTAATATTATCGTAACAAAACAATTGACCTTGCAAACAAAAAACTAAAATACTTTTAAGTAGCATGTAATTCTCACTTAGTATTTAAAACTTTAAGAGAGATAAATTATGGTGCAAAAGCACTAGGTGCTCTGCTTTGAAGGGCAAAAATTTGTTTCGTTTTTGCTCAGAAACGTTAAAAAAACTATTAACACATAAACAAAACAAATGCACGTGGTGCCGTTTCGTGTCGCACTGGATGATGCAATAATAATGACACGTATTGACAAGTGAAGCGGGGGTAGCGAGGGGAGCGGGCGGGTGCGCCCGGCGTCAATTCGCGCCATTACGCGCGGTTAGCGAAAACACTTATAGACCTGCTCCCGTATGCCGAATATTCGGTTCGGTAAAAATTTAACCGAATATTCGGCCGAATGTTCGTATTCGGTGAAATCTATGTTCGGCCCATCACTACATTAAACAAATTAAAGTGATTGAAGAACATTCATTCCTGTTTATTTCAGTTTTCAATTACGGCTATCATGAAAGTTTAAACTAAAACAAGAATAGTACAACAATTCTCTGAAAAGCCGACCAAATTGTAGAGGTCACAAAAAAGCGACCGCACCATACATAAGCGTTACCACCTTAAATGGACGGGATACTACGAATGTTTTGTTAGTACAGTTGAGTACAAAAGTTTTTGATAAAAATCTAGTCTCGCTATAACTCGAGCACTATTGGGTCGATTTAGCTGATTTTGTTTTTAAAATGTTTGTCATGATCCATGAAAGGTTTAGACGGTGAGTTTTTTTGGCATGTTCATTAAATACCTTATTGCAAGTGTGACAAGGCTTATAATTAACGCGGGCAGAGGCGCTGCACAATGACGTTTGAATCACGTTCATTATAAGCCTTGTCGCACTGAACTAAATTTTAGAAGACAAGACACTAATGGTTAGACAGCAGAACTAACATCTTGAAGTTATAGGTATAGGTGAAGCTACACGAATACCTACTTGAAGCTAAATTTTATGTACAGTACGACACAAAAGAGAAGAAAACGGACTTTTGAGGAACTTATTACCAACTTCAATGTAAGGCAAAATGACGATTGTTAAGATAGTAATTCTGCTGTCAAACCTTTAGCGTCTTCATAATAAATAGTTTTTTTAATATTAAGAAGTGGAAATAGTGAAATATGCTAAATGGTTGCTAATTATTGACTAGTGGTCCCCCATTATTTTCTACTCATTTGTGTCGCACTGTAGTGTTATCTCACTCTCTAGAAAATTTGATAGTGAATTTATTGATTTCACAACAACCCAAAATTCTTAAAAACACAAACAAAACCCCATATTTATGTTGAAATTTATGTTTTAAAAATCAATACAAATGGTGCATTTATAATTTCTATCTACCTACGTGGTGGTGGAAGTATTTAGAATCCAAGATACTGACTTATCCTTTTACTTAATAGTGTTAAAATAATAAAACAAAATGAATAAGAAAGAGAGAGATTTCCCTAGAGAGCGAGATAACGCTACATAAAATTTTGCTTCAAGTAGGTATCCGTATAGGTAGGCTCCGAGTGTTAGCTCCACCTAAACCTTCATTGTCGTAATACTTGTTTAACGTACTAGGAAAAAATCCTACTATAGTAAAATCTATTATTATTAAATCTATTAGAATGAATAACGCTTTTCTCCATAACTGTACAAAACATCGAATAATAAACAGCTGATTTGCGTAGATAGCCCGTACGTATGGTGCGGTCGCTTTTTTGTGACCTCTACAATTTGGTCGGCTTTTCAGAGAATTTTTGTAGAATGTTTTAGTTTAAACTTTCATGATAGCCGTAATTGAAAGCTGAAATTAACAGGAACGAGTGTTCGTGAATCACTTTAATTTGTTTAATGTTAGTCATGTTTCTTAATGTTATGAGAACTGCGTATTCGATTGCTAAAGTACGACCAGTCTAAAATTTATTAAATTTGTTTTTAGTTTTATATCGTGTAAAGCTACAATATCTAAAACTCTTGACGTAATAAGTGTTTACCACGGGTATTTTTGCAGCTATTTATTTGGTTAAAAGTTTACTAGTTTACTTGCAAGTACGTTTTTTCTGAATTTCAAAACCATTTAATTACATTGGTTTGCGTCAACCAATTCAAAAACTAATGTTTAAACAAATTTAAACAAATTAAGGTCTCTGATTGGTATTATTTTCAAATCTGTGCTTTGAACCTGTGCTCTCTAAAGCACAACATTTTGCGAGGGTAACGCACACACTTGTCGCCCGTCCCGCCGCATTTCGCATCGGCCGCCCGGGACGGGCGCGGGCGCGGGAAGGGCGTGCGGTCGGGTGCGCTCGGTGTCTGTCGGTCGGGCGCGGGGCGGAGGGGCGAGCAGTGGCTCCTCGGCGCGTGCGACCCGACTCGCGGCGCGGTGAAATCAAAGAGATTTGTCAAAGTAACTACTGCCTTTCTCGCTCGCCGCCGCCCGCCCAGAAACCGCCATTGCTTTGCTATGTTCTATCAGTTCGGTTTCTTACGTTATCGAATGCGTACATGCAGTTTTTTTAGCCCCGAAATTTCGAATTCGAGTAAAATAAGTACTTACTGTTCTCGTGTTGGTGTGTTGTGTGTTTTGTGTGTGTGTGAGAGAATAATTTTTTGATCAGTGTTATCGAGTGAGTGATAAAGCAAAGCAATCTTTCAAGATGCCTTGCCATGCGTATAGTGCTCGGGAGTATGTGTATGTGCGCTGGGGTGTTCAACTGTACGGAGTTGAACACCCCAGCGCAGTTTAGCCCCGCGATCCTCGTGTTTTTACCAAAGCTGTACAGCGTTTGCTGGACCACCAGCCGATTGTGCCCGTCTCGGAGGGTGGTGGCGTCCAAATAAGACCTGCCACCGAACAGGCTATTCTTGATGTCATGCGTGAAAACCCTCGTTTAGGCGTGAGAACAGCAGCGAAGCTACTGCGTAGAAGGCCTGGTCATCGCGCTCGTCATGTAGTATCAGACATGACAGTGCACAGAGTATTGAAAAGAGACAGGCAACGGCCCTATAAAATCCATCGGGTTCGGCAACGTTAAGCAACGGTCGGTTCGGGAAGGCATCCTAGAGCGGGTGCATGAACACACCGTGAAACGGGCACGCTACTGTCTCCACGTTGGTGGGCGGCAGTTTGAACCGCAGCTGGTCAGCATCGAAAGACCAGTTGTTGAAGAAAACTAGGTAAGTACTTACTAACTACTTACGGCAATCAAAAAACAGTTTTTATAAAAAGAAAAATATTGGAAAAAATTAACTCGGCCACAAGTGATTTTTTCCAATATTTTTCTATTTAAAATTTACCATAAGTATAAAAATAGCATTGAAAAATGCAAAAATTACAAAATCATTAAAAAAATGTTTTTATAAATTTTTGTTATGTTGTATTTAAAACACTAAACTGTTATTTAAATTCAAATGTTTCATCCGAGCATCGAAATAAGTAGGTAATTGACGAACTTGTACGATAGCGCAAACGTGAAACGCGGAAATCGCAGGAAGTACTTCCGTTTTCGCTGAATATATTGCGAAATGATTGATGACCACTGACATCGGACAGCAGCAACCTACTGGAGTATCATCAACGTATACCACCCCTGCCTGCCTCATCAACATGAAATAGTATTAATTGGTTGATTAACTCGGTCACTGCCAACGCGGTCAATGCTGGGCGATGCTTAATTATCCTACTGAGCCAATTAAAAAATCTCGGTTATTCCAATTTTCATCGATTGTTTTTTATTAATTATTTAGTTAGATATGTACATAAATAGTGTGTGGTAATAACACAGAATGATTTCTGACTTTTCTTTATGAATTACTAAGCGTCGGACAACATTGACCCCCATGGCCTCGGCGGACGAAATATCGAAAAACGGCTTCATAGGGCCGCGCGGTCACGTCGTCGCCCACTCAGTCCGCGCCTCCCGCACCCGCTCGTCGGTTCCGACGACGCCGCGCTCGCGCTTCAGTCGTTATTCCCGATCAATGGCGTGCGCTTGTTGCATTTTTTGACTAACTTATATATACGTGATTTTTACTGAGAGTGGCTAATTTTGACGACTTTGACATAACGCAAGAAGATTTAACGCAGTTAGAAAATATTGAGTTCTATTTTCTGAATAGAAGTTCCGATGAAGAAAGTAATATTTAGCCTTCTATATCTAAACGACGTCGAATCTTATCATCTGATAGTGAAGCCAATAGTGCCATCCAAGACCTAGTTGAAAGTTTGCCGTCTTCAAACTGGACTGAACCTAAAGGTAACCAGCGACGAGTCATTGCTTTTACCGAATTTCCTGGAATGAGGCTTAAATTACGCATTACAATGATAAACAACCTGATTTTTTGAAAAAATAATACTCGAACAGTTATTAACGCACTTTAATATGAATCATCTCTTGCATAATAAACAATTTGGTTTTACAAAGGGTCGGTCTACAACTGATGCTGGGGTCGCGCTATTAAAGCACGTCTTTAAGGCCTGGGAGGGGTCGCAGAATGCTCTAGGCATTTTTTGCGACTTATCCAAAGCTTTCGATTGCGTAGATCATCAGACGCTGCTGTTGAAGCTTAACCACTACGGTGTAAAGGACAATGCTGAGAAGTTGTTACTGTCGTATCTCAGTTCGAGGACACAAACCGTTGATATTAATGGCGTAAAATCGTCCGGCTGTCTTGTAAAGATGGGGGTGCCTCAAGGCTCTATCTTAGGTCCGTTCCTATTTTTAATTTACATAAATGATTTACCATTTTTCGCAGAGAAATTTTGTGAGATTGTCTTGTTTGAGGATGATACTTCCCTTATTTTTAACATTGACAGAAATCAAACTCATTATGACGATGTAAACATGGCACTCTCTCAAATTCTTACTTGGTTTGATGGAAATAACTTACAACTTAATGCAAGGAAAACCAAATGTATCCAATTCTCTTTGCCTAATGTAAAAGTCCTGCCAATAGATGTTGAAATTAAAAAAGAAAAATTAGATTTAGTCGATTCAACTGCTTTCTTGGGTGTAACTCTAGACACTAAACTCCAATGGGCCCCACATATCGCGGCATTAGCTGGTAGACTTGGCTCGGCTGCATATGCTATTAGAAAAATTAGACAGTTAACAGATGTTGAAACTGCTAGGATTGTATATTTTAGTTATTTCCATAGCATCATGTCTTTTGTGGGGGACAGCAGCTGATATAAACACTATATTCATTTTACAAAAACGAGCAATAAGAGCCATTTATCAGCTAGGGTCTAAAACATCTCTTAGGGATAAGTTCAAAGAGATAGGTATATTAACAGCTGCATGTCAATTTATTTTGAACTGTATACTTTTTGTTCGTCGCAATCTATCAGAATATACCAAACATGATGTGCACAATGTTAATACGAGAAATAAAAATAAACTTGTAATGCCTCGATACAGGCTAAAAAAGGTTCACGGATCTTTCTTGGGTCTAGGTGTAAATTTTTTCAATAAAATTCCACAATGTATTTTGGATTTGCCTTTTGAAAAGTTTAAGATTCATGTAAAAGATTGTCTACTAAAAAAGGGATATTATACTATAAAGGATTATTTGAATGACAAAACAGCTTGGTCATAAATGTTTTGTTTTATTTTTTCGAAGTTGTAGCCGTGTCATTAATTTGTTTAGTATAGTATTATTAAACTTTTAACGCAGGTAGCTTGAGTATGTCATGCTCTCTTTAAACATTTCTACGGTGGTGTCGTCTGAGGCGGGTCGCTACGTTCCCTAAAATATGGTTGAGCATAGCGATGGCTGGTACATGCGTCATGCTCGTGAACGGGTGCTGCCAGTGGGATGGGTCTGCTCTTGTCTGATTGTGTTAAAATGTGTCGAGATATTTATATTTTTGTTTCAATTTTATAAATTCTATGTTATTTATGATGTTTTGAATTGAGAACGTGGTACTGCTTGATCAGAATAAATAAAAATAAGTAATGTTCTCCAATTATTGTAATTAAGTATATGAAAGCCATTATTATTATTTTTAATTTACTTTAAATACGCTTTGTGATTATGACCCAGCTGATGCGTCTTCCAGTAACATTGTTATATTAATGCACTTTTATCTTTCTTTTTTTTTGTTTTTGCCATTGTATTTTTTATATTTATACACTTTAACATAAGTACCTGAAGTACGTCATGCTCACTCAAACGTTTCTTCGGCGGTGTCGTGTGAGGCGGGTCGTTACATTCCCTAAAATATGGTTGAGCGAAGCGATTGCTGGTTCATGCGTCATGCTCGTGAACGTGTGCCGCCAGCGGAAATGGGTCTACTTCAGTCTGCTTGTCTTAACGTTGTGCTTAGAGATTAAATATTTTCATCTAAAATAAATTGCTATCGACCTGTATGTACGTCACAACTTGCAGTACAGTAACCTTGTAATGCGAGAAATGTTAAATGTAAGTCCTTTCTTACGAGTTGAAAATTGTTTACGGTTAGGATAACCATAAAATGTAATATTATAATTAGTATTCTCTTTTGTGATGGAAATTGACCTTACTGATATGTTAAGCTCACTTTTCAATTTGACGACTCTGTATGAAATAAAACAGGGAGAAAAAAATAGCCCTTGACGAGTTTCTTGCCGGTTCTTCTCGTTACAAGGTCTCCCGCCGTAGGGTTTGTGAACCGATCGCGTAGCTTCTTTGACGTTCATAAGTGCTTGTAACAGCCTAGACTGAATAAATGATATTGATTTGATTTGATTTGATTTGACAAATGGTTAACCATTACGGAATTTAAACAGTGGCTGACAAGCGACTACATAAAAGGCATTGAGGTGGCTAAATGCAAATACTGCCAGGTCATTTTACATAATCACAAACCTCACTTGTACAGGCACGCCAAGACTGAAAAACATTAAAACAATATGACTGCTATTCGACAGACAGTGCCGATTAGAGAAGCATTGCAATTTTCTAAAGAAGATAGAATGGCAAAAAGGGCTGAAATAAAAATAGCCGCTCTTTTAGCAACAAATAACTTACCTTTTCTATTGTGTGACACGCTTGTCCCTCTCATAGCAAATGTCTGTCCAGACTCAAAAATTGCTCAAAAAATGTCGATGGGTAGAACAAAGGCCACTGATGTTGTTCATCAAATCCTAGGATCCCATTTCATGAAAAATACAGCGGAATACCTAAAAGCACCCGGAAATTTCTTTTCCGTTATAATGGATGAAACAACAGACCAAGGTTCTATTAAGCAATGTGCCATAACAGTAATATATATGGATAATGAACACACAATTAAAAGTGTCTTCTTCGATATGGTCGAGATGCCGTCTGGAACAGCGGAGGATCTATTTCAGGGGCTTTTAGATAACTTAAAGCAAAAGGACATACCAATTTCAAATATGGTTGGGTTTTCAGCAGATACGACAAATGTCATGGTAGGGAAATATAACTCGGTTTTTTCGAAATTAAGAGAAGTTCTCCCTTACATAGTGTGCATAAAATGTAGCTGCCACATGATTCACCTTGCAGCATCAAAAGCTTGTCTGAAATTGCCTAGCTCAATTGAGGATTTATTGCGGAACGTAGGTTCCCATTTCAGTCGGAGTCATTCGAGGCAAAAAAAATAGAGGAAATGCAAACTTTCTTCCAAACTGAAATTCATAAAATTTTATCACCCGCTACAACAAGATGGATGTCGTTAAAAGCTTGTGTAGACAGGGTCCTGGAGCAATACCCAGCTTTGCAATCTTATTTTAGACTCGAATGCTTTGAAGACCCATCCAAAACTAACGACACTATCTACGCAGCATTAAAAAATCATTTCACTAAAGTTTACCTCGAATTTATGTCGTACGTTCTGGAGCTATTAAACGATTTTAATATTATGTTTCAATCAGAGACTCCACTGTTACATCAACAAAAGCCAGAAACAGAGAAATTAATAAAAACTCTAGCTGCAAATTATATGGAACTCTCCCACGTTAAAGGAACCAATGCATTTAAAATCCAATATAATAATCCAAGGCTCTACGTGCCAATAGATAAAATATATATTGGAATATCAGCACAGGAAACGTTGAATGAGATGCTACGCCAACCAAATCCTCCCGTACAATCAGACATAGACCGATTACGCCTTGACTGCATGCAGTTTTACATTAAAGCAAACTATCAAATAATAACGAGGTTTGATTTCTCTGACAGTTTGTTGTTTAATATTCTACCTATTGTTGATCCCGCCACTAGTACAAGTTTTAATTTCCCAGAATTGACACCAGCAATCGAACGATTTCCATTCCTAAAAGATTCATTAGATTATAAAACATTAGTTAAAGAATGGCGGGAGTATTGCTTAATGGAGACTGATGCGCATATGAGTACTGATCTACCAGCGGAACAATACTGAAAATAGTTTTCCAAATGAAGAATATAGGACCCAAATATCAGAAAGTTTATTGGAATGCTGTTGGTTTTACCATTTGCAAATGCAAGCGTGAAAAGAGTTTTCAGTAAACTGAAAAGGATCAAGACGGAAATCAGAACCCGCCTCAACACCAATACCTTAGTATCCTTGATGGCAACGAGTTCAGGAATCAAGGATGTCGTTAAGTTTGAGCATGAAGACATGCAAGAAACAAAATTAAAATATTGAATATCATTAATACTTTTCAGTTTTTTATTTGTTTGTCCCAAAAAAATAACAGTACCTAGTCACGCCCTTTTAGGTATACTTTTTTGTATTTAATGTAAAAAAAAGTGAATCACAATGCTACTTTTTAATGGCATTTTGTACTACTTGCTATCATTTACCGTATCAACATGTAATATCTGCTAGAACATTTAAATTTACCGCCAAAATCGGGATTTCTTTTTAATTATCAATATTTAGACGAGAGAATTTAATTGAAATAAAACAACTTTTACGGATATCAAACGCGCTATATTTTTCCGTATTTTTAGGTTTTTTAGGGGTTTTTTGATTTTCCCGACGTTTCGGCACCTTTTCAGCTACCGTGGTCACGGGATGACTGGCTACTTATAAGTCTACCCTCGAAAAGTTAATTTATTTTTTTCGTTCGGATACGGTTAGACTTTTACTATGGCAAGAATTATTACTGATTTGATATTTTAATTTAATTATTATTTTAAATCTTTATTATTAAGAAAAGAGAAAAGTAAAGACTCTACTGGCAGTTCACAAATTGGGAGGACCTTCGATGAAAGAAGCTGCCAAGAAAATTTCGAAAACTGGCCGACCTCCACGTTTATAAAGAAATTAAGATATGTTATCTCCACCTTTACTTTTTTATATTTATCTACAAAAAGAGCTAATAATTAAAACACTAAGATAGGACAATATGAATTACACGTTACATGCACTCGCGGGGCGACCGCCTTACTCAAAGCTTTTTTTCGGTAACGCACTCCGCGTTAGCCGAAGTGAATTTTCGGCGTTGACTCCGAGCGACCGCCTAACTTTCTGGCGCGCTTGATGTAGCGTCGGCTTTCGTCGAATGAACGAACTTGAATGACGAGAGTGGTTTCAACCAGTGTGACCAGATTCAGTGTTTTAATACTTTTTCAGTATATTTATCGATTTTTCTGGACTTCAGTATTTTTGTAGGTATATTGTAAGGAGTCAGTATTTTTCGGTATATTTCGGATAAATAATCAATTTTCTCTAAAGAGGTGTGTATTTTATGTTTTAGATGTACAAATATGTAGGTAGGTAGGTAAATAAAATCTTATGTGTATGAATAACATGTAGTTTCTAATCATCTAACACACCTGCACAAAACTGAAAGATTTCTTGGATTATTGGGACTTTTATTCGCAAGTCAAGCAATAGACTTACACTTTGACGTAAAAATTTTCGTAATTTTCGTAAAAATTAATCTGGTCACACTGATTTCAACTCACCATTGCAGTTGACTTTGAAGTTTGACATTGGCAAAATTCGCGAATTTTATCACATTGAGAAAAATACTAATCATTAATAATACATCATTATTACAAAGAAAGACGAAGAAGAAATAAATACGACGTAAGTACTACTTTTTATCATTAGAACAAGCAAAGAGTTTGTTTTGGGACTGGGATCTCATAGCTTTAAAAACTTAAATTAAATGGCAGCGCACTTTCACGCAATTAATGTATTTCTGTGTGTGCACTTTTATAACAATAAAGAAGCAGGTTTTCTGCCGTGGGCCAACTACTTGCATTTTGCTTGTCTTTGTACGTTTTCAGCCAGTTTCACGCAATAAATGTATTTATGTGTGTACTTTATAACAAAAAGAAGTAGGTTTTCTGCCTTAGGCCAACTACTTGCATTTTGCTTGTCTTTGTACGTTTTCAGTTTGTTGTAACTCATTTCAGATGCCTGCGCAAAAAAAAATAGTACCACCCAAAGGGAGATGTTAGTGGCGTGGATGGAGCGTCACCCACTGCTGGCCCGAGCCACTCAACTCGGGGGACCACAGGGGAAGCAGCTTACGATAAACCTGTGGGACGAGCTGGCCTCTGAGCTCAATGCAGTGGGTGACGGCGTCACAAAAAGCGCCAAGGAGTGGAGACTAGTGAGTGATTATTTGATATGATGTGTTATAAGCTTCTAAGATCTCTCGCAGGCTCAGCAAAATGCACCTAACCCGCTTTTTTATTCATATCTCATCTCATGCCTTGTTGTTATATATTGTACACAGTGTGTCTGGTTTGTTTATCTTTATATGCATTATATCTCTCTCATTATGTCTGTCGATATGGATAGAATATCAGCACTGTCTTTGGGCAAAACAATATGCTTGGTCAGAACCTAATTGCTGCTGCATCAAATTAAATGTAGCAACAATTAGGTTGTCTCTTCTTATTATTATTATGCAAGGCATGTGATCCAAGTATAGAATGTGTGTGTGTGGCATGGTGAGGGTCAAGGCTTAACTAACATTTTCCCATGGTTTGCGCTTTTAATAGTACTGGAGCGACCAAAAGTCAAAAGTGAAGAGGAAGGGGTCGGCATTGCGGCAGCATAGTAGTGGCACAGGTGGTGGCCCGGCGTTGGCGGACATTTTGACCCCCATGGAAGAGAGGATACTCTCTCTCATGGGGGTACAAAATGTACTGGGGGCATAGAAAATGTCCGTATAGAGATTGATGTATATTTTTGCTTTATTTGTTTTTATACATGTTCATTTTATTCATTCGAATTTTTGCTCTACAATATGCAGTATAGTTGGTAACATAATAACTTATTGTTTTTCAGATGGGCTTGGACATACCTCCTGCCCACCCAGTCCCACCACCAGCAGCGTCACCACCTCTGCCTCCACCACCACCACCAGCAATGTCGATTTCGCCCTCTTCACAATCGTGGCCTTCTCCGCCTCCTTGTATGTGATAATAATAAGTAAATCTATTTGTATATCAAAATATACTTGAAAGTATTTTGTATGCATTATTTAATTATAAACATTTCATTTTCAGGCGATGACGCTGCAGCCGGGCCGTCGCAGGCACCGGTGCTGACTCCACCCATCGCCCGTCCGCGTAAGTATTTCTAAGCACAAAACCAAAAAACCTTATTTACAAATTGAGAAAATTAAAGTGCGACAGATTGTGCGATTTCGTAAAAGTATTCATTACTAAAATATCTCATTTCTTAATAACAATAATTATTTAATAATAACAATACACTTAAGTAAGTCAAATGTTTGATGAGTGGGTATTTTGTTGCAGGCAAAAGAACGCACACTAGAAGGGAGGCTGATGATCAGCTGATGAGAGCCAGGCCACAAAGTGAGTATTTTGAGCTACATAATCATTCATCAAAGGAACATGTGTCAGTGCACTATACAATTCAATGGCAAGATGACAGAAAATAGCAGTTCTCCCTATTATCTTTCAAATTATCCTGTTTTTGTAACATGCAGTTACGAAGAGATTTCATTTTTTACAGCGGCTCCGGCGCGGTGGGCGCTAGACTTAGAGGAGCGGCGCGCCCGCGAGGCGACGGCCCAGAGCCAGCTGGAGGAGCGGCGGCTGGAGCTCTAAGAGCGGCGGCTGGCCCTCGATGAGCGACGGCTAGCCGACGAGACTCTGCACCGGGCCTGGCAGAGGCGCCAGGGTGAAGAAGAGCTCGCGATGTGGAGGGAAATTCTCTCCACTGTTAGGTCGGCCGTAGATAGCTTCGTGAATCAATTTGAAGAATAATTCTTCATGTTGATTCACGAGGTTATGTGCTTGTTCACGTTGACTCGCGGGCGCGGTGGCGAAATTTCCTCTGTTTTTGTATACACAAGTAACCTTTTCTGCTCAGAAAGGAAAAGAAGAAAGTTCAGCTGAGTATGGCCAAAAAACCCAGCATCGATTAGGATATAAATGCGAACGGCCATGTGTTCGAATAACTGTCGATCGATGGCTGTAAAAATATTCAATCACCTACCAAGTGACATTAAAAAATTTACAACTCGGAAATTTTAAATCATGTTGTAGCTTATCCAGAGGTGTTTTTATACAGTTAATGAATATTTGTTTAGAATTTGTGCTTAGTGCATTTGATGAATGTCACTCTAAGAAAGTGATAGAACTGTCTGTGTAATGTATATTGCTATTAAACCAGAGATCAAGGTATTTTATTAATTATTTATATCTATTTAGGACTACGTTAAAATATACAAAGTGCGATATATAAACCATTTTTGTTTTTTTTTTTTTTATGATTTTGTAATTTTTGCATTTTTCAATGCTATTTTTATACTTATGGTAAATTTTAAATAGAAAAATATTGGAAAAAATTAACTCGGCCACAAGTGAATTCTCAGATATTTTTGTTTTGTTATAGATCCTAGCTGCATTGCAATTTTATGCCAGTGGTTTTTACCAAAGGTGTGAAGGCAATGATTTTAGCCTTGGTCTGTCGCAAACGTCTCTATCTGACTGTCTTGCGGAGGTAACTGATGCATTAAATCAGACCCAAATCTTGAGGAAATATATTACTTTCCCAAGAACGCAATGCAGTTGCAAGAAGGTTAGTTGTTTAGTTTTGCCTACTTACCACTGTACTTGATTATAAACATTCTAACCTCGGACTATTGTTGTAGGTTCAATGATCACTTTGGTTTTCCGGGAGTCGTAGGGTGTATTGATGGCGCTCATATCGCTATCATTCGTCCTAAAGACTATGAGGAAGCATTCTTCAATAGAAAGAATTACCACTCTCTGAATGTCTTGGCGGTGAGAAATATTTTATTTTTAACTGTACTTACTTACACTTATTATTATTGTTTTGGGTGAAATGGTTCCAATTAGGGATACTGATCACCCGTTCGGCCTTGCTGGTGACCCTATCTAATACATTTATTTTTAATTGAGAAGCTTAATATGGTTTTGTTTTCAGATATGTGATGCGGATTTGCGCTTCTTGCATGTAGATGCGTCATTTGGTGGTGCGAGCCATGACTCGCACATTTGGAACTTGTGCCCTGTGAAAGCTGGAATGCAAAGACTCCATGAGATGGGACAGAACTTCTGGTTCTTAGGTAAGTGCTATAATGAAACAATAATAATCAATCTATACTAATATTAATCTCAGGAACTACCGATTTAGAAAATTCTTAGACCATTAGAACGCTACATTTCTCCCGAGTGACATAGGCTATATTTTATTTCGATATTCCCACGGGAACGGGCACCACGCGGGTAAAACCGCAAGGATACGCTAGTTATTAATAAATTTTATACTTTCTGTTATTTCTGTGTATTTAAATCGATAAGTTAAACACTTTAAAATTGACTGCTAATTATGTTTATTTCATAATGAAATATGGCTGTTTAAATATGTTTAAAAGGGGAGTCCACCAACAAATTTATTAAGTTTTATTTTGAATGTTAAATAAATATATTTTTAAGAAATAATGTTGTAAAGATTAAGCTACACATTATGTAAGGCGTACTAAATATATAAAATATTCCATTACAGGGGATTCTGGCTATGCACAAAGACCATGGATGATGACACCCATCCTGAATGCTCATCCGGATAGTCCCGAGGAGCATTATACTAACACACATGTGCAGACTAGGAACGTAGTAGAAAGAGGCTTTGGTGTCTTGAAAACTAGATTACGATGTCTTTTGGCACATCGAACGTTGCACTACACGCCTGAGAAAGCAGCGAAAATCGTGAACGCTTGTGTTGTTCTTTACAACCTTATCCGCGACTCGCGTATCGAGATCGACGAGGAGAACATGCGCCACGATCGCCAGGTTCAGCCTCCGCTTGTTTCATTGCCAGCCCCCGCTGTGCTTGGGCGTGGGCGCGGTGCTTGCCCGGTCAGGCAAGCACTTGTCAACAGACTGTGGAACGCTCGCAACCACAACAATTGAAGAGGTAATTAATAATATCGATCTGCATAATAAATATACTAATATAAGAATTTCAAAGAACAGCGGTTACATACCATGTCAAATCAAATCAAAATATATTTATGATCATTAGATATATTGTATTTAACATATTACCAAGTTAATCACTTTTTAAGATTGCGTTTTCAATGCCATTCTAGTAGTTTTCTATAAAAATATCTCATCATTTTCTCATTCATGTTGTTAGCAAATAAAGATACTATATATATAACATACCATTTATTTGCAAGTAAACTGTTAGTTGAAGATAAAAGCTAGGTAATATGTACTCATTTATTAAACAAAATAGACACTACAATCTCTTTTTCTTTACAGACTAGAAAAAGGATGCCAGACCCAGAGAAGATTAGTCTAAGTAGTCTAAGTTATTAAAACTGCCAAGAAAACTTCGAAAGCGGGCCGACCTCCATCTTTATAAAAAATTTGGATATGTTGTCTCCACCTTTACTTTTTTATATTCATTTATCTACAAAAAGAGCTAACCGTATCTTTGGGTCTTGCAGTGCGTGATTTAGGTTGAGACTTTAATTTATGGATAATAGGGTTTCAAAATATCAGAAATTATACTATAAACAAAACGCGAAACGGAACACAGCCAAAGAAAAAACCACAGACCAAAGATCAAATGAAACCCGTGCAGTTGTCAATCTATCAAAACAAACTTTGGACGAACCTACTTTAAAAGTTTTAAATAAAGGTTTAAACTTTGCGGTGGCACCGAAAAGGATACCGTTTGAGGATATTATCTGCAACGTTGAGGATTGCTTAGTAAAAAACCATATGAAAAAGGAGGATAGCGAAGATATACGTCAGGACATTTCATCCGTCTTACGGCATAGCCACCTACCGAAAGCAAACCTCCCTCGTGACGAATATCACGCATTGAAGAACCTGCGAACTAAGACAGAATTGACTATTCTCCGTGCAGATAAAGGTAACGCAACGGTTGTAATGGACACGTCAGATTACAACGAGAAAATACAACTCTTATTATCAGATGAGAAAACATACAAACACGTCAAAAGCGATCAGACCACCAAGATCCTTAAAAAGACTAGTGACCTCATCAAGGAACATTCAGAATCGTTGAATCTTGACGTCAATTTACTTATTCCTTCTTGCCCAAAGCCGCCAAAACTGTATGGATTGCCGAAGATACACAAACCTGATGCTCCAATGCGTCCTATAGTCAGCCAAATTGACTCACCAACTTACAAATTGGCTCGACACGTAGCGACAACCCTCTCACCACTAAGAGGCACCACAACAGCATTTGTGAAGGATTCTTACCACTTCATCAGTGCGATACAACACCTAAATCTCGCCGATGATGAAATCATGGTCAGCTTTGATGTACAGTCTATATTCACATGTCTACCAGTACAGGACTGCATCAATATTACTAGGAAGAGACTTAAAAACAACAATATGCCTGTGGAATATGCAGACCTACTTGAACACTGCCTAACATCAGGCTATCTCATGTGGAATGATGAATTCTATGTACAAGTTGATGGAGTAGCAATGGGTTCTCCTGTATCCCCCATAGTCGCCGACATATTTATGGAGGATTTCGAGGAGAAGGCGCTGGCTTCAGCACCAGTGTATCCCCGGTTCTACAAACGGTACGTAGATGACACTTTCACTGTACTACCTAGAGATAGTGTTTCTGCTTTCCTTATCCATCTTAACTCTATTCATCCAAACATCCAATTCACTATGGAGTTAGAGGCAAACAATAAACTAGCCTTCCTAGATGTACTTGTTATTAGGAATCCTGATCAAACCTTGAGCCACACAGTGTATCGGAAAGCAACACATACAGACAGATACCTAAATGGTGATTCACACCATCATCCTTCACAGTTAGCTACCGTAGGGAAATCTTTGTTTCAGAGAGCACGCGTCATCTGTGACGAGCAACACCTGACTGCCGAGCTTCGACATGTCGAGCAAGTACTGAGAAACAACAAGTTGCAAGTACCACGCAGACGTCACAGAAACCGCGCCAAACCAGTCACAGTAGAACGTCAACCTGCCATTTTACCATTTGTGAAAGGTGTCACAGACAAGATTGGGAGAATTCTAAAGCGTGCTTCTATTAATACTTACTTCAAGCCGCCCAAGAAGATCAACCAATTCCTACCACCAGTCAAGTGCAACATACCCTTTCAAGTTGCAGGTGTCTACAAACTGGATTGTGACTGTGGGCTCTCCTACATCGGGCAGACAAAGAGAAGCATAGGGACCCGCGTTAGAGAACATGTAGCTGACGTGAAAAATAGGCGCGATAACAAGTCTGCAGTGTGTGAACATGCTTTTGAGGGACCCACCCACTACATCAGGTTTGATAAGCCACAGATCCTCGCCAGGGAACAAAAATTCGTCCCCAGAATGCTGCGTGAGGCTATTGAAATCACCAAATACCTTCAATAGAGATGATGGGATAAACTTCAATAGAGATGATGGGTGGAAGATTCCACCAGCTTGGGACCCTATTATCCATAAATTAAAGTCTCAACCCAAATCACGCACTGCAAGACCCAAAGATACGGTTAGCTCTTTTTGTAGATAAATGAATATAAAAAAGTAAAGGTGGAGACAACATATCCTAATTTTTTATAAAGATGGAGGTCGGCCCGCTTTCGAAGTTTTCTTTCTTCGAAGGTCCTCCCAATTTGTGAACTGCCAGTAGTCTTTAGTTTTCTCTGTTCTTAATAATAAAGAATTAAAATAACAATTAAATCAAAATATCAAATCAATAATAATTTGTGACATAGTAAATGTCTAACCGTATCCGAACGAAAATAAATTAACTTTTCGAGGGTAGACTTATAAGTAGCCAGTCATCCCGTGACCACGGCAGCTGTAAAGGTGCCGAAACGTCGGGAAAATCAAAAAACCCCTAAAAACCTAAAAATACGGACAATTACAACTTAGTTCGTGGAAATATAGCGCGTTTGATATCCGTAAAAGTTGTTTTATTTCAACAAAAAAAAGTCTTTTCGAAAATAGCTGCGAGGTAAGTACTACATTTTATGTAACTAGAATTTATTATATGAAGCAAAGAGTTTGTTTTGGGACTGGGTTGGTAGTATATGTAGTAATCCAGGGATCTCATAGCTTTAAAAACTAAAATTAAATGGCAGCGCAGTTTCACGCAATAAATGTATTTCTGTGTGTGTACTTATAAATCAAAAAAGATTCGACAACTTGTAGAGATAATCACCAATAACTGTCGCAACAACTATATTCCTAGTGATTATTTGACGCTAGATGAACAACTTGTCGGTTTTCGAGGAAGATGCGGCTTTATTATGTACATACCGAATAAGCCGGATAAATTCGGAATCAAGATTTATATGTTAGCCGATACAAAATTTCCATTTGTTTACAATTTTGAAATATATGCTGGTGCCCAACCTACAGGCCCGTTCCAACAGTCCAATAAGGTAAATGACGTTGTCATGAGAGTATTGACTCCACTTTATGATTTAGGCAGCAATGTTACAATGGACAATTATTTCACGAACCTGCCTCTGGCTAAGGAGCTATTAGAGAAAAAGATTACTGTTGTGGGAACAATGAAAGCAAATAGACCTGAAATCCCTAAGGAGTTCAAAGCTTCAAAATCAAGGAAGAGCAAAACCTCACTCTTCAGCTTTTAGAAAGACGTAACTCTTGTGTCCTGCATTCCTAAAACGAACAAAGCAGTAAACGTATTGTCTTCAATGCACTATGATGCAGCTATCGACCCAGACACAAATGAAGAACGTAAGCCGGAGATTATAACTTTTTATAACCGAACGAAATGTGGTGTCGACGTTGTTGACAAGATGTGTAAACAGTATAGTGTTCTTCGCAACAGCCGTCGATGGCCAATTACAATTTTTTTAAATTTATTGAACATTGTCGGCATCAACGCCTTAGTAATAAACCAGATGAAAGCCTCAAATGAAAAAAATATCAGACGTAACTTCTTACAGGATTTGTCCTTCAATTTGATAAAACCGCTTATGGTTCGCCGAGAATCCACTGAAACACTTCCCCGACAACTTAAATTCAGGTTAGCAACTCTTTTAGGCATACCAAATCAGGAATCTCAAGAGTCTCAACACGCTTTGACTACTAAGATTGGGCGAGTTACTGCGCGAATGGAGAGAAAGGAGATGGGGGACAATAACCTACCGTCTGGTGCAGGTCCTTACTGGGCATGGCTTTTTGGTAAGTTCCTGCACCAAATTCAAAGGGAGGAGACTCCAAAGTGTCATGGGTGCGATGCTGTGCTAGACACCGCGCAGCATACACTCGAAGTGTGCCCTGCATGGTCGGTGCAGCGACAGAATCTCGTGGCAGTGGTAGGACCGGATCTCTCCCTGCCCAGCGTCGTGAGTCGGATGTTGGACAGCGAGAGATCCTGGCAGGCGGTGGTCTCCTTCTGTGAAGAGGTGATCTTGCAGAAGGAGGCGGCGGAACGGGTCCGTGAAGAGGATGCTCATGCAGCCCGTCTCCGCCGCAGGCGGTTGAGGGGGAGGAGGCGGCAGTTCGATCGCCTCATCCCTCTTTAGGTTAAATAGGGGTCGGCGGCGGAACGGGGAATTCCGTCGCCAAGGGAGGACCTCCCGTGAATAAAAGGTGCTTATGTACCATTGGGTGTGTCCAAAAGATAAACGCGGGCTGAGGCCCGGTGACTGTCACCCTAAACCCGACAGTCTCCGCTAACGCGTGGAGGGAACAACCAGGGGGTTTTAGTGGGTTCGAGTCCCACATAACCTACCTGTCTCCCCGGACAGGGAGGTATGCGAGGGCATTTCCCCCTGGAAAGAAAAAAAAAAAAAAGGTCGATGTGCGCTATGCTCAAGAACCCTAAATCGACCAACAAAAAAATGGTGCAAGAATTGCAACAAATGGATTTGTCCCGATCACCAAGTTGTATTGTGTCCTGAATGTTGCGAAAAAAATGAAAACATTGATTTAGTTTAGTATTAAGTTTAAAAAAAAAATTCTCTTGAAAACTTGACGCAAACAAATCCAAACGTAGAACTAAAATAATTCATAAAAAACAGCTCATTTATTAACGCACAAGTCGATGACCCCGCCACCACGCCGCCGCCGCCGCCGCCGCGCGAAATCAGCTGATCGGTAGCGACGACTGTTCTGCGTGTGAACGTGTGACACTAGTTCGTATGAATGTACCTAAATAACACAGTACCTACAATTTTCTGATACGTGTTGTGTTGAGGTTGTCTGTTATTTTATTACACTATTCAATCCTACTAGTTTAAAGAAAAAAAACAAGTACCTATAGCTCATAGTCAATAGTTAAGTAAATCTGCAAAGATTCAATTGTTTTAAGTAGGTACTTACATGGCTTGGCGTCCAACAGGATTGTGAAACATTGGCCTAAATCAACTGATATCCTGTTAATAACCTTTCCATCACACTTAACAGGCTTTGAACTGGCTTGTTTTCCAGTTCAGTTCGAATAAAAATTGAACGTATTATTACGAATTCATATAAAAAGAACAAAATCACACTCGTTACCTACGTAATCGCCAATACTACCTCTTAGGTACTATTTTGTTATTCTGTGCTAATACTACTTTCCAAATTACGTTTGTAAGTACTTAAATTTTACACTTTCACGCTTTCAATTCAAATCTAATACCTAACGAGACCTAATTGGGTTGTTCTTCTTTTTAACCTACAAAAAGTTGTCTCCACTAGTAAGTGAAAAAAAACCAAGGAAATTACCATTATTTTTTCTTAGTTGTTTTTAAGAACCGGTGCATAAATTATGATAAAAGTAACCAAACAGAGATTGTAGACTTACGACAGTGGGTAAGGAAAAGTGAAGTTATAGAAAAGGCAGAGAAAAAGGTAAATATTACTAAAAATGTACCAGTTACTGAAAAGCTCACAATTGAAGAAGTGATTTATAAATTTGAGAGCGAGCTGCAAAACTTCAAAACGCACATCCACAATATCAGACACCAATACAAAGCTTACCGACAGTGCATCGATGGGCTGACAGAAAGTGACGTTGCATTACATATACATTTTAGTGAGAATTATGCCTGCAAGTATCATTCTGAAGTCCAGTCTCACCATTTCGGTGGTTCTCGTAATCAAATCACCCTACATACAGCAGTGATGTACCATTGCTCAGCAGGAGCACAGACAAAACAAGTAACCTCATACTGTACAGTGTCATCCAATCAAAACCATGGACCTTCTGCAATTTGGGCTCACCTTCATCCAATTCTGTTGGAATTGAAAGAAATACACCCTGCTGTAACAACTGTTCACTTCTTCTCTGATGGACCTGCAACCCAGTACAAGCAAAAGATAAACTTTTACCTTATGGCAAACAGGTTTTTCGATGAATACGGATTTCGCAAAATATCCTGGAACTTCTTTGAATCAGGGCATGGAAAAGGAGCTGCTGATGGTGTTGGAGGGACAATGAAACGCCTAGCTGATGCCATAGTTGCTAGAGGAAACGATATTGCAGATGTGTACCAATTCTTTTCCGCACTTCAAGATGCCAACAAAATCAAACTTTTCATGGTGACAGACAAAGAAGTGGAAAAGGTAGCAGCAACGATTGCAAGTAACATTGTGCCCCTGAAAGAAACAATGCAAGTCCACCAAATGTTCACGGAAACTCGTTGAATCTTAAATCATAGGGTATTAAGTTGTTTCTGTAAACAATTCTGTTCTTGCCACGTTCCTAAAACTTATCGGCCTCTCCCTGAAACCCAACAACAACAAAACACTGTGGACGAGTTCTTATCTAACGAAAAAGAAGACGATTTCATTCATGATGTGGATTTCACGCTTGCTGATATTACGAATACAAATAGGATGCCCCGAAAAAGTTTTTACGATACTGTGTATAGCCCAGATGAATCATCCGATGAAGATCAGCCTTTGGCCACGCTTAAAACGAAAGATCAAACTGCCGTCTGCGGTACTTCTTACCAAACACTACAGCCTGAAGACATTCATCCAATAAATATAAAAGACGGAGTACACGTATTGGTTTTAACATCTTTTCAGGTGTTTAACGATCGATTAAGGTGGTTCGCAAGTCTCGGTAGCTCAGCGGTTAGAGCATTGGACCGGATTTCCAAAGGTCGCGGGTTCGATTCTCTTCTGAGAATTCACTTGTGGCCGAGTTAATTTTTTCCAATATTATAAGTTTAAAAATAGCATTGAAAAATGCAAAAATTCAAAAATCATAAACTTATTGCACTGATTGATTTTATACACTAATTTGTTGTTACACTCACTGAGACACTCTCTGGTTAGTACTTTTCACACGTTTGCTTGTTTATTAGTACACATTTTGCCGATTGATATCGTAAACGAAAATGCAGCCCGCACGCGGCACGCAACTGCACGTCTGCACACCACAATCATCTTCGAGTCACTAACTTTTTTGATTGACCGCCGAGCGACGCAGACTGTGCCGAAAAGCTGTTTTTAAATAGCTGTTTTTAAACAGTTTATTTAGGTTTTTCTTTTCATTATTCAAGGTTTAATTAAGTTTGATAATGAATAAAATACACTTAAAATATCAACTAGTAGGTAAATTATGAACTCGTAATTTTATTTTTATTAGGAGAAAAAGTTTTTTTTATTTTTTTATTATTTTTCTTAGATTGCAAACACTTGACCTGACCACCCCTTAAAATTTTATTATTAAATTCCAGTTCGCCTTATATAATAAAAAAGCACGTTACATTCACTCTATCAATCCCTATCGCAAACGCCGCCGCTGAACATGTTTTCAGCGTAGTAAACGAACTGTGTTCGAAAAATAGTAATCGGCTGAATGAAAGTCATGTGAAATCTGAAATACAGCTGTGCACAAACTTCAAATACATATATCGTCGTCTCAGCCACATGACACCCACTGCTGGGTATAGGCATAATACATACATACACTGCTGGAATCATATTATTTGATTCTTTCCAATCATAAGGCACTACAAGTTGCTCGAAGTTTTAAAAAAATAGACTTAAATAAAAAACTAAAATTTTCATTGACTTATTATTTCACCTCCCGGATTTCTCATCCACACAGTTGGCAACCCTACCTACGACCTACGTAACAAGTGCAAAACATTAATAAACAAAATCAACTATAGAATAATGGACCCTAAACACAAACATTTCACTTTAATATTTAAGAAATTGCATTGGCGCGAATGCGTTTACTTTTTTCACTCACTCCTATTCATTTGTGAACTGTCGGGTCGCGTCAAATAAATCAGCATTGAATGACATTAGCATTAGCACGCGAGAGAAGCACATGATAAAGCTGATGATAACGTAAACCCTCATTCATTCCTGGAAGAGGGCACGAGAGATAACACTTGCGACACTATTATTCATTACGATTAACTTATCATCGCATGATAAAATAAGGGATAACTCAAAAACCCACATTCCTGAAAGAGGTCACACAAGATAACCCTCAGGAAACTGTCATTCAATATTAATGGTACACCATAAGTTAAGGGTAGATAATAGCATTCATGTTAAACTGGCTGATAAGTAAAATAGTATAAAAGCCGCCTGCCTGTCAAAACCAATGTTTATTTTATCTCCAACTCTGCTCTGTAAATAAGCTTAAGTTGTACTTTCAATAAATTCTTTTTTTAACGCCTCCAGTACTTTCAAATTATTAACTGGCGCCCAAGTAAAGGGGCTGGGCTTTTGAGTGAACTTGACTCCTGTATCAAGAAAAACACAACTGAGCCCATCGAACCCATTCTCCAAAGACTTCTCCTGTAAGCGACTTCTAACGTATCGACGAGAACAAATACACAACAGTTTAGAAGCTCATCAAGATCAAGCGGACGTACGGCATCCCATATTTTGAAGACGCTGACTCCAAAGATACTCGATGAAACTAGAGGCAGTTATCATCTTTACCATCATACAACTGTGAGTACATTTGGTTTTTTCCTTTTGAGGCAAAACTGGTCACCACTCCAGCAGGCAAACCTTTACTTGTACCTTCAAAAATGAACCCTGTCAACAACCCAATTCCTAGCACCTTTCAAAGCCATCATATTGAAACTCGACACATTCCAAACCCAATTTTTTGTGGTAACGGTAGTGAACGGGATGTTCACTACCGTTGATCCGATGATCTTATGAGAGCATGCGAGCGTTTTTTTATTACCCTTTCGGGAGACGAAGTTACTAAAGTTAATTTAGTGTTGTCTAGATTGTCAGGTGAAGCTACTTATACTATTTATCGAGGTAAACATGATTTCTCTTGGAAAAGTATCAAAGCTCTTTTATTGGAAAGGTATGGACGTTGGGCAGTAAAAATAGAAGACATTATAACGGAAATACAAAATATACAACCGTCAACAGATAGGATAGTGCCATTCATTCACGATTTAGATGAAATCGTATTCTGAAGGCGAGGCCCACGTTAAAGGAGCAAAAAATAATTTTAGAGCCATTAGCAAGGCAAACTATACTCAAATATCTACTTGTAATGTATGACGATTTATGCAAAATGGACAGTTACTTAGAAGTGTGTAACAAAGCACGACGATTAGACCGCGAGGGGTACAGAATCGTTAAAAAAACAAAAGTAGTCCCTATCAATAAACCAGTAATCACGCAACCCCAGTACCAACAACTACCAATAAAAAATCAAAATTATGGTATTAATTATAGGCCCACACAGATGCCGCAATTCCCTTCAAAATGGCAACCGCTACAAAAACATTCATATCCACCATCAACCTTTTCGCTTAGACAAAAACAGAACTTTACACCGCAAAACCAATATCAACAGTACAGACCCAATAATAATTATCCACAACACTTCCCACCTCAGAAAAACGAGGACGTAACAATGCGTACAGTCTCGGATAGACCTCCACTAAAAAGACCGCGTGAAACCGTTTTTAATATCGAAACCAGCGATGAAGAAACTGAATACAATCACTTCATGCAATTTTGTGAAGACATGTATCAACAAATTTATAACAGAAAATCCTGAAATAATACCCGAAAAAAATAAGGAAAATTTTCAATCGGATGCCGAACAAACGAAACCCATATAAAATTTCACCACAAAGTAGGATTTCAATTACCTTACATAATAATACCTAATTACAATGAAAAAAATGTTAATAGCAGCAGCGCTAGATCCTTCATAAACCCGCGCATCGCTTAAGAATATATGAGGAGTGTCCGTTCAAAACTAGCTATTTACATTTTGAGCTCGTTTCGTTTTTTTTTTAATCAGGGTCGGAGACATGAATTTTTTTGAATTTCAAAATGATTTTGATCAAAACTTGCTATTTATAGGCTAAAACACAATTCAAAAATATCAATTTTACTCAAAACTTGCTATTTACATAATTAAAACATTGTAATGGATGAGAAAATTTTATACCAACTAGGGGTATAAAAGGCAGCGCCGCCCTGCGAACGCTCTCATTTCTGCGCGCGCCTCCGTCGTAGCAACATCTCCAGTTTCGGCATTTTTGTGTTACTTAATTACATTGATTTTTGCTTTAGTATTTAATTAAATTTAATTTTGTTGTAGTATCGATTTTTCCTTTTTAAAAAAACTATTTAGGCCATAATCCATAACATCAGAAGTGGGATAGGATCTACGATCCTATCTACTTATTTTCTTGTACTGTTAGATTTTCGTTTAAAAGTAAAAATCAAAAATGTCGGAACGTGACTATCGTCGTAGTCGAAGCCGTCGCCCAGATTCTCGCCATGGTAACCGCCGAGATCGTAGTCCTGAAGGTAAAATGCAGCAGGAAATGAAGGCGATGCTGGCTCGACTCAAAGCTTTAGAAAAGCAGGCTTCAGGTGTGTCTGTGCCTGTGTCTCGCTCCCCGCGTCGCCGGCGCACGTCGCCGCCGCCTCGGCGCGCGTCGCCGCCATGCAGGCGCCGGGAGTCCCCGTCACCGCGTCGCCACTCACGTTCGCCGCACCGTCGGGTGGTTACTCCGCTACCGGTGCGTGCCACGACGCCGCCACTGCCGGCGCGCCATCTGGGAAGTTCCCGTACGCCGCCTATGCTGCCATCTGTGGTTCTACCTGAACCTCGTGAGGGTCCATCGCGGTTGGCACCGGAATCCGCAGCTAGCGACGCGAGTGTGGCTGCGACGGTGACGGATCGAATCGTGGATGCGATTCGCTCAATAAATAATACGGTGAGATCGAACCAACATTTTTATATTTCTAATTTTGACCCTAAATTGCACAATATTGACGACTGGTGTGAGGAAGTCGATCGCGCCAAATGCTTAAACAATTGGAGCGATTATGAATGCCTTTCGCGAATAGGAAATTGTTTGAAGGGTGATGCCCGAATGTGGTTAAATGAGTGGGTGACAAGCGACCGCACGTGGAGTAGTTTTAAACAAGAATTTAAGCCGTTGTGTCCCAAAACACCTGATATTGCAAACATTTTATATGACGTAATGCAGACAAATTCGGATAACTACCCCACGTACGCCGACTATGTCCGTCGCTCTTTACTTCGCTTACGTATCGTTCGTGGTCTCAGTGACGAGCTCATTACAGCAATTATTATACGCGGTATTACTGATCCACACATTCGAGCATCCGCCACAAACGCAAAGTTGCAACCAACGAATTTGGTTGAATTTTTCTCAATTTATGTAAAACCAAGTACCTCCAAAAGTAATTATATGAGAGTAAATGTTCCACAACCATTTGTGACTAAAAATAAATTCGTTCCTAGTGTTAATTTGAGAAAACGTCGGCTAGATGAGGGAAAGTGTTTTACGTGTGGTTTATCAGGACATAGGCAGGCTTTTTGCAATAAAAATTCTAAAACTAATGTTGAGTCAAACTCTAATAATAATAGTTCTAATTCAAAGCCCGTGTTTTCGTCACTAAAATCAGAACCTTGTTCTTATTGCAAAAAACCTGGTCACAAAATTGATACGTGTTTTGCCAAACAAAAATCTGAGTCTCGGAATAAAAGTGATGTTAATTTTTGTCGTGAAAACGAAACTACCCGCAATCGAGATGTTATCGTGGCCGTTATTCAGGGAATACCGGTGGACATTCTAATCGATAGTGGTTCGAGTATTTCACTAATTTCATTATCATTATTAAAGCATTTTCAATGTGCTAGAAGACCCACTTTTCGTATACTTAAGGGGCTAGGAAGTCAAGAAATTGAAAGTACTTCGTATGTAACTTTACCTATCGAATTTGATGGCATTACCTTAGAGGTAGATCTATTTGTAGTGTCGTCTGAATTCATGAATACACCTGTGATTGTGGGTACCGACGTTTTGAATAGAGAAGGTGTACTATATGTTCGTACCCGCGACCGTCAATCTCTTACGCGTAAGGTCGATAATACAAACGATGTTTTAACGATTCGGTCTGATCCGTCTGTTCCAATTAGAACTTCTCTTGATTGCGATCATATGCAACAACTTTTAGCGATCGTCAACGAGTTCTCTCGACACTTTATTACCGGTACTGCGACTTCTACGGTAAATACAGGCAGCATGACTATAAAGTTGAATAGTAATGCTCCTGTGTACTATCGACCGTATCGCCTTTCGCATGCAGAAATCCTCCGAGTTCGCGAAATAATTAATGATTTGCTGTCGAAAGGAATCATTCGAGAATCGGACTCTGATTACGCAAGCCCTATTCTTTTAGTAAAAAAGAAAGACGGATCGGACAGAATGTGTGTCGATTATCGAAAACTAAATGAGATAACTATCAAAGATCGGTTTCCATTACCGCGTATAGACGATTATATAGACAGGTTAGGACGAAATAAATATTTTACAAGCCTGGATATGGCAACTGGCTTTCACCAGATTCCAGTGCAGGAAGAGTCAATTCCACTTACCGGATTCGTAACGCCCGAAGGGCATTTTGAATATCTCAAAATGCCCTACGGCTTAGCAAATGCGCCAGTTGTTTACCAACGTATAATCGCTAAAACTTTACGTAAACTCATAGATTCTGGTGACGTCTTGGTTTACATCGATGACGTGTTAATTTTGAGCATGACAATCGAACAAGGATTAGTTCTATTACGTGAAGTACTTTCCGCGTTGACGAAGGCAGGGTTTTCTATTAACTTACGAAAGTGCTCATTTTTAGTTACCGAAATTGAGTATTTAGGACGGACTATTTCTCAGGGTCAGGTACGGCCGAGTCATGATAAAATTAAAGCTTTAGCCGATTCTGCAGAACCAAAGAACATCAAGCAAGTTCGTCAGTTTATGGGCTTAGCCAGTTACTTCCGCAGATATATACCTGGCTTCGCCCTGAAAACTGCTTGTATTGCCGCGCTAACAAGGAAGGATGTACAATTTAACTGGGGCAATGAACAACGGGCGGCTCGTAATGAAGTGATCCAATGTTTGACTAGTGAACCCGTTCTTGCGGTTTATGATCCGTCTTTGCCAGTAGAAGTTCACACAGACGCGAGTTCAATAGGTTACGGAGCAATACTTATGCAGGTTCACGAGGGCGGTTATAAGCGCGTTATTGCTTATTTTAGTAGGTTAACGCAAGGAGCAGAAGGCAAGTACCATTCGTACGAGCTCGAAACTCTCGCTGTTGTTAAAGCGTTACAACATTTTAGGCCGTATCTTGTAGGTAAACGTTTCACTGTGGTCACTGACTGCAATGCTTTAAAGCTCACACAACGAAAAAAAGATTTATTACCTAGAGTGGCCCGGTGGTGGGTTTACCTGCAAGATTTCGATTTTGGACTAGAATACCGCAAGGGTACGTCTATGTCACACGCTGATTATTTAAGTCGGAACCCGGTTAATGTGTGTACTATCCAAAAACCGCGTAATTGGGCTCAGATCGCTCAAGCATCGGATGAGGAGACTAGAGACCTGATACAAAAACTAACAGACGGACAATTAGATGCAACTCGTTACGTTGTTAGGAATGATACGCTTTATGTTAAACATTCAGTTACTGGTGAACCTCCTAGACTACTTTGTTTCATCCCGAAAGGCCATAGGTTAAGTCTCCTTCGTATATTCCATGATGAACATGAACATATTGGGGTAGATAAAACAGTTGATTTAATTTTAAAGCACTTTTGGTTTCCCAATTTAAGATGTTTTGTCCAAAAGTATGTTGCACATTGCCTAACATGTATCTCCCATAAGAAAGTAGCGCGAGCCCCATTACAGCCTATTAGTTCTTGGGATAAACCAGACCTCCCTTTCGACACCATTCATATGGACACTTTAGGACCCCTTCCTGAAACTGACGGTTACCGTCATATATTAATTGTAATTGATGCATTCTCTAAGTTTTGTTTATTGTACCCAATGTATCGACAAGATGCCGATGAACTAAAGCGTCATTTTAAGAATGTTATCTCGTTATTCGGAACGCCTAGACTAATTGTTGCTGACAGAGGTCGCATGTTTCAAAGTACTGAATTCCTTAATTGGGTTAGGGAAATGGGTTGCCAGACGCACTTTATAACGCCTGAAATGCATCAGGCGAATGGGCAAGTTGAGCGTTATTGCCGGACGGTGCTTAACATGATACGCATCGAGGCTAACTATAGACAGCAGGAGTGGCCGAGCACGATGTGGAAAATTCAACTAGTGTTAAATACCACCAAACACGCGACTACCCAAGATTCTGCGCTTAAGCTAATAGTGGGTATCGACGCCGCTACTCCAGTTATACGGAATATAGTACGAGATTTCGCTCTCGAGGGTTCCAGCCCTAATCGCGAGGCTCTTCGTGAAATGAGTCGACAACGGGCGTCGGACAGGTTGAAGCAGAACCAGCAAAAACAAGATGCCTATGTGAATCAAGGCAGGAAGCCCGCACGTAGTTTTGAGCTAAACTCATTAGTTTTTGTTAGAAAACAGGAGCAGTCGACCGGTAAACTGGACTCCTGTATGCGTGGACCATACCGAGTGTTGAAGACACTTCCTCATGGACGCTACGAGCTGCAGCTCCTGGCCGGTTCATACGGGAAGTCGACTCAGGCTTCGGCGGAATTCATGATTCCGTGGCGAGGAGAGTGGAGCCCCGAAGTTTGTGCTGCTTACTTCGATGGTGAGTTAACTCTCTGTTGTAACAGTGTTGGAATAAGCTTCACGGAGTGCCTCTGTTCCTTCAACTGTTGGTGGACATGCTTCACGTCGTGCCTCTGTCCTGGTTAAATTAAGACATGCTTCACGTAGTGCCTCTGTCTTAGCCTTGTTAAGTTACGCTTCACGTCGTGCCTCTGACTTAACGTTTATAAAGTTATGCTTCACGTAGTGCCTCTAACTTTATCTAGTAAAGAGATACGCTTCACGTAGTGCCTCTGTCTCATGTCAACATGATTTTTGTGTACTAAGCCTACTGGCGTGGGCATGTATTTGTTGTTTTGTACAGATGCAGACAATGAAGACGCAGAGCCCACTCTCGCTGCTACCGAGCAGCCAGTACCAGTCGACCACCCCGTTGATGATGGCCAGCAGCCCAGCACGTCGGGAGTGTCACATCGCACAAGGCTCGAGTCGCAGTCCAGTGTAGCTGATGAGCCACGTGACCCTGCCGTCACTGAGCAAGCACCCAGCGTACCTGATGGGCAGCAGGTCGACACTCCGCCTAGTGAAGAACCGGTCGTGGGACTCTCCATGCCCGAGCTAGATTGATGCAAGAAGCCCAGTCAAGAGGAGCCCGAGGACGGTCTCCTGTCAGGAGAGGCCGTGTAATGGATGAGAAAATTTTATACCAACTAGGGGTATAAAAGGCAGCGCCGCCCTGCGAACGCTCTCATTTCTGCGCGCGCCTCCGTCGTAGCAACATCTCCAGTTTCGGCATTTTTGTGTTACTTAATTACATTGATTTTTGCTTTAGTATTTAATTAAATTTAATTTTGTTGTAGTATCGATTTTTCCTTTTTAAAAAAACTATTTAGGCCATAATCCATAACAACATATTTTATTTTACGATTATTGAGTTTCTTATCATAATGGTCTATTTACTTTATTGTTTCGTTTAAATACTGCGTGGCAGGTTATAAGGAGGTTCGAGACTGTAACGGGAAATATATTCTAATCTTGGCAGTATGGCTGGATTCCTATGCTTACTCTTACTTTATCGTACACGCACTCAAAAAAAATAGATTGTCATTGTCAAAGAAAATTTTATTTTTGACGTTTTCGCGCGTCTAAGGTGGTTCGTTTTGTTGTTAGGTGTTGATAGCCGATAAAGTAGAATTTATCGTAACTTTTAAAATGGCAGAAGATATTGTGGAAAATATTAATAGCGGAAGTCGCAAGAGACGTGTAGTAGATAGAACTTCCAAACGCAAAGTATACGTCGATAAAGATCCTTTGGGTGTTAATTTTCGGCGACCTTGCAATCACAAAAGTAACAGTAAATTCAAATGCTCATCTGTTCCTATCGACCAAGTGTTGCGAAACAGAAAACTTCTATATAAGTCTACGAACAAGATAGACCAAGACATATTCTTGACTCGCCTACTCACCCCTCACGAACCACAACGAAGAGGAAACTATGTGCCAAAGCCAACAGGAAAGAAAGTTAACCGTATTCTTAGTGCTGTATATTATGTATACAAGAAAAAAAAACTTGTGTGTGTGTTTGCAAGAAATTCTTTTTAACAACATTCAACATATCAAAGGCTCGAGTAAATATTATAAATCGAACACTAAATGCAGGGGATACACCTGCTGAAAAGACAGGCGGTGATCGATAATCATCAAAATCAGTCGAAAGGAAAAACCATGTTCGAGCATTTATTAATAAGCTACCAGCAGTGGAGTCCCATTACAATCGCAAGAAACGCAAGCGTGTATATTTTTCCTCGGAGTGGAATGTTAAAAAGATATTTCAAACCTACAATGATTCTGTACCACAAAATTTCAAGGTGTCGCGCACTATGTTTTATGCTATCTTCAATGATTTTAACATTGGTTTCTCCTCACCAGCATCTGATATATGTACTTCTTGTACGCTATGAAATAATAAAATTAAAATTGAAAAAGACCCAATAAAGAAACAAGTAGCAATTACTGAAAAGAGGGTACATAAGCTGCGTGCTAAGTGTTTCTATTCTCTTATGAAAACCGAAGTCTCAAATTCCAAAACTTTTTGTTTCGACTTACAACAACAACAACCGCTTCCTAAAACCCCCATACAAGAGGCGTTTTACAGCAGACAGATTTCTCTATATAATTTTTGTGTTATGCCAGTAACAGCTGATAAAAGCAAACCTTTCCTCTATGTTTGGGATGAAACTGAGGCGGGCAGAGGCTCAGTGGAGATTGGCTCTGCTTTATATGATTTTTTATGTCACCAGTTTCCAGAAGACACTGTAGAGCAAAACTGTAACCTAATCAGGTTATTCTGTGACGGCTGTGGTGGCCAGAACAAGAACAGCTACCTTATTCACATGTTGATGTTCTGGCTAGCCCGCAAAGCTCCTCAAAATATAAATAAAGTTCATCTAACTTTCCCTGTTCGTGGCCATTCATTTTTACCTGCAGACCGCTGTTTTGGCAGGATTGAAAAAGAATTAAAAAACAGGCGGTGATGACAACAAAACAGGAGTATATAGAAGTTTTTTCAAGGTATGGAGAAGTGAAAATAATTGGACAGGATTGGAAACTTGTAGATTTGAAAAGTTTGGAAGGTTCACTTAAAAAAATTAATCAACTTCAATCACTGAAAAGAATTGAAATGAAGAAAAAAAGAGGCAATTTAGTAGATGTTCAAATCAGAGGGTTACAAAACTACAGATTTGAAGAAAATGAAAGTTTTAGCACTCTACTTAAAAGAGGTAAACGTTTTCCTTTGGATATGCCAGAAATGGCATTGCGTGAACGTGGACTTTCTTCAGAAAAGAAAAAAGATGTAACCAATCTTTTAGTGAAACAGTTTGGAGACGAATGGCAGGAACTGCCAGAATTAGTTTGGTATAAAAGGTTACTACTGAATGAATATCTATTGAAGCTGTTAATGTTTGTGATCATGAACAACATGACCAGGGAGATGAAGTTTGTGTCTGCTTAGAATGTGATATTGGAGAGCTTAGAGTGTAGTTTAAGATGATTGAGTAATGAATATTAATAAAAATAGTGTCGCATTTATTAACAGAATAGCAATAAATAATGCGGCAAATAAGATTTTAATACAATTTATTTATATTAAAATAAAAAAAAATAAAAAAAAATACAAGGTCGATGGTTAGGTTGCCTAGGTCACAAATTGCACGATGTCCAGGACCCGGAAATACCGCACTCTCCTCCGTCTTTCAGGGTCCAGTCGAGGTAGAACTTCAGCTCGTAACAAAACGGGTCAGACTTCAGGTTAGGCACTCCACTCCAAATCAGGATAAGGGCCTGATAAATAAGGGATAAGGAAGGTTCCGCTCCCACGGGTGTTCCCAGTATGGGATTATAAACTAACACTTAAATATTAACGATTAGCAGGATAACTTTATAAAATTAAAGATCGCGGTGCAATGCACTATGCGCGCGCGACTCAAACCAGCGTAGGCTCGCTTAGACGTTAAAAATCGGTGTGAGGAATGAAGAGCGTCCGTGTCACCGCCCGAGCCAAGTACAGGTGTCCGCGGGCAGGCGGCGAAGGGAGGGTGACGCGGCCGGCACCGAGGCGCGCCGAGCATTTGAGAACAATAGGTTGCAGTGGCCAACGTATTCATATTGAAACAAAATAGTTTGTCCGCTTGTACATTTAATATTTTTATAAGTTTCAATAATTAATACTAAATATCAATTAACGTATTACATACTATTATACCAACTGAGTTTAGATCAGATTATAATGAACAAAATATAGTTTTATTTTTATCAGTAACGCTACGTTACAATAGTTGATTCTTAATATTTTCTTTTTTTCTTTCAAAATATGTAATTATTACAAAATACAACATAACATTTCCCATCAAAAATAGATATTTACAAATATATTTTTATCAAACCAATCTATTTACCAAATGATCCAAAACTAAAGTGTCTATTTACTACCATCTGTATCAAAAGACACGTTAATCCAGAACAAAACCACAAAAAATAACAATAACTAAACTATAACAACAAAAATAATAACTAATCAAAACAAGAAGAATTTACACTTGTGTACAAGTTATCTGTGTACTAAGGTTACGGTCGCGTATTTTTCGCATGATAGAAGAAGGAAGCGAACGCAGACGTTTACTGGGATCGATGCTATAATTAGCAATATTTTAGCAACAATTATTAAATTAATCGTTGTTGCTAAATTAATTTTTGACATTTTGACAACAAATAATTAAACGTCTGCGTTCGCTTCCTTCTTCTATCATGCGAAAAATACGCGACCGTAACCTTAGTACACAGATAACTTGTACACAAGTGTAAATTCTTCTTGTTTTGATTAGTTATTATTTTTGTTGTTATAGTTTAGTTATTGTTATTTTTTGTGGTTTTGTTCTGGATTAACGTGTCACAATGCCTAAACCAACATTTAGAAGACAAGCAAGGAAAATGGTTCTTGATGTTTACGTTTTCATGAAAAATGATGTCTCCTACGAGTTGTGAGAAGGATATTATGGAACGCACTGCAGAAGCACCAAAAACTTCTGCTAGTACTGGCCGCCGTATAGTGAAATAATTTAATGAGTTCAGTCTAATGCATGTCTTTAGTACACCGGGTAAAAAAATATCAAGAGAGAAACCGGTAACAGGACTAGATGCTTTTCGATCTCATTGTAATAAAAAGGTGCGTCCACAACTTTCACGTCATTAACAATGATACACAAGAAAGGCCATTGTATTTCTCACGTCACTCTTCAACAGCATACTAAGAGTGCAGTACTTTCCACTTGTTTGGAAAGTATCGCAAATTGTAATGATACACAAGGCAGGCAAACCACCCAATGAAGTGACCTCATACAGACCTATAAGCCTTCTTCCAATATTATCGAAAGTGTTTGAGAAGCTACTAAAATATCGTATGTTACCTATTCTGAATAAAGATAAAGTGATTCCAGACCATCAATTCGGTTTTAGACAAGAGCATTCTACCACTGAACAGGTCCATAGAGTCTACGAGAAAATCAGGAAAAGCCTGGAAGAGAAGCAATACTGCTCATCGGTGTTTTTGGACATACAACAGGCGTTCGACAGGGTCTGGCACAAAGGGCTCTTGTACAAACTGAAGATTAGCCTTCCTCATCAGTATTACTCCCTTTTAAAGTCTTATCTTACTGAAAGAATATTTCAAGTCAAGGATGGAGATAAGAAATCTAAATTTCACGACATACTGGCTGGAGTTCCGCAGGGGTCTGTCCTGGGTCCAATCTTGTACACGTTATACACAGCAGACTTACCGCAGATTGATGATGTCACAACGGCAACATATGCCGATGATACTGCATTACTCGCAAGTAATAGCAATCCAGTATTGGCGACAAAGATGCTTCAAAAGGGTCTCGATAAAATAACAGCATGGCTTCAAAAATGGCGGATAAAAGCAAGCCCGAACAAATCAGTCCACGTCACCTTTACGCTTCGGAAAGGCAACTGTCCACCCGCTACTCTGGAAAATGCCACATTACCACACCAAGACCATGTAAGATACCTGGGGCTCCATCTCGATCGACGCTTAACTTGGTTTCACCACATTAAAACCAAGAGACAAGAGCTTAATATACCTGCCTATTATTTATACTGACGAGTCGTATGTGAATTAGGCGCATTGGTGTTCAAAATCGTGGAGTGATGGATCCACTAAGGGATTGAAAACACCTAATTCGAAAGATCAACGACTTGTTATAGTACATGCGGGATCGGAAGCTGGATTTGTTCCGAACCCTACTCTTGTTCAAAGCAGGCGCAAAATCCGGAGACTATCATGATAACATGAATTTTACGAAAGATGAGAAATGAACACGTTCTCAGTTGATACCTAACCTACCACCAAATTCATTTGTGGTCGTAGACAACGCATCCTATCAAAATAAGCAGTATGATCCTGCCCCGACTGCTAATTCTAAAAAAGCCGATATGCATCAATGGTTGAAGTACAAGAATATACAGTTTGAGGACAATATGCTGAAACCTCAATTCAAAGACCAAATAATTAAAAAATAAAATTTCTGTATAGATAAAATTTTAATGGATCACAACCATTCGGTGTTACGTTTACCACCTTATCACCCAGATCTGAACCCGATCGAGATGGCATGGTCATCAAAGGTTATGTTGCCAGCAAAAATGTGTCTTGGAACATAAATAAAGTGAAAGAACTTGTTATTGAAAAAGTAACAGCAATGGGTGCAAGTGAATGGGCGAAATTAACAGAAAAAGTGAAAACTATAGATGCGGAGTACGTAAATAGCGATCATGTGGTGGATTTAGCAGAACAGTTTGTCATTTTTGCTGATTACGATAGTAGCTCAGATGATGATGATGATGACGACGACTGCGAAGATGATGATACACGTCGTGTACTAAATGACCCCTTGCCAAGCACCTGCACTGCTTGTCCTAGCTTCAGTTTAATGGAAGGCATATGTATTTTACCTGAAGATATTGGCTCATTGTTTTTTTATATAACAACAAAGATTTTATAAAGCGTCCTCTTTTTTCATTTTAAATTTATATTTATTTAATTGGGTACTTAAGTAAATTAAAATTACTTATATTATTATGTCAAACGTTATATAAATATATATTTAATGAGAATTTATATATTTTTTAAAAGAAGTAGTAACATTAATAATTGAAATAAAAATAGAAAGAAATAGAAGATTTATCAAAAGATGGTTTTTTATCTTTATATATTAATTTTTATTTATACCTATGATAAATGTACTTTTTGTTATAAAAACGAACTGTAATTTTAGCCTCGGTACATTAAAAACGAAACGAACATTTGTTAAAAATCCTAAACACTAAAATTTTATTCAGAGCCCACTTAATTTGCTCGCAAGTGAACATGAGCGAACTTTTCCCCACTCCGTCGAAAAAATTTCAAGATACGTGCACTTCACTGTACTAAGCTGAAAAAAGGGCAGTTCATAGCGAAAGAAAGTGACGATGGGATACCTGTTTTACGATGTTAAGATAAACGAGATGTGTTGGCGCTTTTAACAAAACATTCAACACGTTCGTCGGAATTGTGTAGAATGTTACCTACAAGAAAAATGTGACCACATTTGGGCGAGCAATGGCCAGAACAAGACTAAAAAGTACCTACTTTCTGTTATACTTGTCTAGATAAACCTTTTATATGTCGAGTGCTTTGCCAACGTTCATTCATAATTTTTGTTTTTTTCTGTTCCTTTTTATATGGCTAATTGGTATCGTTGCTACATACCAAAATGGTAAAGAAAATATTATTGTTAAGTTTTGCTTTTGATTGGGTTTAATTTTTAGAAATTGATTGAACTTTTTCTTAGTAATTTTTGCTTTTCTTTCGAAGGTCTTATTTTTTTTTCAAAAACTAACTTGATATGGAGCAACTAGAGGGCCACGCGAGTCAATGAATATGAGATTAAGTTTGATAGCACTGCCCAACGGCCTGTAACAACGAAACGAAAACCATCGTAAAACGCGGTCATCACAGACCGCCGCAGCCCGAACGTAAAGTCTAGATGTCAACCAGCACTGACCGACGCGGCCTGAATAAAAAAATGCATTTTTTTTTTCTTGACATAGAACGTGTTAAACGATTGGAGCTCCTTGTATGATAATTATGATAATGGCGAGATAATATTTACACCAGACCAACTCAAAGACTCTTCGACATGTTACGAGATGCATATAAAAATAAAACAGTTATGGATTTTGATAATATAAACAACATCTCACCCGAGGATCTTTATTACGTAACCGGACTAACACACGTACAATTCGAGACCATTTTGATCGAAACACCAAAACGGCATTAGGACCCTTTTTTATGTAAACTCAGGTCTGGTGAACCCAATGCACGTATAGCCTCCTAAATAGGTGTGTCTCGAAAAACATTTGGGGTTTTACTTAAAACGGCAAGAAACTGCCTCACGCAAGTTTTGTGGTTCGCTATTTAGGTTTCAACCACATAAGCCCTGAAAAAATAATAGCTCAAAATCATGCAGTACCATCATCCATTAAGTCCAACCCAAATGTCTCACAGGCTATAGTACTGTATGACGGTACGTATATATACGTACAAAAAAGCAAAAACTTTGTTTAAAAAAAAGACCTATAGCCTGCACAAATACAAAAACTTGTTGAAATCTTTTATTCACTTACTCAGACGGCTATATTAAAGATATTTCTGGACCATATGCCGCAACAACATCAGACGCACAAATCATGAGTGAGATAATGAATGATCAAACTGCCCCAGTGCACATAGTTTTACAAGCAAATGATGTTTTTGTCTTGAACCGACGTTTTTGAGACTCTGTACCAGATATAGATAGTGCAGGGTATGTGCCTCATATGCCGCCGAGCAAAGACAGAAAAGCCACACAGCTCAGACATACAGGCGAATAAATATCGACAAGTCACAATAGTTCGATGGGTAATAGAAGTTATCAACGGCGGGTTCAAAAGATTTAGGCACACGCTTATCTCATAAATGCCTTTAGACAGCCTCTGAGAGATAGTGAACATGCCGACGCTTCCATCGCGATAATATCTGAAAGAATGAATAAGCCTGTAGTGAATGACTGAAAATCCCCTTCGCCCCACTAACACCCATCCCTAACCACGTCTCACCCTCCCCTCCCACACCATTCTCCCCTGGCGACCTCTGACGCTCTCGGCGGTGTTGCCTCCCCCCCCCCCCCCCTCAGGCTCCCCGGTCCCTCCCAATGAGCCCTTCCTCTCGCCGTCCTCTTCGGGTGCTCGTGCGGGCGCGCTCACGTATCTACACCCATACCCTCACTCCTCCCGCCTCCCTCGCCTTCATCACACACAGCGGTAATCGTCAGGATTTCAACGTCACGTCCACCTCCGTGGCGTCAGCAACCACCAACGATATATACTTCGTAATAGGTGTCAATAACTGTGTATTATTGTAAATAATCAGGGGAAAAAAAGCCATAACTGTGTCATCCTCATATCCTTCAGAACTCCGCAACTTATGTAACTCTCGCTCATCACCATTACCACCTGATTACCCGCCCTCTGGAAACATCGCCCCGGACGCTTGTCTCGGGCTAGCCCACTCATCTAGAAAAAAACTGCCATCATTATCAGTACCCTCTACCCACTGTCTCAATCGCTTACCACTTTTATACCGCGTGAGGCCTATAATCGGGGAAAATATTAAAAATAGAGACTCTCTAGAGTATTAGTATTTATTCTGAAAAGATTTCAGCTAATCAAAACCCATGCATTACTCACAATAAGAATTTAAAGTTACGATTCATAATCAGTATAGTATTGCAAAACGATATTATCGCTAACGTTGAGAACTAATCGTGGTACAGGGGACAACAAAAACATACCGCAAAATATCACGATATCACTATCCATTAGAAAATTTACCTTTGTCTCATTGAATGCAACAGCCCCTGTTACTTCCCACAGCTTAAAATCTCTGTTTCAAATTAATTAAAATTAGTTTAATATTAAATATCGCAATGACAGTTATCTGTTTATAATTTTATCCATCATACATGACATTTCATGTCAATCAATACCAAGTATACTTTTTGTACCAAGTAGGTTCAGCCATGGAATTATTAAGTACTAGTACGTAGTACCTGCTAATTCCAGGGATTCTAAGCTTTTTACATTATGATCTTTTTATAAAGAACATGATAGTGTTAAAATAGTGTAAATTCAAAGGAATAATTTTGATTAGTAAAGTCAGAATATTGTCATGGGAATTTCTTTGGTTTCAGTTTAAATTGATTTCAATTTAAGTAATCGAATTGGATTAATTTACACAATTTATGTGAAAATGGCTTTGTCTGCAAAAAACACTCCAGAAAGAAAACAATACCTTCGTGGATTCATGAATTGCGATAGTAAGTCAGACAGAATTATTTTTCTATCAGCCAGCCGAAACATAAATTGTCAAAAAGACGTTTCGAGTAGCTCCGAAAAGTTGAGCGCTACTGTTGTTTGCATTATATTGAATTCACGATTAAGTTTGTTAGAAAAAATAAAAAAGTAAAGATTAGGTTTTAATTCAATCACTAGTGACATAAAGAGCCTCCGTTTTTAATATTATCCCCGGTTCTAGGCCCCAGACGGTATATATACTCACTCACTGGTAGGGCCAGCCCTGGCTCTCAACCCGGGCAGTCACAATATAACGTTTATATAAAGCTTATTTACAGTCAGTGGCACAAGCGGACGTTACAGTGTCTATAAGATGTTAATGAATAATGAACACTTAGGATAACGAAAATAACAAAAAAAATGTAATACGTAAAGCTAGGCGCGGAGCCATCTCACTCACTTTTAAGCCATGTTTATAAGTTGTTTTCGAGAGTCATCACGAATCGTCTTGCTCGCAGGCTCGACGACTTCCAACCTCCCGAACAAGCTGGGTTCCGAAAACGTTTCAGTACCATAGACCACATCCATACGCTGCGGCAGGTTATACAGAAGACCGAAGAGTATAATCTGCCACTTTGCTTGGCGTTCGTGGACTATGAGAAAGCCTTTGATTCGATTGAGACCTGGGCGGTGCTGCAGTCTCTCCAGAGGTGCCAAGTGGACTATAGGTAAATCGAAGTGTTAAGGTACTTATACGAACATGCCACCATGTCGGTCCGATTACAGAACCAGAGCACAAATTCCATCCAACTGCAGCGAGGTGTGAGACAGGGAGACGTCATTTCTCCGAAACTGTTCACAGCTGCGTTGGAGGACATCTTTAAGCTTTTGGACTGGAAAGGACGCGGCATCAATATAAATGGCCAGTATCTGACACACCTTCGCTTTGCCGATGATATAGTCCTTATGGCTGAGACCCTGGAGGACCTGAACACAATGCTCGAAGATCTCCGTAGTGCTTCCTAAAGAGTGGGTCTTAGGATGAACATGGATAAGACGAAAATCATGTCGAATTCCCATGTCATACCCACTACAGTTCACGTTGGGAACACTACACTCGAAGTTGTTGACCATTACGTTTACCTTGGACAGACAATCCAGTTAGGTAAGTCCAACTTTGAGAAAGAGATCTCTCGTCGAATCCAACTCGGATGAGCAGCATTCGAGAAGCTCCGTAAAATCTTCGCGTGCAATTTACCTCAGTGTCTCAAGACGAAAGTCTACGACCAGTGTGTGTTGCCAGTGATGACTTACGGCAGTGAAACGTGGTCGCTAACTATGGGTCTGATAATGAGGCTCAAGGTGACTCAGCGTGCAATGGAGAGAGCTATGCTCGGCGTTTCCCTGCGTGATCGAATCAGAAATGAGGAGATCCGCAGGAGCACTAAAGTTACTGACATCGCTCGAAGGATTGCTCAGCTGAAGTGGCAGTGGGCGTGACACATAGCGAGAAGAACCGATGGCCGTTGGGGCGGAAAGGTTCTGGAATGGCGACCGCGTACCGGACGACGCTCCGTGGGTAGGCCCCCCACAAGGTGGACCGACGATCTGGTGAAGGTCGCGGGAAGCCGCTGGATGCGGGCAGCACAGGACCGATCGTCGTGGAGATCCTTGGGGGAGGCCTATACCCAGCAGTGGGAGTCATGTGGCTGAGACGACGAGGCGCGGAGCGAGAACGGGCGTGCGTTCGCCGAGGGAGCGGTTCACACTCAGGTCGGCGGACGAATATTCACTGCGAGCTGCGCCGGGGCAGGAATGTGAGAACAATAGAAATGCAAAAAACAGAACGGTCAAGCGCGACCCGATTTGTTATGTTAGCGTGCGCACCCGTCGTCGCTCGCGCTAATTATTTTACCATACAAATAGTAGTCAGTCACTACAAGCCGAACAAATTGTACAAATAATGTAGCTGAAAATGTCAACATGCAACGTGCGGCCTTCACTACAATGTCCGCGTCATTGAATATACCGTTCCCACAACTGACCGAATCAGAAGTCACATTATTCAGTTTAGGCACATAATGTCTAATGGAAATGGAAGTAGGCTGGCCACACAATTAGAGAAAATTGAGGCTATAAATTGTGGCAGCTGCATCTGAAACATAAATAAATAATTATATTAATATGTAATTAATAATATTGTATAATTACTTTAATAAGCATAGAACATTATTTTTATATAAAAGCAAAAAGTAAGCATACATATATAAGTAAACATAATATTATATAACTTCATACAAACATTTATAAATACTAAAATTAATAACACTAACTATTATATCATTTATATAACGTTCAATTAGCCATTAAACCAAAATATGTAATATTAACTATGATACTTACTCAAAATTACTTTGTAATAGAAAAATTTAAATATTGATAAAACTTGGAATAATGATTTCAAGTTACTACATTTTGCTTCGAGCGTCCCGGCAATAACTAGTTCTATTGTTCTCCGAAACAGCGATAACGGCTCGGGCGGCGCCCCGCCATCTGCGGCGCGCGCGCAGTCAGTGCTTCAGGGTATACAATCTTAGTACAAATGTTGTGTCACAGTTACTGATATTATTCAAGCGAATTAAATCGCCACCATTTTGTATGTACGCTTTCGTATAGAGGTGATTTTCAACTTAGCAGTATTGCAATTGTATACTGTCAGGTCATGCGTATAGACGGCGTTACTGTTCATGTTATGTACCAAAATAAAAAATCACACAATTTCTAGAAATGTAGTCATACTAAAGGATTTTCTGAAGTTAGTAGCATTATACATCGTTCAAATTCTTGCCATACTTACCCTAATTTTATTAAATAGAGGATACAAAATGGAACTTTCTACGTAGATAGGCAGACTTGATTACGTAAAATTATTTTTAAAAATATTTTCGGCTATATAGCTGCCTCATATTGCTTAAAAAATATTTATTTAAACCATAACAGTATATCAAAATATCTAAAAGGAATTACTTTAGTTTTCGTCTGGCAATATTACACAAAATGGCTGTCTGTGTTGTTGTTTGTTGGTCGTTCGGTGCTTAAGTTGTTTTCTGTTTTGTTTCTGCATTTCGTAGATTTGTGGACACTTTGTATTTTCTGCCAAGTACGTTGAGTTGAGCTGAGGTTCCTCCGGCTTGGCTGAGATCTTCAGAAGACTTTTTAAGTGAGTGGTTGTTTTTGTGAGATAGGACTCTTTCATCATGTCTAAAAAGTATTGTTGTGTACCGGGATGCGTAGACAGTGGAGGTAAACAATGAAACCAATAATTAATATTCTACTTATGCTTTTGTTTTAAAAAATACCAATCTCAACTGTCTAAAATAAAATTTACAGAATCCCACCCAGTACTACACGTGTTTCCTAATCCAAACAAACATCTAGACCGGTTTCGTTCATGGGTACATGCTGTAGGAGGAGATATAGTGGCCCTGGATAACGACACTATTTACAGAAACCGCAGAGTTTGTCATCGACATTTTGAAGAACAACACTGCTGTCGTTATAACAAACTCAGTCAATTAGCAGTACCAAGACTGTGTTTACCAGGTAAGCCGGTAAAACAACGTTAAAACCTTTACTGGTATAGCAAACTTCTTTTGTCTCGTTAGTGGGTCTCGTAAGTACTAATAACATAAATAAATAAATGATTTACAAATGCACAACAGTTATGTATCTAGTACTATTTGTTAGCAGTGTCCGACAATGGATAACATATAAACATAGGTACTTAAATACACTAAACACATCAGGGATTTGAACCTGGAACCACTGAATTCACAGTTAAATATAATAAGCATAGTGAATCATCAAGCTTACTAATAAATCTTTTAGTTATTGAAAATAATATGATTAGATAGGACCAACACTTTATAGTAGATCAGATCAGTTGGGTATGTATAAGAATCTGAATTTCCTCCATTCACTCCCTTGATGGCCATTATCAGATCCCAGCATGGCCAATCCTGCTCCAAATTATACCTCGATTGTATGAAAATCGGCTAGTGTTGTTAATGATATAATAATAATAAATCGTTTATTCTTCAGAAAAAGGGTTCCAATTTTTTTATTAGGTACAAATGAAACTTATAAGCTATGTTACTGTATATTCTAGAAGTTTTTATTCTAAAATCATAAATGTAATATAATATGGTCATAGTTATATGAATAAAAAAAATTGGACTCAAACGCAACATTTGTTATGTAGTACATGTGTACTTACAGCTTGACGTTTCAGCTGTGTTTTATAATATAGTGGGATGTGAAAGTTTAATAAAATCTTATTTATAATTATAGTTTGTCAATAAAATGCTATGCTTTCCATTAAAATTGTGTAAGTTACCTACTACATTTCTAATAAATCTATTTTCAGGCTTATCTACTATTCCCCAGTTTAATATAAGTAAACAAAGAAGATATTTGAGGTCCATGCAAAATATTGATGATGAGCTTTACATGCCTTCTACATCAAGAGGTATGTTTTTTTTTTTATTTCTTGATATTTTTCCTCATCTAATATATACCTAGATAAAACTCAAATCTTTGTATGAGTTCCAAAACCATAGATCCAATTGTAACAAAACTTTGGTAGGGTGTTCTGGGCACGCCTGCAAGGGTTTCTGGCCCAACATATATATATTTATTTAAACTTTATGTAGCTTTGTAATGCATGCCGGGTACTGCTAGTCTATACTAATAATATTATACAGAGGAAAGATTTGATTGTTTGTTTGTTTGCAATGAATAAACTCAAAACTACTGAACGGATTTGGATGAAATTTGATATATAGATAGCAGATAGCCTGGTTATTAACATAGGATACTTTTTATCCCCATATTCCCACGGGAGCGGGAACCACGCTGGTGAAACCGCGAGCGGCCACTAGTATCTTATGGATTATGAGTAAAATAACTTTTAAAAGCTATAAAGCTGTAAAAATTGTATTTCATTAAAAAAAAACAAATAAAAAGCATTTTTCTTAATTATTTGCTTTCTTGTTGCTTTTTTCTGTTTGTTTTTATACTCCATGTTTTTGATTTTGAACAAGAGATTATATGTTAAGTCTTGAGGTGTCTTTATCTTAGAAGTACTCAATTAAAAAAATTTGAATCATGGAAACATTTCAATAGATAATTTCAAATATCATTTTAGATATGTTTGGCAATTATATGCAGTGATATTTTTCATATTTTTTTATTGAGACATTAATCTTATTTAGACATTTAATTAAAATTAATATGATATTGAATGTATTTTTAAATGCCGTTTTGCATTTCAGAATCTAACAAATTCTATGGTATGGGTTCCATTTCTCCTGAAGTTCCTCGCCAACCAATTTCTCCTGAAGTTCTTGATATTGAAAACAAAGAAAATAGTAAGTTAAAGTTTTTACTCATGCTTAAGCCAATTAATGAAGAGAATATCTGAAATCAAAGCATCATGCAGTTTTGATAAATATTAAACAAGAAAATATACTAGAAAAAAGCAACTAGTCTCATGCGAAAGTATGTCAGTTTGTTTGTTTGTTACTTACTCTTTCACGCTAAAACTACTGAACGGATTCGGATGAAATTTTGCACAGAGATAGCTTGGATTAAAATTCTTTTTATCCCGATATTCCCCACGGGAACGGGAACCACGCGGATGAAACCGCGGCCGGCCGCTGGTTTGTGATAATTTTGTATAATTTTCCTTCAATTAGTAACACTCATTATCAATATTGAATAAGATTTCCTATACAAGGCCTAATAGGGTAAATTAGAAACTGATTATAAATTTAGCTAACTCGGAAGCAATATACTGATACATTCATATTTTACCTTTGCAGGACCTGCTGTACTTACAGAGGACAAGATGCAATCTATTATTTCTTCGACTACCCAATATCTTGAAGGTAAGTTATCAAGATATATGTAATATATAAAATAACCAAAACCAGCTCCCTAATTGTGTAATTCAAAATCTACCACAATCTCTTTCAAATCTCAAATAGTGACGGCCTGAAAATCTTTCAAATTACGAATTGAAAGGGATTGCGATAGATTTTAAATTAGACAATTAGCCCCCAGAGTAACCAATATTTTAGCATATGCAAGCAATAATAATAAAAACAATAGCCCTTGACGAGTTTCTTGCCGGTTCTTCTCGTTACGCGGTCTCCCGCCGTAGGGTTTGCCAACCGATGTCGTAGCTTTTTTGACGTTCATAAGTGCTTGTTACAGCCTACACTGAATTAATTATTTGTGTTTGAGTTGAAAAAAATTGAAGACCATATTGTTTGCTTAGACTTCTAAGACATGATTTTATCTTTGCAGGACCTGCTGTACTTGCACAGGACAAGATGCATACCAGTACTTCTTCAACTACTCAATATCTTGACAAAAAATCCTGTAACTTATTAGGTAACCTTACTAAAATTTTAGTAACATAACAAACAACCAAAACTAGACCAACCAATATTTTAGCATGTGATACCCTACCTAACCTATTTTTTTTTATAGATTCAAAGAAGAATAAGAAGTCTGTTACTCCTCGTCTTTGTAAAATGAAAAAAAGTAGCAGACTAACTACAAATGAACATAAATTATATATGAAATTAGTTCAAACAAGGAACAAATTGTCTAAAATGCGAAGCAAAAATAAACAGCAAGCTGCAAGTATCAAGGCAGCCAAGAGCATTACGAGCAATCCTGCATTTCTGGCTATTCTGGAATCATTCACAAGCAGCGCTAAAATTTTGACATTGATGCAATTTAGGGAGCACAACAAAAAAGAGAAAGGCCGCCGATTCAGCCTCGAAGAAAAGATTATGTGCTTATCTATATTAAAACACACTCCAAGAGGCTACAGACAATTAAGAAAGATACATATCCTCCCATCTCCTCAAACATTATTGAAATTAGTTAGCGAAGCCAATTTAAAACCTGGCATAAATAAAAACATTTTTTCGCAATTAAAAAAAGTGGCTGAAAAAATGAAATTGGAACATAAATTGTGTGTCCTCATTTTTGATGAGATGAGCCTGAAGGCAAACATATGTTTCAATGAGAGAAAAGATCGAGTGACTGGTTTTGTATGTAATGGAACAGACAGTAAGGATGAGTTTGCTGACCATGCACAAGTATTTATGGTGAGAGGGTTGACAAAAAATTATAAACAGCCCGTCAGCTACACTTTTTCCGCGGCATCAACAAAAGGCCAGGAGTTGGCAGTACAGATAAAAACCGTTGTAGCACAATTGCAGGAAGCTGGCTTTATTGTTGTGTCTACAATATGTGACCAAGGCGCCAATAACCGTTTGGCTCTAAAACTACTCCTTCAAGAGAGTAGAGGTATTTATATAAGAAAAGGGGAGGAACCAAAAGATCAAGTAATTTTAATTAATGATCAAGAAATCATACCACTGTATGATCCCCCACATTTACTTAAATGTATAAGAAATAATCTCTTGACAAAAAATTTAACTTACCTACAAAACAATATAAAAAAGGTAGCCAAATGGCATCATATAACTTTACTGCATAATGAAAATCCAGGATATAAAGGAGTTAGGTTAATTCCGAAATTAACGGACAACCATGTCCTACCACAAAAAATTTCAAAAATGAAAGTCAAATATGCCACCCAGATTTTTAGCAGAACCGTGGCATCAAACATGGGATACCTAGCAGGTAATAAATGATAATTAAATAATAAATGAACTTAAATCGTATTAAACAGACTAAGCTTGTAATATATATTGTAGTTCATGAGTCAAAAATTACAAATTTTTATAATTAATATAATTTACTGCTTAATTCATCATCACGATGTAGCATGACGAAGTAAATCTACATTACTTATCACAATTGTACAAAAATTGCTACCCAAATAATACTAATGTCATTAAATATTACTTATTTGTATATACCGAAACAAACAATTAAATTTTTACCTATTTTTCTTTTCCAGACAAAGGAATTTTACCCCAGGAATGCCGAGAAACAGCAGACATTATTTTGATGTTTGATAATTTGTTTGACTCCTGCAATGGGAGTTACTGCAAAAAAGAAAAACTACATGGAAAGCCACTTCTCGGGCCTGTTACACCAGCCTCTATTCATCACCAAGTGTGGTCAGAGGGGAAAAAAATGTTAAATACAATGAAATTTGTACATCCTACTACAGGCAAGGTGGAAAATGTACCTACATTAAATAATTGGGCATGGACACTAGATGGTATGGAAATTTTATTAAAAAAGCTCGAAAAAGATTATGGAGTTACTTCCGTTTGGATGCGGCACCTCAATCAAGATCCAATTGAAAACTTTTTTGGGGCAATAAGGAGTCACGGGTGCCGCAACAATAATCCCACATGTGAGACGTTTGAAGGTGCTTTCACAAGCTTATTAATTAATAATATATCCAGTATTCATGCCCCAGGGAACAATTGTGAAAACGATTTATGCCAAAATTTAAATATATTATTAATCGGCGACAATAAGGACTGCAAAGCCACTATGACTTTTGAAATAATTTCGGATATAGAAATTAAAAGTGTTGACGATAAAAAAGACCCTAGAATACTAGGTGTATTGCAGTATATAGCCGGCTATTTTATAAGGAATTGTAAGCGAAAAATATTTAAAAAGTGTGAACTGTGCAAAAAGAATTTAATAGCAGAGCAGGGAGCAGAATATATTCGGTACCGAGAATATGAAGGTCGTCAATGGCTTTGCAGTCCTACTGAGCCAGTCTTTGAACTCATTTCAACTCTGCAAGAATTAGTTAACTTTGTTATGAAAAAATTTCTTCACAAAGAAAACATTAAAGAAATAATTAAAACACATATTTTTATGTTTCTAACATTTGATTTTATACACTGTTTAAAACATAAAGACAGTATAACGGATTATCTAATAAATTCTTGCACAAAATTTTTTATAATCAATTATTGTAAAGACATAAATAATATATTAAGTGGTAAGCGCGACATCTGCGACGACGACGATAAAATGCAGGCAAAAGCCAAAAAATATTACAAAAAATGTTATAAACGGCCTAAAAAATAAAAATAAAATATATAAATCTAACAAGTTGTTTCATTTAACTGTACCCTAGTTGGAAATTATAATAATAGCAAGTAACAACCAACCAAGGCTAGGTACTCAAATAGGTACCAATTTGTACTTTCGGGTCATCGGGATAGATGGCGCTGCTTCCATAGTGCTCATTTTGGCTATTGAGTTGGGTCTCTATTTCAGTATATTAAAAAGTACTCTGTGCAGTGCTTTGCTAGACGTTGTCAAGGTGATACTGTACTTAAGTCACTTAGCGCTTCCCGCCATTTCTATTTTTAGCTTGCATATCTCAAGCTTGTGCATACCTAGTTTTAGTGCTTACGCTAATGTATGTTTGTATGGAATGATTTACGTGTAAATAAAAACCGTAAGTAATTGGAGTCAGTGTTGTTATTGAAGTGGAACCGTGATACAACATAAATAGTTACCCACGATAACTATTCCTGCAATTGGATACCCCTTCATAAATAAATAAAAACTACAGATAAACATTCGGAGTTATTTATTGACGTCAACATTTAACAAAATTAAGTGACTAAGGTATTTGTTCTGGGGTCACTTAGACCGCTTTACATTGCTTCCACTTCTAAGGCAGACAGAAGTGCTCTAATAATACACGTCTTCGGTAGACCAAACCATTGCTTGATATTTGTTATTTACAAAACTTCACAGTTATTTATTGACGTCAAAATTTAGCAAAACCACTTTGAAATGCAGCAGCAATCGTTGTTTGGATGGGGCAGCTCTTGATTCTGCCTTCATTACTTCTACTTTCAGCAAGGTAGAAGACCTGTAAAGGAGAAAATGAGAATAAATACAGTGCGACAAAACATATAGTGAGCGCGGATGGGGGCGCTGTAACTGTCAAAATTGACGTAAAAACAAGATGGCGGTGTTAGTTCCTTTTTTTGCCGCGTTCATTATAGCACGTGCGACAAGCGTTATAATAAACGCGGGCGGAGGCGCTGCCTAACTGTCAAAAATAACGTTTCATGTTGTGTTCACGTTTCATGTTAGTTACTTTTTTGTTACGTTCATTATAGTAGAGAATACGAATTAGGACCGACCTTCACCCATCTGTTAAATGGATGAAAAGTATTTTATATCAAATTTAATATATTAGAAAATATATCTCGAGTGGGTTGTCTAAAAAAATCCTGGCCAGACTATGATTAATAATGATTAATTAACCTTCAAGCGGGCGCGCGTAGTCGAATCGACCGCGCTTAGTCGATTCGACTACGCGCGATTTTCGTTAATAATATTAGTATTACCCATCACATGTACTTCTCATTTCTAGTAGCCTGTCGCTATGTCTTTGGGAGTAAAATAAAGAGTTTACCGTCACTCACGGGGCTCCACCCCACCTCACAGATCGCGATTACTTTAATCGCGGCGCAGTCGTCGAAAAGACTACACGCGCCTGTCGTCGAAAAGGTTACGCGCGACGCTCAATGCGACATAATATTTCTTCGGCTATCACTCAATATTATCGAAGTAAGCTAGGAATATTGTTATTTTTATATAAAATGAGTCGTAGACGCCACAAAGTGCACAACTCGAAAAATTACTAAGAAAAGACGAAGCAGAGAGTGAATCAGAGGTCAGCGGCCAAGGCTTTGTAACTTCCGACCACATCGTTTTAGAGAAACCTCAATCTGCTGAGGAATCAAACTGCTCGGAATCAGATGAGGATGACTTGCCTCTTTCAGAAATTAATAGCAATTTTTTCCTAAATTGTTTTTTTTTTTTCAAAGATTATTTGAGTAATGTTAATATATTTAATAATTGTTTCTTTTTAATAATTATTGTAATTACTTGTTTTGACAAATTAGACTTTAAAGACAACAATAATATATCTGTGTACGAGACAATAAATGATTATTGGATAATTAGTGTTTTATTTCTCTGATTCATCCTACAGGTCTTTTCGGTTACGCGCGCCCGCTCCCGTTACAAATGACCGCGCGCCCGCTTGAAGGTTAATATGCTTCGTACTTTCGGATGGTATTCAATTTATTCGTTAAACACATGAGTGCAATATTAAAAAAATATATCATTTTGCGATTTTTTAATAACCCTAGAGTACTAATCATCGCCTAGGAGTCCGTGCGCTCACAGTTTTTTCGTTATTATTTCAAATCGTACGACCGTTGCGACTCGCGCGCTTCCCTCGACTCAGTGTCCCACGGGACGCGGTGGATAGTGGTTCCACGTCGGCTCTTGTCCAATAGCATCTTACAGAGTGTTGGATCACCTGGGAGGCGATCCTTAGGCTTAAAGGTAACATATTTTTTTGGACTTCTTTACTATTCCTGTAGTTTTCGGCGTGTTAATTTTATTTATAACCAATATTTTTTTATTACAAATGAACCGAAAGCAGACGCAGATAGAAGAGTGCTTAATGGAAGATTCTGGAAGTGAAATTGAAGACTATTTAGAAGTCGAGAACTATGATTCCGATGACAGCGTTGCGGATCCTTCTTTCATTCCTCTCGATGACTATGAACATGACTGTCAAAACTTTATAACACATGTTCCGGATCCCGATTCAGAATATCCAGCATTGCCCATATTGTCTGGAACATCAATCCCTAATTGCTTTTCTTGTAATAAGAAATAAAAAAACTACACTATCGGTGTTGTTTTCGACCAGAATTTATCGTGGAAGCCTCACGTGGAAGGCGTTCGTAAAAAAGTGTTCGCTGCGTATGGTTCATTAAACCGGCTACGTAATTTCCTGCCGACAAGTACGAAGATCACTCTGGCCCAATCCCTTTTGCTGTCTATTATAGACTACGCTGATGTCTGCTACACTGACCTTTCTGAGGAGTTAGGTTCATCTTAAACCTTAGAAAATACGATCACGTTTCGCACTTCCGCACCAAATTCAACTGGCTCCCTATTCGCCGGCGCAGGGACTTACACACTCTCAAATTCCTCTATTCTATCCTTTTCCTACCTACTTCCCCACCTTATCTCAAAGAATGCTTTTCATTTCGTTCCCTGTCTTCACACTGTACCTTGCGTTCTTCTCATAACCTTTCCCTAGAAATTCCCCGTCACTCCTCCAACTTAGTTTTCTACTTCTTTTCCGTGCATGCCGTTCGTTTATGGAACGCCCTTCCCGAGGGTATCAGAAAGTCTCAGACTCTCCAATCCTTAGGTGATCGAGTCAGGAAGCATTTCCTTTCTCCTTTATCTACCTTATAATATTATCAAATTACTCTCTCTATAAGTATTTATCTATCATTATAATACCTATATTTGTTCATTCTTTTCATGCACCCACTCCCATAATATTCTATCTATATATTTCTTTCTCTCACCCAAGGTTGCCTGGAAGAGATTGCTATGTAGCAATAAGGCCGCCTATTGTGTGTTTCCTTTGTTGTAATTTATTCTGTGTTCTGTATGTTTAATCGTCTGCAATAAAGTTTATTTTATTTATTTAAATTGTATTAAAGTCCATGTAATGGCAAAAAATATACGTACATCTTAAGTTTTGGCGCGCCCTGTTCATTGAAATAAAACAACTTTTACGGATATCAAACGCGCTATATTTCACGAACTAAGTTGTAATTGTCTTTTGATTCTTCATGTTTTGAATCAGTATCTAGTAGAAGAAAGTTGATTGAGGGCGCGAAACCATCGAAGTTTAATCGTTTTTGTAGAGAATCCATATCAAATCCCAGCCCAAGTGACACGCTGTCAAACCCTATTCAGTCATCGTCTCAAACTCAACTGGAATCCATATCATATTCCAGCGCAAGTGACACGCTGTCAAACCCTATTCAGTCATCATCTAACTGTGTGATACGCCTAGGATGAAAAAAAATATAAGAGAGAAATAATATTCAAAAAAAAAGAAGATTAAGAGATTACAAGACAAAACAGATATTTAAAAAAGAAAGTCAATAGTATGACGGAAATTCTAGATAATTTATTACAAAATTCATTGATACATAAAGAAGAGCGAAATATATTAGAAAAAATAGGAGTAGAAGAAAAAGAACTCCTTCAGAGACAGATAAAAAAAAGCCGAAAATGATAAACTTCCCCGGACAAAATATTCACCGGAATTAAGATGTTTCGCCCTTACATTAAATTCACAAAAAGCGTACAAATAATTACGCAAAACATTTAGAACATGTTTACCTCATCCGCGGACGCTATCGAAATGGTACAGTCATATTGACGGTAAGCCAGGATAGTAAATCCTGGCTTACCGTCAAAGCTTTAAAAGCTTTAAAAATCAAAGCAAATGAAAATACCGAGAAAGGAGACGGTCTAGATTTCGATACAAAGTCTTCACTAAAATGCAGCTGGACCAAAATGAATGAAAATCGGGAGAATGCAATATGCAGAACTCGTATGAGTTGAAAAAAAAAAACTTAGTCTAGCCTATATTTAACAATTAATTTTTGAAAATTAAATATTTTTTTATTTTTTTCACATGGTCATATTGTTTGTTTTAAATAGCAGCACTAGCACTTAGCACAAGCCGTAGAGAAGAGATAGAGTCAATCATTAACAGTGTGTGTCGATTTGATGTACAGCCGGGGACACTTTCGGTGAATCAGCTAGCAGCAAAAATCGCTTGGCAGACGTATCACGCGCACCCTCTCTTGATTGGCTAAGGGCATTCTACTACGTGACCAATTAGCGTACCATTTGACGCCCGGCCGGCCGAATGGGGCCAAACTGAATGCTGCCTTATTTCTAATAGAAACAAGACAGCATTTACTATATAATTCTCCGACCCTATTCGGCCGCTTCGGAATGAAGTGGACAAACAACTTTTTTTTGGCTCGGTGCGGGGCCCGCGCCCTGCAGTGTCCACTTGTTTTCGCAAATTGTTCACGTGTCTTCCACCACTCGCGTGCCGCGCGACCCTAATTGGGACGTTTGCAAAATATGCGGACGTGCCGGACGCCCACTTTGGGACGTTTCGTTCGCGCCCTTTTTAAACGTCATTTTCATTGACTAAAACTTCACCTATCCGTGTCTAACTTTTATAGACAATAGGTAAGAAGACAAAGACAAGAAATAAATACGAATGAACGAACAAAATAACCATTCATGACGCAATAAAATTCACTTTCGTTCATTGTTTTTTCTGAATAATTCATTCTCAACGCGTCACTTTCTTGACGTCCATAAGAGTGAGTTGACTACTACAGAATTTCTACAAATCGGAGAAAATTATGGAAAGGTATGTAATAAACCATTTTTAATCATTAGATAGGTTATTTTAATAAGGTTTAAGCATAAATTATCATATTTACGTAACAAAGTCGGCAAATAAATTGATAGATAAATGCCGCCCGCATGTGGTCATTGATTTTGATAATTTTTTTGTCTAATTATTGTAAAATCTTGTTTCTAACTTAACATTCATACTTATCGTAATGTATAATAATCATAACATTTCAATAATTTGGTAAAAAAGTTGCAAAAAACTCAATACAAAAATGTGCATTTGAATCGTCCCAATTCGGGTCGCGCGGCACGCGTCTGCTTTGGGTCACGTGGTCATTATTTTGGGATGTTTTACAAATGTGGATAAGACTTAGCCGACTTTAAAGAAGGAGATATTGTTTATTAGGACTTTTTTTATTTTTTATTATTTCTTTGTAATTAGATGTGTCGTGTTGATAATACTTTTTAACCGACTTTAAAAAGCGAGTTATTGTCTATTGAAATATAAGGAGATATTGTTTATTAGGACTTTTTTTTATTATTTCTTTGTAATTAGATGTGTCGTGTTGATAATACTTTTTAACCGACTTTAAAAAGCGAGTTATTGCCTATTGAAATATTTTTTTTATTTTTTATTTCTTTGTAATTGAATGTTCTGCGGATGCTGTGAAGACTTTTAACCGACTTTAAAAAGGAGTTATTGTTTATTGATATTTTTTTGCTGTTTCTTTGTAATTGGATGTTTTTTAGATATATTTAGATATATATTATGTCGTGTATTATTTTACTAGTGTATCAAGTCGTGGAAGCACGCGAGGGAGAAGGGGTGGTGGCTCGCAAGGGAGCAGGCGTGGCGGGAGAGGCGCACGTGGCGAACAAGCCGCCATCCAGCAACAGACGCGCACGAGGCGCCCGCGCACGAGGCGCCCGCGCACGAGGCGCCCGCAGACGTGGCGGCATCGATCGACCGGGACCCAGATTTATAGAGGAGTATGTATAGTTATTTTCATGTTTTCAATGTAAATTGTAATAATTAAAGGTTGATGTATTAATTTTCTGTTTCAATTTTAGATTATCGATCCGTGACATTGAGGACTTGCCCCAGATGGCGCCTCTTGAGGTGCCCCTGCACCCTAAAAGGAGGCGTACTTTTGAGACGTGAGTACCTATAATTAACTAGGTAAATAATTTATTTTTGATGTTTTGTATATTAATTTTTATAATATATTTCTAACCACATGTCGTGGAGTTGGCGGCGGAGTTGCCGGCGGAGTGGCCGGTGGAGTTGCCGGTGGACTCGCCAGCTCCGCCGGCTATCACAATATTATCCAGTATTTTGATAAAAAGGGCATCGTAAGTAACTTATTTATCTTTTTATTCCAGCTCTTCCCAGATTTACTTATTTTTTTTTTTGTTCTAGGATTATTCCACCGGTGGCTCCTCGACATTGTACGGCGCCTGTGGCGGGCCCGTTTACGTCGCCTCTCATATTGAAGCGTCGTAAGCGACCGCTTGGGCGGTCTTTGTCCGTGGTGGCGGCACCGGCGATGTAAGTTACTAATTCGAAATTTTCGATTTCCATTCTAGCTTTTCCAAATTTTATCATAACCTACATTACTATGTTTAATTTTTCTTTTAGGGATCAAATTGAACCAGTGGCGGGCCCGTCAACGGCACCCGTTTGTGGTGTTTCAACACCGCCGAGCAGGCCGAGCACGCCGAGGCGTGCCTCACCATATATGGTGCCATCGCCGGCGATGTAAGTTACTAATGACTTTTTCTACTTTTATTCAAGCTCTTTCAACTTTAGTACCTACGTATTAGGTTTTCTTTTATTCCAGGTTCGTTGAGTTTGGCGGGTCGCCGAGCAGCCAGCGGCAGTCGGCGAATACCACACCGCGGCAGCGTCCTCGTAAATCTCGGAAACTCGGGGACGATGATATTGAATACGCCCTCGTGCATGGTAAGTAAATAGCCTATGATTTTAAGCACGATTAAAGCAGTCTTATTTTTGACGAGAACTTGAGATTTGAGGATCACATTGCGGAATCGGTTAGAAATTGCTTTTACCGTCTTAAGGTACTTTACAGGATACGACCATTCTTGTCTGAAGAGTTACGTGTACAGTTGACTGAGTCGCTGGTCCTAGCTAAGATGAATTACGCAGATGCTGTCTATGGTCCTCGTTTGCTGGGTAGAACAGAGCGGCTCATTCAACGGGTGCAGAATGCGTGTGCTCGATTTTGCTTCTCTGTACCTGCTAGAGCTCACGTCACGCCATTCTTGAACAATAATCGCAAACTCAAAATGAAAATCGAGGCGAAAGTTGCACTTAGCTTGCCTCCTTTTTGGGGTGATTAAGTACCAGGAGCCCTCTTACCTATATGATAAGCTTGGCTGGATTGGGAGGGAACGTGAGCGGAGACAGTGCTCACGGCAGTTGGCCACGCCTGCTCATAAGTCTGCATCGTTTAGGGGCGCCTTTCGTTACGCTGCCTCTAAAATTTGGAATAATATTCCACCCCCATTCAGGCAGCTAAATTCAATCTACGTTTTTAAACTGCGTTTGAAGCAGTTCCTACTTGATGCGCAGCGTGACATGGAGTCGTATAACGTCAACAACATATCATTTATATAGCTTATCTTGTTTTAGTTGGTCAAAATATACATTATTTAACATATATTTATAATTTTACATATTAATATTCAGATATTTATATATTATGAAATAATATTATTACTTTTATATACAATAGTTTACTTATGTACAGTTTATTAATTCGCATGTAAATAAAATTTTACTTAAAATAACATATGATTGTGAGCCATATCTGTTAGACATTCAGCTGTCAAAAAAAATAAATAAAGGTGCCAATTGAAAATCAGCGTCGGGTCTCGCTGATCGCGCAAACCCGACATATGCTGAATTGGTATCCGATTTTGACGCAGCCGTTAGATTAGTTTCTTTTTTTTTATTCTTTCCCTTCATAACTTGTTAAGCATGTTTCTAATGTCTGTGTCAAATAAATATATTTTCTTTCTTTCTTTCTTTCTTTCTATTTCAGTCAACTTTTATTCGCAAACTGAGTGTGTATCTATCATTTCCTACAGGCTACGAACCCTCGTCCTCGGATGAAAGTGGCGACGAGGCAGACTTGGCGCCAGTCCATGTGCCAAGATCTCTACGGATGTTCCTCGAGAAGCCACTTGACGACGAGGACTACGAACCTGCCGCTGCCGAAAACCCCGCCGCTGCCGACAACCCCACCGATCTCGCCGCTGCTGGCCACCCCGAACCAGAACCAATCACTCCAATGGGTACGGACCACCAGCCTAGGAGTTTCTATGATTTCGAGTGGAGGGAATTTTCGCCCGTCCCGATTCATCCTGAGTCGAGGCGCGAGAGATTCTCCCAGACTAATGTGGGTCCGACAGCTCCATCAACCGATCCCTATGAAATATTTATGTCCATATGGGATCGGCAATTTATGGAGCACATTGTTTCGGAGACGAACAAATACGCGCAGGAAGTGGCATCCCATATGATCGACACTGGCCTACTCCTTCCCCAGAGCCGGATCAGCTCATGGATCGATACAGACGTCGATGAGCTGTATTGTTTCTTTGGGATGATCTTGGCGATGGGGTTCTTGGTTAAGGGCAGTATGCCGGAATATTGGGCCACCACTTCCGACGTATTTGTGACCCCAGGGTTCACCGTCCACATGTCCCGGATTCGATTTTTCATGCTAGCCCGGTGCTTACATTTCAATCGGAACGAGGACATGTCGACGCTGAACCTGGGGCACTCCGAGGCAAAACTCTTTAAGATCGAACCTGTGCTGAGCCACTTAAATAAAAGATTTCAAGAATTATATATATTAGATCAGAATATTTCTCTAGATGAGAGTCTTCTTATGTGGAAAGGGTAGTTAGACATTAACCAACTCGTCCCAAATAAAGCTGCCACGATGGGGATAAAAAATATAAGAGAGAAATAATATTCCAAAAAAAAGAAGATTAAGAGATTACAAGACAAAACAGATATTTAAAAAAGAAAGTCAATAGTATTACGGAAATTCTAGATAATTTATTACAAAATTCATTGATACATAAAGAAGAGCGAAATATATTAGAAAAAATAGGAGTAGAAGAAAAAGAACTCCTTCAGAGACAGATAAAAAAAAAAGCCGAAAATGATAAACTTCCCCGGACAAAATATTCACCGGAATTAAGATGTTTCGCCCTTACATTAAATTATTATTCACAAAAAGCGTACAAATAATTACGCAAAACATTTGGAACATGTTTACCTCATCCGCGGACGCTATCGAAATGGTACAGTCATATTGACGGTAAGCCAGGATAGTAAATCCTGGCTTACCGTCAAAGCTTTAAAAGCTTTAAAAATCAAAGCAAATGAATATACCGAGAAAGGAGACGGTCTAGATTTCGATACAAAGTCTTCACTAAAATGCAGCTGGACCAAAATGAATGAAAATCGGGAGAATGCAATATGCAGAACTCGTATGAGTTGAAAAAAAAAACTTAGTCTAGCCTATATTTAACAATTAATTTTTGAAAATTAAATATTTTTTTATTTTATTCACATGGTCATATTGTTTGTTTTAAATAGCAGCACTAGCACTTAGCACAAGCCGTAGAGAAGAGATAGAGTCAATCATTAACAGTGTGTGTCGATTTGATGTACAGCCGGGGACACTTTCGGTGAATCAGCTAGCAGAAAAAATCGCTTGGCAGACGTATTGCCGGCTCACGCGCACCCGCTCTTGATTGGCTAAGGGCATTCTACTACGTGACCAATTAGCGTACCATTTGACGCCCGGCCGGCCGAATGGGGCCAAACTGAATGCTGCCTTATTTCTAATAGAAACAAGACAGCATTTACTATATAATTCTCCGACCCTATTCGGCCGCTTCGGAATGAAGTGAACAAACAACTTTTTTTTGGCTCGGTGCGGGGCCCGCGCCCTGCAGTGTCCACTGGTTTTCGCAAATTGTTCACGTGTCTTCCCCCACTCGCGTGCCGCGCGACCCTAATTGGGACGTTTGCAAAATATGCGGACGTGCCGGACGCCCACTTTGGGACGTTTCGTTCGCGCCCTTTTTAACCGTCATTTTCATTGACTAAAACTTCACCTATCCTTGTCTAACTTTTATAGACAATAGGTAAGAAGACAAAGACATGAAATAAATACGAATGAATGAACAAAAGAACCATTCATGACGCAATAAAATTAACTTTCGTTCATTGTTTTTTCTGAATAATTCATTCTCAAGGCGTCACTTTCTTGGCGTCCTTTATCGTGTGTTGACTGCTACAGAACGTCTGCAATTCGAAGAAAATTATGGAAAGGTATGTAATAAACCATTTTTAATCGTTAGATAGGTTATTTTAATAAGGTTTAAGCATAAATTATCATATTTACGTAACAAAGTCGGCAAATAAATTGATAGATAAATGCCGCCCGCACGTGTTCATTGATTTTGATATTTTTTTTGTCTAATTATTGTAAAATCTTGTTGCTAACTTAACATTCATACTTATCGTAATGTATAATAATCATAACATTTCAATAAATTGGTAAAAAAGTTGCAAAAAACTCAATACAAAAATGTGCCTTTGAATCGTCCCAATTCGGGTCGCGCGGCACGCGTCTGCTTTGGGTCACGTGGTCATTATTTTGGGATGTTTTACAAATGTGGATAAGACTTAGCCGACTTTAAAGAAGGAGATATTGATTATTAGGACTTTTTTTATTTTTTATTATTTCTTTGTAATTAGATGTGTCGTGTTGATAATACTTTTTAACCGACTTTAAAAAGCGAGTTATTGTCTATTGAAATATAAGGAGATATTGTTTATTAGGACTTTTTTTTATTATTTCTTTGTAATTAGATGTGTCGTGTTGATAATACTTTTTAACCGACTTTAAAAAGCGAGTTATTGTCTATTGAAAATTTTTTTTTTCTTTGTAATTGATTGTTCTGCGGATGCTGTTAAGACTTTTAACCGACTTTAAAAAGGAGTTATTGTTTATTGATATTTTTTTGCTGTTTCTTTGTAATTGGATGTTTTTTAGATATATTTAGATATATATTATGTCGTGTAATATTTTACTAGTTTATCAAGTCGTGGAAGCACGCGTGGTGGCTCGCGAGGGAGCAGGCGTGGCGGGAGGGGTGCACGTGGCGCACAAGCCGCCACCAACAGACGCGCACGTGGTGCCCGCGCACGAGGCGCCCGCACACGTGGCGGCGATCGACCGGGGCCCAGATTCATGGAGGAGTATGTATAGTTATTTTCATGTTTTCAATGTAAATTGTAATAATTAAAGGTTGATGTATTAATTTTCTGTTTCAATTTTAGATTATCGATCCGTGACATAGAAGAGTTGCCCCAGGTGGCGCCTCTTGAGGTGCCCCTGCACCCCCCTAAAAGGAGGCGTACCTTTGAGACGTGAGTACCTATAATTAACTAGGTAAATAATTTATGATTGATGTTTTGTATATTAATTTTTATAATATATTTCTAGGTATGACCCAGCACCACGTGTCGTGGAGTTGCCGGCGGAGTTGCCGGCGGAGTTGCCGGTGGAGTCGCCAGCTCCGCCGGCTATCAAAATATTATCAAATATTTTGATAAGAAGGGCATCGTAAGTAACTTATTTATCTTTTTATTCCAGCTCTTCCCAGATTTACTTCTTCCCATATTAATTTTTTTTTTGTTCTAGGATTATTCCACCTCGACATTGTACGGCGCCTGTGGCGGGCCCGTCTACGGCGCCTGTGGCGGGCCCGTCTACGGCGCCTGTGGCGGGCCCGTCTACGTCGCCCCTCCTTTTGAAACGTCGTCAGCGACCGCTTGGGCGGTCTTTGTCCGTGGTGGCGGCACCGGCGATGTAAGTTACTAATTCGAAATTTTCGATTTTCATTCTAGCTTTTCCAAATTTTATCATAACCTGCATCACTATGTTTAATTTTTCTTTTAGGGATCAAATTAAACCAGTGGCGGGCCCGTCCACAGCACCCGTTTGTTCAACACCGCCGAGCAGGCCGAGCACGCCGAGGCGTGCCTCGCCATATATGGTGCCATCGCCGGCGATGTAAGTTACTAATGAATTTTTCTACTTTTATTCAAGCTCTTTCAAGTTTAGTACCTACGTATTAAGTTTTCTTTTATTCCAGGTTCGTTGAGCTTGGCGGGTCGCCGAGCAGCCAGTCTGCAAACACCACAACGCGGCAGCGTATTCGTAAACTCGGGGACGATGATATCGAATACGCCCTCGTGCATTATTACAGCAGTCAAGTTTTATTCGCAAACTGAGTGTGTATCTATAATTTCCTACAGGCAGCGAACCCTCGTCCTCGGACGACAGTGGCGACGAGGCAGACTTGGCACCATTCCATGTGCTAAGATCTGTAAGGATGTTCCTCGAGCCACTTGACGACGAGGACGACGAGGAGTACGAACCTGCCGCTGTCCCCACCGATCCCGCCGTGCACCCCGAACCAGAGCCAATAACTCCAATGGGTACGGACCACCTGCCTAGGAGTTTTTATGATTTTGAGTGGAGGGAATTTTCGCCCGTCCCGATTCATCCTGAGTCGAGGCGCGAGAGATTCTCCCAGACTAATGTGGGTCCGACAGCTCCATCAACCGATCCCTATGAAATATTTATGTCCATATGGGATCGGCAATTTATGGAGCACATTGTCTAATAACTAAGCATTTGGTTCATTACAAGCTTAGAAATATTTTTTTAACATCTACCTTCATTTCTTGCAATAAAAATCGGGAAGCGTATTTTATGTCAACTTTTGTGAGGCTTGTGGTGTAAGAAAAATATATGAGGGGGTGTGTTTTTTTTTATTTATTATTGTGAACTATGGTGTTTTTTTGTAAATAAAACAAAAACATGCACAATTAGAGCCTTTATTATAAAATAATAACACATTTTTTTACAAAAAATCGGGAAAAAAACTCTTCTTCAACTTTACCCAAGAACATCAACTCAATTATTTATATTTTATCAAACGATAATACATAGAAAAATCGCAAATTTTATAAGGATTCCAAAAATGTATAATACAAGTATAGTTTCTATACAAGTTTCTAGAGAAATCGCGGTTGTAAGGCCGCGCGGCGTAAAACTGCAGACGCGCGAAAAACCCTGCGGCACGTGCGCACATTTTGCAAAAAAGAGTGCGGCACGCGAGCCCCACTCGCGTGCCGCGCGACCCTAATTGGGACGTTTGCAAAATATGCGGACGTGCCGGACGCCCACTTTGGGACGTTTCGTTCGCGCCCTTTTTAAACGTCATTTTCATTGACTAAAACTTCACCTATCCGTGTCTAACATTTATAGACAATAGGTAAGAAGACAAAGACAAGAAATAAATACGAATGAACGAACAAAAGAACCATTCATGACGCAATAAAATTCACTTTCGTTCATTGTTTTTTCTGAATAATTCATTCTCAACGCGTCACTTTCTTGACGTCCATAAGAGTGAGTTGACTACTACAGAATTTCTACAATTTATTTATTTATTCGATGGCCACTTACAGCTGTTTTGGAAAGTAGCAAGTCGCATGGTCGCATGCACGTCGCGTCGCATGCTTCAAAATAAAAAAGTTGGCGCCTATTGTTGTTTTATGACTCATTAATTGTTTATGACTGTGTGACCAAAAATAGTTGTAGTCATGTTTTCCGAAATAAATATACATAGATAGGACGTAATGTGCTGATATTCTAGTATATTATATAAATTCAACTTAAGATAACAGTCTGCGTTTTAGAGAAATATGTAGTCTCATGCCAAAGCTTATATACCTATTAAACTGTTTGTTTTTATTTCGCAGAGAAACACTGCGCGTCGTTGGATTCGTCGGCACGGAGATGAGGGAAATGTGGACGTCAGACCGCGGCAGCAATATCCCCGTGCCATTAATGCAGAGCAGGCTCAGCTCATGGCCAATAGATACGCCGTAGAGCCATTCACACCCACGCGCGTTTTTGCAGAACATTTCGATTGCAGTTTGCGCACCGTTCGAAGGACATTACATCGTGCCGGAGTGCATCATCGAAAGCCCGCCAAAAAAAATTATTTTGAGCGATCAAAATAAGGCGGCACGAGTGCTGTTCGCAAGAGCATACAGGGATTTTGATTTTACACATGCCATATTTGCCGACGAAAAATGTTTTAAGTCTAATGAAATTGGTCGTCGGCATTTATGGCGTGTAAACAACACTATGAGCCCCGTAACGTGAATCCCAATAATAACTCGGGGAGAATATGTTTAAATATGTGGGGATGGATGAGTGCCGCTGGACCAGGTGAGCTGGTTGAAATAAATGGGAGGGCTACTGGGCAGTCGTATCTGGAGCTACTGCAAGAGGCCATGGTGCCTACTGTGCGCGCGGTATATCCGGAGGCAGAGGTCCCGGAGTTTATATTTATGCAAGACAACTGCCCCATCCATACCGCGCGTGTGTTGCAGGACTGGCTCCAGGCTCAGCCTGACATACGAACAGTACGTTGGCCCTCCCGATCCCCAGATTTAAATCCAATAGAAAATCTTTGGGGATTGATGGTCCAGCGGTGGGATATATTAAACGAGAGATCCCCACAGAGCCTTTACGCACACTGCCACCGAGGGTGGGATTCACTTCGCGGAGATGATTTATGTGAAATCCTTGTGCGCTCCAAGCGTTCGCGATGTGATGCCGTCATCGATGCCAACGGCGCATCGACAAAATATTAAAAGATAATTCTTTTTTAATATTTTGTCGCTGATTTTATTATTTTTTTAGCTTTAGTAAAAAAAAAACAATAAATAACCAAAAAAAGTTATCTCTTGAGGTTTCCAATTATTTTAATTTTTGCTTTTGATCGAAGGCTTTTGTGATCGATCCGGTATCTTTAGTACAAATTTATATCTTAATTTAGGAAAGGAAGATGTTGTTATTTTTTGATTTAAATAATTATTAATTTGAGTTATAAGTCATGTTGCATTTACATATATTTACATTATTATTAATATATTGTAATGGATGAGAAAATTTTATACCAACTAGGGGTATAAAAGGCAGCGCCGCCCTGCGAACGCTCTCATTTCTGCGCGCGCCTCCGTCGTAGCAACATCTCCAGTTTCGGCATTTTTGTGTTACTTAATTACATTGATTTTTGCTTTAGTATTTAATTAAATTTAATTTTGTTGTAGTATCGATTTTTCCTTTTTAAAAAAACTATTTAGGCCATAATCCATAACATCAGAAGTGGGATAGGATCTACGATCCTATCTACTTATTTTCTTGTACTGTTAGATTTTCGTTTAAAAGTAAAAATCAAAAATGTCGGAACGTGACTATCGTCGTAGTCGAAGCCGTCGCCCAGATTCTCGCCATGGTAACCGCCGAGATCGTAGTCCTGAAGGTAAAATGCAGCAGGAAATGAAGGCGATGCTGGCTCGACTCAAAGCTTTAGAAAAGCAGGCTTCAGGTGTGTCTGTGCCTGTGTCTCGCTCCCCGCGTCGCCGGCGCACGTCGCCGCCGCCTCGGCGCGCGTCGCCGCCATGCAGGCGCCGGGAGTCCCCGTCACCGCGTCGCCACTCACGTTCGCCGCACCGTCGGGTGGTTACTCCGCTACCGGTGCGTGCCACGACGCCGCCACTGCCGGCGCGCCATCTGGGAAGTTCCCGTACGCCGCCTATGCTGCCATCTGTGGTTCTACCTGAACCTCGTGAGGGTCCATCGCGGTTGGCACCGGAATCCGCAGCTAGCGACGCGAGTGTGGCTGCGACGGTGACGGATCGAATCGTGGATGCGATTCGCTCAATAAATAATACGGTGAGATCGAACCAACATTTTTATATTTCTAATTTTGACCCTAAATTGCACAATATTGACGACTGGTGTGAGGAAGTCGATCGCGCCAAATGCTTAAACAATTGGAGCGATTATGAATGCCTTTCGCGAATAGGAAATTGTTTGAAGGGTGATGCCCGAATGTGGTTAAATGAGTGGGTGACAAGCGACCGCACGTGGAGTAGTTTTAAACAAGAATTTAAGCCGTTGTGTCCCAAAACACCTGATATTGCAAACATTTTATATGACGTAATGCAGACAAATTCGGATAACTACCCCACGTACGCCGACTATGTCCGTCGCTCTTTACTTCGCTTACGTATCGTTCGTGGTCTCAGTGACGAGCTCATTACAGCAATTATTATACGCGGTATTACTGATCCACACATTCGAGCATCCGCCACAAACGCAAAGTTGCAACCAACGAATTTGGTTGAATTTTTCTCAATTTATGTAAAACCAAGTACCTCCAAAAGTAATTATATGAGAGTAAATGTTCCACAACCATTTGTGACTAAAAATAAATTCGTTCCTAGTGTTAATTTGAGAAAACGTCGGCTAGATGAGGGAAAGTGTTTTACGTGTGGTTTATCAGGACATAGGCAGGCTTTTTGCAATAAAAATTCTAAAACTAATGTTGAGTCAAACTCTAATAATAATAGTTCTAATTCAAAGCCCGTGTTTTCGTCACTAAAATCAGAACCTTGTTCTTATTGCAAAAAACCTGGTCACAAAATTGATACGTGTTTTGCCAAACAAAAATCTGAGTCTCGGAATAAAAGTGATGTTAATTTTTGTCGTGAAAACGAAACTACCCGCAATCGAGATGTTATCGTGGCCGTTATTCAGGGAATACCGGTGGACATTCTAATCGATAGTGGTTCGAGTATTTCACTAATTTCATTATCATTATTAAAGCATTTTCAATGTGCTAGAAGACCCACTTTTCGTATACTTAAGGGGCTAGGAAGTCAAGAAATTGAAAGTACTTCGTATGTAACTTTACCTATCGAATTTGATGGCATTACCTTAGAGGTAGATCTATTTGTAGTGTCGTCTGAATTCATGAATACACCTGTGATTGTGGGTACCGACGTTTTGAATAGAGAAGGTGTACTATATGTTCGTACCCGCGACCGTCAATCTCTTACGCGTAAGGTCGATAATACAAACGATGTTTTAACGATTCGGTCTGATCCGTCTGTTCCAATTAGAACTTCTCTTGATTGCGATCATATGCAACAACTTTTAGCGATCGTCAACGAGTTCTCTCGACACTTTATTACCGGTACTGCGACTTCTACGGTAAATACAGGCAGCATGACTATAAAGTTGAATAGTAATGCTCCTGTGTACTATCGACCGTATCGCCTTTCGCATGCAGAAATCCTCCGAGTTCGCGAAATAATTAATGATTTGCTGTCGAAAGGAATCATTCGAGAATCGGACTCTGATTACGCAAGCCCTATTCTTTTAGTAAAAAAGAAAGACGGATCGGACAGAATGTGTGTCGATTATCGAAAACTAAATGAGATAACTATCAAAGATCGGTTTCCATTACCGCGTATAGACGATTATATAGACAGGTTAGGACGAAATAAATATTTTACAAGCCTGGATATGGCAACTGGCTTTCACCAGATTCCAGTGCAGGAAGAGTCAATTCCACTTACCGGATTCGTAACGCCCGAAGGGCATTTTGAATATCTCAAAATGCCCTACGGCTTAGCAAATGCGCCAGTTGTTTACCAACGTATAATCGCTAAAACTTTACGTAAACTCATAGATTCTGGTGACGTCTTGGTTTACATCGATGACGTGTTAATTTTGAGCATGACAATCGAACAAGGATTAGTTCTATTACGTGAAGTACTTTCCGCGTTGACGAAGGCAGGGTTTTCTATTAACTTACGAAAGTGCTCATTTTTAGTTACCGAAATTGAGTATTTAGGACGGACTATTTCTCAGGGTCAGGTACGGCCGAGTCATGATAAAATTAAAGCTTTAGCCGATTCTGCAGAACCAAAGAACATCAAGCAAGTTCGTCAGTTTATGGGCTTAGCCAGTTACTTCCGCAGATATATACCTGGCTTCGCCCTGAAAACTGCTTGTATTGCCGCGCTAACAAGGAAGGATGTACAATTTAACTGGGGCAATGAACAACGGGCGGCTCGTAATGAAGTGATCCAATGTTTGACTAGTGAACCCGTTCTTGCGGTTTATGATCCGTCTTTGCCAGTAGAAGTTCACACAGACGCGAGTTCAATAGGTTACGGAGCAATACTTATGCAGGTTCACGAGGGCGGTTATAAGCGCGTTATTGCTTATTTTAGTAGGTTAACGCAAGGAGCAGAAGGCAAGTACCATTCGTACGAGCTCGAAACTCTCGCTGTTGTTAAAGCGTTACAACATTTTAGGCCGTATCTTGTAGGTAAACGTTTCACTGTGGTCACTGACTGCAATGCTTTAAAGCTCACACAACGAAAAAAAGATTTATTACCTAGAGTGGCCCGGTGGTGGGTTTACCTGCAAGATTTCGATTTTGGACTAGAATACCGCAAGGGTACGTCTATGTCACACGCTGATTATTTAAGTCGGAACCCGGTTAATGTGTGTACTATCCAAAAACCGCGTAATTGGGCTCAGATCGCTCAAGCATCGGATGAGGAGACTAGAGACCTGATACAAAAACTAACAGACGGACAATTAGATGCAACTCGTTACGTTGTTAGGAATGATACGCTTTATGTTAAACATTCAGTTACTGGTGAACCTCCTTGACTACTTTGTTTCATCCCGAAAGGCCATAGGTTAAGTCTCCTTCGTATATTCCATGATGAACATGAACATATTGGGGTAGATAAAACAGTTGATTTAATTTTAAAGCACTTTTGGTTTCCCAATTTAAGATGTTTTGTCCAAAAGTATGTTGCACATTGCCTAACATGTATCTCCCATAAGAAAGTAGCGCGAGCCCCATTACAGCCTATTAGTTCTTGGGATAAACCAGACCTCCCTTTCGACACCATTCATATGGACACTTTAGGACCCCTTCCTGAAACTGACGGTTACCGTCATATATTAATTGTAATTGATGCATTCTCTAAGTTTTGTTTATTGTACCCAATGTATCGACAAGATGCCGATGAACTAAAGCGTCATTTTAAGAATGTTATCTCGTTATTCGGAACGCCTAGACTAATTGTTGCTGACAGAGGTCGCATGTTTCAAAGTACTGAATTCCTTAATTGGGTTAGGGAAATGGGTTGCCAGACGCACTTTATAACGCCTGAAATGCATCAGGCGAATGGGCAAGTTGAGCGTTATTGCCGGACGGTGCTTAACATGATACGCATCGAGGCTAACTATAGACAGCAGGAGTGGCCGAGCACGATGTGGAAAATTCAACTAGTGTTAAATACCACCAAACACGCGACTACCCAAGATTCTGCGCTTAAGCTAATAGTGGGTATCGACGCCGCTACTCCAGTTATACGGAATATAGTACGAGATTTCGCTCTCGAGGGTTCCAGCCCTAATCGCGAGGCTCTTCGTGAAATGAGTCGACAACGGGCGTCGGACAGGTTGAAGCAGAACCAGCAAAAACAAGATGCCTATGTGAATCAAGGCAGGAAGCCCGCACGTAGTTTTGAGCTAAACTCATTAGTTTTTGTTAGAAAACAGGCGCAGTCGACCGGTAAACTGGACTCCTGTATGCGTGGACCATACCGAGTGTTGAAGACACTTCCTCATGGACGCTACGAGCTGCAGCTCCTGGCCGGTTCATACGGGAAGTCGACTCAGGCTTCGGCGGAATTCATGATTCCGTGGCGAGGAGAGTGGAGCCCCGAAGTTTGTGCTGCTTACTTCGATGGTGAGTTAACTCTCTGTTGTAACAGTGTTGGAATAAGCTTCACGGAGTGCCTCTGTTCCTTCAACTGTTGGTGGACATGCTTCACGTCGTGCCTCTGTCCTGGTTAAATTAAGACATGCTTCACGTAGTGCCTCTGTCTTAGCCTTGTTAAGTTACGCTTCACGTCGTGCCTCTGACTTAACGTTTATAAAGTTATGCTTCACGTAGTGCCTCTAACTTTATCTAGTAAAGAGATACGCTTCACGTAGTGCCTCTGTCTCATGTCAACATGATTTTTGTGTACTAAGCCTACTGGCGTGGGCATGTATTTGTTGTTTTGTACAGATGCAGACAATGAAGACGCAGAGCCCACTCTCGCTGCTACCGAGCAGCCAGTACCAGTCGACCACCCCGTTGATGATGGCCAGCAGCCCAGCACGTCGGGAGTGTCACATCGCACAAGGCTCGAGTCGCAGTCCAGTGTAGCTGATGAGCCACGTGACCCTGCCGTCACTGAGCAAGCACCCAGCGTACCTGATGGGCAGCAGGTCGACACTCCGCCTAGTGAAGAACCGGTCGTGGGACTCTCCATGCCCGAGCTAGATTGATGCAAGAAGCCCAGTCAAGAGGAGCCCGAGGACGGTCTCCTGTCAGGAGAGGCCGTGTAATGGATGAGAAAATTTTATACCAACTAGGGGTATAAAAGGCAGCGCCGCCCTGCGAACGCTCTCATTTCTGCGCGCGCCTCCGTCGTAGCAACATCTCCAGTTTCGGCATTTTTGTGTTACTTAATTACATTGATTTTTGCTTTAGTATTTAATTAAATTTAATTTTGTTGTAGTATCGATTTTTCCTTTTTAAAAAAACTATTTAGGCCATAATCCATAACAATATATATATATATATATTACAGTAAAGGGAAGATAGGTGATAACATTAAACCCAAATCTACAATCAGTAGGTAAATTGGAATTGGATATCGACTGTAATGAGGAAAAAAACCATTGTTGATTAAGAAAGAAATTACACAAAGTATTTTTTACTTTTTACTGATCGTTCATGTTATCAAAATAGTAGTTTAAGCAAATATATTATAGTTGTTATTAAATTATTAGATATTTTTTTTTAATTAAAGTCGAGACTGTAGATAACATATGACCAAAGAATTGCCATTCTGGTTATTTTATCATAATATATAGTTTTTGTTAATCTTAAATGGTTGTTCTTATTTATTTTAATAAGCAACCTTCATATAGTAGTAATGTGTTCATTTTTATAATAATGTTTTCTAATTTAAAGAAATTATGTTATTTTTTTCGTTTCATTTTTGCCATACCAAAAATTGTTTTAGAAAATGTATAGCACTGACATTAAAATATAAAATAGCTATAATAGTTATGCGAGGACCGGGGATAATACTTAACCCAACTTTTATTTGTTATTCTTTTACTAGTCTTTTTTCGTTGTCTAGAAATATGTAAATTACTTACATTGTGAAGATAAAGGTGAATTTTTGCCTTCGAAAGATAGACGCATCGCCTCTGCACCAGTGTGAGTTGAGTTCGTTCTACTTAACCCTACACTGCATTGAGTGCCATATATGTGACAACCAATAAAATTGGTATTTTCTATGATTTTGTAATTTTTGCATTTCTCAATGCTATTTTTATACTTATGGTAAATTTTTAAATAGAAAAATATATATCAACTTGTGGCCGAGTTAATTTTTTCCAATATTTTTCTATTTAAAAATGTACCATTGGTATTTTCTCTTATTTGAACCAAGTAGTGACATCTATGTTTGTGACTCGGAAGTGACAATAGTAAATGGTAAATAAAAGTGCAAAAATTGGAGCTAGATGGCAGCAACACCTCGTTCAGCTGGTCATTCATTCGAAAAATTTTATTTATTTGCCGGTTACTGTGCAAGTGAAATTTCAAAAATTATTAAAAATTTGTTATTACCGGAGTACAACGGTGGAAAAATTGTTTTTATATGTTGAAATCTGTGTACTAAGCAACTGTAAGTATACTTTTACGATTTGCCAGTGTTTTGATACTAACATTTTACAATTACTGTATGTGCCCGATGTGTCACTTCATGCAGTGACCATAATATTTTGTGTATTTATGCTAATAATGGCATGTCGTTTTTATTTCAGATAATGCCGAAGAAAATCTTATCCAATGCTCAAATACAAAATTATTTGTCAATACCATCGGGCAGTGAAGACGACCAAGACTCCTCAGGCGCAGAAAGTGACGATGATATTGCCGCAATTCAAACTACCGTCAACCAACTTCGTGAAACTTTTAGCGATGCGGATGATGATGAGCAATGTATTTCCCCGTACAGGTATGAACCCGCTGCATCATTATCAGGGTCCTATAATGAGGTGTCTGGAAATCCTGGCGTTCTTGATGCTGATATGCAGCAGCAAATATCAAACCCTAGTGCTTCAATTCCTGCAGATCCAAGTACGTCTGGATCAAATTTACGATCTCGTCAGGTTGTTTCATCCACCTCTACTGCACCACGGGTAGCTACCCCTAGACCTACTGTAACTGCCGTCAGAAGAAAGCGGAATATCATATGGAGAAAAAGGGCTTTCCAACCAACCGTTCGTGAGTTTTGTGGGCAAACAGATCCAGAGCCACCAATTACAGAATTTGAAACTCCATTGCAATATTTCTTTTATTTCTTTGATGATGATATTGTAAGCCATATCGTAGAAGAAATGCATAAGTTTAGTGTACAAAAGAACCCATCAAAGCCTTTTTCTATAAGCGTTACAGAGCTGAAAAAATACATAGGCATTTGCCTGCTTATGGGTATTGCTCCATTGCCCCATACTCGGATGTACTGGGAAACTGAACTAGGTTTGCCATTGATAAGGAACACCATGTCAGTAAACCAATTTGAAAAAATCCGGCAATATTTACACTTCAATGACAATACCACTCAGTCACCAGCAGGTACTGCAGGACACGATCGTCTCCATAAAATCAGACCTGTATTAGAGAAGCTAAAAAAAAAATGTCAAGCTATAAATAAACGAGAAGCATTATCAGTGGATGAGCAGATATGCGCTACCAAGGCCTCCAATAGTTTGCGCCAATACCTACCTAACAAGCCTCATAAATGGGGGTATAAACTGTTGGTACTGTGTGATGATCGAGGATTTGCGTACGACTTTGAAATATACTCTGGCATGGGGAATAACCCAGATCTGAGGCTTCCTAATGAACCTGATTTAGGCGCAAGTGCCAACATTGTTGTACGGCTAGCAAGGTCTATTCCCAAGGATAAAAATTACAAGCTATTCTTTGACAACTACTACACATGCCCTGAATTGATTTCATATCTTGCTAAAGAAGGTATATATTCTATGGGGACCGTGAACAAAGGACGGCTGGGCAAATCTGTACAAATACCATCTTTGAAAGATCTGAAAAGTAGAAAGGAAGAAAGAGGCTATTCCGAGGAATGGGTAGCTAATGTAGATGGCACAGACATAGTCACCATTATGTGGTATGACAATAAACCAGTGGTGTTGTCTTCATCTTTTGTTGGAAAAGAGCCTACTCAAAAAGTAAGGAGGTTTTGTAAAATACAAAAGAAATATATAGATGTCTACTGCCCTCAAATTGTACGCAACTACAATCAGCACATGGGTGGAGTCGACTTGCTCGACTCATTCTTAGGAAAATATAAAATAAAGATGAGGACAAAAAAGTGGTACTTGAGGCTATTTTACCATTTCCTCGACATAGTTACCATAAATAGTTGGTTGCTATATAAAAGAGTTGGGGAAATGCGACAAAAAGCTACGCCGCTGAAGCTGAAAGACTTCAAGTTAGAAGTAGCAAAGAGCCTCTACATGTGTGGTCCATCAATGAATAAGAGAAAAGGACGGCCGTCTTCTGCAGGTGATGACTTGATAGAAAAGAAAAGAATAAGAGCCAATGTAGCGATTCTTCCTCCTCGAGACGTAAGGCGTGATGGATGTGAGCACTTTCCTATGTGGTGACAGAAGCGCCAGCGATGCAAATATCCAGATTGCAAAGGAAAATCGTTTGTTGTGTGCGAAAAATGCAGGGTTGAACTTTGTTTCAATAAGGACAAAAACTGCTTCCGTCTGTTTCACCTCTAGTTATGTAGCAAAATAGGAAGGTCATTGCATGTTGTGCCACATATGGAACTAAATAAAAAAAATATATTTCTCAATTATTATTTGTTTTTTATCAATTTAACTATTTATGGGAAGTATCCCAGGTTCTAGAACCCAAATACGATAAGGAATCATATTTTTTTTCTAAGGAAAAAAAAATCATGCAGTGTAGGGTTAAAATATTTACAAGTTGTTGTGGATATTAGTTTTATATAATTTTAAATTTGGTGATATTTTTTCTTTTCACTGACCGTAACTATTACATAAATCATAATGTAAGATATTTATTTATGCTATTTTTGCCCTTTATTTGTTTTTACATTATAATGCATGCATAAGACAGTTGAAATTGCAACACTTTAACTCGAATCTAACTTATTTGTTTTATCATAGTTTTACTCTACATTTTGTTATTTTCTTAGTTTGAATGAGAAAAGGTTGTTGTTGTTAACATTTATTTTAATGTTTCATTTTCGTTTTGGAAATTGGTCTTAATATTAAAGTCACACCTATTAATATTTTTTAAAATGTATTACCTAATATGTTATCAAATTATAATATACCTACTTTATTCAATTGTAAAGCAAAGACTGCAGACAACAAAATAATTAGTGGGACCGAAGCTTCAACAGGACTTGCGACACTTACAACACTTTAAGTTATTGACTCTTACATTTGGTACGGCTTGTGCACCTTACCTTGCAGTCAAAACACTCCAAAAACTAGCTGAGGAAGAAAAATCTGAGTTTCCAATAGCAGCAGAAATAACAAAACAGGATTTTTATATCGATGATTTAATGACAGGGTGTAATACGGAAACAGAAGCTAAAAGAGTATATGATGAAATGAATGAGTTAATGAGTTTCGGAGGATTTCAACTGCAAAAGTGGAGTACTAATAGTAAAGAAGTACTTCAGCATATCGACAAGGGTAGTCAGCGTAACAATGAATTGGCAATCAAGACAGACGATACATTGAAAGTACTTGGAATAAGGTGGAACAAACAGACGGATAATTTTGAGTATACTGTAAATTTGCCAGAACCTAAATACCCAATAACAAAAAGACAAGTGCTGTCCGACATTGCACGACTTTATGACCCCATAGGCTGGATAGCTCCAGTTGTTGTGTGTGCTAAGTTAATCATTCAAAGGATCTGGAAAGCACAGCTTGACTGGGATGACAAAGTGACAGATAAGCTAAAACAAGAATGGCTCGACTTTAGGGAAAAGTTAACAGAAATTAATGGAATCAAGATCCCGAGATAGATTCAGTCTTCACCTTCAAGCAGATTGGAATTACATGCATTTTCAGATGCATCTAAGGCTGCGTACGGTGCAGTAGTTTATGTTCGTATCGTAAATGAAGATCAGAATGTTCATGTTTCTTTATTGTCAGCAAAAGACTAAGGTAGCTCCATTGGAAAAAGAAATTTCGATTCCTCGTCTAGAACTGTGCGGTGCTAATTTAGCGGCGAAGTTGTTATCCGAACTCTCTCAAGTCATGCATATTCCAAAGGAAAATCTATATGGGTGGACTGATTCTACAATAGTTTTGGCGTGGCTTAAGGGCGGAGCAAGCAAATGGACGACTTTTGTGAGCAACAGAATATCTGATATTCTTTCAATAATGGACCATGATCAATGGAGACATGTTTCGACGGATAAAAATCCCGCCGACTGTGCGTCAAGAGGTTTGCAACCCTCGCAGATGGTTGATCATCCATCCTGGTGGAATGGACCTGAATGGTTACGACAAATAAAAATAGAGTTAACGCCACACCAAAATATAGACACACACGAAGAAGAAAGAGTAGTAGCGCTAAAAGTAACACATAACACAGAGGAAAGTTTTTTACGGGAAAGATTTTCAAATTTAACTAGAATGCTAAAAGTGATATCATACTGTAGAAGAATATTACTAAAAAGAAGTGAACGTAAGAAGCTTCCAAAATTTATAACCGTCCAAGAAATGAAGCAAACGTTAGAAATATGTTTAAAGCAAGTGCAGAAAAGTGACTTTAAAGAGGAAGTAAATATAATAAAATCTGGTAGAGATTTGCCAAAAAAGAGCGCGCTGAATACACTTTGTCCTATTATAGATGAAATAGGAACACTAAGGGTAGGTACCCTTAGTGTTGGCCGCATTGATTTAGCCGATGTAAGTTATGACACGAAACATCCGATTATTTTGCCCAGTAAGAATCATCTTACTCAGCTATTAACACGTTAAACGCCAAGGTGGAATTGGTGATTTTTGTAAAAAAACTTTTTGCTGTAAATTTGTTTCTTATAACCGGATACGTGTACAAATAATTTTATTTTAATATCTGAAATGTAGTTTTTGAGTTATTTTAAAAAAACTGACTGAGGTCACCCATGACCCCCTGGCGCCCTGTGACGGAAAGTTAAAAAACCGTTACGGCAGCGCCGCGTCGCCCACTATGCTGCCGGTCACCCCCGCGCCTCAGTCTGTCAGCGGCAGTCAATCAGAGCGCTGTGTTTTGTTTCGGCTGCGTTAAATATTGTTGTATTGTGATATTTTATTTATTAAATATGAAGGTAAATCATAAACAGTGTTTAGAAAGTGAACCTGACATGGATTGTATGGAGTTTGAAGTGAGTTTCGGTGATTTAGAGCTGACTCAAGAAGACTTGCAACAAATTTCTCTCCTGGAATCCAACCCAATTCCCGAACCATTCGAAAGCGACGATGAATATGAAAAAATGCAAATCCCAAGTAAACGGAAGCGATTAATTATTAATTCAGATTCAGAAACTGACTCAGTGGACAATTTCGTTCTAAACAATCTACCTGGCGGGTCAACTAATACTTATGCAAAGAAGTGGGACTGATTCAACTGGACGAACAGCTCGCGTCATACATTTACAGAGCCAACAGGTATGAAATTTCCATACGCTGACGCTATGAGAAAATGTGGTCCAGAGGATTTTTACTCTTTGTTAATCCCCGATGAGATGTTCGAAATAATAGCTGACGAAACAAATTTATTTGCGACACAAAGTTTGACAGAACTTGATTTCAAGCCATCTTCACGTTCACACAAATGGCAACCTACTGATAAAGATGAGATGAAACGGTTTTTCGGTCTGATCTTGTTTATGGGGTTGGTAAAACTCCCTAAACTCAGTCACTACTGGATCACAACTGGCATTATGAGCCAACCATTTCCACGAACTATCATGAATAGAAACAGATTTGAGTTGCTTTTGCAAAATCTTCATTTCGCCGATAATGACAACATAAATCCAAATGACCGAATTGGTAAAATAAGATACCTCATCAACATGTTGAATAAAAACTTTGCAGAGTATTATTCACCCAAGGAAGAGATATGTGTGGACGAAACCATGGTCCCGTTTAGAGGGCGCATTATTTTTCGCCAGTATAATAAGGCAAAGGCTCATAAATATGGCATGAAGCTTTTTAAAGCCTGCACGAATCCTGGCTACACTCTCAGATTACAACTGTACAGCGGCAAAAACTTCGATACAGAGAACAATACGGCAGCAAAAGTGGTTTTGTCACTATGCGAGGCATACTTAAATAAAGGCCATACGATCGCTACAGACAACTGGTATACCAGTTTGGAACTGGCAAAGGCATTATTGAATTTCTTAGGCACAGTAAGAAAGAACAGACGAGGGTTGCCAAAAAACGTAACAGAAAAAAAATTGCAGCGTGGAGAAGTCGTAGCTCAAGAGAACGAAGACGGTATAACAGTTTTAAAATGGAAAGACAAAAGGGACGTTCTAATGCTTTCAACTAAGCACGGCGATAAAATCGGTAGAATTTGCGTGAAAAATAAAACGGTTCAAAAACCTAAAATGGTTTTCGCTTCTGCCTTAAGCCTCTGTTGACATGAGCGATCAAATGACTGCGTATTCGTCTCCTCTGCGCAAAACTGTCAAGTGGTACAAGAAGCTGGCCATAGAGCTCATTTTGAACACCGCTGTGGTCAACGCCATGATAATGTACACAGAAACTACAGGACAAAACATATCGATGGTAGATTATAGACAAAAACTCGTGGAGTACCTTACTCGTTCAGGCGACACAGAGACTGAAGCAAAAGAAAATCAAAGACCAAAGAGACTGAAACATGAACTCAAGAAAAAGCCCGGACCAGTGAAGAATACAAGGAGGTTTTGCTCGCAGTGTTATAAAGACAATGTAAAGATCATGCCTAGAAAGGAGGCCAAAAATAAAACAAAAAAAGTGTCCACTTACTGTGTGCAGTGCTTTGACTATTACTGCTTGCCATGTTTCAATAGAGTGCACCGATACAAATAAGAACTTTTTACCTTCTTGCTAACTATGTTTTAATAAAGTGTACTGATATAAATAATATTGTTTTGTTTTATTCCATAAACTAGCTTTTTCTCTTATAGGTACATAACTTTTCCGTCGGAGTGGTAGTTTCCGAGAAAACATAGGTAGTTTTTCAATCTATCAATCATTCATAAAGAAGCTATAAATTTAGTATATATTTATGATGATTATCCACATGGTTTATGCCAAACATTTTCTGAATAATTTCAGTGACAATCACATTAATCACAAACAAAAAGGATTCGCAAAATTTTTACATTTTTTTTTCATACACTGTCTTAATTTCATAACTTCCGTCTGTGGCACCTAAGTCCCAGACGAAAGTTTTATACTTGGGCGCCATGCCGGTCATCTCAGCACACCAAATAGCTACAAACTAGCGTGTACGGCGCAGGGCAATCTCTTGAAAACAGGTCTGACTTGAGGTCACTGGTGACCCCCAAGGCGTACTGGGACAGAACATATGAGGTCACCAGTGACCCCCATGGCGTTTAACGTGTTAATAGCGGACGCTCATATTTAAACTTTACACGGTGGACCGCAAATTATGCATAATTACTTAAGATCTAAATATTGGATTGTACGAGCTAAAGACCAAGTGAAAAAATATTTTAGACAATGCGTTGTTTGTACCAGACATTCTAAAGCAACAAAAACGCAATTGATGGGGCAACTACCTCGAGCAAGACTTTCACCATCAAAGTCTTTTCGATCAACTGGAGTTGACTACGCTGGCCCTATCAATATAAGGTTTTCTCCTGGTAGCGGTTCAAAATCCTTTAAAGGTTATATTTGCCTTTTTGTATGTATGGCAACCCGAGCCATACATTTAGAAGCAGTTACAGATTTAACAGCGAAGGGCTTCATTGCTGCTTTCAGACGATTTACATCGAGACGTGGCTATTGCAAGGATCTTTTTAGTGATAACGGCACAAATTTCGTGGGTGCCGACAAGCAATTACGCGATATGTTGGATCGTGCCAAATCCAACATCCCAAACGAAATAGCAGAAATTCTCACTATGGAATCAACGACATGGCATTTTATTCCACCTCAATCGCCGAATTTCGGAGGTATTTGGGAAGCGGGTGTACGCAGTGTAAAGGGGCACTTAAAAAAGGTAATTGGAGATAGCACGCTAACGTATGAAGAACTAACCACAGTTTTGTCACAGGTGGAAGCATGTTTGAATTCGAGACCATTGTCAGTTCTTAGTGACGACGCAAATGATCCGCTCCCACTGACTCCAGGTCATTTTTTGGTTGGTGAACCAATAATTCACATTAACGATGAAACTTATTCAGATTGTAATGTTAACGTTTTAGATAGATGGAAGTTAGTGCAAAATATGGTAAATTCTTTCTGGAAAAGGTGGTAAAAAGAGTATTTAATTAATTTAAATCAGAGATATAAATGGAATTCTAAGCAAACCGAGCCAAATGTAAACGATGTAGTACTGGTGAGAGAGGAACATGTTCCTCCTTGTAAATGGATTATGGGTATTATTGTCAACAAACATGTAAGACCTGATAATGTTACTCGGGTTGTTACAATTAAATGTAAAAATGGTTTGATGAAACGTCCACTCAGTAAAATATGTGTGTTACCTAAGTAAGTGTTACTGTAAACTGTATATCGTCAAGGTGGGCGGTCACATTAGAAGTTTAATAGCTATAAGTTTAGTTTAGTTTTGTTTAACTCGAATTGCAAGTTTAGTTTTGTAAATTCATTTTTTCTGTTAATTTTATGCTGAGCTAAAGCGGTAAAAGTTTGTAATTTTGATATGATTAGATTGTAATTTTGGTTATGGTATTTTTTTTTATTGCTTATGTATTTTAAAGGACGAGTCCTTGGTGGGCGGAATGTCTAATTTAGTCTTATTCCCTTAAAGAGTATAGTTCCTTAACTCACCAAGAGATGGCGCCACTAGTAGTCTAACTCGTGGTATGGTTTTGCTTTCTAATAGGCTAATGAGCCGTCTGTTTCTTTATATTGTATGTTCCTTCAATACAGTGAATAAATGTGTTTATAGTGCAAAGTGAATGTGTTTTGTGAATCCCAACCTTAGTGAATCATACAGAGGTAGACGATCACGCCCATTACCAGAGAGCCGAGCTGAACGGAATTATATTTCAAATATAATTCATCCTCGCCAGGTAATTGTAACATATTGTCTATCAAGTCTATTTGAATTGTACTAGATCAGGTGGTGTTACACATATTTCCTAGTTTCATCATCATCATCACCAGCCATTTTTATGTCCCCACTGCAGGGGCTCAGGCCTTCTTTATGGATAGTTATGGAAGTAATAATATTAAGTTTACCATCTATGCGGGCCCAATGCAGATTGGAGGGTTTTAATGAGCTGGAGATAATAAATCTTTGGTCACCCATCACACTACCAACACCTGCGCAGGCTGACCCACAAGCCCACTGCGCCATCACACTTGAAAGTGTAGGTTGCTTTTTGTTTTACAAGTTTTCATTTTTTCAGGTTCCAACTCATGATGCACGAGTTTGCAACGCATGCTGGCAAAGAGCCAATAATGTTGTAAGACATGAGGAAATTGAAAATGTGGTAGACCATGATGTTCAGCCTGCACCTATTGAAGCTGAACATGATAACATAGGATTAACACGTCTGGCAAATTATGCAAGAACACCTAACACTTCCACTCACTGTTTTGTACCTCAATGCAGGAATTTGCAGATGCATCTGGTACCGCAACATTTAAGAAGAAGGGTGTTATCTGATTATAATTTATTTATAACACCACGAGCTTGTGTGTGTGAGGAACACATTGTTTTGTATGATTGGGACATTTCAAACAATTTCGAGTTTATGAATCAATTTGAGCCTCGGCAACTTGAGGAAATGCTCAATCTTTTAAAAGACCGCTCAGGTACAAGTTTGAATTTTGAAGAAGTCGAAAATATGAATAATAATATATGCCGATACTGGACAGGATTAAATATACTGAATTTCATGGCAGTTTTAAGTGTTATTGAAGTACCCTTAAGTGAAGTGTGTAGAAAACCTAAGACAGCTTTAGCAATGTATTTAATAAAGTTGCGGACATCAGACCCACTTACTAGAAATGCCAGCTTATTTGTAATGTCCAAAAGCACTGTCATTAAATATATAAGAAGTGCACGCAGCTGTTTAAAACAATATTATATGCCACTTCACTTAGGATTACCTCGCCTTACTAGAGAAAGCCTGTCAATGAGAAATCTTCTCATTCCTCAAGGATTATTTGGCACAAATGGAAACAGTCCTATAATTATTTGCGATGGAACTTATATATCTTCAAAAATCTTCTAACTATTTACTTCAAAATAAAACATATAGCCTCCACAAATATAGGAATTTGTTAAAACCTTTTGTAATGGTGGCGCCAGATGGACATATCATTGACATTTTTGGCCCTTATCCTGCAACAATGTCGGATGCTGATATAATAAAAAAACTATTTCAAAATCAAAATTCACCATTAAGGGCCTTCTTTAGACCAGGTGATGTGTTCATCCTGGATCGCGGGTTTAGGGATGCTATAGGACTACTAACATCTTTGGGATATGTAGTACATAAACCAGAACCTCTGGATGTTGGAGAAACACAACTGTCAACTGTAAAAGCGAATAAATCTCGTAAAGTGACTATGTGCAGATGGGTTGTTGAAATTATCAACGGTCTGTTTAAACGGGATTATAAAATATTTAGAAGTGAGTCTTTTAACAGTTTGACGAAGTATACAATGGACGATTTTAAAATAGCAGGAGCAATTATAAATCATTTTCATCCCGTTTTAACCGACCGGAGTGATGCTCAATCACTTCTATCAAGGGCTTTATCTCGATATAATGTACCAAATCATCTAGCAGAGTATTTGATTGACCATCAATTAAACAGGCACCGCGCCAACTTTGTAAGAATCAATGGGCAGGTACCAGCATTGGATGTGTTCCCTATAATGGAAATGTCCGATTTGATTATGTTTAGCTTGGGTACGTATCGATATATAGCTTCAAACACAACAATTTGTTTACGATACAATCATAAACAAATTTTTATGTGTTCTGTCTAGCCAGACGTTCACACGTTATCCAAACACTCCCGCCGGTGTGTAAGGCATAAGTTTGAAGAAATTTCTCGCCAGAAAGTTTTCCACGATGACTACATTATCAAAAGTGTTGATATATATCGACTTAAATGTCGTTGAAGCAGGTAAGTTTTGCATAGTGAATAACAACCTAACCACTGCCAATGGTTATTGTTATTTACTGTATTTTTTCATTAAAGGATTCACATTCATTGATTTATTATAGATAGCAAAATTTTTAGGATCATTTCCAAAAATTTGAGTGTTGCTTAGTATTTTAGATAAGAGTTTACAGTAATGACGAGTTACTTCCCAGACCATTTGTTAAATCTGCGGGAATCGTACATGTTTCTCATGGAAACCCGTTGATGAGTTATAAGGATTTCCGAGAATTATACAGGCATTTAAATTATCAGATTGGTGGTGAGTTAATACCAAACGCTATCATTCCCGGTTTGGTTAGGAGGGTAGGTCTGGATTATGACGAAGAATTAAAGAAGATGATCGCTAAAGACATGTCAAATCCCGAAAGCATAATGGCTGAGAGTGTGAGAAACTCACTGCTCAATGATGTAAAGCGTTTAGTCGACCCGACAACGAAAGAAGACAAAATCATTGTACGTTATCAGCTCAACGCTGAAGAGGAATCGACTTTAATATCTACGTATCCTGAACTCGCTATCGAATTCAAACACGATCTTAGACACACACATGCTTTTGCAGCAGCCTCACGTCAACTAGAATCACAGATCAATATTATGACGTTAGGAATCAACAAGAAATTTCTAGTCCCAAATGGTTACGATGCATTAATAAAGGATTCTGGTGGTTGTGTGTTCAAAGCCATTCAGAGGGGACGATCAGACTTCCACGTGTGCAGTCCTATATTGAGCATCCATGACCAACAACGTCACGCAAATAGATGTGCGGCGTTGGCTACGTTTTTACCGAAATCTTCTAACCAAAAGAAAGCGTTTCGAAAATACAAGGAAGATTTGATGAATGGCACTAATTTATATTATTGCGAAAATTTATCAGAGAAATGCAACATTAGAGCACCGTTTCAAACCTTTTTACATTCTACGTATGATAGAAACAGTAGACAAATTGCGGACAATATGACAAGGGCAAACTCTATAGTAGGTTCTGGGTCGTTTATCTTTGATCCTTTGATGTTAGTGGAAACCAAAGGTGTGATCAAAAGTTTAAACGCTCATTGGCATATTGAGGACGATAATGGGGTAAAGAAAATCCACGTAAATTTCGTGTGTGATAGTTCATGGTCGTACGTCCACACTTTAGCTAATTACATTGAACTAATGACCAACCCTGTAATATCCGATTCTCAGGGTCAAGCATATTTCATAAATATCCAGTCTATTAGAAATAACATAGTGTTTTTCAAAATCGTTAAAAATTCTGCTAGGGGTTGTTTGAGTGGTACTGTCAAGCAGTTCTTATGGTTTGACTCTTTCGATTTCGTCAATGTACAAGCGTATCTGTGGGAAGCAAACGGTTTCGACTCGGATAAAAATCACATGCGATTAGTGAGATTTATGGTCCCCAGTAAGTTGGTTAACGATACCATAATGTACGCCATGGGGTTGGACCATAACAAGTTCTCGGTTCAACGCATTTACGACGCACTAAAATCTTTCGCCACGCGTGTTGTCGGTACTAAAGCAGTGTGCCAGCCTTCCTACGACCTGGCGCCGGAAAGAATGTACCAGCTCGCGAGTGCGATATTTATTCACTGTTTTGTCCAGCGTTATAGTATTTCCAAGGCTACTTCAGAAGTCACCAATGAAATTTTGCAATTACGCGACCAAAAAGGATTCTGTCCCGCTCGGATTCTGAGAAACTTGTGGAACAGATTGACATCTGATACGGTTCCTGAAACGGATCAAATGAAAAATACACCTTTCGCCTATATTGTTAATAAGGTCGACAATCCCGGTGGTATCCCATATGAAGGCACTGAACCTTTAAACAAAGGAACTTGTTGGTTCCACAAGTTCTTCAAGAAAATCATAGAGTGGTCCGCAATCCCTGCAAAGTATTCTGTTTCTATAGTCGATGCGGTCAAATTCGTAGAACTAAAAACTTACATTGAAGGGGACTACGAAAATCTAACAAAATTACCTGAAAATTATCTGCCCGATATAAACATTCTTGACACTGAAAACCCATTACGAGATTCTCCTATCAGCGACGATGCGTGCGGAATAGTGGTCAGTGTGAAAGAACCAGTTAATGAAGTTGATAATAACGTAGTAAACGTTGACGAATCAGAAGTTGAAATGGATAAGGATGCAATTAATGACGTAAATTCTGAACTGAGTGCATATCCTCTCGAAAGCTTACAAAGTGGTGAAGCATTGGGAGACGGGAATTGCCTTTTCGACAGTGCGCGTAAATTATTAAAACCCGAGTTTTCAGTCGTTGAATTCAAGAGGTATTTATTACAGAGTCCAAAATTATTTTTGATGCCAGCACACGTGTTAAGCGATGTGGTTCGAGTTTTGAAATCCGGAAATAAATAGGGGGGGTGAGCCGGAGATGCAACTAATAGCGTACGTTTTTGATGTGAGATTAGTATTATATTCAGATTTGTTAGATTTCCAACCTAGGATATATTGCCCGGACAAACAAAATACCATCTATATCAAACTTGAGGGTCATCATTTTTCACCTCTATTCTTAATATCCAGAACTGAAAATCATTATGACACCATAAATGGTGGAACCTCGGAGGAAGTTGATGATGTTGAGGACCGGAATGTTTCCAAGATTTTAGATTACGAAACTGTAGATGTATTGTCAAAAACTGTAAGGACATCAAAAAGTGAGGTTAACCCAAATGAAGAAGACGCAAGTCATAACTTCACAAATTTGTTCGATGATAGTGATGATGACGACATACGAGAATTTAACGAAAAAATCGATAAATTTGCTTTTAGCAGTAGTTTTATTGAGGATAGCTCTGATGAATCGGGTTCAGTGATTGAATTTGAGGTGTTGGATTCAACTTCTTGTAGTGACAGCGATAATTAATCTGAAAATGAAAATGAAAATTTAGACGAAATGAGTTTCATTACTTTGGATGAAACGCTTGGCACGATCGATGAAGATATCGAAAATGTTGATGTATCTTTTAAAACAATATGTTTAGATGTAACTGACGACATGGTCAATAAATCTTTAGTCAAACAAATAGACGAAGCGTTAGAATACGAGAAACTAATTGACATAAATAAGAATAAAAATGTCGATGACATCATTAACAATGTTTACGAACCACTAATAGTAGAAGAGAAACCCTTAAAACCATCCATTCCGACATATAATAGTTTTGATGGTTTAGAAGTTGAGACTATTAATCGTGAAAAGACTAGGTGCGAAAATATTTACGACATTTGCAAAACACTTACCAAGGAATCTTTTGAGGTGAATAACGATTTTAGAAGAGGACTAACCAGAATATTCGGCAAGAAAAGGAAAAATCGTAGTGTTCTCAATCCCAAACCGCGAGTTAAGGAAAATAAATCTGTGTTTTTAAATTTATTTAGTAATGGAAAATCTAATCGTGGAATTAATGACCTAGAAAATATAGTTGAATTAACCTCCAAAGGAAGACAACCACCAATCACACATAATGTAGTAAATGTTGATAGCAACAAAGAAATATCCTCTAAGATCACATTGAATGTTAAAACGAACGAAGAAAACCCTTCAACTAACATTAAACCTTGCTTAATAGATAAATATATTGAAACGTTACCTGAGAGATCCAGATTAGAGAACGAAAATGTAAAATTTGTGATAATGAAAGAAAAAGTAGTAGATAGTTACGTTCGACACGGGAAATTGCTTGATAACGAATCTTCGGCGTTGGTGAATGGAAATTTAATATTAGACTTTTGTAACGTTAAATTTAAAAATTATCGTGAATAAGTTATCTAATCTTACCAAAGAGTGTGTCATAGACGTTAGAGATTTAGATTCTGAAACTCTTAAAACTTAGTTAATGTTAATCAAAAATTGCATTCCAGAAGAGTTTAACTCTATAGTATATGTGTTGACTACAGAAGATTTTGATGATGTTTCGATAGGATCTAATGAAAGTAAAATCGAAGAGAACATTAATGATTTTTGGAAGCCCATAGAAAACCCTGTATATAAAATTCCGATTCATAATCCAAAATTTATTAAAGAAGTATCAGGTAACGAGAGTGCCACAAACGCCATAATAGAAATCAGGGAGTTATGGAAAACTGTAGTTGGAACCGCCAAGTGCACATACGGTGAAACGTATAGGCGTTTATAAGTTATTATCTGTTGATACTAAAAGGTACTTATTGTCCCATAAAGAGAAATTTTCAGTTTTCAACGCTCACGAATGCAAATGGTTACATTTGGGCGAAAAAGATGTGAAGTATTCATATTAGTGTTGCAACAGAACTCTGCTTCTGCTTCCGCAACTGCAGAAGTTCCGCATGTTTTTTTCACTTCCGTTTCTGCTTCTGGTTCCGCAAACTTTATAACAGAACTCTGAACGGAAGCGGGGAGAGAGCGATGAGGAGCGGTGCAGCAGACGCGACGGCGGCACGACGCGGGCGGTTGCGGGAAGCGCGTGGACGAATGTACACGAGCGTCGAGCGTCCAGGCGCGCGTGCTGCCGATAATTGCCGAATCCCTTCCGCGTATTTTGGGAGGGAGGGGCGCGCGGTAAACAAACGACAAACGTGTCACAACGAGTTCGTTTATTTAATTATTGTTTTTAGTTCACTATGCGCATCTCCACGCCCCGTGACTTTGAGTAGTGACATTTTCAGTTGTTTTTTCTTCTGTTATTGTTTGCTTGATACCTAGTTGTATTTAGTGCAATAAGAGTGCAATTATGAAACCAAAAACAAGTCCAATTTGGAACTATTTTGATGAAATCGCCGACTCAAGTGCCAAATGCAAACTTTGTGAAAAAGTGTATTCGCGAAAAGGCCGCACAACTACAGCTTTAAAGAGTCACCTAAAATCAATTCATGCCGAACGATTTGCAGAGTTTGAGAAGTTAAATGATGCTGTCAAACTTTCATCGGAAACGAAAAAACAAATGGTCAGTTAATATTTATTTATTACTTACTTTACCAACTTTGAGTAAGTGAGGTCGTGCGTGGCTAGGGAATGCAATTCCGGGACTCCGGGATCCCGTTATTCCGGGATCTCGTATGCTATGAACGAGATCAATCCCGGTAGTGAAAGTGACGGGATCCCGTACGAGATAGCGGGATTGAAGAGGAGCGATAATCATGCGTAGGTGTTGGTCAGCGCGCGGTCGCGCGGCAACTGGCGAGCGAGCAGTTCGGGCGCGTTCGCTTGGCCGGCCGAGCGCCGCCGGCGACGAGGTGCGGGTGCAGGGGAGGGGTAGTTACTCCTTTCCTTGTTGTTAGTTGCAGTTTGTTTTCATGACACGCGCGACAATTGTTTTAATTATTTCGATTACCTTGGTTTTTTGTTGTTCCTGTTGCATTCTAAAAGTAACATAACACTAACATAATGTCAAAAACTGTGTATAAAGAGTTTTCTGGTATAAAGAATGCTGGGGCGGTTGTATGGAAGTACTTTTGGAGGGCGGAAGATTCACAGACTGCCAAATGCAAATTGTGTAAAGCAATACTTAAAACTACATCGTTTTCTACAAAAGGTTTGCATGTTCATTTAAAATCAAAACATGGCATCGATACAAAAGCCCAAAATACGCCGGATAGTTCGTCAAATCTACCAGACCCAGAAACACCGCCAAAGACTACCAGTACTGTCACTGCCTCAACTAGCTCGACATCAACATCGGTGTCTTCAAGCGCTACACCAATTTCAAGGAAACGTAAGATAATAACCGATCACTTCGAAAAAGAAGGAAACACCACCCTGGAAAAGAAGGTATCACGTATGGTTTCTAAAGATGGTTTACCTTTCCGGGTCTTCTGCTCTTCATCCGATTTGCGAAGTCTTTTTAAAGCTGGTAATTACAATTTACCCTCTTCCCCAAATTCGATCAAATTAATGGTGATGAATTATGGTACGACTTTGAAAATGACTGTTGCTCAAGATCTTTCAAAGCTAAAGGAAAATGGTTGTAAATTCACTCTCACCTTTGATGAATGGACTTCTACACGGAATAGAAGGTATATAAACATAAATATTCATGCGTTTGCACAAAATAAACCGATTTTCTGGAACTTGGGTCTGGTACGCATTTATGGAAGTCTACCTGCGGAAGCCTGTATCCTGATATTAAAGAATAAGTTATCAGAATTTGACGTGTCTTTAGATGAGGATGTGATGTGCATTACTACTGATGGTGCCAAAGTTATGGTGAAAGTGGGTCGTCTCATTAAGCCCGATCAGCAGCTTTGTTACGCGCATGGGATCCAATTGGCAGTGATTGATGTGATTTATAAACCCTTACCCTTACCTGAAGGCCCTGAAGCTTTAAATGAGAATACATCACCGGAACATGAGGCTGATAATCAAGATGCGAATGAGAATATTCAAACTGAAGAACTGGACTGCAGTGATAATGACGAAGATGGCAACTATGACTTATCCTTTCAAACAATCGAAACAGATTTGGCTATAGAATACACTGATATAATAAAGAAAGTGAGAAAGGTGGTCAAGCTCTTTAAAAATTCCCCCACTAAAAATGATGTACTTCAGTCGTATATTTTAGCAGACATGGGAAAAAACTTGGCTTTATTGCTAGATTGTAAAACCAGATGGTCAAGCCTATTGCAAATGATAACAACATTTAATAAAGTAAAATTATGTATATCTAAAGCTCTGGTGGATTGTGGCTTTGGTGCAAATCCTGATTTCTTGTTTAATGAACAGGAATACGTTGTGTTACTTGACCTAGAGGAAATATTAGAGCCTTTGAAACTAGCCGTTGAGGTTTTATGCAGACGAGATTCTAATTTGATAATAGCGGAAACTACTTTGTTGTTTGTTGTTCGTAAATTGGAAGCTCTTAATAAAGCATTAGCAAATAAAGTCGTTTATTCGCTGAGGAAACGAATTGCAGAACGCCGAACTGACTTGACTGCGGCGTTGTTATACTTGCACGATCCGTTTAAATACGAAGTAGACAGGGTTGAACTTATGCAAGATGAGACGTTTAAACTGCCTACCAAGAAAATAATACAAAAAACCATCAAAACAATCATTGAAAGATTGAATTTCAAACCCAACCAAGTAACAGACGCCGTAGAGGAATCTGAAGACGACATACCAATCGCTAATTTGGAAGCACATTCACCAGCCAAAATGTCGCTTCAGGATGAACTGGAGCTGACACTGACCAGCTTGAAATCTTTTACACCCCAACCAAGACGCGGAAGCAGCCTTGACATTTTATTAAGAAAGGAGATAAATTACTTTGAATCAGGTGGACAGAAAGGCTTATACCTTCAGTTTGTTTATAATGCTCTGATGACGGTTGTCCCCACAAGTGTGGAATCGGAGAGAGCATTTTCGGCTGCGGGCCTAATAGTATGTAAAGTGAGAAGCCGTTTAGCAGACGAAACTATTAACACTCTGACATTTTTGAGAAGCTATTTTCAAAATAATGACAAAGACTAATAATATACCTATAGTAAGTACTGTACTGTCTGTACTGTAAGTAGTATAGTACTAGACTAGACTGAGTAAATGTTATTTTGAATCTCTCTCTCTCTCTCTAAAAAGCACCTAAAAAGTACAAAATAAAGATTTTTTACATTTCTTATATTTGACTTCTTTCAAGTTCCTTCCTTGTAGATGTTGAAAAATTATTCATCATATTTTTTTGCCCCTCAACGGGATTAAGTTTATTCCGAGATCTCGCCGGGATTGAGATGTTCAATCTCGCTGATTCCGAGATTCAAAATTTGTTACGGGATTGCATTCCCTATGCGTGGCCTAGTGGTCGAATATTAGTATGGATACGTGTTTTATTTCGTGAAGTAATCGTAACCAATTTCTGTTGTTGTAATTGTAGGTTACGTTAACTCCAGCCAAAACGCTAAAAGACAATTAACATTACAACAAAGTCTACAAGTAAAGTATTATTGGGATTCATCGCATCACAAATCTCAAGAAATGGATCGTACGATTGCTGAAATGATTGCCCTCCAGAACTTACCCTTTCATTTTATCGAAGGTACAGGATTTCGCAGAGTAATGCAAGCTGCTCTTCCAAAGTACAAGATAAGAGGCCGTGATTTTTGTACAATACGTACAATTTGTACAATAAGTTAGCAAAGAAAACCAAAGATTTAATTGAAGAATTTGACAAGTTATCTTTTACAATCCTTATTGTATCTGGATACAATAACCTTCCAAGCAAAAAGTCGTATTGGGATTCAGGCGATGATATGCGTAATCATCTTGTCTATAATGCAATGAGGAGGGATAGGTTTATTCAAATAATGCGATTTATACATACAGCTGCGACAATAATTTAGATGCAGGAGATAAAATGACGAAATTGAGAGCCCTAATAAATATTTTAAAGCGGAAATTCTTAGATCACGTACCTATTGAACAGCATATGAATTACGACGAGAGTATGATTGAATATTTTGGAAGACACGGTTGCAAGCAATGTATTAGAAATAATCCGATTCGTTTTGGTTACAAATGTTGGTGCTTGAATAGTAGTGGCGGATACTTAGCAAATTTTGAAATTTATCGGGGTTGTATTCCTGGAGCTAATGTTCAACATGGAAAAGATTTTGGTAAAGCGACAGCGCCTATGTAATCTATGATTTCTTTGTTGAGGAGTTGCCCGACAGAATGAAAAATGAAAAACAACAATTTTATTTTGACAATCTTTTCACGGGTATACCACTACTATTATATTTAAAAAGTGAGGGTTATGGTGGCACCGGGACTCTAAAGGCAAAATCGTCTACAAAAAGAATGTCCTATCGTAAAGGTAGAGACAATAAAAAACGCAACAGAGGTTCTTACGAGTAGGTATGCTACTCAGGGGGATGTTGTCGTAGCTCGCTGGATGAACAATTCTGTGGTGACGATGGCCTCAACTGATTACAAGTGAACCCTGTTGGACAAGCTGATCGATACTCAAGGATTCAAAAAAAGAAAATAAAAGTTCCGCGTCCATACTTGTTTGGCATTTATAATCAGAACATGGGCGGAACAGACCTCATGAACGCCCATGTAAATGCTTACAGAATCGGTGTTAAAGGGAAAAAGTGGTGGTGGCCGATATTTACATGGCTCATTGACGTGACCATCAACAACGCATGGATCCTTATGTGAAAGCATGTTCCACAGCTTCACAAACCTATCTGCAAAGGTATAAGAATCCACCAAAGTCGGGAGATCGCCCGTCTACGGGGAAATCTGGTGGTAAAGTGTTGAGTGGCATACGATATGATGGGCTAAATCATTTTCCAAAGCAGCCAGAAAAAAGGTGAAGATGTGCAGGGGACGAATGCAAGACAGTTTGCAAAATAACATGCGCAAAATGTAACGTTGGTCTCTGTCTCGCTTGTTTTGAAAACTACCACACACCTAAATGATGTGTTTTTTAAAATACTATTCTCTTTTATTTTTTCTATTTCTAAATACTAATTTTGTTACAATATTCAAGTGCTGTTTGATTTATTGATATATCTGATAGATTATTAGGTACAAAAATAGGTATATAAATTTGATTATTTAGGAAATAGTGCACATTCGACTATCCCCGGCTGAGAAGGAAATTTTATACTCCATTCTGTCCTAGCGTGACTTTACGTGGTCACAGGCGAAAACTCTAAATATATATGAATATATTTAAAAATTATATTTAATTCGTTAAATTTATGTCCTAATAAAAGTATTATCGAAATCAAACTTCATAATTAAAAAATTGGAAACTCAGTCTCTATGGGTTAAGATAATTTCAGTATCTTACATTCGTCATCCGTAAATATAATCAATAGTACATCTAGTTTAAACCGACACGATAAGGAGGCATATGAAGTTTTGCAGTCGGCACGTGCATTCGGATTTAGAAGCTGAAAACAATTGATACAATAAATAAACAATCATTCGCAATAATAACTATTTAACTTGTTTAATATTAATCATTCGCAACTTTAGTTTCGTTATATAAACGAATAGTTGTGTATTTATTTATCACCGCTCGAATCTCGATTCTCGATGCTGCAGCATGTTCTGGAAATGCTAGATTTATTGAGAAAAGACGTAAATCTGAGTGTTGATTTTGAAAACGTCGAAACATGAGGAATACTATGTGTCAATACTGGACAGATTTGACTGTACTGAACTATCTAACTATGTTAAGTTGCATACCACAATTAGCTGCTGTTTCAAGACAGCATTAGCTTTGTACCTTATAATATTAAGGACTGGAGAGCCGTTCAGGCACATTGCATCTTTGTTTTCACTATCAACAACTGTTGTTTGCAGACATGTAGATAATATTATTGTAGTTGTATTATTGGGAAAAGGACTGTTGGAAGCTGTGCTCATGTGATGACAGTAGTTTGGTACCTGAGATGGGCTCGGCATCAAACCAATACTTTACCCCCTGCACAATCTTTAGATGATATCATTGTGAGAGATATAGATGAGGAAAATTAATAAATAATTGTCATCAAAATGTTATTTTATTTCTCTACCTACTCTACACCTCTATATAATCATATTGTATATATTATTTTAAATTTTGTTGCAAATAAACAAGGTGGACCGACGATCTGGTGAAGGTCGCGGGAAGCAGCTGGATGCGGACTGCGCAGGACCAATCGTTGTAGAGATCCTTGGGGGAGGCCTATACCTAGCAGCGGGCGTTATGTGGCTGAGACGACGACGACGAGACCAAGTTTATTATTACTAGACAGCAGCACTACCTTTAGTTATCATTGATTTAGTTTTAAAGATGCATTATCAGACATTATATCGCCACTGCAGGCTGGGCTAACTGCTGGGGCAGTGCTGCTAAATATTTTATTTGTTTACCAGCCTCTTCATAACTTAAACCGCGGTAATCTGTCTGCTACCATCGAGCTATAAAAATACTTACCTACTGGATCGGAGAGGAAGGCACACTGGCTTTACAGATAAAATTATAAATAAATCTATTTGGTACTATACAGTGTCTCTACTGTACTACATATAGTTTCACAGGTTTTGAATATTGTCCGACTAACAATAAGAAAAAATATATTTATTTAGTTTTTCAACCTACAAGATTAGTAGTGCTCTCCAGAGTTCCAGAACCAAAGAGTATGTCCAGAACCAGTACAAAAAAAAGAGTAAATCGCCGATAGGTACTGGAAAATTGTTATACCGTACCGGTGATTTTTTAGAAGCAGACTTTTGCCGCAATCAGCTTTCCTATGGTTTTCTGATTTCTCAATTTGTCATTAATTTCTTTCGTTTAGAAATTTAGAAATAGGTAATAACCTATTTCTAAAATATTAAAACCTGCATAGAACATATGACAGACATGACAATGACTGACAGTGACACAACTGAGACTCAAATAGTAGAGTACGTACTTAAAGATTGGTTTATACGGGGTCAGTAGCAAGGCAGTTCAGTAAGCCAGTCCAGCGCCGACTTCGCGCTCACAAGTCAGTCCAGTGACTAGCCACCTGTTCTATTTTCGGGTCCAGTAAGTCAGTCCAGTGACTAGCCACCTGTTCTATTTTCGGGTCCAGCAAGTCAGTCCAGTGTATGGACGCGTTCGGGCAGTCGCTGCCAGTTTGTTGTAGAGTGTCCACGTACCTTTTTGTAGCAAACATGTCACGCAGATTAAGCGAAAACGAAACTCTTAAGTTTGTGCAAATATTCAGAGAACACGAATGTTTATGAAACCATTCGTGGTTCTACTTATAAAAATAAGGAGCGCTACATCACTAAAAGCAATTGCCGATGGCATGGAGTTAACTATTTTCGGTATAGATGAAATTAAGGCGAAAATAAAAACCATGAGGGGGACCTATTATTTGGAACTTGATAAAATTTTAAAATCCGAAAGGTCTGGTGCTGGAGGAGATATTTATAAACCCAAAATATCATGGTTCGACGAATTATATGGATTCATAAAACAATTCGTTATTAAAAGAAAAACTAAGGTGATTATATATTTATTTAATGAAATCGTTGTAAATTTAAGATATAGTTGTATTTCATCTCTATTACTTATCCATTTTCTCACCCAAACACGTTCTTTTTAATAGATCTTTTTCAACTAAGTCGAGAACTTTTCTAAACAAAATATTAAAAGATTTTTTCAATAATATTTTCATTTTACGTTTTTGAGCTAACTCATTGTCACCAGTGGCGGCGCTAGACCACACGTGGACGTCGGCGACATCAGGTTTGCGAGGCCCCCTTTTATTTCCCAGTCAAAAAATGAACGTTATAGTACATGAGCCGAATTAAAAACTAATGTATATGTAAAGAAGCTTTATTGTTAATCAAATGATGGCAAAATCTATTTTATCTCTGTGAAGATTCTCTCAGCTGAAGCTATACTGACTACTGACTGGAACTGTGAGTGTGAATATTGTGAGTTGAAACTTTTTTGCGAGGCCCCCTCAGGCGCGAGGCCGTCGGCGGTCGCCGACGTCGCCGACGCCTAGCGCCGCTACTGATTGTCACCACAGTCCTACAGTAACAACGACCACTGTCAATAATCCACAGTCAACTGACTTACTGTCCGATCCTGTTTACATGTAGTTTACTGTTTACATGTAGTTAATGGGTCCGAAATACCAAGTCACTGGGTCCAGTCACTGACCCCGTGTAAACCATGCATAAAAAATATAACTTATTTTTTAAATTAGTAATGCAATGGTACTATCCATTACAGCCAGCAACCGCATAGTTTCATTTTCAGGAAATTAAATTGAAAACTTAAAATACTACTATTTAGGAATGTATAAATAAGTTCAGCAATATATAATAAACACTTAAAACTTTCATTAGAACCCAAAAATAATAAGAAAAGCTTAATGAAGAAAACAAGATTTCAAGTTTTTTATTATTTTTTAAATTATGTTGGTGCCTTTTTATTTATTTTTTCTTTTTGAAAACATGATCTCAGAAGGCAGATCTATCAGAAAAGCATTACTTCAAAACTGTAATAAAAAACGCCCAAAAACGAACATCTCCTTTATTTGATTTATTATTATTATCGAAAAGCAAACGATCCTTATAATATATGCCTTCAGGTACTTACTACAGACGGCAGTGTTTTTCCATAAAGAAAATATTTATGTACACATCTTTATTTATATTTTTATCTCGGATGCTTTTGATCCAATTTAGCACGAGGGCAAAACAGGATCTACGATGGAGCGAGTTTACCCAGGGTGCCACTCATCCTGGATTTGAAAATTGACGGGTTCGGAGAGGGAGTTTCTCTTTCTCTTATTTGCTGAGCGCATTATAGAGATGTTGTGTAGCACTTGGTGCGACACTTAGTAATAACAATCAAGAAAGGATGGTAGCCCGCAGTTCATCTGCTAGAAAAGTGTAAGAAAGGGGATTGGTATTATGAGTAATGCTGCTCTGGAGTACTCTTCAAAGCATAGTCTGCAAAAGATTCTCATACAGGCAACCAAGCAGCCAATGTATCAAACTTTCTCATCACCAACTTTTTGTCGCCAATGAACTAGACGTGTGCGCCGCGCCGGCCCGCCGCACATTGGAATATCAGACTAAAAATCACAAACTGAATGTAATTACACTTAAAATTCTTTCATGTAGCCTAGTAACCGGTTTATCCCTTTCAGACCCAACCCACACGATAGTACGTTGCTATCGCAAGCGATAATGATCCTGTTGTCTTGTACTGAGACTGCGGGGCTGGCCGGAACGGCATCAAAGAGAATTTATCGGCATCGCGATGCAACTACTGCGGTGCTCGACTTTGTATAAATCACTGCTCGCTTTCTATCTGGCTCATTCGGTTCTTCTATATCATGGGTCCAGGTTCAACAAGCAAAAGAACTAAAGTACTCAAGTGTAATTCTTGCGGTGGAACCGATCACGTGAGAAGAAGTTCACCCAAGTCTCCAAATCATATTCCGAGGCAAAAAAAGGAGATTCCTCGAAGAAGATGACAAGTATGAAGATAAAAAAGAAGAGTTTACTATTAAAAAAGGACTACTCAAATTCTGCAAGGATATCACTGTGATTGAAACAATTAAACGAGACTTTCGGGAAATTTCAGCATTGTGTGTGGAAGCATCCATTTACTTTCACAACTATCACACGAGGCTTTTGAACGACAGACGTCAACGTGGAGAATAGAACGTGGTTTGGCCTTCAGAACCTGACGTTCTCAAATTCTTTTATCATCTTCAAGGTAAAAAAACAGAAACGAAAGAAACGAAAGACGAATATTTTTTCAATCGAATCAGAAGAAACCAAGTTTGGTCTGGTGCAGACGAAGCTGAGACACCGTTTGAGAATTGACAAAGCTAATAAATTGGTGTACTTGCTTAAACGCCTCAACAAGTCTTCAGCAAAGAATAGGAACTTAAATTTGATATCAGATCCTACACACGATGATGATATTACTCAACCTGCTGATGTAGTAGATGATATGATTCTAAATGTCGTTGATGATGTCCCTTCCAGTCAGAATCGGAAGATGACGTACCTTTATCTTCCTTGCAGTGCAAACCAAGCCCAATTATAAATATGGCATTTTTGATTATTTTATTTGATAATTAACAGTATTACGAATGACTGACGACTGATAACTAAGACTAAACTGTAATGTTTATTGTTTTGTTACCTAAGTGCAGGTATGACCATTGACTATTTAAGTTTTTTAAAAAGGTTTTGTTATTGAGTTGATTTTTTGATACATAAGATTTAATGTTTTTCAGTTGATTTTGCCTGATCTAGAAGAAGATTTCATGTTTTGGTTTCATTTGTCTGATTCTAAATACCTAAGTAAATAAAAATTAAAAACATTTAATTTTTTTTTATAACTTACCTATTATGTGTATGTAACACACATGCAAATAGTATACATAAATAATACAATAAAATAATAATATGGCTTTCATACAAAATGGATACATATAAAACTTTTGATATATATCGGATATATATCATAAATATCTGATATTTTGATATTTATAATAAATATCCGATATTTTCGAACCCTGCTCTTTAAAACAAAACCTGAACATAAATGAAAACGTAGACATCATTCGATTAGTAGCAGACGGGTGTTGAGCCCAAAATAAGAACACAGTTATGATTGGAATGGTTCCTTATTGGCTTAGAAATGCACATCGTCAAATCAAATCAGTAGAGTTGGTTTTTCCTATACCCGGACAATCTTTTCTTCCGCCTGATAGCGTCTTTGGGAATATAGACAAAGAAAAATGAAGAAGTTATTGATCCAAAGACATAGACATCCATATTTTTGATAAATATGGGACAGTTGTAAAAATTGAAGATATTGTAATGGACTGGAAATCTGCTTTTAAGGATGTAATCAAACCGCCTGGATCATGGCATTTTAAGTTTGCTCAATGTAAGAGATTTTATCTCAAAAGAACAGCAAATAATGTTTAGGTGAGAGGTGAAATGCACTATGGCACAGACATGATCGCATACAAAAGCATTTTAAAAAGATGAAAGACTTGGACTGACATGAACCCACGACCTATACAAAAATACGCTGTTGTGGTGAAGCGAGCGAAAATTTCTGACGTGGACAACTTACTAAAAAAACATTTCAGAACAGAGATTTATTTATTTATTGAAAAAATACAAAGAAACTTAGCATTATGATTCGTTTACAGCAGTGTGACAAAAACCAGTACCGACGGTCACATTAACAAATAGATAAAGACAAAATACACAAACTAATAAAAAATTTAACAAATCACTAATACTCCACATTTCGCGTTCGTAAATTCGGTTCCTACTGCACAGCGCTGCCTTATTTTGACTACAATATTAAGCTTTTGTTTTTTATTTATAACTTTTTAATTTTGCATTTTACAATGCTATTTTTATGTGATAATTTTTAATCAAGTAAATATACTAGAAAAAAGCGACTTGTCTCATTGTGTGCAACGTGTCTTTTGTTTTTTATTCGGCAATTTAAAATTTTTTTTAGGAATAATCATTAGTTTTTATTTTTTTTCAGATATTGTTAATGAAAAAAAAAAAATATTTTGATTAATTTTTAATATTTTTTCAGTAATTTGTGTTTTTATGATCAACGGAAGCTTGTTAATCAATTTTGGTACTTGGTATTGCAATAGTTGTTTACCATAAAGATTATTGTAACGAGACAATTTTAATTTGACTTGAGATGCCCTACGGGTTGGATAATTTAATTTGACTTGAGATGCCCTACGGGTTGGATGATTATTAGAGATGACTCCATTTTGGTATTCTGTATTTTTATTTTTATTTATTTATTTTTGGGAAACAAACAGCATACAATATTACCTTAATGCTATACTTAATGAGTAATACAAAAGCCAAGGACAGTTTCCACAATAAATAAAACAGTTTAATTGAGTGAACACAATAAAAAGTTATGTTTCTTATGTAGTAAACTTAAATTCATAAAATAAACTAAAAACAAACTTTGATTTTTCTTATGTTTAACTATGAAAATAATTATGAAATTGCTCAGTAAGAATTATATATACCTAACTTGGTCTTATATAGGTATAATTTTACAATAGTAAAACAGCTTGTGGTAGTTATTTTGGTGGGATATTTTAATGTTTATAGTTTTCAATATCCTTGTCTGTAACCTATAAATAGGGTCGAGGTGTGATTGGCACGTCCTGCCATAACTACTCTGACCATAAAATATTGTGGTTTCTCCCAATGCTTTATAAGCTTGGAATTTTCTTTTTTACTATCATTAGTTTGGCCAAAATGGCACACATCTTATCACATACATAATTAATATGTTCAGTCCATTGCAGCTTGCAGCCGATTGTCAATAATTAGACCTAGATATTTATGTTTCCTCACAACCTCTATTGTTTTGCAAGAGCATTTGTTGCATTGCTCTATTGTTTAGCAGATGATTTGGCTTACTACAAAGTGTTGGGAAGATCAGAAGCTCGTGAAGATCAGGCTGAGGAATATGAAGAAGAGGTTTGTGAAGGTGATTCTTACTTCGAACTATGAATATAGGCTATTTAAAAAAAAGAAAGCGATTGTTTGATATTGAAAACAAAAAATGATATTTTTATTTTATTCACTAACAAAGATATTTATAATAATGTTAGTTTCCTTTTAATTTTGACTAACGTCACTATAATATGTTAACAAGTACTTAATATAATATAAACTACAAACCTACTTTAATAAATTTTTTATGAATATGTCAACCGTACTTCATTCGCAAAATGGCAGTAGAGGTAAGGTTAAAAACTAACACTGTCCATTTGTTTAGATACAAGTACACCACTGTTCATTAGTAAGAAACAGAAACACCACAGTCCATACCTTTTATTGGCAGAAAAACTATAATCTTTATTATATTACTGAAACTGATGATTTATTTTTGTTCAGAAAACATTTTGTGCCCCTAAAATAAAAAAGAGTGAGATCTATGTCATTTAGAACAAACCATAAACAATTTACCATCAAATAGCTTCTATTGAAAGTCAGAACAGTGGCATTTTTGCTTTTAAAGTAAAATGTTTTTGGAATTTATCTGTTTGACACGTCATGGAGAGAGCAGACTTCGATTTTACACCTCTCTCATATCAATTATAGCGTTTTGAAATTCAATAAATATTACGATTTATTTTAGCTTCTACAGTCATGGTGGTCACCGTCACTAACCACCATTTTCCTCAAAACCCTACATTATACATATATATATATATATTTTTTTTTAACATATTTTTTACAATCTACTAACCATAAGTAATACCATTATGATCACATTTGGTAATTTTAATATTTACTATCCGATTAAAACAAGGCACATGATGGAATGCGGTTTTGAACTTTTGGTACCTGCAACCCACTTTTATCACTGCAGTTCTCCTATTATTGATTTTAGCGCTACAGTTATTAACTGATTGATTACCGCTCCTTAAATTATTGGATTTTTAGTTTTTGTAAAAAAAATCTCAGCTGTCGTGCGCCTAATTGTTCTGGTCGGATAGTATGTAAAAGTGTGAAGAGTTAATATTGAAAAATATCCAGTTTGTGATAGGTACCTCAGCACGAGAATAGCTGGCCCCTTGGCCTTGGCGAGTGGAAAGAAAAACACCCAGCCCAAGTACTGACAAATGACTTTAAGTACTTACATGAATGTGTCAAGTTCTGAGTGATGGAGTTAACGAAAAATAAAGTAACTTTACAAGTAAGCAGAAATTGAATAATTTAAAATTAGCACGTGAAGCACAAACAAATACAGTATGGCAGGCACCACACATTTTTTTTTTCTTCAATGGCTTGTATTGTAGGCACCACAAACAAATTAGATAAATTTTTTTTTTTCATTCCTTACTGTGGAACAGGCTAAGATCAAAGACCATACGGCCTAGTCATTAGTTTTTGTTGCAATACAAAACAATTCATTAGTTTTTTAAATTCATTTGTAGTCAATCCAAGTAAAAGTCATTAGTTTAAGTCTTATTCGTAAGTAAAGATAATAAAATTTAAATTTATCAGTGTAGTCAATCCAAGTAAAAGTCATTAGTTTTAGTTTTAATCTTATGTAAAGATAATAATATTTAAATTCATCAGTGAAGTAAATCCATTTTTTTTTATCGTTGTCCACGAAAAGTCTACAATTCAAAGTGAAGAAAGCGTTATTTTCTCCAGTAGTCAGAACAATTGTTACAATAAAATATCAGTTCCACAGTGTGCAAAATTAGCTACTCGAAAACAATTACAGACAAAAACAAAACACTATTTACATTTACTTTTGCTCTACCGTTCTAATTATAATTATATTTGTACAAAGCCAGATAAGTTGCATTATTTACAAGGAGATCCTGAATGGTACGCGGGACTAGATCGGCACTTTCATAAATTTCGATTAGCTCATCCATTAGCACAAGGCGCTGGATGCCAAAGGATGGGCAAACAAAGAAAATATGATCCAAGGATTGCTCTGCCTGAGTATCGCAAACGCAAGCAGAAGATTGTACCATTTTTAAACGATATAGGTGATAGTTAAGACGGAACGGAGTCTCAAGATAGTTGTATAAAATTTTCTGCAAAGGTAACTATTATTTTGACAAAACCATGGTTTGGAATTTGTTGAATTGTTGATTGTTGCATACCACAATCCTTTATTTTGTATTTGTACTGTATAGTTCCAATGTTTTGTCCACAAATCTAATAGCCTTTTTCTTAAAAGTGAAACGATGTCTGAACAAGGGGTAAAAATATTCAATTGACTACTTGAATCGGGGACATAATCTGAAGATTTGGTTATTGTTCGTGCTAAGAAATCAACTTTTTCATTTCCTGATACACCACAGTGTGAAGTGACCCACATAAACATAATTTCAAAACCATCGCTAAGCAAATCTAACCAACTTTGTTTAATGGAAGAAATAAAATAATTAGTGTTAGCATGTAATTTGTTATTTTTAATATTTTGTAATACGCTCATGCTATCACTAACTATAACCCATTTAAAACAACAACCATTTTTATGTTTTATATGTTTCAAAGCTGCAAGAATAGCCACAGCCTCAGCTGTGAATATACTTGCATTAGAATTAATTTTGTAGCCAATGCCAGAATTCAATTGCTCATCGAACATTGCGAAAGATACAGCAGACTCTGTTTTTGAACCATCTGTGTAAATGAAATTAAAACCACAAAATTCAGAGAATCTATTAGAAACATCTTCTTTACAGCATAAAACAAATTAGATAAATAGATTAGTATAGTAATGGCAATGGCCGGGTGTTGCTATTATTTATTGGCTGGCAACGCACACGTTAAAACCTATCCACAGATTACATTCCATTGACCATAGACACATGATAATGTAACAGTATGTATGTGGTGTTTGTTTTGACGAATTCTTCAGGCAACTGCGATTTAACTAATGTAAGATATTGGGCTTTAGATTGCCCACCGGAAAAGAGCTCAAACGATTGCTTGAGCAAACGCAAGTAGTGTTTGTGTTAGAATTAAATGTTCATTGTTTGGCTGTGCCTCTATTTACTTTCTGGCTCCGCCTGAAAACCAGCGTCACATTAATTAAAGCTGAGGTCGGAGACGATTTCGGCTACTACGATATTATTTGTTACTATTGTTTCTATGTGTAAAACTGTTTGTTAGCCTTAGCCAAATAAAAGTTTTTTCTTTCTTTCTTTCAATATTATACTACTAGCCTGATCGCCTTGCCAGTAGTAGGTACATTTCGCTGCTTTGCATTTAACCAGTTTATTTAGGTTTTTAAAGCATTCTGAGTCCAAATACGTTGTTTTGTCATGTGGTTTTTGTAAAAATCAAATCAAAAACTCTATTAACAGGGTTTTTTTAAACCGTTTCGAACCGTTTCAAGCTATGCCACCAATCCAATGACTAGGCAGCCTGGTCTATGACCTTAGCCTGTCCCTAGGATAGGATATAAAAAATATGTCACTACTCAAAGAAATCAAAATTGTCAAATTGACAATTTATAAGAATTGCGCTGTGTGCGTGCAATATAAAGTTTGTGGCTGCGTGTTAGTTAATTTAATTTGTGCTGCGCGAGCTGCTTGGGTCTCTAATTTTTGCATTTTATTTATTTAGAACTGATAAAAACAATTCAATTTCATAGTTTCTAAATGGCCGACGAAGAATATGAGGCGGAAGACGCTGGGGCGGACTATGATGACATTGCCGAGGAAGATGATAACATCGAGGAAACTGAGGAGCAAGAAGAAGATGGTTACAACGCGCAATGCTTAGCGCCAGGCCAAGCTGGTGGAGGAGTGGAGAAATCTAAACGTATTACTACCCGGTACATGACTAAATACGAACGCGCCAGAGTGCTAGGTATGGTACATTTTTATTTTAGGTTATGTTATTTTTTATGTTTTGTTTGGGTAAAACTGTACTAACTATTAAAGTACAGTTTAGTCTTGTAATGTCAGCCAGTAATATTTTTATACTATTTCTGTCTGTAATGACCATTTTTTATTTAAATTTCAGGAACAAGAGCTTTACAGATAGCTATGTGTGCACCAGTCATGGTAGAATTAGAGGGAGAGACAGATCCATTGCAGATAGCCATGAAGGAATTGAAGCAGCGAAAAATCCCTATTATAATAAGAAGATATTTACCGGATCATTCCTATGAAGACTGGAGTATAGATGAGCTTATCATAATTGATCATTAAGTATTGTAGCTTAGCAGAATATATTTAATTGTAAAACCTAAACAGCTCTGCCTAACTTTTCTGCCTCACAAATACATGCAACAACAAAATTATTTTGTGCATTTTAATATGAAGTTAGAAAAAGCGTAATGTTTGTTAAAACACACAGAAAGAGAGCTGTCTGTGTCCAAAAAAGACTCTAATTATTGTAATGTTCCAATGACAATGTTGTATAGTGTTACACATTGTTGCTTGCAACTGTACTTACCTACATCCTTCAGAAAGGAAGGTTTTATAGTTTTATGGCCAAAATTAATAACATATCTCTAGATATGGATAGGGCCAATGATATTGTATGTGTGTAGGCATATCTGATATCCTATATAAAATATCATTGGATATGATCTGAGATAGTTGCCTAGGATTTTATTGTAAACCCATTAGAGCATTTTTTGTCTTTAGTTTTTTCTTAGCATAAATAAAATTGACTCTAAGCAATAAATCAATTTTGAATTTAAATTTTAATTTCCACAATAAAGTTTAAAATTGCGTAGCGCATAAAATCCAGTGCAGCATCTGGAGACCGCTTAGTGGTACTTGGGTTAATATGACAAAAACAACAATGGTTGCTAAGTAACGAAACCAGTATCCTTACGCCCGAATTTAATGTCCTATCTGTAGATATGAATTGGGCTATCTAAGATAGTTGCCTAGGATATTTTTGTTAATATGACCAAAATAACGAAGGTTGCAAGGCAACAAAGCCAGTATCCTAGGCAACTTTCTCAGATAGTCCTATCCATATCTGTAGATAGGTTATTAATTTCTTCCGTTAATGCCTTTGACCATTATGAATAACAATTACTATATTGAAAATTGAAACGGGTATTAAACGCTTAGAAACGTGATAGATATTTCACCTACCTAATTTCATAGAGTCAGCCCGTGACCACGGCCGATGTAACTTGGCCGAAACGTCGGGAAAATTAGGTAGGTGAAATATCTATCACGTTTCTACGCGTTTAATACCCGTTTAAATTTTCAATATTTATAATGCAATGCGAAAATTTAAAAGTATATATAACAATTACTATAACAATATTATATCAGATGTTCTGTGGTTGAATTTAATCTCAGTTACTTAGTTAGATGCTTAGTTCTTCTAGACCAGTGACTAGTCAGATTTTCTATGACAACCAAATAAATGTTTATGTTCAATGTGCAGTAATGACCACAAGCAATAATATTGTAAGCAATATACTTACCTTGTCACATTAAAATTTTTAATGTATATTATGGACACACAGAGGTTTGTTTTCATGTGTTTTATTGAGATAAGGTTGTATAGTGTTACATATCATTGCTAGTCATTGTACCTACAATACTTATCTAAAATAAATTAATGCTAATGTATAGTCAACAGCAACTATTACTTATATAAAATGTTTCTTCAGGCAATTTCGAACCCAATGGCTCGTCTTACTTAACTCATTGGCTGCCAACAACGTCTTTAAGCGTCAGCACTGAATACATACCCCAACGACGTCTTACGACGTCATAATATTTGACAGTTTAATTTTACTCAATAAAACCAGGCTGATAAAATAAAACTAGGTAACTTTATTATGATAGAATTAACACTATAAAGTAAATGTCTCGTAAAAGGTACGGTGTTTCTCCAGTGAATGGGCGGTTTTTCCACTTGCCCATTGTACTTGCTTGCACTTCCTTGTTGAAGCAAATATGTATGAAATCACATGGCGCTTATTTCCACTTTCCGATGCCGGCGATGGCCCAGCATGCATACATTTTGCCGTGCCTATGTAGCGAAAAAGGCTCTAATGATATTGTAATAAAAAAAATGCCTTCGATGCGGTTTTGATGATCGAAGTGATTGGAGGCACAAATTAATACAATTTAAAATTTTATCCTTCCTCGTAAATTTTCGAACCTATCATTAGTATTGGTGATCTTGTATTTACAGTAAGCGTTTTTTGAGAAGTTAACAGAAACTTGTCAGTTTGGTAACTGCTAGCCTGCTGTTGCCGGCTTGTCGGTACATAACTGAATAGTAATCTAAGGTGTAATAATTTTTTTTTTATAAAATTGAAGCAAACTATAGATAAATGCATTATAGAACTTATGTACAATTTCGTTACAAAAAATATTATTATTCCGTTCCACTCGGCCGGAATGTAAGTAAATTGAGTGAACCTAATAATATTAGCTACCATCCTACCTACCAGTGTCAAAGATTACTATGATAGATTCTAAGAATAGTTAAGAAAATAAAAATAAACATTTTTTATAACAAATGGATTTTATTCGTCTGGACATAATATATCAGTACTTAAATATAGGTCCATTTTCAAAGATTACTATGATAGATTCTAAGAATAGTTAAGAAAATAAAAATAAACATTTTTTATAACACTTAAATGGATTTTATTTGTCTGGTCTGGACATAATATATCAGTACTTAAATATAGGTCCATATTTCATACCAATTAATTTTTCATTTCGCTTGGTAGGTACCTAATATCTGACGTGATCATACAACTAATTATAATTATTTTCATATTGAGGGAAATGGATGCGTATAACCACTCTGGTGCAGGGGCGATTCAAAAAGTGGGACTCCCCTAGAGTGGCAAACCAAAGTAGAAACCTCAAAAAAGAGGTATGTGGGACCGTACAAGTTAATGTTCTGTGGTTTAAACATCGTTCTGTCGCTGTCAGATTTCACCAATTGTCAATTTCTTTTTATTTTTATTATTTTATTCTTATAGCATTTTATAGCTGTTTGTTGTTAATTTTCCACGGTGTTGTGAATGGCTGCGATTTAATACTGCCATTCTTCTGAACGACCCTGCTGGGATTATGTATATATATTTGAGTTGGAATTTTATTTGTTATTACTTACGTGTTGTTGAAGTTTTTAAGGTTGTTTATAATGCATTTAACTGGTTTTAGAAATGAGTCTCTGGTTGATTTTTCTTGATCATTTCGATGATGTTAGTGGGGCCAATCTTAAGATTACGACACAGCATAAGGTGATTATGTCTAGCTGCGTCGCATCTGTAACAATCTAGTAATAGGTGCATGGTCTAGAGTTTAGGGGGTACGGCTATCACAAGGACACGCGTCGTCTTCAGTTATTTTTGAAGCGGTGTAAATAGGCCTTGTGATAGCCATGCCCCGTCAGAACTTGTGTAAGTTTGAAAGATACGCCGAAGGCCTTTATCGCAGGCCAGCAGTCTTCCACATATTAACCAATTGTCTATTAGATAACCGTGATTGAGACCATCGCGTTGTTCTGTCCCTTTAAACTTCGAACAAACAACTGCAATGAGAATTGACATTTGGCAAACTATGTTTAGCGTTAATTGGTCGGTTAAACAGTTGGTTAAAATGGGTATTATAAATAATAAATAAATATTTCTTACACTCACACCAACAGTGCCGGTTTTACTACTACCAGCGCCCCTGGGCGAGATTTATATGGCGCCCCTATTTATTCGGACCTTGGACGAATTAACCATTCGTCCTGGTTAATTCGACCAAGATTCGAACCCATTCCTAGGAAAAAAAGACAAACGATATTTTGAATGGGGATACCAGGCTAGGGTAACAGATATAATTATACATAAGTAGGTATATAAGTATTTATGTGTAGAAATATATATAAACGTCAATGACTCAGGTACAAATACTCTTCATCATACAAACATTTGCCCCTACCGGGATTCGAACCCAGGACCTCAGAGTAGGCGACACCTTGAAACCGGTGTACGTACCACTCTACCACGGAGTTCGTCAAATTGGTATTAGAACACCTACCTACCTATAATATAAAACGGACTGCAAATAGACTCCAATGTAAACTATTTGCGTAACATTGGAGTGGTACGTGGGATCATGTCGGTGCATCGAGATGCAAATAAACGTTTTGAGTGCAGTAATTTTCGATACGACAGCTGAAATATCGGCGTGGATGGCAAGCGTTGGCCAATAGCCGTGTTGTTTTATGCTGATGCTATACTACCTGCAACATGGCTGTTCCATTCCATCCTTAGTCCAACTCAAAACTTACTGTAAGTTGCACCAAGTTTCTTTAACGTCATGTACTTTTACTAATGTATGTGATTTGATAGCTTTGACAAGCAAATTACGATTACTTTTTAAGAATTCGTAAAATTTATTTTAGGTGCAACCGGCTGTTAAGATAATATTAAATATCTTAGTTAAAATATAGTAATAAATATTGTGTCAAAACTAAAAAAAAAACAACTTGAAAATATCGCCCGTCTCACAAGTTGCCCAGACGGGATTCGAAACCGTAGGATGTCCGGTACGGGTTGATAAAAATCATAAACAAGTACCTAGTTACTTCTTGAGTTTAGACATTTGAGTTGCGGATATCTGAATCAGTGAAGATTTTACCATACAGTCCACTGCTGGACATCAGCTTCCGCCAAGGCCACAAGGCACGATTTCCCGTCTTCATTCAGCCACATTTTTAGTCATCGGTCCATCTAGGTAGGTAGTAGGTACGTGGGTAGTCTTCATTTGAGAACTCCATTGTTCCCGACCCACTGCCACTTCAGCCACACCCACACATTAATAAATAGTTACTTCGTAACTTCAGCTTGTTACATTTACAAACAATGTTCTTCTGCCCTTGTTCCTGATTTTATCCCTTAGTGATAATGATAACCCTACTATGCAGATTTGGTGGCAGTGGCGATGATAAGGACGATGACCTACGTGACGTGAGCCCAAATGCTGCCTTACCTAACACTCTTTTAGTAATTTCCCGCTCGAAATTCTCTACCCTAGTGTAGCTACTGTTTGCCTAAGGCAGACATATGCCGTGTATTCCGACAGCTTCAAGCGTTGTATGGAAATCAGCTCCGGCGAGGTTATTACCTATCTTTGCAACAGCAACCTGACAGCAGCACGACAGCGATAATTGCTTTACATCAAGTATCACCATAGCAACCGCACGTATCACCATAGCAACCGTGCGGATATGTGACGCGTAGGTAAAGCAATTATAGCTGTCGCGTTGCTGTTGCAAAGATAGGTAACAACCCCGCCGAACGGAAAATGTTAATTGGACGTGCGTGATCTGGTTTTCTCCAAGTTCAAGTAGATATTTAACCATAAATAATTGGTTCATTCAAACCTAGTAAGTAGTTTTTTTAACCGCCTCCGTGGTCTAGTGGTACAACCACCGGTATCAGACCCAGGGGTCCCGGGTTCGATTCCCAGCGGGGGTACATATTGTATTCGGTTTGGTTGGTGGTAGGACTTGTTGTAAGTCCGCCTGGCTAGCTACCACCATCTTATCTAAGTCTGACGCCATAACAACAATGTTTTCAGCATTGTTGTGTTCCAGCAGTTAAAGATAAGATAGCCAGTTCCTCAGTGATTGAGGATTCCGGGAGGGGCTCGCTTCCATCTTCAGCCTTATCAATACTTAACATCAGGTATGATGAAGGCTAAGAGTCTCCCCGTAATTTATAAAAAAATATATATATACTTAGTTAGTTTCCAGTTTCATATTTAGTGCAAGCGATTGAAGATTGAATTGACAACGGAAAGTAATCTGAAATTGCTTACGCTAAGGACTATAATATATACATAGACGATGACATCCAACGCCAGTGCGGATACGCGATAATAAGCTTTGTTGCCATTGTTGCAGTAGCTTTTGTGGCGTAACTGTGTTAAACTTTCCGAAGAGAGCTTTAGCGCGGGCGCTGGCACGGGTTACGGAGTGAAATTCGCCGGCGGCTCCTGTGACTCGGCGCGCCGTCAGTACCCCTCCGACCAGCGATGCCGTGCTGTCTCCAGGAATAGAGTACGGTGTCGCAACTACCCGCACTCCTATCTGTATAGTCATTAAATCGCAGTTTACATTCGACAAATCGAAGCACATGCAAATTCTAGTTGCATAAAAACAGTCCGAACGAACTGCGATTTAATGACTACAAGTCGGGATGCGAGCCGCGTCGCGATTTTGATTAGGTTTCCTGGATTTTCGTATTCAGTGTAGTGTTAAATAACAGGTCGGTCGACCGGGTGCGCGAGTGTGTGTGCAAATGACAGACAGGCCCGCCTTGACGGGTTGAACTTGGAAAAATGTGGACCAAAAGGTTAAAACTATGGAGGTTTATGTTGTGCATGTTATTCGCCGTGTCGGCGCTCGCGGTGACGGCGAGAGGTAAGTTTACTGAACAAGAGAAGAGATCGGGTTATTGAGAGAGGCGCGCGCGCACGGGCCTTGCGTTTGCGCTTTGCGTCACCATGCCTCCGCTATTTTCGGCGTAACTTGCGCTGAAATTATGTAAAAAGCGCGCTCTATTTTTGGCGATAACCTTAGCCAATGTTTTGTATGATCCACTAACCCACATGTGAGTTAAATACGTATGTGATGTTTTAATAGTATTAACGAGTTAAGATCTTGTTGGACGAAGCACGTCAGAGGCGCTCACTCTGCGGGAAAGCTAGATACGTAAATAGAAATACAGGGATTTGCCGCAGCGACGCCATCTTGTGAAAAACGATAAGATCATGACGACATTATAAAAATGTGACGAGTAGAGTTATGTGGGATACGTGAAAATTGAGCTTAATATCAATATTGATATTGTACTCTTTGAAAATTATGCCCTATCTAAAATATTCATCAGCTCTTTTTCACCAGCTAATCATGAGAGAACTCGAAAAGTTCGACATTATATCCGTTATTAGCAGCCGCCCTCGGTTTCACCCGCGTGATTCCCGTTCCCGTGGAAATATCGGCAATTTTTTTTTATACAGGATATCTACTACATACCTGTATGCTAAATTGCATCCAAATTCGTCAAGTATTTTTTGCGTGAAAGAGTAACAGAAATCCATCCGTCCTAACAAACTTTCTTATTTATAATATTAGTAGGATAGGATAGGGATTTAGGATTCTGGACCAACATCTGACTATTCATAAGATGACAATTAAGTAATTCTTAATTATATGATAAGTCCTTGTCGAATATGGTTCATAAAATATTTGTAAGTTGTTTTACTTGTGGTAATGCAAAAAATGCCCTAGATTTTTTAACTACAATGCTATTTCTGGCATCAGCGATAATATTGTCAGCTATACAACTACTACGGGCTTAACTACTACCTACTGCCGACTCGAGTACCGCCTGACAAAAAGTACGACCTTAACGTTTTCAAATATACTTAATTATCGAACAACATCATAATAATATCATCATTGATAAGTATCTTAAACAGTTGTGTTTGATGATGGATATTAAAACCATGAAGATTTTTATACATAATTCCTTGCACCGAGCCAAGGAATCATTACAAATGTTTCATTTATAAAATAACATGTTCATCACGTAGTACTATAAACAATAATAGTAAAAAGTAAGTTTTTAATTTTAACTTAACTTAGGTATATACATTTACTTTTTATTGCTGGAACAAAGCAAAGTTATATTTTAAGCACTTTTGTTATTTCGTACATAATTTTGGCGTTTTCTTCGCTCTATAATTTTAAACTGCGAAAACTTGTTAATGGCTATGATGTATCTATTTTTAGTTGTTATTCTGTTATCTTAGCTGTAAGTTTTCCAAACAAATAAAATAAAATAAAAATAAAATAAAAAAAACTAAGTAGTAATCATTATAACAGTCTTAAAAAAAGTGATATTTTCAAAGGAATTCATCAGTAAGCTAACATCAGCTCCCTAAATAATCCACCTTGCGACTGAAGTCTACGTAAATTGTCGCCTTGATGCCGCAGCAAGGCCAAGATTCTGGGTCACCATGGAGTCGCTCGTTCTAGTTAACAACCACGACGGAAGCTGTGTTTAAAGTGAAAATATAATTTCTCATAAATCTATGTTTGTTTGACCATCCTTCACTCATAAACTAAGCAACCAATCGACTTGATTTTTGGCATAGAGTTAGTGGAAAGGACGAAGAGTAACATAGGGTACTTTTTATCCCGATATTCCCACGGGAACAAGATCCAGTCGGGTAAAATATATGCGGGCGGTATATCTATACCTATATCTATATTGGGTATCTATCCAACTATCAAATTTCTATATAGCAGAATAACCGTGTTCGTATATTATAATTTCTTCATCGATGAAAAATACTTACACTGTTTATTATTTGAGTAAATGTTATAAAGTATCATCATTTTTTGTCCAAAAATGATTGTCGGATATATCTGACTACGCTGTTGAAGGGTTAAAATTGCAATTTCTCCTCTATACATACAGGAGTACTTAGGTAGAGAGTTTTTTAAAGCAAGTTAGTACATCAACTTTATGGAAGGTATCATATCATAATCATAATAATCTTGATTGTGGAACAGGTACGTAATAAGTACTTATATGATGTCAGTTTACAATAATTGTTGCTCAGCTACACAGATCTATGTCTGTGTTCAGCTATGTCCTGCCATGATGGATGGTTTATTTATATTGATTTCTCTTTCTAAGCCTTTTGAATTCGATAATATATTGTGTACTTTACAGTAAGTACCTAATTAAAATTTTAAAAGCGTAATTATTATGTGATTGCTGAAAGTGGTTTACTGTTAATATATTTCTTTTGCTGTTATATTCAGATAATGTTAGTGCAATATCTGGTTATCATAATAGTACCTAAAAACAGTTTAAATATTCTTTTTTGTAATGGACAATAATGGAAAATTCCTCCAAAACATTCTTATGTAAAACTAGCGTCCGCCCGCGGTTTAACCCGCGTGGTACCAGTTCCCATTAGAATATCGGGATAAAAAGTATTTTAATGTTTTAATACAGGCTATCTTCTACATTTTATTATTTTATTATTATACATTTTATGGCCAAATTTTATCCTAATCGGTATAGTAGTTTTGCGTGAAAGAGTAACAAACATCCATCCAACGAAACATCTAAACATACAAACATCCTCACAAACTTTCGCTTTCACAGTTTCTAGAACAAAGACAAAAATCGGAGACTTCCTTAAAACACTTTATTTACCGGTGAAACCAAGACTTTAATGACGTGAATTTTAACATCTTATCATTAATATTTAAATTATAAATGCTTTTCGTTTTGACACAACTCCGATATTTGTCTCTGTTCTACAAACTGTAAATCATAAATCATAAATCATTTATTTGCTAAAACATGATAAAAAAGGTGTTACATTTTTGAGGACACACATGTTTTGCCAAGGTTATGGCATGCAAATTATTTGGATACAACATTAAACATTATGCTTGCTACTTAATTATTTACTTGTTTGCACAAAGTTTTTATTCAAAAATAAGTTAACAGTATAAAATTTATTCTTACATAGCCAATTATATAATACTTTTTTAAATGGGTTAGTATTAATTTTTTTATGTCAGCAGGGATTTTATTATAAATTTTAATACACATAAACAAACAGTTTTTTGTATATTTGGTCGACTTAGGGATATCTTTTAAAACAAGTCTGTGTGGGTCACAGAACAGAATTCCTGTTCTGTGGTGTGGGTCCCTTTTTAGTCTGGAGTTTATGTCACCAGCTTTGATAAACAAGTCTTTATGTTTATTTACAAAATTGCATATTTCGTAGATGTACAAAGATGGTACCGTTAATAAACCAAGACTTTGAAATAGTGGTCTACAAGGTTCATCGGGTGCCACACCGCAAATCGCTCTGATACACCTTTTTTGTGCTTTAAATGCTCGATCCCTATCTGTAGGTAAATATACTCACCCTATTCCGATCACTGATAATTCACGAACTCTACACCTAATATAAGTCAAAAATATGTGGCTTGGCGTAAAGTGAAAATATTCAGTGTTTATTATTTTTCTGCTACACAATTATTGTAGTAACCGTCGCAGATGACAAAAATGGGGGAGGACCTTCTATAAGTCGACATTTAAGAATAAGAATAAGAATAAGTTTTATTTGCATTAAACATTTGATTTTTCAGAAGTGATTGGAACCACCTAGTAAGCAAATAAATGCCTGTAACAGGTGACTCCGCTCTTCCTTAACTAATAAATAAATAACAACTAGGTGTCTAAACTAATACATGACGTTTTTAAACAAAAACTTATTCTAAAACTATTTCCACTAGTAAAAGATAATTACATAAAAAATAAAAATAAACAAAAAAAAAGTCAATAATTTCCCTTTACCTGTAGTGTAGTGTAGTATAGTATGGTGTAGTGCAGTGTAGTGAGGAGTGCAGTGTAGAGTGTAGTGTACATTGTAGTGTAGTGTAATGTAGTGTAGTATAATGTGATGTACTATTAATGTTGTGCTAATTTATTAATTTCTCGGCTTCGTCATAACTCAAAGAGATAAGGTAATCGAATATGAGTTTCTTACAAACATGACTATTTTTGCTGTGGATGTCAATTATGTCGTTTATTCTATTATATAAGTAAGCTGAGCGACTAAAATATTGCTTAGAGGCAAATGCCGTTTTAGTACGAGGAATTGTACAGATTTTATTTTTTCTTCTTTTGAGTTTTTCCGTAGAGGCTATATAGGCAGTAGATTTTTGCATCTTTAAAAGAGTTTGAAATATATACGACTTTCTCACAGTTAAAACATTACTGATTTTATAGAGAGACTCTGTTGAAAAACGTCTTTCTTTGAAATGCATTACCTTCAGTAATCCACGTTGTGCTCGTTCTAGTTCTAACAATTTTGTCTTACATGCACCATCCCAAACAGGGATGCAGTAAGTGAGAACTGACTGTACCAGAGCTGCATAGATCTCCATAAGGATATTTCTCGAGGAGCGATCCACCACCCGTTTCCCCGGCACCACATTCCGTAAAGTCTTAAATATCCAGATCAGTTTCCTTATTCTAGTAGTAATTTGATCGATATGTGGATACCAGGACAAACGTTGATCAATTATCACTCCCAGGTATTTTGTTCTATCCACTTTATCTATGACAGGGCAGGCACAGATACAGTCAGTCGAATTTTTATATTCGTTACAAGAATGTATCCTAATCTTGTAGTCGGGAGGCTGGGCATTGTTATGGATACTGAAGCAGATGTAATTGGTTTTTGCGGTGTTTAGGGTTAAGAGGTTATCTTTTAACCATTTATTAACTATAGCCATGCCGGTTTCTGTAGAGCGCTGTAAGGCTTCCCAAGTTTTCCCAAAAAATACAAGAGCAGTATCATCCGCATAGGAAAATATTTTAGCGTTCTTGATGGTAGAGCCACAGAGGTCATTGATATAAATCAAAAACAGCGTGGGACCCAAAACACTGCCCTGTGGGACACCGAACGTCACTAACGCATCTTCACTGGTGTATGAACTCAATTTTACCGCCTGCCTCCTGTCTGACAAGTAGCTTTTAAACAAATCAAGTTCAGTGGCCCTTATTCCAATATACTCTAATTTATGAATAAGTAAAGGTATAGACACTGTGTCGAATGCCTTTTTGAGGTAAACATTTACCTTGCCTACCTACATTTTTACTTTTAGCTTAGGTATGAATAGCGGCCGCTCGCGGTTTCACCCGCGTGGCTCCCGTTCCCGTGGGAATATCGGGATAAAAAGTATCCTATGTTCATAAGCAGCTATCTACTGTCTGTGTACCAACTTTCATTCAAATCTATTTTGTCGTTTTGGAGCCTATTCAATGCAAACATATAAACAAACAAATCTTTTCTCTTTATAATATTAGTATAGATATAGATTCTGCTTTTACTGTATACGCATAATATATCGCTCTTGTTATTGTACGAAATAATTATGAACCTGGCTGTCCGAGAAGTTTGACCATCCAAATTATTCCTGTTGGACAAATTAGTTTGTCTACCTAGTTCGACCACGTTTTCTCCATGAGCTTTTTATAGTTCGTTGAATGATATAATGTAATATAAATTAAAACTAGAGATAATTCTCATCGCTAATGAGTTAAAAATACGTATTGAGTAGTCAGTTAGTTATAATATTACTTACATCTCGCCAACTATTCATGCATACATACATACATTACATATACATTTCTCGAGATTAGACAATTATAGTAAAACTAGCTTCCGCGTGGACTACACGACTTATGCTCTCTCTGGATAACCTTGTGGGTTATCCATAAGAGATAAACATATACCACCGCGGAGTTTTCTGTAGACCTTTTCAAGGTGTACAAATACTTAGTACATTATTTTGATAAATCTCGTAGATTTCAGCCAGCGTTTGCAATGTAAGCGGTAAAAATGTAATCATTTACGACATCACATTAGAAACCTCAAAAATTACAGTATTTCTCTACCCTATATTGAAGGTTATTATACATATAAACCTTTCTCTTGAATCACTCTATCTATTAAAAAAAACGCATCAAAATCCGTTGTGTAGATTTAAAGATCTAAGCATACATAGGGACAGACAGCGGGAAGCGACTTTGCTTTATACTATGTAGTGATGCCTGCTACGAATTTTACTACGACGACCTACGACTACGGACTGTTCACAGATCTTGGACGAATTGTGGTTAATTCGTCCAAGTCACAGATTAATAAATACTTACTTCGTAAGTCTGAAGTGCGAGTTTTTCTACTGACGGCCGATCCGGGGGCTAATTGTCTAATTTTAAATCTATCGCAATCCCTTTCAGTTCGTAATTTGAAAGTTATTCAGGCCGTCACTATTTGACATTTGAAAGGGATTGTGATCGGGACGCGTTTTAAAAGGTATGGATTAAACTAAATTGAACTGTCTAAGCAATATGACAGACGAAACTATCACAATCATAATACCTCTGAAAGGGATTGTGATAGATTTTAAATTAGACAATTAGAAGGCCGATCGTGAGCTCGTTAGGGTTTTGTATGACGTTGGTGTTTTCCGTGGCGTAATCCGCTAGATGGCGGGCCGTTGATTTCATACAAAAAAACTCGCACTAAGCAGTCTGTACGGAACTACAATCAAGGTATATTATATATTAACTACTAGTTAGTTTTTTTTGCTATTAGTTAATATTTCAAATGTGAATGTGTTATGATTTTTGAAATATTGCCTTCTTCAATGCTATTTTTAAACTTATGATAAATTTTAAATAGAAAAATATTGGAAAAAAATCAACTCGGCCACAATTGAACTCTCAGAGACTCGAACCCACGCCCTATGAAAATCCGGTCCAATGCTGAACCCACTGACAATCGACTCGAAATCCGGTCCAATGCTCTAACCGAGACTTAAGTACTTACTTCAGTGGTAAGACCATTGGACCGGATTTCGTGTCGATTGTCCGTGGGTTCGAGTCCCATCTGAGAATTCGCTTGTGGCCGAGTTGATTTTTTCCAATATTTTTCTATTTTAAATTTATCAAAAGTTAATGTGTTAGTTAGTGAAATAGCTATTTCACTAACTAACACATTCACACAGCCTAGGCCAGTCACATCGTACGTATGGGATTAAGTATTCTGTGGTATGGGTCCACCTAGAGATAGTACCTATTTATCCAGATTTGCAGCATTCTACAATGTAAGCGCGCTGAGTTTTAGATAAGATAGCTAGTTTTTTTACATAATAGGCTTACTCTTGATTGAGGTTCTTCAGTGATTGAAGATTCCGGGAGACACTCGCTTCCATCTTCAGCCTTATCAATACTTAATAAAGTGGCAACTGAAAGTGGATGCGCCCTTATACCGGAATCGTCAAAAGAGTGTAGCGTAAATTAATGGAAAAACATTTTGTTTCAGCTGATGATGACGTACCTTCAGAATCACAGTGCCGTCCATACATCGAAAAAGCTCTTAAAGAGCTCGAATCAGGAGATGTGGAACCAGGTTGGTACAGTTTCATTTGTTTGCTAACAGCATCGCTGAGAATATAAGCATAAGATCAATCCATTAGTCAATATAAATGTTTTACATTTTTTGTTTACATTTTCTTACTAATTCACTAAAATACTTACATTAAAAGTTTACAACATAAATATTATCGTTACGTTTTGTTAACACGCTTTGTTTGTACAATCGGCAACTAATCAATCTGACAAGCATGTCAGTCTTTCCAGTTTAACCTTGAGATGAGAGTATAATCGACCTCAAATCGAGCTTCACACGGTGAAATTGTGCCCTTTTACATATAACACTTGTCAGCAAATATTATATCGAGCCACTGCGTTATTTTCATACTTAGAACATACTCACTTTATAAGTAGTCTCATTATTCAAAACGTATGAAAGTTAAACGTGCAAATGTATAATTTTTAACATTTGTTTTCTTACTTTGCACAAAACTGAAAGTTTTCTTGAGTTTTTGAGATTTTTAGGGTTCCGTACCTCAAAGGAAAAAACGGAACCCTTATAGTATCACTTCATTGTCCGTCCGTCCGTCTGTCAAGACCGTTTTTCTCAAGAACGCGTGGAGGTATCAAACTGAAATTTATATCTAATACTCAAGTCTACTGTCCCTTGGAGCTGTGAAAAAATCAAACTTCTAAGCCAAAGCAATCAAAAGATACAGGTTTATGCCGCAAATTTCCGCAAATTTTCGAAACTCGCACGGGAGTCAAAACCTACAGGGTACTTCCCGTGCACTTAGAATCTTGAAATTTTGTACGAAGTAACGTCTTATAGTACAGATAAAGGAAAAATTGCGAATACCGTACATTTTTTGTTACATAATATAATAAAAAATATTTTACGGAGCCCTCGGTGCGCGAGTCCGACTCGCACTTGGCCGGTTTTTTATTCGCAAGTCGAGTATTCGGCTCATACATCGACGTACAAATGTTTACATAACTGTATAACGTTTTGAATAATGAGACTGTAAAGTGAGTATGTTTGTATGAAAATAACGCAGTGGCTCGATTTATTTGCTGACAAATGTATTATGAGGGCCGTTTTCACCACCGATAGACCGGCCGATTTTAACCGCCTCTGTGGTCTAGTGGTACAACCACCGGTATCAGACCCAGGGGTCCCGGGTTCGATTCTCAGCGGGGGTACATATTGTATTCGGTTTGGTTGGTGGTAGGACTTGTTGTAAGTCCGCCGGGCTAGCTACCACCATCTTATCTAAGTCTGACGCCATAACAACAACGTTTTCAGCATTGTTGTGTTCCGGCAGTTAGAGATAAGATAGCCAGTTCCTCAGTGGTTGAGGATTCCGGGAAAGGCTCGCTTCCATCTTCAGCCTTATCAATACTTAACATCACGTATGGTGAAGGCTAAGAGTCTCCCCGTCTTGAATAATAATAATAAATAGATAAGATTTGGATAGCTTAGCTTATGATGGCAGAAGTGGCAGATAATTTGACAGTTGTTATATGAAAGATATGTAATAAATATTAAACAAGAAAATATACTAGAAAAAAACAACTAGTCTCATGTCGCCCTGACGGACGAAAGATATGTAAATTTATCTGCCAGATAAGCTATCCAGACTGTACATACCTTATCTGTCAGGGGCGAAACCGGCCCTTAATGTGTTTAAATAAATACATAAATGTTAAATAAATTATGTAATAGTTATTCTATAATCTAGTTAGGATAACAATAATCAAGGTATGACATGGGGAATGGGGCTGAATCCCTAACTACAGGTCACAGAGCATTAAATTTTATTCTGATATCTGTGCTACAGGTTATAACTATGTCTAGGGTCAGCTAAGACTTTCATATTGTACTGTTTTCGTTAATTGTTAACAATAGCTATAGCTATTACTATTTGTGACACTTTCATTATTTATGGCATGATTAAAGAATTTTATAATGATTACATGGCCACGTTGACGCCATCTACACTGATTATAGCAAGGTCTTTGATCGAATTGACCATCTATCCTGCTAGCTAAGCTTCTCAAGACTTGGCATTCGCGGCAATCTATTAAGGTGAACCACAGAACAGAGTGGTGATAGGTTCTTCATAATTTTAGGTTAGGAATTGAACCCAGTAGTTTTAAATACTTAGTTTCTACTCCTAATGGGTGTCTGTTAAGGTACACTCTTTTTTTTATAAACTTTCTATGTTTTTGCGGACAATGGGTTTACTAATTGATTATGTGAATGCACCTACATGAAATTGAGATAGTTTGGGTGTGGGGTCTAATGACCCAGTTTTTGAAAGATCCCACCCTGCGCCCCGACATACGCTTCCATACATGAAGGGGTACGCAGGGATGGGGGGTGGAAGGAGGGTAGAGGACGGAATATTAAAAGAACGGAAAGAACGGAGAGATAGGAAAGGAAAGAAGGAGACAGAGATAGGCCCCTAGGGGCGAAAAATAAGGTAGGTAGGTATAAATATAAATATACTTACTTAAAATATATAAAATATATAGTGAGTGGGGAAGGCGTTGGATTAAAATTGTTGAGTATCCGGGAGTCTCAGATTATGATGTGTTGAACGCTTTTAATTTGGAAAAAGCTACTATAATATAGGAACAGAAGGCTGGGCTTAGAGATTAGGTTCTCGAAATGGAAAGGTGACCCGTCGACTCTTAGGTCCTCTTTTGTCTCTGGTATTTTTCAATGATATTCATTCATGCTTTAGAAAACTCAAATTACTTACCTCTTTTCGCTAACGGCTGAAGATTTGAAACATTTTAGTAGCACCAATCTTGCTTTGCTCTTTCAAAGTTCAGGGGACTAATTGTCTAATTTAAAATCTATCGCAATCCCTTTCAATTCGTAATTTGAAAGATATTCAGGCCGTCACTATTTGACATTTGAAAGGGATTGTGATCGGGACGCGTTTTAAAAGGTATGGAATAAACGAAATTGAACTGTCTAAGCAATATGACAGACGAAAATATCACAATCACAATACCTCTGAAAGGGGTTGTGATAGATTTTAAATTAGACAATTAGGGGGCTGGTCCCCTAGCCAAAGTAACAATTAAAAAACGATAACGAATAGAAAAATTTGGAAAAAATTAACTCGGCCACACAAGTGAATTTTCAGATGGGACTCGAATGCAAGGATATTACTAGCATTGATGTGACAATGCTGGGCTACAGCGTGTTTAAAAATATAAAATTATTGGAGAATTTCGACGGTGGTCCGCAAGTCTCGGTAGCTCAGTGGTTAGAGCATTGGACTGGATTTCCAAAGGTCGTGGGTTCTAATCCCATCTGAGAATTCACTTGTGGCCGAGTTTATTTGTTCCAATATGTTTCTACTTGAAATTTATCATAAACATAAAAATAGCATTGAAAGATGCAAAAAAATCTAAAAATCATAACGATAACGGAGTTCGAAAAGAATTAAATGTATGAGATTGTCGGATTGGCTTATGCCGCGCTAAATCACGTGCCTTATCGCATGCTAATTGGCGAATATAGACAATAACTAATCGAATTATCGTTTAGCTACATAACGATGTTATTTTGTCTACGGGCCCTGTTTAGACTACCTAGATTGCTATTTTCAGAGAAACCGATTAGACATAAATGACCCAACCAGCACAAAAGTGAAATTTGCAGCTTTTACTTTCAGCTTTAAGGTCTTAAAAGGTGGCAATAGGAAGAGGTCAAGCTCCTATAGCGAATCTATAGCAGCAAATTTTATAACTCAAAACTGCAAGGGGAACCTAAGATGTTTTTGTGGCACTTTATTAACTGCATAATAGTGAGGATTCTATTACGGCTTTTACCCGTATTATGTTCACATTAGATCTTAAGACTCTTGTAAACAGTAGATCTTAAGACTACAACAACAAATACGCCATTTTCTAAAACATTTTTTTTACTCTTCTTTTGTTTAAACACTACTATTTCACACAAATTACACATAGCTTTTATTTCATAAACAAGCACGAATCGTTTTAAATTTTAGATAAGATTAGATTAGATAACATTTTATTTGCACACACAGAACAGAAACATACATGGAAACAATAATACGATAAGTTGTACAAAGGGGCGGCCTTATCGCTTAGCAGCGATCTCTTCCAGACAACCCTTTTTTGTTGAAACTGGTAGATGTAAAGACTGGTAAATAGGGCAGTTTGTGGGCAAAAAAAAGAAATTAAAATAAAAAGGAAGTAGATTATTGAACTACAATAAAATTAAATGATAAACATACACAATATATATTATACAGCTTAAGCGAAGTTGATGTAATGCGAGAAACAGAAATAAAAAAAAAAATTAAAAACAAAAGAAAGTTTTGTCAAAAAATGTCTCAAATGTATAATCATATTTATTTAATTACTAAATCTGTACTAAATTGAAGGCTCGCTGTTTTTCGCCTAAAATTACCCTATGTGAATCATAGTAAATTAAAGCCCAAATGTTTTTCACCCAAGCAATCCACGTTTCCCGATAACTTATGATCATGTTTTGTATCCGCCATTATTAATAAATTTCGACTTGACACTTAATGCACGGCCTTATATAACATTCAAATAAAAATAGTTCACAGTAAATTTCGTCTTTAAACTTCCACAATCACCTAAAACTGCACTATAGACTACACAAAGTCACCCTCGAAAGTGAATGAATAGTTATGGCCGTGTTAATGGGTTATCGTTCATTTAACGTTGGAAAGCTGCAATTTACACTTTTTTAACACCCTACAATATCTATTAAGTAGCTTATAGGATTTCTCAAATAGGTGCTATAAGACGCCGCTTTAGTAGATGCAAAAGGTCTGCTGAGCATGCTATACAGTTAAGCCTTCAGCTTTTAGTTGCAATGGTAGACGCTATATAGCTCCTTAGCAACCTTCTTGTGCTGCTTGGGGAAGAAATGTTTTCTTTTAATTTCATTCTAAAATGTAAAAAAAAAATCTCATATGACTTGAAAGAACAGAGTATTTCTAATAAGTAATATCAGCGCTAGGAGTTATTCATTAAAATAACTTAAGTACTGTTTGATATGCTAATGAACACATCGTTGACAAATCTTACAAGGCACTTGGATTAATAATCCAAATCTTAAATATAAAAACAATTAATCTCTGTGCATATATTCGAAGCCACCATGAAACTGCCTGGCAATTGGAGCCCCAGCTTAGCTTCCATATGAACTGAATGAAGTGATAATCCGGAACTCTTTGTAAAATTAATCTGAAAATTTCAGACTCAAATCTTCGTCGAAGATATGTTCTGCTTTATATTGAATCGTGAGTTTCCGGTTTGATCGTTTTGTAGCGCAATAAAGCAACTGCTTTTTAAAGCTTTTATGCTTATGTTACGGAATCAAAAGCAACAGAAGTAAATACAAATGCAAATACAAACGCAAGTCTCATATATATATTTGTCTCAAATGGCGATCGAACCCTGGCAGTAGCACTTTGCCATCAAGCCGTCAAATCGCTTTCTGCGCAATGAAATCTGGAACTTCATTTTGTTTACCGGAAATGTAAAACAGGAATCTTTACGACTGCTCCGTGCAATCGTTAACGTTGACCTCACATCACTAGAATAACACAAGATTGACAACTGGTTTTCTTCGGTGTGTAATGTTGTTCTATTTCGACATCTCGCGGCGTCACATCACCCACATAACACATCCCACATTGCGATCAGTAAATAGATCCTACGTATGGAGAATGAATCATTTATTGAGCAATCTAAAAAAAAAATTTTTTCATAACTAGTTAAATTACTTTTGAAAGACCTTCAGTGAGTTCATCCGTGTGGAATTAGGTCACTGCGCGGACTTAGGTTGTCGCGTGGTGGTGTCATTCATAATACAATCAACGGCAGAATCGGTACACCTAACCGCCCACCCCATTATTTTCATAAAACATGATCACTTTTTACGACTTTATACATAAAAATGGCAATGCCCCATCACTTGTGGCCGAGTTGATATTTTCGAATATTTTTCTATTTAAGGGGATTCTGCACGAAATTCCGAAAACTACGTACCTTTAATTGAGTAATACTTCATTAATTTCCGTTGCTTCTTCATAACGAATGTGGTCTCCATCTATAATTATAATAACATTAAGCTTAAGATTTACTTGTAATAACAATTTTGTGCTTGTTGATGTTCATTATGTTGGTGATCAATAAATAAATAAATAAATACTAAGCCCTGAATTAGTTTAACAAATTGAAAGAACTGGTGCAGGTTAGCCTGACCGTTCCACAAGGTCGCCGAATTTTTTGAAATTTGAAAGAATACATAAAAAAAAATAAGCAGTACATAAAAGTAACTATGTCCAAAATTTTTCTTTTTGTAAATCTTAGAAAATATTACGCATAAATCAATAATTTTCACATGAAAATGTTTGAATTGATATGACGCAGAATATCACCATCTTAAAATTCAATGAATGATTTTAAATATAAAGATATTAAGACTTTTCTATTTTTTCGCACGAATTTTTGGTTGCAGAAAAGAACATTGCTTCAATCAAATAAATATGTGACTTATGAAGATAATGTGTGTTGTTTGAGAGTTAAGATGTATATTGAAACTGAAGAATGGATAACAAGAAATATAAACCTTGTTCTAAGCTCGAAGGCTTTCATCCGCGCGGTACCCTCTAAAAATCATAAGTATAAAAATAGCGTTGAAAAATGCAAAACCTCAAAAAATCATAAAATTACAATATATTTCTGTATGCTAATTTTAAGGTTAATCATTCGACTGTCCAATGAACACTTTAAACAGCTCTAAAAATCTCTTCCCGTCGTTTCCAAACCATCGTTTAAGCAAAGCATTACTTTAACGCCTGCAAGTTGCCCCTCGACAGCACTTCTGCCTGGACAATTCCTTGCACTGTGCAAGAGTTTTTGGCGAAATTTGACATTCCAACGTTGCCATACCCATCGTTTAGGCCCGAAATCATCACCTGCGACTTTTTCTTATTCCCCAAAATAGAGTTGCAATGTCCAAGGAACTCATAATGGCGGCGTACAGAATGTCAAGGACGATGTAGCCGCGATTTCGTCCAAGCGCGATACTCAACGACTAGAATTCGGTAGATATCAAGGGATTCAGGGATTCTCCAATCGTAGGAGCAACGTTGTTGGATTGTAGACTTAGATCGAACTTAATTCATTTGTGTTTTATTGAAAAAATCCCGGAACTTAATTGCCATACCTCGTATAGTTAAATATAGATTTATGACCCGCGACGCTATCTTGATTTTTCAATTTCAAGTGTAGGCAAACATTAATAGCCCTCCCAACAAAGTACCTAGTTGTAGAGTGCGTGTGCTGGAACCTAAGTGATTTCTTCAGAAAGTTGTCAGGGTGCTTAGGGTATAAACATACTAAAAATCCCCGCTTATAAGAGGTGCGCTGGAGGGGGACAAAGTCCCAATTTTCAGCATTTCGCTAATATATTTAAAACGGTGCGTCGTAGAGCAAAAATATCTTCCATGCGATGAAAGCTTATAAAATTTTCTACAACTTGTATCTTAACAACTTTTTTCTAATTTCTACTACCCATATTCGAATAACACGTGCCGGAAAAGTGAAAATTTACTTACGTCAAAACGATTTTTATCAAACACTGCTTTTGCCTGCTACTTCATTCGATCTATTTCGGGATGAATTATACTTTATGATGTTAGTCCAAAGCTTATTCAATCTTAAGCTCTCGCCACTCGTTGTACGCTGGTCGTGTCAGTGTACACTTCATTGTTTAGTGGCTAATGCCTAATGCATTTGCATTTTATCTTACCCACTTTTATGAGTTAAGCGAATCGGCTACGATCGAATCGCGTTATTAAAAAAAATATTTTTGTTATTGTGTAGCTATACTATTATTTTTTAAATTTAAGGTCTAAATAGTTATTCAAATATTATTCTTTTAAGCTTACATAGGTGTTTCCAGCATGCAAAAGTGTATTTTTATTTATGCTACTTTTTATACTTTTATTTTTAAGTTATACATTGTAATCAACGTTATGAAATAAAGAATTTTCAAAACAAACAATCAATCTACCTACCAAATTTTATCCAAATCCGTTCAGCCGTTGAATTATCGAAACTTTTATCTATGTTTTATTGTATCTACCATTCAACCGCGTGGTTCCCGTTCCCGTGGGAAAATCAGTATAAAAAGTATCCTATCTGTTAATCCAGACTGTTTACTATCTGTGAGCCAATCAACAGAGATAACATCCAACTCCGTTTAGTAGCTTTTGAGTTTATTCGTTCCAAACATACAAAAATACAAATATTTCTTCCTTAAAATATTAGTATGGATTTATAAGTTTTCATCCATTTAGGAAATGAGGTGATCCGTCAGAGAACCAAAGTTATCGACATAGCCCACCGGATTAGCAAGCTGAAGTGGCAGTGGGCTGGTCAATTAGCCGTAGAACCGATAACCGTTGGGGTAAACGAGTTCTAGAGTGGAGACCGCGTCTCGGCAAACGTAGTATAGGACGTCCTCAGGCACGGTGGGGTGATGATTTGCGCAAGACGGCTGGTAGAAGCTGGATGCGAGAAGCCGAAAACAGATCTCAGTGGCGTGCACAGTGAGAGGCCTATGTCCAGCAGTGGACTGCGACAGGCTGATGATGATCCATTTAGGCCGCGAGGGTCCTGACAAGAGTTTTTTCCCGCTATGGGAGACGGTAAAAGTTTCCACTTTTGATATTTTCGCTAATATCTTTAAAACAATGCGCCTAAACGGATAAGACTTAAATCCATATACTAGTATGGATTTAAGAGATTTTTCATGTCTCATATTCTGAAAGTAACTCATAACTTGCCTAAAATGCGGGTTGAAAGTGATATGTGGCGGCCCTAGGGCTGTAATAAATTTGAAAAAAAAATTGGGGGTGTTATGTCAAATCGATATCTGTAATCTCTTTGGACTTTTATTTACCAAAGGTATGTAGGCAAAGGCACAGAAGCCTATACAGCTTATTTTGCTACATTATAAAATAATTAAAATCGTAGAAACCTTACAAAAAGAGAAATTATTAATAAAAGTAAATATTTAGGTGTTTTTATTTTTGTAACATTTTTCTTATTAAATATTTTTTTAGAATATTCTGTTTGTTTTTACTTTCCTCATATTCAAAATGAAAAGTAGAGTGTTTACTTCGGGTGTATGTACCCATAACAGTCTCGAACTATCGGCGCCCTCACTTCGTTCTGTTATGGGTGTCATACAGCCCTTGGTAAACAATCTACTATTGCATGCCAGAGTCAGGTGATTAGTGTGATTCTAATGAAATTTTCTGTAAGAACTTATGTACCACCTCTCAAGCAAAATAAATGAATTTAATTGAACTGAATTGAATTGAAATTGAAAACGGCTCGACGGATTTAGATAAAATTTGTTAGGTAGGTAGGTTAGGGTCTGGACTAACAATATAGGTATACCTACTACTTTTCGTCCCGAAATAAAGCGAATGAAGTAGCAGGCAAAAGCTAGTGTTTAATAAAAGTAGTTTTTCGAAAAATAACACTTTTCCAGAACGTGTCCACTTTTAACCGCCTCTGTGGTCTAGTGGTACAACCACCGGTATCAGACCCAGGGGTCCCGGGTTCGATTCCCAGCGGGGGTACTCGGTTGTATTCGGTTTGGTTGGTTGTAGGACTTGTTGTAAGTCCGCCTGGCTAGCTACCACCATCTTATCTAAGTCTGACGCTATAACAACTATGTTTTCAGCATTGTTGTGTTCCGGCAGTAAGCCAGTTCCTCAGTGATTGGGGATTCCGGGAGAGGCTCGCTTCCATCTACAGCCTTATCAATACTTAACATCAGGTATGATGAAGGCTAAGAGGCTCCCCGTCGGACATAAAAAAGTGTAGTTTTAAAAGGGTGGATTGATGAAAAATTGTAAAATAAAAGTTGTTAAAAAAATTACGAGCTTTTATTACATGGAAGATAATTTTGCTCTACGCTACGACGCACCGTTTTGAATACATTAGCGAAGTACTGAAAAGTGGTACCTTCCGTCCCCCCCCCCTCCCCACTCCGGCTCACCTCCTAGAAGCGGGGATTTTTTTAGTGTTTACTCCTTAAACACCCAGAACAACTTTCTGAACAAATAGCTTAGGTTCCAGCTCACACACTCTACACTCCATTTTGGGCCATACGTTGTGTGGACTACAAGTGTATAAGTAGTGTATTTTGCTGTACTTTAGCAAACTTTATAGATAGAAACTAATTTTCAGTTTATGATTAAGTAACTTGTAGATACTTTGTTTTTCTACTTCTCTTCTGAACTTAGTAAATTTTTTTATGTAATTATTTATAATTTTGTGTACACTGATCTGCTTGCAGAAATTATCGACATTTTCTAGTGCACTATGATTGAATTCACAACATCGGCTTTATACATTATATGTTATAAAAATTTAAAAAAAATGTCTCTTGTGATGCTACTTTACCGTGGGGAAAATATCCTGGAATAGTAATTGTATATGTGTAATAAATAAATAAATAAATAAATAAAGAAAATTTAAACTTTTAACAGAATATTGAACCAGAGCAACTATTATATATACTATCTTTTACACTATTGCAGATTCCACGGAGAAAAACGATAGTAGTGAAGTAAGTATAGGTGACGATACGACAGAAACAAAATCTGGTGAAGAGTTAAGTGATGGAAAAGACAGTGGGGAGGACGACGCGCCTTCCGTAGAAGTAGCAGACGAACCTTACGTGCCTCAAGCGTCAGCTGAAGACTTAAAGGCAACTGCAGAAGACGACGATTCGAAAGAAGACGGTGAAGTCGACGATGACAAGAGCACGGAACAGAAGGATGAAAACGACCAAAACGACAACGGAGACAGCAAAGAAGGCGCATCCGCTGAAGAACCAGCAGCTGACCAAGGTATAATTTCAGTTTTAGTTTCATTGCTCATATCATAACTCTTCTGATAAGTTTTAAAGAAATTATTTTAGAAAGATATATTAAAGGGGGAAAAATACGACGAGACGAGAACAGCAATACAGATAGCAACGTCATAAAAATCTTCTTATATGATTCGAAAACATCCCGCAGTATTTGTTGTCAAACATCATGTGCTTGCAGTTTTGGCAGTGTATTTTGTGCTATCTACTGTATATAAATTGATTCTTTGAACAGAAAAAAGTTTATTTTACCTGCAGTTTAGGTTGGGTTACTTAGCTTAGTTAGAGCCAAGTTCACCAAGTTCACCAACACACACATTCAGTAATCATCATTTAGAACAATATTTTATCTCTTTAGAGTTCAAACAAATTACTGAAATGCAATACTTACATTTAAATGACATTAACCGTTAATCGGTCGGTTATTCAGTTGGTAAAAGTAACTCGGCCATTATCCAAAGTGTAACAAACTGAAAAAAATATACACGTAATCGGCATGTAAATTTTTTGTCTAGAGCTATCTGCTGTATCTCTATCTATTTAGGTATAGCATATACATGGGAAGGATAAAGACTACAGTCGTGAAATAAATCTTTATGAATATTTTATGATATATTCATAAAGATTTATTTCACGACTGTAGTCTAAATGTTTGGTAATCTGAAAAAAATTCAAGCCAACGAAGTTGCGTTCAGTCGCTGGTGTTTAATAAAAATAATACCAATCAGTATTTCATATTATTAATGTTGAAATAATTTAAATTACAGAGAGTGGCGAGGATAAAGATGAAAGCAAAGAAGATGAGGCAAACGAAAGCGCAGAAGTAAAAGAAGGAGATAATGATGATGATGATGACAGCAAAGAGAAAGAGAGTGAAAAAGATGAAGATGACAGTAAAGAAACTGACCAAGAAACTGCTGAAGACGATAAATCTGACGAGGCTGCTGATGCGTCTGTAGAGGATAATGATGGAGATGATGATAAGTCACAGGAAGATGATAATAAGTCACAAGAAGATGATGATAAGACTCAAGAAGATGATAATAAGAGTCAAGAAGATGATGATGGATCTCAAGAAAAGGCTGACGAAGATCAAAAGGAAGACGACGACTCTCAAGAAGCTAAGGATAATTCTCAAGAAGCTAAAGATGATTCTCAAGAAGATGATAAAGAGTCTGCCGAAGACAAAGACAAGCTTGAAGATAAAGACGACTCAGTAGAAGCGGGTGAAGATAAATCCGAAGCAGATACATCAGAAACAGACGACAAATCAAAAGAAGATGATGATGCTTCTGATGAGGGCAAGGGGGAGGAAGATGACAAATCCGAAGAAGCAAAGTCTGCAGAGAAAGAATCAGAAACTGCTGAGGAACCAAGTTCAGAAGCTGCCGACGAACAAGAAACTGATGCTAGTGAGGAATCAACCGATCAAGCTGAAGATGGATCTGAAGAAGATGAAGGCGCCCCTGAGGAAGATTTACTAAAGGTAATTTCAAAGATCGTATCTCTAGCGACACAGCATGCCAATTGCCATAATGTTATTTTAATCACGCCATTATCTCTTTACCGACTTGCTTAAGATGGCCTTGGACTTTTTTACATACTGGTGGCCTGTTTATGCTTCGATCCTTTCGGCATGGCACTGGGAAACACAACTTCAATATCGCCTGAGGTTTAGGCCTTCCTTATGAATAGAGAAATCGACTCCCCAAACGGTTTAAATGCGAATTGGCATTAATGAGTGTAATGCAGCTAGGACTGGGAGGGACATTGGTAGGACCAAGCTTGGCATGCCTTCCAAAGCACGGAGGAGCTCGAGATTGATGACCACTGCGAAAGTTGCTTAACCGCCTCAATTGCAGGCCGTGCCACCGAGCTCCTTTCAACTAACACCGTTATCTTGTTATCTATATTTAATTCAGTTACAGCTACACTCTCTGTCTCTCAATCTCATATTTATCAATATAGATTGAGAGAATAAGTATTATCAATATTATCAATTCCATTATAATTTTGCAGACTGGAGAGATTCCTGAAAATTTAAGATCTCGAGACCACATTACTAAAATTCTAAGGCTTGATGAAGAAGAAAATGAAGCCGAACAAATCACCGAAAAGTCTGCCGACATCGTACTTAGAGAATTGAAGAGACTGTATGAAAATTCAATCAAGCCTTTGGAAGGATTATACAAATACAGAGATTTGAGCAACAGACATTTTGGTGACCCTGAAATATTTTCAAAGCCCTTGGTTCTGTTTATGGGACCTTGGAGTGGTGGAAAGTCTAGTATATTGAACTATCTAACTGGACTGGAGTTTACTGAATGGTCTCTGAGAACTGGTAAGTTATTATTTTATATCTTGTTAAAAACTTATTTGCCATTCAAATTGGCGAATCGACTTTTAACAGGAGTTTTCCTCTGGCTACCGTTGCTAACATCAGTCGATTTAGTTCACATAGTTATTTTGAAATTATGAAACGACTGAATAATCGAATCGTTAAAATCTCCATCTGAATTTTTGCCAACTTGTTTTGTTACCAAATCTTTGCGTTTTTGCAGTTTGGTGTAAGGTGTAATTATATTCGATCCACATAATTAATATTTACATATAATTTAATTCTTACAGGTGCTGAACCCTCACCAGCCTACTTCAATATTCTGATGCACGGCAAAACTCCTGAAGTATTAGATGGTACCCAGTTAGCAGCTGATTGGACATTTTCTGGACTGCAGAAGTTTGGACAAGGCTTGGAAGAGCGTCTTCGTGGACTTAAATACCCCAGCAAAGTATTAGAAAAAGTATGTACAAATTCTTATCATAAGACTTGCATAAAATTTAATTACCCAGTTTAAAATTTCTTTAATTAGTCTTAAAAATACTGTTCATAAAGATAAAAATAATCGAGATGTTTTTAATAATTAGTCCTTATTCTCTCTCCTGGCTGAAGCTTATAGAATTTGTTTTGTCATTTTTACAGATGAATATTGTTGAAATTCCTGGTATCCTCGAAGTGAGGAAGCAAGTTTCGCGGGTGTTCCCCTTCAACGACGCCTGCCAGTGGTTCATCGACCGAGCTGATATCATCTTCCTTGTATACGATCCCTCCAAGCTGGACGTCGGGCCGGAGACGGAAGCTATCCTCGACCAACTCAAGGGCAGAGAATCACAGGTATGCAAAAATAACTTATGTTCAGTCAACAGCATTCAATTACTGGCTTTACAGTTTCGCCTTAAGAGCGCTCATAAACTGCTTGTGATATAATGTAACTTCCAGTGCGTCCCAGTCTAGTCATAACACTAGAACCCACTGGGAGTTAAAGGAAAGGCTCAGAATCAACAAACTTGTATACTTTCAGACTCGCATTGTCCTGAACAAAGCGGACACTGTAAAGCCTGAAGAGCTGATGCGCGTCCAAAGCGCGCTGATCTGGAACATATCGCCTCTGATGAGCTCCGCGCAGCCGCCGGTGATGTACACGGTGTCGCTGTGGTCGATGCCGTACGAGGCGGGCGCGCCGCAGCGCCTGCTGCAGGCGCAGGAGCGCGAGCTGCTGCGGGACCTCCGCCAGGCCATCGACAAGCGCATCGAGAACAAAATCGCCAGTGCTCGTCGGTTTGCGGTAAGGAAATTAATTGGTTAAAATTAGAAACCCTGGTTTTGGCCACTCCGAACCTCATCGCCATGTCAATAAAAAAATAATTAAAGTGGCCACAAAACAGAGCTTAGAGTAGCCACAACCGGGTCTTCTGCCTTACATTGAGCTGATTCCAAGATAACATGCTGCAGCGGGACCTGCACCAAGGGATCTTAGGCTGATTTTGTGATAGCCAGGTGATAACCAAGCTCAAAGGGAACAAGATCGCAAACTCACTCTGATCTGAGATAAGCATAAAAATATCAAACAAGACATACCTTGAGCTGATTCCAAAATAAGTAGCTTAGGCAAGTGAATTACGGATATCAGAAAAGCACCTATATAGTATAGTACCTATAACAAACACCCCCCTGGTTATGTACACAGTGTCGCTGTGGTCGATGCCACCCGTCGGTTTGCAGTAAGGTAGTATGTCAGATCGCCTTACGCATATGACATCTCGAATTCGACAATTTCTGAAGCCAGAAATCTATATAAAAATTCTGCTGACAACAATCTACGACATCACAGGATTGTCGAAGATAGTTGAGACTATCACATTTTGACACCTAGACATTTAATTTTCTAATAAAGAAGTACCTAATTACTATAGCTAGAAAATGACGATTTTGAGATGTGGCAGCGCAGAGCGAGAATAAGCCCCCTTCGTGATAGGCGATCGATAAGCTCATGGAGGACAAGATCACTATCACCCATTGATTCGCATTATATCAGACAATATTTCAAACATTTGAGCTTATTTCGTGATAGATAACTAGGCTGCTGCACCAAGAATCAGATCACGCGCTCGTCCGTTTGCTGTGTTCCTATTCCTAGGAAACCTAGGTAGGATAGAACCCACAATCCTTGGTTCGGTAGGCAGCCTCATTCGTCACCGCACCATCAGACAAAACATCATCAACAGTGTTCATCTATATACTTTTAATAAACGAAAATATGTATGTTTTCTTCAGGTGCGAGTCCGAAATCACGCTAAGATGGTGGACTGCTACCTGACCACTTACTACAACCACAAGACCATATTCGGCAACAAGAAACTTATCGCCGACGCCATCATTGAGAATCCTCAGAACTACCACATCTACGAAGGGCTCAGCACGCTCACCAATATTTCAAGGTACCTAGTTATCTCTTCAAATACTCTCTTCTGACCGAATTTACGTAGCCGATCTTCCATAGCGTATCTAGAGTCCGCGCCACGTAAGAAGTCCCTTGAATTGAGAGTGGCGCTACAGTCTACGGCCACTGAGCAAGTAATCACTATGTCTACGGCCTGCCAGCGTAGCATACGCACCGAGACTCGCTGTCGACGCTTATCTCGCGATGTCCCGCTCATATCAGTACGGTGTTAGCGGGACAGACAATACGCTCGCGCGAGAAAAGTGATGAGAAAGCTTTGTCGAGGTGCTCATGCTACGTATGCTGAGCCATTCAACATTCGAAAATAAGCGCTATTATGCAGATCATTTAGTTCCTTAATATTCCGCGGGACTTCTTTCGTGGCGCAGTGTCTAGCCCCGATACATTTTCCATGTAACACCTCACATCGTACAGATTTAACCGAAGGTTAAAATTACGTAGAAATACGGACGTTAACGTTACGTAGAAATGAATCGGTCAAGTCAAGCGTTTTCCGTTTTAGTAACGTAAATTCCGTAAGGGCCCTTATTCACTATGACCACTTAGCGATTCCTTACTCAAACCACGCCAATGTCGTACTTGGTTTTGACACTTTCAAAAGTCGTTTTCTCCATGATACTCCCGAATTATAGAGTTATTGTACAAGTACTTGAAGGTCACAAGTTGTATAATTATTAAACAAGTAAAATAACTTTAAAATTTGTTAGTGTCATAGAGAAACCGATTTTTAAAATGTCGAAACCAAATACGACATTCGCGTGGTTTGAGCAAGGAATCGGTAAGTGGTCATAGTGAATACGGGCCCATGTGTCTTGGCCCACGTTACCTATTTATTTCTTTAATTTTTCCTAAAAATTTCACTGAAATATTAGATTACCTACGTAATCCTATGCCCGTGTTCAGTCCCTTAGTGTTCTCTTCTCGTACGTAGAATTAAGCTTTTAGTTAATAATCCGTAAAAGTTGTTTCATTTCAATTGAGCTTTTATTTGGGTTTGTCCTCTTCCTATTTCACTATGATTAGTATTTCGTAATACTTTGGCTGATTTCATCGGTTCTAACTTTTTACCTGGAGATTAGATTTCTTCGTTGCAGTTATTAAATAGCTAATGCACTTCCAAATGTGACCTACAGGTACGACCTGCCAGATCCAGAGACGTATCGCGACTTCTTCCGTCTCAACTCACTGTACGAGTTCCAGCAGCTATCAGCCACCTGCACGTACTTCCGAGGCTGCCCCATCACCCGGCTGGACGTCGCCATTGCTTACGACCTGCCCGAGCTGGTCGGCAAATACAAGAAAATGGTCGAAACCTCCACGCCACAAGGCATGCCCAAGAGTTGATAACCCCGCGAACGAACGAATTCCGCGCCACTTTTACACACGCTTTTTAATAAAAACAAAAAAGAAATTGGACAATATCATTTTGGGCACATTATGCATTTCTTATTCGATTGGGCATCAAAATATTTTCTTTTTTCTTTTCGTACACCGCATTTTTTATTATTATTGTTTTGCTTAATATATTGCTTGTTCCTGTTTTCCGTTGAGCGACACGATGTGAATGAGTAATGTGATTTTTATTTCGAGCGTTTATTAGTTGTGATACACGGTATAAAAGCAAGACATCTTCCAATTACTTTATTAACACTATCTTTTTGTACAATTCTCAGAGAAACACAATTAATTTAATCTAGTCATATGTTAAAGTTTGTTAGTGAAATTTTGTTAGGTATTTTTATTTATTTAATTTATTGAAGTTGAGGAGTTCCTATAACATTAGGGTTAAACCCCACATATTGCGATCTTTGCCTTACTTCTTTGTTAGTAATGTAATTTATAAATAAAAAATATTTAAGTAAATAAAAAAAATACAAAATAATTGTGGTTTTTATTTTGAGCATACCTTACCTACTGTTCACTAGTGAAATTTTTATAAAAAACGTTATTCTTATAACCAATTTGGCTGCCAACCAAGATGTTTCATAAGCGTTTAAATACGTAACATGTGGGAGGATAAAAAGAGTTCGTCATAGGAAACGACCTATTTGTAGCGATTTATCTAATTGATTGTCAAAGTTATTTCAATTGTTTAATTGTATATTATTTAACTAGGTACTTAGTTTTTTTAAGAATATTTTAATAACCAACTGTTTTTAACAATTTAAGCAAAAAATCATAATATCAGTATCAATAATCGTGAAATATGTTCATTAAAGTACAGTCACCTCGTCAGGTTTTACAGTTTGACCTTGAGAGCGTCCTAGTATATTAAGTCGCTGCTCAAACGACTTGTACCAACTCGTAACGTAATATTTAGCGTCCGTGTCCGCTAAAGCCTTTTTATTCTGAAGAAAACGGTCTTACACCCATTTGCACTAAACTTATGAACCGCTTAAGGCTATTCCTATCTTTCTTAAAACATTAATATTAAGAATAGCCGCCTTAGGCGCTCGATATTGGGCTTGTACTATTAAGTATTCTGTGCCGTAAGTTAAGCCTAGCCTTAGTGGATTTAAGACCATCTTTAAAGGTTAGTGCAAAGCATTTTTTATAAAGATTAAAATAGATAAGAATAGCCAATGGGTGTTGGCAGCTGTACGACTGCCACGCCGGGGCACCACCAGGCGCGGCGGTGATGAGCGAGTAGCGAGTAAAGCTAGAAACTGATGGCAAGCGTCGAGCGGCGAGCGAGTTAAAGTTTTCTTGTTCGGCTATGAGCGAGTATTTTTTTTACGTTCGCCGATTGTCATCTGTTTTAGGCTGGCAATAGCCGTCCGATTTTTGCGTCAGACTTTTTCTAAACTCAGTCCAAAGAGTAAAATAATATGCGCTAGAGAGTCAATAGAGAGTCAACTGACAAATCGGAAGGAGAACCGGACGTCTATTTCGCTTCTGTACAGAAGTATGCATATAGCGGCTTCATTGAGTATTCAAACAAATGCATGGCACGAGCGCCTTCTGATTGTTTGATATCGGTGAGTAAAATCTGACGTATATTCCCAGCCCTAAAGGCACGCGTACACCAAAACCGTTGTCGGCCGATCTTTACTTGCCCGTCATCGGCCGAACTCGGCCGATGAAATCAAACGTATGTAAAATAAAGGGAGCGCGTACACTACTACAACCGCCATCGTCCGTAGACGCCCGATGACGGCCGATCTGCCGCCGGGTCCGAACTTGTTGGGATTTCTCGCCCGTCAACCGGGGCGTCTACACAATACAAGTTGATGGTTTTTTTGGCTTTATATACAACTAGCGACCCAGCACGGCTTCACACGGGGTCCTTTGAAACTGTGATAACTTCTAACTGTTCTAACAGTTCGTTGACGTCGACGTATTAAATTGCGGTACGAATTATCAAAAATATACATTTCTTCAAATTCCTCCATTTTGAAAACGCATCAACACTCTGTTCAGCCCCACAATCAACTAGAGAAGACCGGCAACATCCGACAATGTCGACGCGGTGTAAGCACACGCTCGTCCGTGTAACTCGTCCGAGTAGTTCTGTCCGTCATCGGCCGACAAAATCGGTTTTGGTGTATACGTACCGTAAGGCTTTATATCGTTCGGGGTTCCTGTTACTACCGCTACTTCAAAGAGTAATAATTCGAACACTACTTTCATGACAATTATTATGTTATGTGCACACTACCGGGGCGTGAGCTCTGAACCAGTGTGACCAGATTTAATTTGACGGATATACCGATGAACCTCAAAAAATACTGAAATATATCGCTTTACAGAGGACAAAATAAATATACTTACCTACCTTATTAATATAGGTACCGAATTTTTAAACATGTTTTCTTCATACACTATTGCAAAAAATATACGTATGTATTTTAACAACCAACACAACCTCTAAAATATGTTTCTATTACATTTAACTTCATTATTTCTCCAAATTATATGCAAAAATACTGACTCCTAGCAATATACCTACAAAAATACAGATTTTCGAAAACATCTAAGGTGCACCGGGGCTATTGTAACTAGGAGGCAAATGCGACTAATCTAAATAATTATTTATATACGAGTTTTGGTGAAAAACGACATCTGTCATCTTAAGCTGCAATGATTAATTGTCACTATAACCCACAGATTTCGCTAGTAGGATCAAAACTTTGCGAACGACAAAGCATTATGTCAAACCGCCATTTTGAATCTCTTCGACTCGGATGCGTGGCACAGTGTTATAGTACGAAAAAAAATTTTTTATTGAGTTTTTCGTTTGTTATCGATTGTGTTTGTGATAAACGATAAACGTAAGTAACATTTGTAGTATTTTCTTGATCCAATGTTCTGTTTATAGACAGTAAAAGGCATAGTCACATTTGCCTCATCAAAAATGATACATGAGGTAATTGCAACTTTTAGGTTAGTTGCAATAGCCCCGTGAAATTTTGTATGAAACCGAAATCACTAGTGATGTCTTGGGTCGATATAGTAATTATCGATTAATACACTTATTTGAAGATAAAGTATCGATATCATGTGCATTGTTATATATTATGGTCGAATCTCGTACTATCTCGGCAAAGTGGTAAGTATAATTTCTACATACATTAATTTGGTTTTTGTTGTTTTAGTTGGTTCGTTACTATAAAAAGAAAAAATAATGAAATACTTAGAAGAAAACCTCAAAAGAGCTGTAGAGGCAGTAAGAAATAAATAAATTAACAGTTACGTGCAATGTTATGTTATTAAAGATGACAATATTTCATTGTGATTTTTAACGGAAGTCAATCTTTATACGTAATAAATGCCATCGGTGAAAATTTGCAGTGTCTTTTTTTTACTCGTAAATGTAAGTGCATTGCCAACACTAGTTCCCCTACAAATAGTCGCATTTACCCCCCATAGAAATAAAAGTTTGATTTAATCGAAAATTAACCTTATTTGCTGGCAACAGAATTGAAAATCCTGTAAAATTTGTTTTGAGTTTTATCTTTGTTGTATTTTTATTCGCAAAACTTATTAGAATTTCGTTTTATGGCATTTAGTTGCTTTTACCCCCTATGTGGGGTAAATGTAACTATTTCTACCTTCAACAAATTAATCATATATTTGACTCCTAGATATCAAGTTATTCGTTACATAATTAATAGTAAAACATTCTGCATTAAATATACAATGATATGCATCCGAAATATATACTAAAATAATTAACAGGTAACAGTTATGAAACTTCAAAGTTAAACAACTTAAATTTTTAGTTACATTAGCCCCGGTGCACCTTACAAAATATTTGAAAATATACTGAAAAAGTTGAAGTACTTACTATAATGAAAATAAAGATAAAAAGAAACTTCACTTCATCTGTACGTATAATTTATTTAACTAAAATTTGCCGAAAATGTTACACAAAATATATTTAAAGTAAGTAAAATAAATAACGCAAACGTTGAAATTAAAATAAAAAATTAAGGGCAAAAAATTATCCGAATTACCCCAAAAAAATTATTTCACTTAAAAAAAGGGGAAATTGCATAATTATAAAAAAAACGGGTGGTCGGGTGGTGTTGATGGGCATGGGTGTGATGGGAGGATAACACTTCTTAATAAAGGTTAAAACATAAACTAGAATAAAAAAAAACACCAAAAATATCGGAACTTAAAAACTAAAACCGGTTATAAAAAAAGGACAATAGCTACAATGTAGTCCCGTGTACCGGTCCGGCCACAAGCACGGGCAACCCGGGCACCGCTCTGTCAGTCCGCTCACTCAGTCCGCCCGCCGTTAACGCTCGTGGCGGCAGGTAGGTAGTGTCGCAGACGCACATGAGATAAAAGTTCAAAGATGGGTCGTGCGTTATCTCGTGATGTAAAAATTATAATCAATTTTCAATAAAACAAATCCTGATTTGAATTATAAGTTTAGTTCTTATTCATCAACTAACGTTATTTTATGTTTACCCTAAATCTCAAAACCATTTGTAGAACTCATCATAACAAACAACTTTTTGTATGCAAGCAACCCTGAAATCGCAATAAAAAAATCAACTGTTTCATACATTTCAGCAGAGTTCAAATAAAATTTTCTATGAAACAGCTGATTTGACATAAGCAGTAGTGTGACCAGCCCCCTAATTCTCTTATTTCAAAATCTATCACAATCCATTTCAAAGGTATTGTGATTGTAATAGTGATTTATGGAATTGTGTAACGTATAGTCGCAATCCCTTTCAGAACGAATGATGTTTTAAATGACACTTCATTTGACACTTATCCATACATTTGAAAGATATTTTCATCTGTCATTTTGCTGAGACAGTTCGATTTCGTTCATTCAATACTTTTCAAAAAGCATCCCGATCACAATCTCTTTCAAATGTCAAGTAGTGACGGCCTGAAGTATGTAAATATCTTTCAAATAACGAATTAAAAGGGATTGCGATAGATTTTAAAATTAGACAATTAGCCCCCAGATTCAATATTTTAATACTTAGGTAAGTACTTCAACTTTTTCAGTATATTTTCAAATATTTTGTAGATGTTTTCGAAAATCTGTATTTTTGTAGGTATATTGCTAGGAGTCAGTATTTTTGCATATAATTTGGAGAAATAATGAAGTTAAATGTAATAGAAACATATTTTAGAGGTTGTGTTGGTTGTTAAAATACATACGTATATTTTTTGCAATAGCGTATGAAGAAAACATGTTTAAAAATTCGGTACCTATATTAATAAGGTAGGTAAGTATATTTATTTTGTCCTCTGTAAAGCGATATATTTCAGTATTTTTTGAGGTTCATCGGTATATCCGTCAAATTAAATCTGGTCACACTGGTTCAGAGCTCACGCCCCAGTAGTGTGCACATAACATAATAATTGTCATGAAAGTAGTCTTAGAATTATTACTCTTTGAAGTAGCGGTAGTAACAGGAACCCCGAGCGATATAAAGCCTTACGGTACGTATACACCAAAACCGATTTTGTCGGCCGATGACGGACAGAACTACTCGGACGAGTTACACGGACGAGCGTGTGCTTACACCGCGTCGACATTGTCGGATGTTGCCGGTCTTCTCTAGTTGATTGTGGGGCTGAACAGAGTGTTGATGCGTTTTCAAAATGGAGGAATTTGAAGAAATGTATATTTTTGATAATTCGTACCGCAATTTAATACGTCGACGTCAACGAACTGTTAGAACAGTTTGAAGTTATCACAGTTTCAAAGGACCCCGTGCGAAGCCGTGCTGGGTCGCTAGTTGTTTATAAAGCCAAAAAAACCATCAACTTGCATTGTGTAGACGCCCCGGTTGACGGCCGAGAAATCCCAACAAGTTCGGACCCGGCGGCAGATCGGCCGTCATCGGGCGTCTCCGGACGATGGCGGTTGTAGTAGTGTACGCGCTCCCTTTATTTTACATACGTTTGATTTCATCGGCCCTAGGATTTTCGCAAAAAATCTATTTTTCTAATTATCCTGCGACATATATATTCTTTGCCCGCGGTGCGACAGGGTGTCGCCCGGCGAGTGAATTTTTCTTGCTTAGCTACAAACTAGTAAAGTGAGAACTCGCCGGCGGCGGTGTGAACAGCCAGGCGCCAGCCATACACTATTAATATTTGCATTTCTTTTGTTTAGACGGAATGTGTAATCATTTGTACGTTTCTTGAGCGAAAAAATAGCCCATAGTGACTCGCTCACTCGCCCGCGGTGAGACAGGTCAGGAGCCATAAGTTAAGCCCATATTCCGGAACGTAACTCAACCATGAGAACATTTATTTTATGAACTACGGGGAAACTCTTAGCATTCATCATACCTGATGTTAAGTATTGATAAAGCTGTAGATGGAAGGAAGCCTGTCCCGGAATCCTGAATGACTGAGGAACTGGCTCTCTTATCTCTGCCAGACTTAGATAAGATGATGTTAGCTAGCCAGGCGGACTTAAAACAAGTCCTACCACCAACCAAACCGAATACAATATAAGGCGAAATGGAATTTAATAATAAAATTTTAAGGGGTGGTCAGGTCAAGTGTTTGCAATCTAAGAAAAATAATAAAAAAATCTAAAAAAATCTTTTTCACCTAATAAAAAAATAAATTACGAGTTCGTAATTTACCTACTAGTTAATATTTTAAGTGTATTTTATTCATTATCAAACTTAATTAAACCTTGAATAATGAAAAAAAAACCATTAAATAAACTATTTAAAAACAGCTGATATTAAGCTACACTGCGCTGCGCGGCGCGGCGCGGCCTGCCGCGGCGCCCGGCCGTCAACCCGGCCAGTCAGCTGAGAGCCATAAGTACCTACCTACTATGCAGCAAAGCTACCGCCTGGGCTGAGACCTAATTATTTTCTTTTCACAACTAATTTGAACGATTCGTTTCTAAGGTACAGTTAAGGCAAACAATCAATTGCAAGATCCAGACAAGGCCACATTGTAGTGACAAACAACACATGTTATGAGCATTGAGGTGAGTATTATGCTGTGATGAGTCTTATTTAAGCTGTGACGTGACTTTATTATTCAAACTTCCCTATTAAAACAAAATCAAGTTTCAAATAAGTTTTTGGTTAATAAATAGGTGTAAGTATAAGTAGGTAAGTAGTACTTACATGGCGTCGAACAGCAATCCAGTTTACTTAATAGTTACATTCACTTACTTAATAGTTAGTTCCATTCAGATGATATCATCTGCATATTCTGCATACAAAAAAGGGATACATTATCCTGTGTCGCTGTCGACCACATTCACTCATACATCACAACACTCCTTAATTAACCTTATTGCACTGATTGATGGGTTACACACTAATTTGTTGTTACACTCACTGAGACACTGTCTGGTTAGTACTTTTCTCACGTTTGCTTGTTTATTAGTACACATTTTGCCGATCGATATCGTAAACGAAAATGCAGCCCGCACGCGGCGCGCAACTGCACGTCTGCACACCACAATCATCTTCGAGTCACTAACTTTTTTGATTGACCGCCGAGCGACGCGGACGGTGCCGAAAAGCGATAGGCAGCGTTTGGCGGCCGTGGCGGCATCGTTTGTCGGCGATGACAGTGGCGGTAGATCAATGAAACCGCATGCAATATGAATCATCAATAGAAAAGCCGCTATTTTAGAGCTGCCTCTTTGCCTATTGATTTTAATTTTTATGTAGCAAGTAAACTTCTTATCTATCTATTGTAAATTATTACGGTAGTCAATTTGGGTGTGTAAATTCTGTAATCCTAGTTTCATTATTCTGTAGAAAGATTCATAAAAAAAAATGTAATTATTTTTCCTAAAGCAGGCCATACTTGCGTGTATGGCCTGCTTATGTCTTAATTTGGAAGTAGACGATGGCTAAGATAATTAAAGGCTTGCATAAAATCACTTTGTAATTGTGAAAGAATTTGTAATAAACTTAATTACTTATACAAGTTTTAACGTATCACGCACGACGAAAGCCTCTATGTGTGATATATCATATCAATATTATCAATAAGTTAGCTATATCCCCAGTAAGAGATAAGGCCTACTAGAGCAAGATGTTGCCCAGATATTTATGTGATCAGACTAAACAAAAAGTTGCGAAGCAAAACCAAGATAATATGTGCCTGAAAAAATAATTAATGTTTTATGATTTTGCATTTTTCAATGCTATTTTTATACTTATGGTAAATTTTAAATAGAAAAATATTGGAAAATATTAACTCGGACACAAATTAATATTTTTTTCTTTTTTTCTCGTGTCCCACCCCTAATAATCACGTGAAATTTCGCGCTTTACTTTGATTTGATATTTTCTTTAGTTAGTCTCTATAATTTGTGGTTAGTCTCCTTGTGCATTCTGTGCTATTAGGTCGCGACGCGCTTTAGTAAAAATGCCTAGGAGGTATACTAGTCGAGAGTACCTTGAAATGGTATTTTGTTACCGTGAAAGTAGCGAAGTGTTAAGCAGTGCTGCGCGGCTTTACGAGGTGAGGTTCGGAGTGCGCCTCAGTCACCGCACCATACTGAATGCCGTGTACCGTTTCCTAGAACATGGCCGTTTGGATCGACCACCGCCAGTTGATGCTGGTAGACCAAGAGTGGTGTCAGCTGAAGTGGAAGAACGGATCGTGGAATTCTTCGAAGAGCACGAAACGGCCAGTACTCGAGATGCTGCCAGAATTTTCGGAGTAAGCACTGGCTTACTACGCGTACTACGCGTGGCGAACTCTTCACGGCGAGGACACTTTCCATCCCTACCACTACACGCGAGTTCAGGAATTGATGACTCCTGATTACTCGGCTCGAGTAGAGTTTTGTCGGTGGCTTCGTCAGGAGCGTTGTTGAACATAAAAGTATTCTAGTATCTAGGTCCTTTAACCAATTAACAACTGTCCGTATACATAATTATTATTACATTACTTTGTCAGTCCAAAGCCTGTTAAGTGTGATGGAAAGCTTATCGCCTTTTGCTGTACGCATATTATTATTAAGTAAACTGGATTGCTGTTCGACGCCATGTAAGTACTACTTACCTACTTATACTTACCTACACCTATTTATTAACCAAAACTTATTTGAAACTTGATTTTGTTTTAATAGGGAAGTTTGAATAATAAAGTCACGTCACAGCTTAAATAAGACTCATCACAGCATAATACTCACCTCAACGATCATAACATGTGTTGTTTGTCACTACAATGTGGCCTTGTCTGGATCTTGCAAATTGATTGTTTGCCTTAACTGTACCTTAGAAACGAATCGTTCAAATTAGTTGTGAAAAGAAAATAATTAGGTCTCAGCCCAGGCGGTAGCTTTGCTGCATAGTAGATAGGTACTTATGGCTCTCAGCTGACTGGCCGGGTTGACGGCCGGCCGCCGCGCAGCGCAGTGTAGCTTAATATCAGCTGTTTTTAAATAGTTTATTTAATGGTTTTTTTTTCATTATTCAAGGTTTAATTAAGTTTGATAATTAATAAAATACACTTAAAATATTAACTAGTAGGTAAATTACGAACTCGTAATTTATTTTTTTATTAGGAGAAAAAGATTTTTTTAGATTTTTTTATTATTTTTCTTAGATTGCAAACACTTGACCTGACCACCCCTTAAAATTTTATTATTAAATTCCATTTCGCCTTATATGTCCGCTGAGAATCTAATGCGGGACGCCTGGGTCTTCTACCGCTGGTGTTACCTGTGAGTGCTTGAGTTACGTTCTGGAATACGTTCCTTAATTAAAAAATGCTACTAAAATAGATATCAACATTTAAATAATCATAATTATAAAATTTAAAAAAAAAGTTTCTTCTCTTGTTGTGCCCATCAGGGTCCATAGGATACCTTTTTATGTAACATCTATTGTACACCTATGGAATGCAATAAAGTATTGAGAATTGAGTTATCTTCTAACGAGGACGTGCTCAAGGACAACGTATCCGTTGCCCCGCGCTCCGTCTTAGATATCGGTTTTTCACAAAAACAACTGGAGGACATGAGGGACATTTCTCACTCCGTAGCTAGGACTAGGTTAACCTTATAAATATCTGACATATCAATTTCTCTCTTATGATGAGATGAGGCAGTATGGTCTATGATCTATGACCTAAAACGAATAAAAACATAAGTGACTAAACATTATGACATTGACACTTGACAGTCGAGTCGGACGCTGGCGATATTTCTCTTTTTGTTTGCCGTTTTGCTGAATTCAGCTGGAAAATAATTCAAAGTTTTGCCTTTGATCTTCGAGAAAGTTATGCACACAGATTTATCACCACATTTGCACACTCAAGAGTGCAATGTTTTAATAAAAAAATTACAAGACTGTCATGCAGAGGTATTTCACGTTGCATAATATTTTACCGTTTATCTGTTTAGATTCCTACTAAATCAAGTAAAACGTAAAGTTTAATTATAAGTACTATGCACCAACTATGGTTTTAGCCAGAAGAAGAAATTTAATTGTATTTCTTAGTATAACCTCAAATTGTTATCTTTTTATCATAAACGTTGATTGAATGAGGTGTAATTTTTTGATTACAGCACTCATTCTTGAAGTTTCTAGGATACTGCAATGATTTCGACAGGGATATGAGAAAGTGTTTGAAAGCAGAGCGCATTCGTCGTCAGAAAGCGAATTTAGACGAGTCTCGTAGACGACACTCTGAAATAAGAGCACGGATACGAGCTCAAGAGCAGGCCACATCTTAACCGCATTATCTGGTCAATATACGGAACTACCAATATGGAATTCAATATATTAGACTCAATACCAGATCCATCCAAATTTAAGTCGTTTACAGACAGATATTTCACCAAAAGATACAAACTTGATGTTGGTGGGGTCAAAAACAATGATATTATGCTGATGATACATTCAAATAGAATCATGCTTTTAAGCCTCGCTCCAAGTCATTCCTTTTTTAAACAAGATGGAGAGTACAAACTTAATTTCTTTGTTGATAAAATTGACCGGCTTAGTAATTCTGTTAAAGGGAAAGGGAAAAAAGGTGGCCAATATCTAACACCTGGCTCAATCATATGCAGGATTGAGTATAAAGATGGTACCAGCTTTGAAATTCCATGTGGTGTTAAAGGGACTTTAATAGAAGTAAATGAGCAGCTGGTGGAACGTCCAGAGCTGCTCAAGCAAAAGCCAGATTCCGATGGTTTCATTGCAATTATTTTGTCTAGTATCGCTAATTCTGAAGCAACTAAGAGTGAGCTGCTGTCTCATGAGGACTATTTAGAGTTAATAAAAACTAATGTTAGTGAATAGTTTTTAAATAATAAAGTATTCTAATTTGTAAATATGTCATCTTTTATTTATAGTCACTACAAAGTTTTCATTGGTCATGTTATAAATACCTGAAAATCCAAGCTTCATGGTCTTGTGTGTCTGACTATGAATTGTTATTGGCTTGACAACCTCCTTGGTAGAGAGGTACATACACCGGCTATCCAAGTTATCCAAGTTCATGGGTTCAAATCCCAGTAGCGGCTAATTTTGTATGTCTTAAAATCCCAGTTTGTTGTTGAATACAAGCATTTAGAGTCATGGCTATATATATAAATACCAGAAAAATATGTATAATTATCTATATGTATTTCTATCCAGTACCCTACTAGTGTTGCTTTGGGGCTAGGTTAGGGGCAAGTGTGAGAAATGTTTATTCATTTTAATTCTTTTACTACATTGAACCCAATAATCTCTCTAAACTTAGTTGAAGTTATTAGCCATAGCGTTAATTCGTCCAAGGCCATAGCTGATTAAAAGCCCAAGTATCGGCTGATAGAAAGGTTTCATAATGAACTGTGGGCTACAGTGCCAAAATGGCTTTAGAACTTTGTCACTTTGCAATGTAAGTTGTCAATGTTTAGATGATTCTATAAATTATGTAATCTACTGTATTCCATGAACTGTACATCGGAAAGTATTAATTATAGCATTTATGAGTTAAAAGAATAATTAGATAAGTAGTTTAGTTAAAAGTAAAAGTTCCAAGTCTTCATAAGGGATGATGACAGAATAGACAATTATTTATTTACCAAAATGATGTCTATACAACATCATTAGTTTATTATCGTTATCACACCAGTTCTGACCCCCGACCCCCCAGTACTTAAGATAACTTGGGAGTACGTAATTCAGTTGCTATTAAGTTAGACGTATTGATACAACTTCAAATGGCTTCAAAAAGTTTGAATAGAATTTTGACCACCAATTTAGTTGTAAGCAATCGTTTAATTCTCCGAAAGTACAGTGACAGTGGTAAAGCAGCGATCAAGACTCCTTTATACAACTTACACAGGAAGCATGGAGGGAAGCTAGTGGATTTCGCCGGGTTTCTGCTGCCAGTGCAATATTCCGATATGAGCGTTTCTGCATCACATTTGTTCACGAGGAGTAGCGCATCTATATTCGACGTGTCGCACATGCTTCAGACTAACGTCCGCGGCAAAGACTGCATCGCTTGGTTCGAATCTATTGCTCCAGTGGACTTGAAAGGCATGGCTTATGGAGCCAGCTCGCTCACCGTTTTCCTTAACAAGAACGGAGGGATCATAGATGACTTGATTGTAACGAAAGTGAATGAAGAAACCCTATACATAGTTTCGAACGCTGGCCGCTTGGACGTTGATAAAGCACATATGACGGAGACTTCAGAGTTATTCCGCAAGAGAGGGAAAGATGTGGAGGTTGACTTTTGGAGTGTTAACCGAAGAGGTTTGATCGCAGTTCAAGGGCCGAAAGCGGTGGCTGCTGTGCAGGCGCTTACAAAGATTCCTTTAGATAAGTTGACTTTTATGACGTCAGTTGAAGGTTTTGTGGAAGGTGCTGAATGTAGGATCACCCGATGTGGGTACACAGGGGAAGACGGGGTCGAGATATCCATACCGGCACAGAAAGCAGACGTCGTCACCGAGGCTCTGCTACAGAACAGGGATGTGAAACTCGCTGGTTTAGGCGCCAGAGACTCTCTTCGTTTAGAAGCCGGGTTGTGCCTTTATGGCAACGACATCGACGAGAGCGTTACTCCTGTAGAAGCCAATCTAACGTGGCTGATTGCGAAAAGAAGGAGGACTGAAGCCAACTTTCCTGGGGCTGATATTATTTTGCGTCAAATCAAGGACGGCGTTAAGAAACGCAGAGTAGGTATAAGAATGGAAACGGGCGCACCTGCGAGGAAAGATGCTGTGTTGAAAAGTACCGAAAATAGTGAGGAGATTGGTAAAATAACTAGCGGATGTCCGAGCCCGTCGTTAGGAGGAAACGTTGCCATGGGTTACATCGAAGAAACTTTGAAGAAGAATGGCACACAACTACTTGTAAACGTCAGAGGGAAAGACATTCCTTGCACTGTAACCAAAATGCCTTTCGTCCCCGCAAAATACTACATTAAGAAATAAAACAAGCTTTACAAATAATACTTTTACTTATATTTGTTTCACAAACATAATAACCTCCATAATCAAGGTCTTCTTGACCAACAAAACGTCAATTGATAACTAATTAAAATCAAATTAAAACTATTTTCATAACAATTTCAGTTTGAGCAATTATATTACATTTTTAATTACATATTTACACAATATTGTCGTAAATGCCGGTGTATCTAAAATTACCTTCTTGGAATCTTAAGGAATGTAGGAAATGAGCTGTCTCGTTCTTGAACTTTTAATAATACTGTTTCTTAATTATTTACACATGTACTACATTATCACAGATACATACAACGATCTATGGAATGATCATAGCAAATTATTATTCAGTCAAGATCATCTGTAAATTGTTTTGATCTTTATGTATGGGGGCAATAGCGATTTCAGTTTCTTTGCAGTCTTAATGCCTGTATCAATTTTCATCAATTCTTATTTTACAAAAGTTTTAAAATTAAGTACATCATAAAGAAATGGTAAAATCGTAAGTTGCATTTTAAAATACATATATATTCAGGTAACTACGTGAGAACTTAATTTGACTAACTTGCATTGTTTTCAATAATAGTAATTTGATATTATGTGAAATCTCTTTATTTAACAATATGACGACCAATATTTAATATCCAAAGTATGTACATACTTAAATTTCATTCTCTATTTCACTATCAAAACTAAATTTATCTATCTATCTTATGCCCTTTCCCAAATTATAATGGTCCAAATTGTCTTACCTGCCTCTATGCTTGAATTTATCTACGGAAGATGAATAAGACTCTTCATTCAAAAGCTGTCAAACCAAGTCTCATGTAGTATTAAAATCACAAGTAAAAGAGCAACTGACAAAAGCAGTTACTTTCAAAAGAATAATTTACCTACAACTGACAGATCTTATATTACACTCAAACCAAATTCAACTTTATTATAAAAAAATAAGATACACTAATTCGTTCTATCAAGCCTCGTCTAGTCCTTCAAAAGTGCTATATCTAAAGTTATAAATGTTATAATACGTTATTGTCCAAATACCGGACGGAGATCTAGTTTGGTGCGACAGGTGACGTCATTGGTGTGACGTCATACATTATCAGTGATGAAGCAGCGACCTGATCCTGTAACTCTGAAGTGAAGACTGAAGCTATCAGTTTAGTGGAGTTCCTAGTTCGGCAACTGGCGAAAGTGCATTGCTGCTTTCATAGAAAATTGTTGCATTGATTTTTATCGTTTAGTGCGGAAGGCTTATATTGAACGTGGCAAATAAAGGAATTAACATGAAACGTCATTTTTGTAATTATAACGCACGTGCGATATAGCACACTACTGCAGCGGCCAGCAAAAGAGGCATTAATGGCACACATACGTAAGTCCATCAATGCCTAATTGTGGCCAAGGCTTGTAAAGTACTTTTTCCAAATAATGCGAGGAACTTAAAACTACTTTTCGAAATCAGACTAACAACAATATTTGTTCCCGCGTTAAAGTGTTGATATGTTCTTTTTTTCTAAAACAGCTTTTTATTTGCAAGCCTGTTAGAAATTTAAATAAAACCTTTGGTAAGTTACCTCTTTGGTTGCCATATTTCGGAGTAAAAGATCGTTCCATTTTTAAATTACACGACAGATATGAGTTCACTACGGAATTTATTTGGCCGCCAAACACGACATATTATATGGATTTTCATACAACTTTTGCCGGCCGCTGCTCGCATGTATGTGGCCAGTACAGCAATATCGATTTATCTCGAAGAAGGTTGTCAAAATAATGATCATATTTCCAAGCATGTTTGAGAAAAGGTCTTTATGGAAACGTGGCAAAAAAGGAACTAACACCGCCATCTTGTGTTTACGTAAATTTCAACAGTTTCAGCGCCCCCGTCCACGTTCATTATAAGCGATGTCGCACCGCACCCCAACCGCCTAACGGTACAGCTTGTGCTATCGCTATACCTATCAAACTCTCATAAAACCCTTCAACGATAGGGTTGTCTAATTCCTACATATTTCTAATCATCTATTGGATTCACTATTGCATTTTAGACTTCTAAACTATGCTATGCATACGATAGTAGAAGTCTTATGTGCTGACCCTGTCCGTGTGTGCGCATAATTCAATGTCGAGAACTGCTCTAGCTAGAAAGCTGAAATTTTCTGAGGTGTATATTAGCCATGTCAAACCTCTAAATACGGAGTTTAGAAGTCGTCTGATGCCTTCGCTACGATAGTGAAGGGCGCCGATCTTGTTTTGTATGAAAGTGATATCGTCAGCGAGAGCCCTTGTCGAAAAATCGATAGCTATAGCAATACCGTTAGGCGGTCAAGGTGCTGTACTACTACCCTATGTCAAACTCGGTTGTACACTGAAGCTGTCAGATTTACAGAATAAGGGGCAGGTTAACAGTTGCCTAATTCTGCTATGGTTTTGTCATAGTCGTATTTCAATTGTTGTGGTATTTTACTACTAAAACTTCTCTTGTTTTTATCGTGTAAAAAACACGAAGTTTGAAACGAGATTGAAATACGATTATGACTAACCATTAAAAGAATAAGACCCCTGTTATTCGTAAAGATATGTAAGACATTGTATGGATTATCGACCATGAAATTGCTTTACCATTTGTGACAAAAACACCCATTACAACGGAAATTCTATGGATTTTGATTCCCTTGAGTGTCGAAATGTACGTTTTTGCGGCATATATGGCTTTACCTTTTTTTACATTAATTTTGAAGTTTGATTTTTTAACAGTTTCAAGAGATTGTTGACGTCAATATATGGTTTTAATTACAACTCAATACCTCCAAGCGTTCCAGAGTTTTTCCTGAAATTTAGTTTTTTTTAGAATTAATTACAAAATAGCTTTTAGTATTTTTCCTATATTCGTAGTAATAGACGATATAACTTTACCAATTGTGACAAAACACCCATTACAATAAAATATAAAAAATGCTTTCAATTAAAATATGGTTACTAAGTATGTCACTTGGTCTTGTAAGCGAAAATATACCCTGTTTTTTATGATATGCATACAATATCCACTTTAAAAGACACTTCATGGTCGAGTAGACATGCTCGAGATCCCGGAATTTAAGATCTTCTACATAGTTCAAGGTTATATCATTATTTAACCTAAGTTCTGGGTAATTCTAAATCCGGGATCTTAAAGTCGTATCCATATTAATACTTTTGATGTCATGGGACTTAAATATTGGTATCACTGATTATCAGGCGATTCATTGAAACGTGATTGAGCTAACATAGCGAAATCTTCGTTTAGCTTCTTAAGTCTATCGCTGAACTGTAAAGAAATAAATAATTATAACTTCGATCAATAAATAATTATACTGTACTGAAGTGAGCCCTTAACACAAGTTGACATTTTCTGTCAAAGTTTTCGACAACTATCGGATGCTCTACTAAGTCGGTGAAAGAGTATTATGGATATGAAAGAGACAAAGCGCCAGTTTTCGAAAACGGTTAAAATTTGCCAAAATCGTAATAAACTCGGATTTTTGGTTGACAGGTGCCAATGTCACTTTGTTTAAATATTCCCGCTTTAAACTGTTTGACGTAATGATTTGCTTGAGCTCTATTATTGAATCACTTGTCGCGCGAGTGGCGAGGCAAACGGGCAGGCGATCAGGCGAAAAGCGACCTTGCGTATGTAGACATTGCTGCTTATCGCTTTGCCCCTCGCGCGCTCGCATTGGGAGGCGCTATTGCAGGCGAAGCTATGTATATACTTGCAAGGTCGCTTTTACGGAAGTACGGGAAATACGGAACTCAAACGTCGCGTCGCACGAAAATCAGTAGAAACCTCGAGACGAGTGATTCGAAATTAGAGCTCCAGATCCAGTTCAGGAAGCGCTCATGGCCGCGCTTGACAGACTGGTCGTATTCGATCACGTTTGTTAAGCAAAGTTCGGCCCGGTCAGGTGTCGGATGGGTGATCGTAAAGTGGTATTACAACTAAGCGCTTCCGTGCTTCGGAGGGCACGGTAAACGTAAGTCCCGGCTGTTGTTATTTGATTACAGTCGTTAACGCAAGTCAGAGCCGCTTAAAATGCGGCTTGATAAACTCTGACACCAAAGGTGGCCACTAATCCTCACTCAATAAGAAGAGGGTTGATTTCATTCGCGTACACAAATTAATATTATCATTTTTATTTATTTATTTATAACACTTTATTTGCACACACACAGACAGAAAATACATGTATAAAAGAAAAAACAATAAACAAGATTTGTTGTACAAAGGGCGGCCTTATCGCTTAGCAGCGATTTCTTCCAGGCAACCCATATGACACATAAACTGGTAGAAGGGATGAGGGTAGTTGGTGCGCAACAAACAAAAGCATCATTATTTTTATCAAAAAAGCATCATTATCATTATTTTTACAAAATGACATTGGCACCTGTCAAAATACTACACTGAATTAAAAATTCGACTATAATGGTATTGCGCTATCATTATTTATTGTAAATAAAATATCTCTGTACTTACGTCGCCTTGGTATTGTTGTGCATCCGTCTGCTTCCCATTACTCCTTTCTTCTTGTATTCTACAGTTGACGTGGTAGTTTACTTGTGTTTGTAACTTAATAAAAATCTTTCTATATTCATCCTGTATTCGATTCATTTCGTTGCTTATGTGAGCGTCTTTTTTTGTCATATAATCCTGATAAAGGAAACAAATGAATTATGATGCATGATTTTCTTATTGGGCTCCTAGACTAGACAGGCATTCTTTTTTACATTAAATAGGCTTAGGGTCTGTTTCACAATCTAAGGGCGACTATCACCAACTGTCAATAATAACAATATGACGACCTCCGTGGTAGAGTGGCACGTACACCGGTTTCAAGGTGTCGCTTACTCTGAGGTCCCGTGTTCGAATCCCGGTAGGGGCAAATGTTTGTATTTGAGTTATGGACGTTTATATATATATTTCTACACATAAATACTTATATATGTATAATTGTATGTATTTATATCCGTTACACTAGTATCCCATAACACAAGCCTTACAGTGCTTACTTTTGGGGCTAGGTTAATTGCTGTGAGTGTAAGAAATATACAAAAAAAAACTCATTTAGAGCCTAATTAATTTAAAATGACATTGCATTTCAGTGATTCGTTTGAAGGGGAAAGTGACAGAGCGATGTTTTAAATATGTTTAGCGCTAAACGTATTCAATGTCAGTTGGTGAAAGTCCGCCTAAAAGTAAGTTCTGTGTAGTATTCTGATGATTTGACATATTTTTCATATAACCACTGTCATTTGACGACCTACTTTGGCGCAGGGGTACTAAGCCCGCCTTCTGCGCCAGAGGTCCCGGGTTCGATCCCCGGACAAGACAAATATTTTGCGTGCATGAACATGTCTATTTGTCTTGGTCTGGGTGTTTAATATTTATATTATGTATGTATTTACAAAAAAGTATATATCCATAACACAAGTTCTTCACGAAACTTAATGTTGGCTAGATAATTGGTGTGATTGTATGCAATTATTTATTATTATTAAAAATCATCTGTCAAGTAAGCTACTCAAAACTTACTTTTAGATTGTGAAACAGGCCCTTACTCTTGGCCGCATTCTGAATCGTTAGATAAAGAAGAGGCGTAAGATAGAGTGAGCTTGCCCAGAAAAAGCCTATTCACTCGAGCGTTAAATAAACCAGGATTGTAGGCACCCCGGAATACAGCCGCGGGCAGGATCCCACGCAGGATTTCCACTCCCTGGCTGTGCGCATAATATTTTTTTTGCTTAAATGAAAAAAAGAAATGTATAGCCGGCAACTACTCGTATTATGCTTCTTTTACTATTGTATAAAGTCAGTGGCGTGTCAACAATAGTTGCCTGCCAGTACCTCTAGCACGAACAACTTGCGTCTTCGTATCCAGTTGTACTGTCAAAACGTGTATAGGAAAATGTAGTTCCGTTTACGTCCGGTAGGAACGCTGCTCAATATGTCATAAATTATTTGACGATACGTCTTCGATAGTTTTGCGTGCAAGGGGTACAGATATCTAATCGGACGAGTTTGTACTGGGACGAAATAACACCACTGGCCAACTATTTGATGGTATAGGTCGGTTACCGAAAGCTGGCACGTTATTAGTACTCACACTAATGCAATTTCAAAAAACGAATGGACAAATAAAATACAAAACAAAACAATAACTGTGTCCTTCATACTCGTAAGTTTGAACGCGCGCGAGAGTGAGTGCAACGTCGCGCGAGGTGTAAATGTGTTGAACACGCCAGCTTTAGTTAACCGAGCTGTATTGTCTTTGTAAGCTGTCGACTTACCTTATAAGTAAAAACAGTCTTCTTGACATTCTTATACTTCTCTTGGAGAGTCCCATGTTCGAATTGCAGCTTCTCATATCGCCTATCCAACTGGACATACTTATTCTGCAACTCTGACAGTTTACTTTTCATCGCCTGACACTCTTTAGCGCAAGATGAATTTCGCTCTCTCTCACTCTTTACCAAATCTTCTAGGGAACCTAATCGAGAAAGTCTTTCTTTATACCTCTCGGCTTTTAAACGCCACTCAACTACGTTGTCGTTAGCTTTTTGACACTCTGCTTGTAACTCGTTGTGTTCTTTAATGAGCACTGATATTTCGTTTTCCTTAGCTTCTAATATTTGCGTCACTTTAGTCCTTTCTGATAGAATAAATGTCTTTAAAGTTTCTACTTCTTGAGCCTTCCGTTCGAGAAGATCTTTCAGCTTTCCTATAGCGCCTAGGTGCTCCTTTTCCATTTCTTTGATTCGCCTTGCGCAGTTCATTTCCATTGTTTTCATTTCTAAAGTGAACTTTTCTGCTATTTGATCACGTATTGCTTTTTCTTTCATCATTAATGCGGTCTGTAAGAATTTAATACATTTTCATTATAAAGAGTTACGTTTGTTTAGAATTACAGAGGCCCAGGAAAGGAGTCAGAACGTCGGAAAATAAAAAAAAAAACAAAGTAACACGCAATGAACTGTTTGAACTTATTTGGATGGAGTTTGGCGCACAAATGTTTATAGCTTAAATAAAAAAAAAGAATAGGTTACATTTTGTTTCAAAATTCCCAGGGGAACAGGAACCACAAGGATGAAAACGCGGGTGGCCAATAGTAAAATATAACTTAATCGGTTTTAGTAAGACGGGTATTATCATCATAGTGGTTTGTAAGGACTAATTTTTTTCAGTGGCTACTAGGCGTCACCTCCACGGGCGAGTGCCTCGCAGCTATTTTTCCCAACTATCATTGAATAATCTCCACGGTAAGGCGATTTCGCCAGCGTATCGTCACGACTCGCGTCGGATCGACGCGTATCCACAACGACTAACGTTACACAGTGGTTTTTTAGTCAAAGTCAAAGTCAAAGTCAATATCATTTATTCAGTCTAGGCTGTTACACGCACTTATGAACGTCAAAGAAGCTATGCCATCGGTTCACAAACCCTACGGCGGGAGACCTTGTAACAAGAAGAACCGGCAAGAAACTCGTCAAGGGCTGTTTTTTTCTCCCTGTTTTATTTCATACAGAGTCGTCAAATAGAAAAGTGACCTTAACATATCAGTAAGGTCAATTTCCATCACAAAAAAAATACTAATTATAATATTACATTTTATGGTTACTGTAACCGTAAACAATTTTCAACTGGCAAAGAAAGACTTATCTATCATACATTACAACATTTCTCGCATTACAAGATTACTGTGCTGCAATTGTGAGGAACATACAGGTCAGTATCAATTTATTTAAGAAAAAAAATATTTAACCTTTAAGCACAACATTAAGATAAGCAGACTGAAGTAGACCCATTTCCGCTGGCGGCACCCGTTCACGAGCATGACGCATGAACCAGCCATCGCTTTAGGGTACCGAACCTCTAAAGAAATAAAGGACCTCTTATCGGATCACTTTGTTGTCCGTCTGTCCGTCCGTCCGTCTATACTCGTTTATTTGTCATCAGACATGCCATCTCAGACATGCCGGTGCTCTGTATACTGGAAGGGTTTCCATATACGCAACGCCGCGATGAAATCGCCATGTGGAGATTGATTCATATACAGTGGTGGTGACATAACTAACGACACTAGCCGATTTTGATAAAACCAAGGTAACTTTGGAATCTTGTTTCTCTGCCAAGGATCCAGATTGCTATACATATCCAACTGATCTAATAAACATTCAAAAAGATGTAAGGATCAGAGTTTTTAGTTTCAGAAATTCCATAGATTTTAATGCTATACCTCCTGCTGCTAGAAAAAAAATTCCTCTTATACTTAAATTTCAAGACTGTAGATATGTGTCTGCCAACAACATGTTTCTTTGTTGTTGTTTCTGTTAAAGCTGACAAGTTTCTTGCGGCCGTTCTTCTTGTCAGTTAAAAGATGTCCTGAATGGCTGGTAGAGAAAAAATAAATGGACGATTCGAAAGCACTTATCTATAAGTCTATTTGAATAAAAATACTTTGATTTTGACTTTGATACATACCCAACTGATCTGATCAACATTCCTCGATTGTATGAAAATCGACTAGTGTCGTTAATTATATCACCACCACTGTATAACTAGGCGATAAATTTTGCCCTATGTCAAATCGGAGCTGAGTTTTTTTTTTTTTGTAAGAGGCCGCTTAATTTTAACTTCACCCAAACCACTATTATCTTACATGATAAAAAATATAGATTTTACCTTAGCAGCCAAAGCATCATCACAATCTTGAACCATTTCATCCATACCAGCATCTGGGGAACGAACGCGGGGTGGGGATACATTACTCGGTGGAGGGGATGAAGGGGGTGGGGGTGTGTGAGCGAGAGGAGGGGATGTGTGAGCGAGAGGCGATGTGTTGGTACCGACGCTACGTTGCTCGCGTAACTTATTGAATCGTTCCATTATGTACTGTTGAAAGAATTCGGCTTTGCTACGGAGTTCTTTCATTAGTTCTTCGTTGCTCTCTTGGGTTGCTATTGAGAAAGTTATTACCGTACATACTTAATTATAATTTACAGTAATGATAATTATCATTTTTTTAAATTACATTAAACGTCTAGTATCCTACTTATATTATAAAGCGAAAGTATATCAGTTTGTTTGTTAGTCTTTCACGTAAAACTATTAAACGGATTTGAATGAAATTTGGTATGTAGGGACTTTAAATAGTAGGCTAACCCATAGGCTACTTTTATCCCGATATTCCCACGGGATCGCGAACCACGGTGAAACCGCGGGCGCCCGCTAGTATTCAAACAAGTACGAAAAAAATCCTTCTGAAATACACACTTATCAATGATCATACATCAAAACTACTCAGATTAATAACACGCAATGTCAAAAGTCATCGCAATCATATTTTCCAAAGACTAGTGCACTGGAACAAATGCTCCAACATTCTATGTATTCATAACTAGCGGCCGCTCGTGGTTTCACCCGCCTGGTTCCCGTTCCCGTGGGAATATCGGAATAAAAAGTATCCTATGTTCATAACCAGGCTATCTACTATCTATGTACCAAATCCGTTCAGTAGTTTTGAGTTTATTCGTTACAAACAAACAAACAAACAATCAAATCTTTCTTCTTTATAATATTAGTAGATGAACTAAATACAAAACTGTTTTTATGTTAGTATTAATGCTGGAGCTCTATTTTTGAATCACTCGTCACACGAGTGGCGAGGCAAACGGGGAGGCGATCTGGTGAAAAGCGACCTTGCGTATGTAGACATTGCTCGCTTAACGCTTTGTAGCGCGGTAGCGTTGAGAGACGCTATTACAGGCAAAAAGCGAAGCTATGTATATACGTGCAAGGTCGCTTTTACGGAAGTACGGCAATTACGGAAACTCAAACGTCGCACGAAAATCAGTAGAAACCTCGAGACGAGTGAATCAAAAATAGAGCTCCAGATCTTAAATAAAAACTTACCCAATTTGACGCTGCATTTGCTCAACTGTTCATCTAACTGTCGAATCCGTTTCACGTACTTTTCGCACTGAGAGCACGCCTCCATGTTATTTCGTAAAGATTTCTTCTCTTCTAGAATTTTAGAAAAAAATACCCCTTATTAAATAGTAATACTAAAAAACATCTTTGTCCATATTTCAAGGTAACTAAATGTGACAGTTTGTAACTTTAAGCACAGTTTCGTTGCGCACTCATAATTGAAATAAAACAACTTTTGCGGATTTTAAGTGCACTATATTTACGTAAGTTGATAAAATCTCAAACAAATTGATATTTTCAGCTTAAATATATGAAATAATAGTGATGAACAGCACCCCGGCACATGCCTAACGGTATAGCTTGTGCTATCGCTATAGCTATCGATTTTTCAAACCTCCTACAAGGGCTCTCGCTGAAGCTATCACTTTCATACTAAAAATGCAATAGTGAATCCAATAGATGAATAGAAATATGTAGGAATTAGCCAAAAACCCATTGCCAAAAGCTATTGAAGCTAATGAGAGTTTGAAGTTTGATAGCTATAGCAATACCACCGCTATACCGTTAGGCGGTCGGGCCGCAGGTGCATTTATCACAGAATGGATACGGGTTAGAAATGTGCTGTCTGAATAACTAATGTAAGTACGTATATACTCTATCGATTGAACAAAGTTTGAATGGTGTGCAGGGCAAGGCGTCAACCCTCCATACATTTGAGGCATTGTCCTTTGCATACAAATAGACCATGACCAGGATTAGACAACGATAATTTTATTTCCGGTATCCCCAACTAGTGCTACTAATAAATATTAAACAAGAAAATATACTAGAAAAAAGCAACTAGTCTCATGTCGCCCTGACGGGATTCGAACCCGCATCCTTGGGAGTCCGGCCCAATGCACTAACCAATTATGCTACAGAGACCTATGAGGACACGTCGAATTTTTCTAGTATATTCACCGTTCTACGGTGTTGGCCACCGTCGCTTCATCAATGAGAGAAATATCCTCGCATTCGAAAGAAACATCTTTACAGATGTTTGACTATCGATTAAGATGAAACAGCCATTTAATTATAACTTTTTCACTTTGCATTTTACAATGCTATTTTTATGTGATAAATAGTTTCTTTCGAATGCGAGGATATTTCTCTCATTGATGAAGCGACGGTGGCCAACACCGTAGAACGGTGAATATACTAGAAAAATTCGACGTGTCCTCATAGGTCTCTGTAGCATAATTGGTTAGTGCTACTAATATTAAAGATTTAGATGTTTAGAGGTTTGTTACTCTGTCACGCAAAAGCGGCTGAACTATCTGATAGTCTGGATTAAAACATCTATGATACTTATATCCCGATATTCCTAAGGAATCGGGAACAACGTTAGTAAAACCGCGGTCACAATTAGTGGTCCTAATCATAAGTAATATTATAAATGCGAAAGTGCCCTGGACCTCTACTCTATTTATGAATCACTCGTCGCGTGAGTGGCGAGGCGAACGAGGAGGCGATCAGACGATTAGCGACCTTGCGTGCGTGGGCATAGCAGGCTTTTCGCTTTGCTCCTCGCGCGCTCGCGTTGGTAGGCGGTACTACAAGTGAAAAGCGAAGCTATGCATATACGGGCAAGGTCGCTTTTACGGAATACGGAAACTCAAACGACGCACGAAAATCAGTATAATCCTCGAGACGAGTGAATCTAAAATAGAGCTCCTGTACTGTGAAGTTTGTCCTTCCTTCATGTCCTACCCAAGCAACTAATCGGCTTGATTTTTGGCAAAGAGTTAGTTGAAAGGACGGAGATTCCGATATTCCCACGGGATCGGGAACCAAGCGGGCGAAACCGCGGTCGCGACTAGTAATAAACAAAATTATACCTTCAAGATACTTGTTGAGTTTATCGCTGAATTCTTTCTGCTTATCATTGAAGTCTTTCTGCAGTTCAGATATTCTCTTATTGGCTGCCTCCAATTCTTCTCTACTAGTCGACAAGTCAGCTGACAACTTTTCAACCTGTTGTTTCTCTCTTTCTATCCTTTCTATGTAATCTTTCTCTTGCGTTTTGAACATCTCTTTCTCCGATTGTATTTTCATTTGTATGTCTTTTAATTCTCTTGTAATAGAGTCTCGTGAACTACAAGCCTAGATAAGATAAGATTATTAAATAGTAGTAATAATGAAAGGTAAAGTTATACAGTACAGTTTAGTTCTATCTAAACTGTACTGTATAACTTGTTTGGCGCAGAAGTACTAAACTGCGCCAGAGGTCCCGGGTTCGATCCCCGGACAACAACTATTTGTGTGCATGAACATGTCGATTTGTTTTGGTCTGGGTATTTAATATGTATATTATGTATATATTTACAAAAAAATATATAAGTATGTTTATCCGTTATCTAGTATCCATAACACAAGTTCTTCATGAATATTGAAGTGGGCTAGACAATTGGTGTGATTGTCTGCAATTATTTATTTATCTCTAAATGGTCGTCGGATCTTTAATTCAGTTGAGAAATTTGACAGGTATCAATGACTTTTTGTAAAAATAATGCTGCTTACAGTGTAGCTATAATGTTGCCTAATATTGAATTGGTGTAGGTGAATGGAATCAATATTTACTGAACTAAAACTGGAATTGAATAAATTATTGCGAAAAACAGTTTAAAGCAGGATAATTTTACAACGTGACATTGGCACCTATCAAATCTTCTTCTTCTTAGCGTGTTGATGGCAGACACTAAAGTATTGAGACCCAGAATTCAGCCACTTTGACAGCCTTGTCGGATGCTGTCATGAGATTCTCCTGCATGCTACTCTATTGAATAAAAAGTCCGACTAAAGGTGTTCGTAGGTTGGTACTGATATATCTTAGGTTAGGATTTTATGAGGTTTAGATATTTCTTAGTCAATCACGCAGACGGCTAAACGGATTGGAATGAAATTTACCACACAGAATAGAATATATTTTATCAAAATATTCCCACTGGATAGGGAACCGCAGCTGAAACCGCCGGCAGCCACTAGACTCTAATGAATTACCTGCAAGTACAAACTCTTGAGCTCCCCATTCTGCCTGAGAGTATCTTTCAGTCTTTCTCCGCACCTCTCCAGTTCCCTCAGCAAGCCAGCGTTGGCTTCCTGCGCCATAGAAGCCCTGCTTCCCTTCTCCGACTTCAGTTTATCGTACTCCATTTCCAATTCTGTATACTTCAAATTGATCTGCGAAGAAAGTTTTGAGTATTGAATTAAATAACTTTTACGGAAAGGAGCCAATTTCATGACTATATTCTCATAAGCACATCTTAAGTACAATCGTAGAATCAGTAAAAGAATTTAGATTATTCTGTTTAACCCACCCAAATTGGAAAGCTCATCTCCATATAATGATCTAAACTGTCGGGGTTCTCATATGCACTGCGCGAAATTAAAAATACTACAAACTGAGAAATTGCACTAACAACTTACTATGCGCACGCGCACGCCTGGCTGAGCTATGGTATAATTATATGGGACAACAGCACAGATGCAGGATCTCTTTTAATTTAAAAAAAAATAGTCCGTATAATAGCTAATATAGAACAGACTGACAGTTGCAGACCATACTTTATAAAATATAAATATTAACCCTGCCAGCTTATATATTTTGGAGATATGCAATTTGTTAGAAAATACACAAAATTTTATACAAAACGCGAAGATGTACCCTGCAAGTAAACGTTCCGACATAAAAATAAATTAAATTACCAAATTCCCGATTAAAACTATCGTCTTCAAGTACCTTCAGTTCCTCTATAAAAATATATAATAAATTACCCGATATAATAAAAAAATAAAACAGTGATGCTATATTTATACAAAAATTAAAAGAGCTACTAACTAGTAAATGTAAGTATAGTATTGATGAATATTTTATTGATCATTCATATATTGGTTATACTAAATGATAATTATAATTCAATTATCATCATATAATTTCTCAGATGAAATACGGCCCCTCTCTCTTCTAGCCCTAATCGCGTGCCCAACAGGGTCCATAACACTGGTCTTACATTATTTTAACATCTACATGTACATTATGGTTTTGCCATAAACTATTGAGTATTGAGTAAGTTTCTTCGCGCACTCATCATTGAAATAAGACAAATTTTACGGATTTCAGTGCACATGGTTTATTTCCAGATATTTAGTACAGTTTGTGTCACCCGTGACCACGGCAGCTGAAAAGGTGCCGAAACGTCGGGAAACCAAAATACCTTAAAAAAAACCAATAAACTACTAAATAAATACCACTAAATATCGGGTTATAAACAGTTTGCACAGAAATACGTAAAAGTAGTTTTATTTCAACTATATCCTCTTTCTATTTCCAGGCAATTTTCTGAATTGCTCTAATGTCATGCCTTTATTTTTGTATATATTAACGGAATTAAAGCGTCATAATGCAGTATAATTCAAGGATTCCCCCGCAGAACTTTAAAACTTTGAACGTTTGGAATGCAATGAATTTTGCCGTTAAGGCCATACTCGAAAAAAATATGCTAGCGAGATAGCAATGAGAAAACGACGTGCACGGGAGCGAGACCGATTTTGCAGATTAGGCAAAAAAACCAAAATCACTTCGTATTAAAAAACTACAGCGATAAAAAAAATATGCTTCTATACGATCCTGAATATTATTGGTGTCCACGTATTAAACCAATTTCCAATAGTGTAAGTATCCCCATTTAAGAATAATCTTAAATTTTCGTATTTTTAGAGATCTTTTCAAAAAGAAAAAGTGTCGACGCAAAATCATAAAATCGTGTTTTTGAAATTATACGAATCTAGATAAAGGTATGAAGAAATATATATGTTATTACCAGATTTGTAACAACTGTAACCGTGCTATAGTTTTATATCAAAAAGTCCATACTTTTTCCGAGTAGCGCCTTAAGGTCCGAACTAACGAACACGGTCATTCTGTGGGCGCGGTCAGCCAGCCGTTTAACATAATATTTATTTAATTTTTGTTTAATTTTTGTTTTGTGTGTCTGCTTAATCCTTACAAATTAATCATTAAATTAATTAATTAAACTATTATAAAGTTATTACCTTTTTATGTTCATTTCTCAACTCCTCCAATTGTTCTTGTAACCTGTCATTTTGCAGTTTGTAATTCTCCAACAGTTCACTATCAGAATTGCTTCCCAGGAGTTCCAATTTATTCTGTAGCACCGCTACCTTTGAGTTCAGCTGCAACTCTATGCCTTTCTGTTCCTCTATTTTGGATCGCAGCTCAGATTCTTGTTTGCGGTGATATTCTAATCTTTTGTCGCTAAAATAATAATAATGACACTTTTTATTAAGTTAGTCTCAAAAGGATTTTATGTGCTGGATCCAATTCCCTGCAAGTCAAGCGAAAGGACCTGGAATTGCCAGTAAAAGTCAGGTCGAAATATTAAACAATAAAAATGTCAGTGGACGACATGTAACTGGAAGAAGTAAATAAGAAATTTTGACGACCAGGGAGGTGATTCTTGGGCGGAAATATGTCGAATTCGACATTTTTATATCCTTCATTCTTTAGTAAAAATGTAAGTAAAATCTTTACTACTGTCAAAATGCTTTAGTTTCAATTATCTTTGATAATCCTATAATGTCGAAGATTGCTTTAACTGAGCTTTTAATACAGACTTTTGGCTCCAAAAATGTCGGATTCGAGTAGCCGAAGGCGCGAGAATTGCCCCCAGGGGCCTTACCATCATCATTATTTTTAGGTTGAGAGCGCGGGATGCTGTCATACGGCGCGTATAGCGGCGTCTCACTCTTACTACCTAAAATGAATCGCAATACAGTTGATGGTAGGCCCCCTGTTTGGCGCAGGGGTACTGTACGGTCTTAACACCGCACATCTTTTGCTGACACGCGACATACTTAGCGCACGTCATAATTTGTTTACTTTATTAATTATATTTTAAATCGTGTTCGAGTACGCAATAGCGCTTGCACTAGTCGGTCGAGCAAAGAGTTACCTACAAGTTATAATTTACTGTATTTTTATATTTACAATAAACAACTATTTTAACTTCGGTGACTTCTTTATCTGCGTGCTACAACTAACTATCTATCATCCTAAAGTGTATGGGACAAACTGGCCCGTACAGTTACTAAACTCGCCTTCTGCGTCAGAGGTCGCAGGTTCAATCCCCGGACAAGGCAAATATTTGTGGGCATGAACATGTTTATTTGTCATGGTCTGGGTGTTTACTATGTATTTATTTACGAAAAAAAAGTATAGAAGCATGTTTATCCGTTATTATCCGTTTTCTTTTATATTCCGAACAACTAGAGTTTATTCATTTCACCACTGTTTGTTATTGTTTTAGTTTATTATTATTGAAGTCTGAAGCTAGCTTATAACAAACATACCGTTTAGCAATTTCTTCCTGCAGTGTTGCCATCTTCTGTGATTGTGTTCTGTATCGACTCAAAACTTCTTTGAGTGTCGTCAGTTTGCCGGGAGATGGGGGTTCTCCTATTGAAAGAAGAGTAAAAGTATTGATAAAACTAAAGTAAAAGTATTAATAATTAACAACGTTAAAAATTCGTTTAATAGATTTTCAAAACTTCTACTTTTAAGGCGGTTACAGTTAAAATTGGAAGTGAAATCAGTGTTCTATGATTTATAGGTTTCTAATACAAATAATATAGTAGCAAGACATGTAACTAACGTAAATATTTTGAGTGTTAAAAAATATCCAGTCAATTTCAATCTGTCTATAAAAAAATCCTAATTATAATAATAATAGGCTATTTGACAATGCGAAAAATAAAGTGTCAATCACTGTTATCAGTATAAATAAAGAGTTTAAAAATGTTTTTTTAATACAAGTAAGTTTAAAATAATAATATATTTATTTAAAAATCCGTAAATAAAAATGCATTTTTTAAATGTTTGTCACGTGACACAAAACACTCCTGATTTTTCGAGTTTATGATGACGTCACCTGATTGTAAACCTCGTTTGACTACGTATGTAGTTGATATGCAGAATACAGGCAAGTGACGTCACCAACCCCATTGCAGCGCCATATTGTCGAAGTAGCGTTTTGGCGCGTTATTTAAATATTGAATTTTTTATTTAATATTTTTCAGCAAATATGTACCAGAATAAAAATAAAACTTTTACTGGGTTCCTTAAACTCTACTACATAATATAAAATGGATTTTCCAAACCTGTCAAATAGCCTATTGTACTGTATTGACATAGTCCAAATGAGTCTGTCAGTTCTTTCTTGTTTTATGAATGAGTGACATTATATTTAGTAATTAATTAAATTCTCCGGCAACTTTTAAAAGCTGATTTCATTAGGCAAAAGAAAGATTGTTTTACATATCTGTCAAAGTTCTTCAATCGACTTTGACCTTTAAGACGTAAGACGTTGAGATCGGAATAGTCTGTAGAAAGGACAATACCACAAATGTATGGAAGGGTTGGCGCCTTTTTGAAAATTCGTGCACACAATTCAAACCTTATTCAATCGATAGTTATCAATTATTATTTAGTACATTGTATAAATAATAATATTTCATTGGTATAAGATGATAAAATCCCAAAAGTTAGTTATTTTCAGCATACATAATAGTGATGAACAGGCGCATTTATCTTGGAATGGATACGGTTTAGAAATGTGCTGTCTCAGTAACTATTGTTCGTATATAAATACTCTATCCAGCTAATAAGGTCTGAATGGTGTGCAGGCATTTTCGAAAAGGCGCCAAAACTAAGCATTGCTCTTTGACATTCTGTGTAAACTGTATTTGCCGTTGACCACACCATCGAAAGTTAAGCCCTATTTCTTACCCAAATAAGTGTTGTCAGGTAAAACCTCAGCCAACATTTGGTGAAGCGTCGTTCGCCAGTTATCGTACTCCTTTTGGACGGCGGTCAATTTGTTTCTACATAGAACTAGTTCATGGGCTGTTATCTCCAGTTTTGACTGAAAACATTCATTTTCATTATTTTCATGTCAAAAGGGCGCATTCTTCACATTGGAAATATTATTAATTATTTCAAAACTAAAGTAATAATTATAATAATAGCCGCTATTGAAAAAATCATAGTGATTAAATAAAAACGAAATAATATCTCTGTAGCGCACTCAAAATAAGTTCTGTTGTATTTTGTAGCGTCAAATTATCATTCACAATGCTGTCTCTAAGCTATGACTTGCATTTTTTTGCTATGTGACTATTTTTCGCAAAAACAAACACAAACAAAAACTCAATATTGTCTATGCGGTAAAAAATACCACAAATCTTCTACAGAACTACAGAAAGATAATTTCATCTTTAATTTAAGAACTGATTTTTATTCACCGGTCACGGGATGCGGGTTGAATTTTTTTAATATCGACCCTAATGCTTGATTTACACGGGTTTAGCGAAGTTGGTAAGTAGCGTAAACGATTGGACGACGACGAGTAACGAGTCAACTTGGCTTGCAAGCTGCATCGCAAGTGGATCTGTCTGTTTCACTGTCCAGCTCGCCACTCACCACTGATCTTGACCCGTGTAAATCGGACATCATACTGTGTCGTTGTCTATCGTTGGCTATTTCTGCCAATTCGTTGTCTATCTATACCTAGTCTGTCTATACCTACCTATCTTTACCACAGACCTTTATCGAGATTACGAAAAGAACGCTTCAAACTGTATGGTAACCAAGAGTGTCTGCAGTACCTACCGATGAAGTCACGAGCGAGATTAAGTGATGTGGAAATGTTATTGACGAACTCTTGCAAGAAAGCACTCCACATTTATCCATTTTCGTTTCTGAGTGACGCGTATGTTCATGGCAATGGTATCAAGCGGACTGACTTAGGTCGGAAAACTTTGACCATGGATCAAACTTTTGTCACGCAAGGTAGGTACACTTTTACCATCTATCTCGATATAGGTCTGTGGTCTTTACCTGTGAAATTGCCGATTTGTATGAAGATTTTCAAAGAAAGTTCGTTTTCCATACTAAAAATTTTTGTTATAGTTACTACCGCAAGTGCTAATGCCACAATTGTTTTTATGTACAAGCATTGTTTGAAGACTAAGCACTCTAATATTTTTATTAGTAAAATTATGAATAATTTATAAATTATATTAAATAAAGTACTCAATTTTGCTAACAAAAAAAGGAGTACCTTTCGAGGTATTTTTTATCGTTTATGAAACGAAAATAATAATCATAAGATTAATTATTCTTGATCATTATGATATTAATTTAATATAAAATCAAGCTATAGATGTACCTTTTAATCACAGAAGTAGTGAGCTTCTCTAGAAGTATCTATAAGGAAAAAAATCGGCAATTTCATAGGTAAAGACTTACTATTATAAAGAGTAAAGATTAGTTTGTTTGTTTGCATTGAATAGGCTCCGAAATTACAGAACGGATTTGGATGCAATTTGGTACACAGATTGTAGATAGCCTGGTTATGAACATAGGATACTTTTTATCCCGATATTCCCACAGGAACGGGAACCACGCAGTTGAAACCGCGAGCGGCCACTAGTAGTCATAAAACGGGTATTAAACGCGAATACCAGTGGCGAGGAGTGGAAATATAACGAAGGTAAGCTGAACCAAGAAAATCCACAAATCAGACAATAATAAACATGGAAAATTTAACATTTCAATTGGTGGCAATGATATAATGACATAATTATTATGTTGTCTTATTTAAAATCTATCACAATCCCTTTCAGAGGTATTGTGATTGTGATATTTTCGTCTGTCATATTGCTTAGGCAGTTCGATTTCGTTTATTCCATACCATTTAAAACGCGTCCCGATCACAATCCCTTTCAAATGTCTAATAGTGACGGCCTGAATAACTTTCAAATTACGAATTGAAAGGGATTGCGATAGATTTAAAATTAGACAATTAGCCCCCTGCATGGTGGATCGCTGAGGTGGGATTTATAAAAGGAAAGACGATGGGAATCGGTATGTATGGACCTTTAGCCACGGGCGTATACTGTGATAAGTAATTCACGTACCTAAAATTCCCGACGTTTCGGCCAATGCAATGCAATGCGGCCGAAACGTCGGGAAATTTAGGTAGGTGAAATACCTATCACAGTATACGCATTTAATATCCGTTTTATCAATGCGAAAGTTTAAAAGTGTTTTATAAATATCATGTTGTCTATGTCTATTGTGTTCTAAATGACTGCACTGTATTTTTTAGTATGTACTGTTTTGTTCTCTAACTTGCAGGTGCTTTGCTACCTGTAAACCTGCATGTATTTTATTAAACACGTAAATAAATAAATAAGAGTATGTATGAAATTTCACTCACTCCTAATTCCTTGACTTGCTCTCTAGAAGTGTTCCTCTCAGTAGTGAGTTGTGATACTCTCTCCTTAAGTTTCGCAGCTTCGCCGTTCACGAGTTTCTTTTGAGCCGCTTCTAGTTCATTCACCAACTTATTCACTAGGGTACCTTTTTCTAGAATTACTTCTTCTTTCTCTCTCTCTCTATCCATACAGCGTCTTTCTAGCACTTTGATATCTTTTTCCTGTAATAAATAAATATCAGACTGAGACAAATCTGTGGGTCTACCGCGTAAGTGCCGTCGGCATCGTTGTCGACTTCATTCTGTTTTTCGTTTTCGCACAGTGCAACTTCAACGTTATCGTCCTAACAATAAGATTCTCTTTTGATAGTCAGTTAATACTCGACTCTGTGTGTGACCCAGACAGCGCTTTACCATCAGCGCTCGCGTGTGAAGAGTTGCGCCCATATTCGACATCGACGAGCCACTGATTCCTAGATAAGTAACTTACATTGGCACATGCTAAGTTGCTTCGCGCACTCATAATTGAAATAAAACAACTTTTGCGGAGTATTTAGTGAGCTGCCACACTGGCGGATTGCAAGCGTTTCCAAAGCGGAGCGGCCACACAGCGAACACACCGCGCGTGCGTGGCGAAGACGTCGCGGCTGCGCGGCGAACACGTTGCGGACGCGCAACGTATGCGTCGCGGATACGCAACGTTTCCGCCTCGAGTGAGCGGTGTACGATTCACTCAGTAGCCATAACGCTACGTCCGCTCACATTCGTCACTTCGTAATAACTAAAGTAGCGCGGGAGCGGGGGCTTCGGATTAAGAATGTAAAAAATGGCGCCCATGCTTCTCTCCGCGGTAAAATCGTTGCGCGTTCGCAACCTGTTCGCCGCGCAGCCGCGACGTGTTCGCTGCGTGGCCGCTCCGCTTTGGAAACGCTTGCAATCCGCCAGTGTGGCATAGCCCTTAGTACGATTAATTTACCCGAAATATATATTTGGTACTATATTTTTTCGGTTTATGTCTACCTTCACAAAGTTGATTTATTATTGCGTTCGAATACGGTTAGATAATTACTAATCAAAAGTTAATAATTTTTACTATGGCAACAAATATGGTTTGATTCGTTTGCTATTTATAATATTCATTTCTCAAACATGCTTGGAAATATGAACATTATTTTCGAGTTAAATTGATATTGCTGTACTGGCCATATACATGCGAGCATAAAATCCTTATCTATCGTGTTTGGCGGCCAAATAAATTACATAGTAAACTCATAATAATATCTGTCGTGTAAATAAAAATTGGAACGATCTTTAACTCCAAAATATGGCAACCAAGGAGGTAGGTAACTTATCAAAGGTTTCATTTAAATTTCGAACTGGCTTGTAAAATAGAAAGCTGTTTAAGAAAAAAAAACAACAAATGAACTCTTTAACGCGGAATAAAACTTTGTTTTTCGTCTCATCTCGAAAAGTAGTTTTAATTTCCGAGCATAATTTGAGAAAAGTACTATACAAGCCTGGCATTGATGGACTTACGTATCCATCAATGCCTCTTCTGCAGTAATATACTATTATTAACTTACATAGTTTTCGAGATTAGTAGCTAAAACACTAGTGTCACAGATGTAATAAAACAACTTTTACGGATATCAAACGCGCTATATTTCACGAACTAAGTTTTTTGATTTTCCCGACGTTTCGACACCTTTTCAGCTGCCGTGGTCACGGGATAATATCCGTAAAAGTTGTTTTATTTCAATGCCAAAACTTAAGTGTTCGAATTGTAGAGCTCTTTAACAAAGTTCTTGTTCCTGCAGTGCAAAAACTACTCCTATTAATATGAAAGACGATTGACATACGATTACTAAAATGTAGTAGAATTGACACTGGACAAACACAAATATTTATCAAATTATTTGTAATAGGTACTTACTCTGTCTTCTAATCTAGCTTTAGCTTTTATTAAATCATTTTGTAGTCTGTCCACCTCTTCTCGATGCCTGAGAAAATATAAAGTTACTTATTTAATTAAAAAAAAAATATATTACTAAATAAATAATAAATTTAACATAATTTAAGTCATTTACCTATCTTGTTGGTCTCTAAAGAGCGCATCAGTGTCGTGCGTATGAGCAACCTGTGATGCAAAAAATGAAATTTAGTAATCATTCATTAAATCGATTATACAGTGATGGTCATTTAATTAACGACACTAGTCGATTTTCATACAATCAAAATAACTTGGGAGCCTTGGTTCTCAGCCAAGGATTGACCGAGCGGTGATTTGATTATGGCCATCCTAGGAGTAAATGGAGGAAAACCGCATCAAAATAGGACTTGTCGTTTTGGAGATAAATGGCAACATTGGTTTGCACAAACAAACAAACATCCTCTCACCCCTAACGCATATACCGTCTCCGTGCCGCCGTGAGTAAACAAAAACACTGTAAAAATACCTGCATTGTATGCAGCCTCTGTTGCACCTCTTGCAGGCTGATATTCGCAGATCGCAGTTCCATTTTAAGTTGCTCCTTCTCCTGGTCACTCTCCATAAGTTTTTCGGTCAAAGTTGTAACTTGTTGCTCCAGCTCTATCAATTTGTGCTTGGTTGAGGCTGAAATCAAATAAAGATTGTATACTATTGGATCAAGGTTGGACTGCTACGGTAAAGAGTCAATAGAAATATGAGAGAAAAGGCGATGGTTTTCGTCAAAGTCAAAGTCAAAGTCAAAGATTTTTATTCAAATAGACTTATAGATAAGTGCTTTCGAATCGTCCAATTTTTTTTTTCCTACCAGCCATTCAGGACATCTTTTAACTGATAAGAAGAACGGCCGCAAGAAACTTATCAGCTTTAACAGAAGCAACAACATTTACAAAGGAACATGTCGTTGCCAAACACAAATCTACAATCTTGAAACATATTTAATATAAGAGGAAAATTTTCTTATACTCAGTTATTAGAATATTTTCCTTTTATACAATTACAATAGTCATGTTTTATGTTAGTATCACTTCCATGCATTTTGGTCTTTCAAATAATCTTCTACCTTGTAATAACCTTTGCTTAAGAGCGTTTTTTTAACATGTATTTTAAATTTATGCAAAGGCAGCTCAATCACTTGTTGTGGAACTTTATTAAAAAAGGCTATGCCTTTCCCCAAAAACGAGCGACTGCATTTTTCAAGTCGAAATCTTGGAACGGCAAGCTTATTCTTGTTTCTAGTATTAAAATTATGAACATCGCTATGCTTAATAAATAAATCGTGATGTTTCCTTACATATACTATATTATCATAAATGTATTGTCCCGCCAAAGTTAGTATATTAATCTCTTTAAACAATTCTTTAAGAGAATCTCTCTGTCGAAGGTTGTAAATGGCGCGCACAGCTCTTTTTTGAAGTATAAAAACATTTTCTATATTGGCTGCTGAGCCCCACAACAACAGGCCATAGGACATTACACTATGAAAATAACTAAAGTAAACTAGTCTTGCCGTTTCAATATCAGTTAGGAGCCTTATTTCCTTATTGCGAAAGCCGCAGAACTAAGTCTACTCGACAAGGTTTCAATATGTGGATCCCATTGTAGTTTTGAATCTAATGTAATACCAAGAAATTTAGTACTCTCAACTAACTCTACTACATCCCCATTCAAATTGATGTGCATGTCGACCTGCCCTACATTAGGTAATGTGAATTTAACAAATTTTCGTTATGGCGCTCCTAAACTGGCATATTTAAATTAAATTATGTGTCACTTTATTTGACTTCGAACAATACAACATTACTTGCACCATACAATAGAAAAATAAAAAACTAGAAGACAAAAAAGTTTATGGCTCATCGGTTGCAGAGAGCACACAACCACTGCTATTCTGCCATAACCTTTCACCAAATGAAGCCCAACAAAATATAATCATCAACATCAAGTAGCATCAACAGAAGGTTTCATAAGCGACCAACAATTTTACATAAATGGGGGTTTAACACGTAATCTACGATTAGACTGAAGCCAGTGCCAGAGATTGCTGCTTAAGAAGCCATTTGCGGCATTTTGTACGAAAGTTCGGAAGTGAACGAATAAAATCTTTCTGGTTAAAAACTGAAATTTTCCTTAAATCTCTGGCCGGCAACTATAACTGTCTCACACTGGCTTTATACGCTTGAGCAAGATGCATATAGTTGCCGGCCACCATTTTAACAAAAATATTGCCCATTTAGGAGCAACATTAACGAAATATACTTTGCCCAACTAGTACTAAGGTTCTTTATTGACTGGGTACGATTGTGAGATGTTTAGTTTATGAATTACTAGCGGCCGCCCGCGGTTTTACCCGCGTGGTTTCTGTTTCCGTGGGAATATCGGGATAAAAAGTATGCTATGTTTTAATCCAGGCTATCTACTATCTCAATCAATGCCAAATTTCATCCAAATCCGTTCAGTAAAAAGAAAATAAAAGAGATGCACTGATAGCAATTCAAAAAACTGCCTGGAATAAGACTTGGTCCCGAAAGCGAGACCAAAACACTGCGTTCGCTATGTAGTAGACACCGCAGCGCAGTGTCGTAGCTTGGCTCTTAGGCGCAGGGGCGTGCATATCATATAGGCAATTAGGCAGTGCCTACCTCATTAAAAACCTAAATAACATGCCACTAATTTAATAATATAAAGTTAATTTAGTTCAATATGGTTCAGATATTCTATAACAAAATGTCTATTCAACACCTCACCCAATATGTAAAACAGCGCAACGAATAGCTTGCTCAACGTCGTAATTTTTCCTAACGCTAAATACTAACAGTAGGCAGGCTCCGGATTGCCTATTCGAAGCAAGAGCGTTTCATACAACATAAATTATAAAAAGTCAAGGTCAAGGTAATACGACCGCGTATAATGTTTACCGAAAATGTGAACGTCGTCGTCCTAAGACATGACGTTCTCAATTGAAATGGGTTCGGTAAGCACGCTTACTCGGCCGAATGAACTGTCCCGAGATAAACCGACGACCCCCGACCCCATATCTCTCACTCACTCCGTGCTGGCTCCCATAGCTCGCTCCCATAGCTCGCTCTGCAAGTTTAGTTGAACGAGTTTCAACAGTATTGCGCTGCCATAAGAGTGTTTGTTGACATTTTCAATTCAACCACACTTTTTAATACGAGATAGAAAAGTTTTGCAACAAGAGTGCTGCCGTGCCGGCCATGTTTTTGTTTTTAGTGTGTTTGTTGACATTACGCCCGCACGAGTTAATTCGATAATTACATTAATATTTACTTGTTTTGTTAATTTCCTTCCGTGTTTAGTATTAGTGCTATGAAAAAAGGAGTTGGTGTGTGTGTTTGTGTATAAAATAAGTATTATGCAATTAAAATTTAATTGAAAAATTAGAGTGTGCCGATTGTGCTGAGGATTGGATTTGTTTACAGAAATTACGTACGTAACCTTTCGAACAGTTGTTATTTTGCTCGTATATTAAACCTGGTATTCGTGAGTGATGTGAGTGAAGTGACATAAAACAAAATTAACATCGGGCCAAGCCACTACAGCTATCGCTCAAATGACATTGTTTAAGTGACTTTTTAAGAGTCATGTTTATTATCCATACATTTTTGAGATATCTGTGGTGGTGAAAAATTCGTTCGGCCGCCAGGTGCCTATGAAAATTATCCATTTATACCTAGGAAGCATGTTCACATAACATTATTTACAGCCTCAAGAATACTGCAAAAAAGTGGTAAGCGAATTTATATCATTACTAGCGGCTGCCCGCTGTTCCACCCGTTCCCGCGGGAATATCGGGATAAAAAGTATCCTATGCTTTAATTAAGGCTATCTACTATTTTTGTGCTAAGTTTCATCCAAATCCATTCAGTTGTTTTAGCGTGAAACAGTAACAAACAAACTGACATACTTTCGCATTTATATTATTAGTAAGCTAACCTCTTATTTTCAAAATGATAATCGCAACTACGACTAGTTAAAATCTATAGTGCCTACCTCGCTGGAAAACCAATGCACGCCCCTGCTTAGGCGTGAACTGTTTGTATACGTATGTATGTATAATGATGAGCCTCCTACAGCTCTGTCTTGTCCTTGACGTTGATCGACCATTTTGTTGTCCACCTGCTATATATTTATATAATATGTATGTAAGTAATACTCAGCGAATGATGAGCCTCTTGCAGCGACAGTTCGATCTTGTCCTTAACATTTATAACGGCGCGAGTCGCGTGCGCAGACCGTCTATTTCATTGTCCACCTTCTATATGTGTATGTTAATGTATGTATGTATGTAGGTAATATGTATATGTATGTATGTAAGTAATACCAAGCAAATGATAAGCCTCTTGCAGCGACAGCTCCGTCTTGTTCTTATCTTTGATGGCGGCGGCTAGTCGCGCGCGCAGACCGTCCATTTCATTGCCCACCTTCTATATGTCTATGTTAATGTATGTAATATGTATATGTAATTATGTATGTATGTAAGTAATACCAAGCAAATGATGAGCCTCTTGCAGCGACAGCTCCGTCTTGTTCTTATCTTTGATGGCGGCGGCTAGTCGCGCGCGCAGACCGTCCATTTCATTGCCCACCTTCTATATGTCTATGTTAATGTATGTAATATGTATATGTAATTATGTATGTATGTAAGTAATACCAAGCAAATGATGAGCCTCTTGCAGCGACAGCTCCGTCTTGTTCTTATCTTTGATGGCGGCGGCTAGTCGCGCGCGCAGACCGTCCATTTCATTGCCCACCTTCTATATTTCTATGTTAATGTATTTAATATGTATATGTATGTATGTTAGCTGTGTAGTGTCGGCTTAGAATAGCACTACCCTCTCTCATCCCGTGGGTGTCGTAAAAGGCGACTAAGGGACTCAGCATTGAGGAGACGGGCAGCAGCGTCTCCTACAAATTTGGCCATACTGCGATCGCCAACCCGCCTGCCAAGCGTGGCGATTATGGCAATCCCCCCCCCCTCCCCCATTTGGGGGAGGCCTATACCCAGCAGTGGGTGTTATGTGGCTGAGACGACGACGATGTATGTAAGTAATACCAAGCAAATGATGAGCCTCCTGCAGCGACAGCTCTGTCTTGTCCTTGTCGTTGATGGCTGCGGCGAGTCGCGCGCGCAGACCGTCCATTTCATTGTCCACCTTCTGCATTTGTTCCGCCATTTGTTGGCATTCTTTCACACGCATCTGATAAAAAGTTATTTGGTAAAAGGCTTATTTGTTACAAGTATTTTGTAACAAATAAGCCTTTTAATCGCTCACAATAAATAAGTACATTTTTTATTTAATTAATTAGGAGCAGAAGGACTGTAGTTAAAATATAACTTTTAAGTTGCATTGGCGTTAAAAAATCTAATGTAACTCACCATTTGTATAAAAATTATTAAAATCTGTTTTATACTAACTTCAAAGTCGAAATAAACCAAAATCTTACCTCGTACATTACTTTTAACTGTTCAGTATTCATGTACTCTTGTCTGGCATCAAAATTGTTCACACCATTAAGATGGCCTAAAACATTTACAAACAGTTATCTGAAAGATATTTATTACTAGAAACACTTTTTTTCTTTTTGACAACCTTTTTGGTACAGGGCTAGTGATATCTGCCTTATGTACTATAATACCTTAGTAATATTTGTGTGTATGAATGCATATGTCCTGTGACTACAAAAAAAGCATGTTTATGTTGTTTGTCTGTATCCATAACACAAGTACTTAAAGAAACTTACATATAGCCCTAGAATGAGCGGCTTTTATCAACACTCATAGTTCTATGATGTGTGCTCTCTTGCAAGAGCTTGTCAATAACATTTACAGATCACTAAATCTCGCTCGTGTCGTCATCGTAGGTACAAAAATCAATACGCTAGGTTCTCATAGTTTGAAGCGCTCTTGTCGTCTATCTCAATGTAGGTCTGTGATTTAATTGTATTAAGTTTAAATAACACTACTGTCACTAAAATATTTGTTACCTCTGAGTTCATGTTGAAAGTAATTATTTTGACCATCACCAGCTCCGTATGGACTAAATGGTAGTTTTACATCTTCGTGGTTTCTCATGTGTGTAGCTTTGGGAGTCTCACAGTATGCTTTAGGAGTATCTTGCTCTTTAAGATGGTTCAAAGATTCAACATATGTGGGAGGTAAGCCAGTTCTCAAATTTTGGTGAGCTTAAACAAATGAATTGATACTACAATTATTAAGCTGAAAAAAACAAATGACAAAAGATGTTTTGATGGGTTAATTATAAAAGCAAAAATAATTATTATTTTTGCTTTTATAATTAGACAGATTACAATTATTACAATGATAAAATGTGAAATTAAATGATTAGTCTGAATTGCAATCTTAAGGTTTGTGTACACAGAGAAAACAAATAAAATAACCCTGAACCATTTAACAAATACAAGTTTTCAATATAACAGTAACAATTAAGTACACAAACCAAGTTATCCTTCGTCAAATCATTGTACTGACGAGCCATCCTGACCACGAAATTAAAATAGGAAATATTGTTTTTATAGATTTGTAAAGAGGAGGTTTGTTTTATTGGATCTACATGCCCTGTATTTGATGTTAAAAGTTATTTGGGAAAGCAAGTTAGGGGTATCAAGAATAGTGAATAATCTTATAAAAGTAAATAAAATCAAAATACTTTTGGTGGGATTAAAATTTTTCTACATTAAATGTAAGCTGAGATTTATAATTAAGATTGAAGCGACCCAATTTTTGACAATAACATAACATCCAGTTCAGCTTAGCTTAACAAGCATGATCAAATACTTAAGACGAGCATGAACCATTTAGACTGACCAAACTAAAGTTGTTTAAAAGTTAATGTGCAGTTCCTCACCACCATTCTGCCCTGCATCAAGGGTGAAGTTTCCGCTACTATTGACTGAGCTAGCTTCATCATCATCTACAAGGTCATCAAAGGCATTTCTTAGTTTATGTTGCAGCTGGAAGAAAAATAAATAATCAAAATAAGTAATGATAATAAATTAATACCAATGTTTATTTACACCAATAAATCTATCTTGTTTTATTTCTAAACAGGTTTGGAATATGACATGCTTCTTTAAGAACTGGTTGATGTTATCAAAGGCATTTTTGTATTATTTCATCCAAGAGTCACCTACATTGTTTAGGTACCAAATACAAATAGGACAAGCAAAATTAGGTGCTAGGTTTTGGTCAGAATTTTTGCTTATTAGGTATTATGACAATTTCATTGGTTTTATTTACCTCTTCATTACGCCTTTTTTGATCCTCCAGTTCCTCTTGCTCCTCAAGCCTGTCTTGAGCGCTGTTGTTTATATGAATACTTGCTGCCCCTTGGAATAAACTCATACCAGGGCCCTCCATGGTAAATGTACTCTAATGCAACTACAGATATTGTCTTATTTATTTGTTGTTTCAATGACACTTGAATTTGAAATATATCATGGCACTTTTCTTACAAAAAAACTGGAACAGCAAATCATGACATTCATGCAAACATCTCTAATAAACTTTGATATTTGTCGTCGTAAAAGAGAGAAATAGGGATCAAGAAAACAGAATTGCTGTTATTTGGAAAATAAAGTTGTAATTTGTAAAAAAGAACGCGTAAAAATACATTTACTGACTGGACCATAGAGATACAACAGAACTATGGAGGCGCCCTATAGATCTATATAAAATTTGCTTATACAAATATATATTAAATCGATACATTCTTATCAAATCGATGTTTGTCTCTGTCTAACTCACCTATGTTTGCGTATGGGTAAAGAGACGGATAGTGTTTGCACAGTACACATTTTGGCAACATTTTCATGTGACGTCATGAGCGTTTTGACGCGTGCCGGCATCGCCATCTTTAGTTCCAAGTTCTGTGGTAGATCTGCTGTCAAATTTTTATTAACTCTCAACAGTTTTGTTTATTTTTTGATAAATACGCACAAAAACCTGGTTCTGTTCCATTCAGAGCCTTGCTAGAGTTGGGAACATCATGCCTTCGTGTTGTGTTAAGCAGTACGGTGCAAGGAAAAACATTAATCAACCTTCATTGACTCTCCATAGGTTAGTATTAAATTTTCACAATTACTGTTGAATCTAAAACGATATTGTGTAATGAAATATAAGAAAAAGTTGTTTTGAAAGATTATAAGGACATATATTGTTTTAAGTTGTGGTATTTCGAAGTTTTTTTCATATTAAAGTTCGAGTTGTATTGCATTTGTAAAATTAGTGATGTCATGGGTTGTGTTGAATATCGATAGATTTGTCATTTTATTCATCAATGGTGTTTTGTCAAATAGATTTCCTTCGAACAAAATTTCGAAGCAGAAATGGATAGAGGCTATTGGTCAAGAAAATATAAACACACGACATAAAATTTGGTATGTTTGCACTGATGCATTTTGATGAAAACTTTCGATGTAACAAGATTGCGTGACTCTTTTGGTAAGTGATTTTTACATTGTAAATAATTTTATAAAGCAGAATAGTGTATTCTTCTATCTTATTCTGAATCCTATTATAGTTTGTAGAAGTTGTATCAAAGCTATTTATATATTTTCAGCCTAATCAAATCTGTTTGAAGAATCAAAAGAGTCGAGAAATGACTAGTTCACTAGAAGGTGCGTCAACATCTACTACGGTGAGGATATGTTTTATAATTGTCTTAGTAAAAGTAAGAGAATTAAATTGATTGTTTTTTACTGTTTGACTTACTGTACATAAGCTATGTGTGATATTACTTTACGTAGCTATAAAATTGCTATTAAACATAGCTTTAGTACAGTATAATAGTGATAAAAAAATTTACACACATGACCTTATCATTAACTAAATTAAATTGAAAGTAATTAATGATTCTTTTGTTCATTTTCAGCCTATCAAATATTTTTCAACCAACCAGGCAAAAACAAATACTAACAAGTCAATCTCACAATAATCAATGCGATGGTCAGTATAAATAAACTGTATAATATTTGACTTAATGTAATATAGGCTAGGTTAATTATTATTAGTTTTATAAGTAGTCTTTTAAACCTGATCATTCCTTTTATTTTCAGATTAAAAAAAATATATTTAAGTCTTGCAGAAAAGTGTTCTTTTAAAGAAGAAAGTAAAAAATTTAAACGAAAGGGTATGAAGACGTGATAAAAAGATTGCTATATTCGTTAATGTAATAGAAGATCTTCAAAGAAGAAAATCAATTAATATTGATGAAACTGTTATTTTGGAAGAATGTACAGGATCAAAAGATTTTTTGAAGAGGCAAATTGCCAAAGCCAAATCTCTATACCTTTGAAAAGTATGGCGAAGAAAACAGGAAATTCGCCCTTGCTCTCCATTTATAATTATCAAAAACTTAAAATTTTATGAGGAAAACCTAAAACACTTGTTTATCACACCCTCGGACACTAAGTAAATGGTACCAACATGTAAATGTTGAAACTGGCTTTACTAAAGAATCTTTGGATCTTTGGAGATGGATGGATGGACTGCTTATTAAATCGATTATCAAGGTTATCTCGATCTTAGGTTCCGATACCATGCTAAAAAATTTGTGATACAGTATTGTTTAGAAATTATTTTATTAAATTGGTATTATTTAGAAATGAATAAAAAAGTAATACTATATTTTAAACAATCAAACGTAACTTATTTTTCCTCCTCTCACTCCCATACGTGTTTATAGTCAAGTGTAATGTAAGTAATACGTCAATAAAGGTAATTATTTAAGTAACTATTTTGTATGAAAAAAATGCATAAGTATAATTTACTTTTAATTAACTAGGTAGGTAGTTACTTACACTTGACTATAATAAATAGAAGTGTGAACTCTCGTATTTATAATAGAAGGCAACTAACTTCTTGAGTAAAAGTAATTCAAACTTATACAATTACTTTCATACAAAATAATTGCTTAGGTAATAATTACTTTTAATGTAGCTTAAAATAGGCATACATAGACAATGAGCTGTTTTCTTTAAAAAAAATGCTTTTACCTTTCAAACGGATTCCATAAGAATGAGTTTGATTATTAAATTTAGCCCCTTTTTATGCTATGGCCGTACCTACGTGTATCGCCCCGAAGCTTCGGACAATGCCACGATACACGCAAGTGCGGCCACATGCTTTAGCGCGCTAACACTTTTGGTGCTTACTTCGGAACGATACTCGCAAGTGGGAAAATTTTTAACGTCTATCGTACGAACTGTCGGCCCGAAAGATCTGAAATACTATAATAATTATTTATCTATATATTAAACTTAATTAAACGCGCTAAACCCAATTACATAATCACGTAAGACTATTGGAGATGGACTTCGCACTACATTATGTAACCTCCCACCCCAATTGCCAAATAAATGCTTAAAAAAGCAAGTGAAGTAGTTGGTTTTAAATCCATTTCTGGGCCTAAGCCGGCCTTTTTTTGTTCTGAGGAGTATAAATTAATATTTAAAACGTATATTTATTATAAGTTTTAATTGTAACTATTTCGATATCAGCTATTCAATATGGTACAACACTAGGGTGAGCGGCCATATTATGCGCCAAACATAATATAGGTATGCACGCTAATTTTGTAGGTATGGCTGGTCCATATATTTACAAGTCAATGGACTGGACTGACGTGACGTGACGCTGACGCTGACGTTGTGTCAACACAGTCAACACACACTTGACATTGACAGTTGTGTGTTTGTGTGTGTTTTTTCTTGGGCTTAAGTAAGTCCATCCAAGTTCAACGTTTCTAAATATAGAACTTAAATATTTGTGCTGTGAAATCAACATAATTTTTGCATAAAATTTATTTATGTTGTTGTTGTGGAGGTGAGAGAAAGTGGAGGCCAAGCGGCCAAGATGCTAACTTATCCTTTCACTAAATGTGTAAAAAAAAAGGAAAACATTTTAATTAGAAAGAGAGAGAGTTCTCTAGGAGTTTCACCCGACCGACCGAGTTCTTTTCGTAATAGCACGTGTTGTGAGGCTCCATTTTTAACTCAATCTACCGTACAATTTCTATAAATACTAAAAAATATACTTGACAATGGCATAATTTGCGTATTTTATCGTGAGCAAGCCATTAATTTAAAAAAAAGAAGAAGAAAGATTTCTCTAGAGAGTGATATATTAATAGGTATTCTTTTTTAATTATAACATAAAACGAGTTCGCTCTTTAGGTATGGAGTTGCAAAGTGAGCATTTGTGCACGAAAATAATAGGGTGGCCATTAGATCTGCCCGGTGCCCCTAAGTCCCTGAGCTGAGGTGAGGAGTATATATTGCAAACTCATAAAAAAAGTCTATACTTTGCAATTTTATGCAACTTGAATTAGTATTGTAATAAAAGTAAACATAGAATCTAAAGATAATAATTAAGCGATAATTTAAAAACCATTACCTAGGTGTGGTAAAGTTTTGCTAATATATTTTTATGTTAATGAATTTGTAATTAAGCATAGTTATACATAGTCATTTTTCAGGGTCGCAGTCATCAAAATCGATGAGGAGGACTATTTAATCATATATATACATAGTAATTTTGTATGTTGATTAAAAATCATTTCCTCCTGTTTATTTCTTTGATTTATTTAAGTTAAGAACAAATTAATTCATATTCCGTCCAGAATAAGGAAGGGAAAAGGGTAGTACCAAATATCGATTGTTCATAATGTCGATAAATCTTGGATAGAGTCGATAGTTTGGAAAATACTGTCATTACAAGTTTGGTGCCCTGACATTTCACTAATTATGGGTCGTTAGAACATCTAAGGCTTTATACGTGTACTACCTATATAATTTGTGATGTACATTAATATAGTGTGATCGCCGTGTGAGACATCCGTAGTGATAGCTCCCTTTAAAAATCCGAGTTGGCAACACTGTTCACTCACTGTCACTGTCATCTGTCATTTTTGTGTACAACTTTGGGATTTGAAACAACGGCTGATAAATAGCTGCTGTTAATAAAAGTTGTGATTATTTAGAAATCTTCCAATTTGGTTGGGCCTTGATTGACACTGGAATATTATGTGATCTACTCGATCTTCTTTCTCGTAATAAACAGAATTGGCATCAGAGGTAAGTCTGTAAAGATGTGCAGGGATTTTACAATTACTGAATCTTAAAAGGCACATGTTAGTAATGAAATTTCGGTGAGAAATTACCAAGTTGTTTGTTGTGATGATACCACGGTTGGGCGGGTAATCTGTATATCGTGGTACCGTTTCAACTTTTCTAACGTTGCAAGGTTCCAGTAATCAGACCACAGTGATTTGTGCGATTCCTTTAAGTGCCTGTAAAATTCGGTGTACGGTACTTTACATATCTCTGTATGATCCTAATCAGGCTCATTTCTGGCAGCAATATCTGCCACTTCATTTTCAGTTATGTTGCGATGACTCAAAAATGTAACACTTGCCAGAGGCATTTAGTTTATAAAGTTGTTTTCTTATATATAAAATCAGGTAATTTATATAAAATTTTAGAGTTTTACTTTTTAAATTGGCTAAGACACTCTTTGCATCAGTTATTATTACAAAATCTACTATTTACACTATTACCTATATACGAGAGAGTGTTGTAAATTGCATAACATTCTGCAGTGAAGATACTGCAGCTATTAGCCAATTTATAACATCTGGTCAATTTTGCTTGAGGATCATATTAAACTTTCAGGTCCCAGATTATGGGACACAATAGATATTCCATTATTCCCTGAACACCGGTGTCTGGTTCAGGGTTGATGAATTATTGAGTTTATGGGAGTGGAGCGCACATTGCACATTGCTGATAATTCATATCTTTTGACAGAGTTTTAGGATCACCTGCCAATGACCTCAATGTTTAATGCTTTAAAAGCATTTTTTTAGGATATAATTGATATGATTATCATAATTGAAAGTTTGGGATCTAAACATATTTCTAGTAACTTTTTTTCAGAAAGCCATAGAATTGAAACATTCTTGTATTTTACATTGACCTCACCTGAATTATTTTTTTCCTTAAAAGTCATGGCATCACTTTTACTAGCATTTATTTTTAATTGCAATTTATTTTCATAAAAATTTTGTAGTTATTCTAGTCTTAAGTTAATATTATTAACATTTTGGTTGGTAGAATATAAAACTATGTCATCGGCAAATTGTAAAAGGGGTTTGAATTTTTTTTGTATGGAGGCTGGCCTTGTCCAAATCAGGAGTATGAGACGCCATTATGAATTTTTTCATCATGTCATTGCATGATAAACTCCACTGGGGATTATAGAAATAGAAATCATTTATTTGCCACAAACATGGTACAATTGATGTCATAATTCATTAAAGTTTCACTTATTTGACCCATAACACAGGCATGCAAATATTGTTTACAACTTACAAGTTATAAAACAAAACAACACAAGGGAAAAAAAATTATACTACTTGCTGATTTTTAGTAAAATATTAAATATCTAACTATGCCTGTAATAGCTATACTTATTTAAATTATATAATTGTATGATGGTTTTGAACAAATTAATAATAATCAAAACTAAACACTTAATATTAATGTCAAAATATGTCAAAATAATAATTACAGTCATGTCAATTTACAAATTCTAAAATATTCTATTAAATAGCACTTTTAAATTTTAGTGCAATCATGTAGTACATGAAAAATAAAAAATACTGTTTTAATTTTTTCCATTATAGTATAGATAGTATTGTGCTATGCGATTTTGAAAAAATAAAATAAAATGGCGGACCGGTGTCGAAGCCAAATGATTCAAACCCCTTTAATGTTTGTTAAATAATTAACTGACAGGTATAAATATTATTTTGGTGTTCAACCCTACGCTTGAACCACCTTGAGATTACGCTTATATGAAATTGTTACTCAACAGCTATCCTTGTCTTTACGTGTACATTGCACTGTTGCTCTCTCTTTCCATCCCCACGCAGCGCCCAGTGGGGCGGCCGGCGCAAGCGCACGATTTTATAGAAGCGTAATCCCAAAAGGTACTTCAAGCGTAGGGTCAAACACCTAAATATATTTATACCTGTCAGATAAGTATTTATCCAATATGAACTTTAAAGAGGTTTGAACTATTTGGCCTCGCCAGCAGTCCGCCATTTCGATTTTTTTTTAAATCGCGCCGCACGATATTATCTGTATGTCGCAGCCAACTGGTTAAATCAGCCGTTCAATTGGAGGGCTAGCCCGTTAATTAAACGCCGACATTAAATGAAATGGCTAAGGGCCAACTAGCAAAGTCGTTGAATGAAACGTTTACCTAACGATTTGGCTGAACGTCATATTTAGATTCAAACTATTCGTGAAAACTTGTAGCCGGCGCGGCGGTGTAATATCAGGCATATTTTTATTATATCAATATTGGTAATAAAACACTGTAAGTTATTTATAATTTTTTAATTTTGCATTTTACAATGCTATTTTTATGTGATAATTTTGAAACAAGTAAAATATTCTAGAAAAAATCAACTTCTCTCATGTCGCCCTGACGGGACTCGAACCCGCATCCTTGGGAATCCGGCCCAATGCATTGACCAATTATGCTACAGAGACCTACGAGAACACGTTGAAATTCTCTAGTATATTCACCTTTTCTACGGGTGTTGGCCACCGTCGTTTCATCAATGAGAGAAATAATAACTGTAAGTTATGTTGAAGCGAAAAAAAAACATAAAATTGCCAACTGATGCGAGCTATCTGACGCCATTTTTATTTTGAACACTACCAGCGCCCCAGTGGCAAAAAAATAAACTAAATTTGAATCACGTGGCTGAATTTAATGTCAGCCATCTTCAGAGGGTTAACTTACAATACGCCAACTAGGTAAACGTTAGTAATTTTAGTTCAATCAACGACGGCCTAGGCACGCAACTGAATGCCGGGCTAGCCTTCCAATCAAATGGCTGATTTAATCTGATGGCTGCGACATCTATACTATAATAATTAAATAAAAATAGTATTGTATGTACTACATGTACTACATGATGGCAAGTGCTGTTAATGTGCTGAAACCTAAATATCCATTTTCTACCCTTCGGCAGGAAAACCCGTTTTCCTGCAGAAGGGTAAGAGCTTGCTACACACCTACCTTTAAAGTTATCTGTGAAAATAACGGAGACCTTGCATGGTGCCTTTATAATATAGGTACAGAGTGGGCGCCATGAAGTACCTATATTATTATATTTGTTGTACATCAACAGCAGCTACGGCTTTAGACTTTGACCCTGAAAGCGCCCATAAGTCGCGTCGCGACGCGTCGCCCCGTCCGGTCCGTCGCTCGTAATAGCGGCGGCCGGCGGCGGCGGCGGCTTTCGTAGTGCAAATGTAAAGCCGTAGCTGCTGGTACTGTACATCTGCCTGTTATATATCAATTTATATATCTAATTACAGTCTACCTGGAACGCCGATTTCTACATGAATTCACTGAGAAAGTAAACGCTACGTTTTGTTCTGTCTTGCTCTTATCCTTTGGAGGAAGAAGTCGTTCGAGTCTAAACGATGTCTGACAATGTAAAACACGATTTAGCCCCATTATCCAGCGAAAACGTTGAGAGCATGAAACTGTGAGTAACTTGTAACAGTGTGAAATATGTTGTAGTGAAATGTGTTTTATGCTGTGTCCACATCAGGCCAACGATGGCCAATGAACGGCATCAGGCGTTGCCCGCTGCGCGATCGTGGCATTCAAAGTTCAATGTAAAACTAACTATTATAAAGGATTACTGGTTTTGATTTCCGTTCACATTCGCGTTTTTAAAATCATCTGATTAAGATAGAGGGGTAAACAGAACTTGGCTGGCGTTCGTTGGCCCGGTGTGGACGCAGCATTAAATGTATGTCTCATTAAAATACACTTTTTTTTTGTTTTAGTCGAGATGAGAGGTACGACGACGAAGCTATGGGTGACATTGCCGACGAATCCGAAGATGGGTCATCAGATTCTGATGGTCCTGACGATTCATCTAGTTCGGAAGATGAGGTGGCTACCGATCCTTCAGCTGAGTGGACGGATGAGAACACTCTCCGAGATCTCCCTTTCACTGGAGTACCGTTATTCAACATTGGCGCAGCTGAGTCCCCTTTCGAATTTTTTCATCTATTATTTTCAGCCAATTTCTTGTCTTTATTAGTTTCAAGCATAAATGCGCACCTCGAGAGCGAAACCAATGTCGACGAAGTGAGAAATTTTTTAGCAATGCTCTTTCATATGGGGAATATAAAAATTAACCGGTTAAATAACTATTGGAAAATTGGTAACATGTGGAATTTACCTTTTGCAAAATATATAAGCCGCGATAGATTCTTGTTATTATTAAGAAATTTTAATTTCAAAGATAAAAATCAATATTCAGATGTAATTTCACGATACACGCAACCTTTAATAAGTTATTTTAATAATAAGATGTGCGATTTGGTGTCACCTATGCGGAATTTAATTTTATATGAAACACTCGTTTTATGGCGTGGGCGACTTCGTAACAGACAGTACCTAAAGGATAAACGACTTAAGTTCGGTATAAAACTTTACGTTCTGACTGATGCGCAGGGACTCTCCCTCAAAATGCATTTAGATAAGGACGCTTCTGATCCTCTTGTTGGTGGCAGAGATCACGCAAACAAGGTTGTGATGCTTTTGCTAAAAGATTATCTTAACAAGGGTTACTCTGTTTATATGGATAACTATTATAATAATATACAGTTAGCCGAATCACTTTTAGCCCAAAAAACGTATGTTACTGGGTCTTTGAGACCCTCTGGGACAGGAAACCTAGCATTTCTTTCGTTGCGCTCACCAGGAGGATGTAATTATAAATTTAACAGAAAGGGGGTTAGTATAGCCCATTTTAATCATAATCAGCGACATGTTTTTACTATCTCCACGCAACATTGTGGCAGAAGGGCTTCTCCTGCACATAAACCCGATATGGTTGTAGAGTACAATAAATATATGAACAGAATTAATCGTAAGGATCAATTACTTTCATATTATTCTTCATATCCGAAGTCTTTGCGCTGGCACCAAAAAATCTTGCTGTATATTTTACAACAAATGTTTCAAAACGCTTATTTTGTGTATAGTCATTGTCAGCCAAATAATAAAATGTCGTATTTCGATTTTAGAATCAATATTTTAGAATCGCTTGCTAAACTTAAAATTGATCCTCGTTCTGGTATACCTTTTGCTGCCGGATCCAGAATAGTTGCGAATAATGGAGAGGTTATTCATTTAGGTATACCTTTAGCTTCCGGATCCGGAATAGTTGCGAATAATGGAGAGGTTATTCATTTACCACAGAGTTGCCCTAAAGATAAAGATGGTAGATCGAAGCGACGGCGTTGTGCCCTTTGTTTTAGAAAAACTAGAGTTCGTAAACAAGTTTTATTTTTATGCCCGCGTTGCCCTCTGAAACCTGGTTTATGTTTGACATGTTTTAGTGAATTCCATAATTATAAATAGTGAATACACTACTTTACAAAATAAAAAAAATCTCATACCCATAGACAATTTATAGTGAAATTGTTTTGTGTCTTACCTTTATACCACTAAAGAATTTACCATAAATTTTTATCACGTCACCTTTTTAAATATCTCAAGTAGTTTTATGTTATTTTTGTCCTTTGGGGATTAGTTTGTTACTTAGTATTGTTGTGTTAAAGTTATTGTTGAACTTGTTATCCTTATTGAATGTCTCCAAGACAGTGTACAAATTAAACCCAAATAGCTTTTGTTACGTTTGCGGTAAATTATTTCGTACAAAAAAGAAGAGACGGTTCCTTCAAGATTTAAAGTCGTTTAAGAGAGGTACCAAGGTTTTTGGGATCAAAATATGCTGGCGGATTATTGATGGTCTATTTTAAGAGAATCTGACCCTTATAAAACATAAAAGTAGAAGTACTATAAGTCATTTTTTTAATTTTTCTGATGCGGTTAGTATGAAAACCCAAATAAAAAATAAATTAAATATTTTCAAACTTTACATGCTTATTTTACTGCTTCAGTGTCGAACGAAGGGCACAGATTAATAAATAGTTACTTAAGGGTAACTAACTCTGACGATGTAGGTACGTTAGTTTTATGCTTGGGTATTTTTTGATGTAGTGTTATTTATTTTATACTGTTATAATATGTACGTATTAATTTAATTCAGTACGTTTACCGCATTCCAAGTTACCAGTTTATGCTTTTTCAGACAGAGGTCTGGAGTCTGGAGCTCTGTTTTTGATTCACTCGTCTCGAGGATTCTACTGATTTTCGTGCGACGTTTGAGTTTCCGTATTACGTAAAGCGACCTTGCACGCATATACATAGCTTCGCTTTTCGCCTGTAGTACCGCCTCCCAACACGAGCGCGCGAGGGGCAAAGCGAAAAGCGTGCTATGTCTACGCTTGCAAGGTCCCTAATCGCCTGATCGCCTCCTCGTCTGCCTCGCCACTCGCGCGACGAGTGATTCAAAAATAGAGGCCCTGACGGTTGAAGGTCAATATTTTAATGTGGTCTGTAGGTCAACTTTCGTTTTATGTATATAGGTAGGTACTTAATTTGTAAACAAATTTACTTAACTACTCACAGCGCCGTCACTTGAGATCTTATAAGGAACAAAATAAAAGATCACGGGTACCAATCCTGCTATGAGTACCTAAATGTCATTGGAATTTGCTACTGCTTCTGAGTTATGTAAGTTTCCTCTTTATAATATTAGTCTAAAATATTCGTAGCACTTGCACGTGTCCATATACACATAATATTGACCTACGTCCAAAAATACAGAAAACTTTCTGTGTTTTAGTACAATGTTGTTTAACTTATACCACAGAATATATAATAGTAGCAGAAATCGCACTCCTTCGATCTCGAAGAAAGCCGACATTATAATAGCTTACAAAATTTCCATCGCATCTGGTGCATTCAAAATTGCATCTTACTAAACCGCTCACAAGAGCGCAATTCTTTTGTGTTCAGAATTTACCTACGCCACAGCTTGAGTATCAGGGTTGTACAAGCGAAGTAAATTAAATAACAACATAATTTTATAAAGCATTTTTTGTATTTACAATTGTTTCACTTTAATGTAATGTTGTATGTATTTCTTACCATCTCTAAAGTACCTATTATTAAACTTCAGTGTTGCGAAAATTATATATATTTTAAAAGGTATAGTGTCGGACAACATAAACATGGTGCAGTTAATGCTTAAGATCAATGTTTCGTAATATTTCGTAAGTAAGTACTAGCCATGAAGCTATAGAGAATACTGGAGGCCAAACTCAGTTCTTAAAGTTGAAGCCAAGTAGGTATAACCTCAATTGACCTTTCGTTGGACTCCAGTGTGGCTATCTCATAAATCTAAATTTGCCCGGAGCCTGTTTCATAATAGTTAATGATATTAATTGCTAATATTATTAGACTCATAATAATAATAATATTAGTAAGCATTTTTCTGTTTATAAACTTTTTGACATCACTGATAAATGATATCTTTTTGACGTCACTAATATCATTAGACCTGAAAGCTTATGGAATCGAAGCCAATATGAAAAACTTAAACAAAGAGACTACTTTGCAACCGCTAAAATTAGTTATAACCTTTAGTAAAAAATTATACGCAAAAATTAATTATGCTATAGGCGTAGCAGCATACGTACTAAGCTGCAAATAAATAGAAATTCGTAACTTTTGACGCAGTCATTTCAATTTCATTATTCAATATTCCCGAGTTGTAATTCAATCTGTAATTTGTTAAATTATATTTCATTAAAATTAAGCTATTTCCATAAAATAAATTAAATCATTTCAATATTGTTTTCTGAATTTCCTCATTATTGTGGTATCCGGCATCCTCGTGCAATGGTAACACCGTATGTGTCTATGTCAATCAATCAATATGGTGGATGTCAATTTCTAATTTTGCGGACTCGAAAGTTGCGATTCATAATACGACGTTTCTTGCTATCAAAACGTTATTCTATTCTGCATTTAAAAATATTAGGTCTTAAAGTATGAAATTGCCGTATTGTAAGAAGAATTTTAGGCAAATTTGAATTTTCATACTAAGTACTAAGATTTTGAATGATTTGAAAATAGCTTGTATGTACTATTTTTTTTATTGCATTGAGCTAATTTAATTAAATTAGATTCTTAATTTAATGTTAAGAATCAAATGAATTTAATTTAAAAAAAGCAAAATTAATTCACATTTAGCCACCGCGATTTTTCCCTTAATACCTAATTCCGATAATACCATTCGTCTATTCTACCGTTACTTCTAGCATAAACTGGGTATATAGACATAAATTTGAACTGATAATTCTGAAACATAATGACAATTTCATATTGAGACCAAGATACGAGATAGACCTATTATTATCATCGTGTAAACTGTACACATGCATACCTACACAGATATTGATACGTTTTTACCTATATTACTAGTTTTAATCTTTAAACTTGTCTCCTTTACTTTGTAGTTGTATGGACACCCTATTTAGAAAGAGAGGAGGGGGACCTATGGAGCGAGATAGAATGCAGTCAAGGTCATTTTTTTTTGCTTCAAGTAGGTATGAGGAGTTTGGCCTCCAGTATTCTCTATAGCTTCATGGTACTAGCCGACCAAAACAATGAGCGCGCATGACAGCTAAGACGTCAGTTGAAATAGGGAGGAGAAAACCAGAACAGTGATTTAACAAAGTACGTACTTGATACAGACTAGTACCTACGTATTTCATACTATATTAAGGAATGATTTTGTTTGCATTTTCAACGTTATGATAAATGTATAGTAGGGTCCCAAGCTGGTGGTAATTTCCAACCACCATCTCTAATGAAATTTGGGTATTTGGTGATTTCTATAGCTTCGCGTAGCATTTTGGGGACGAATTTATGTTCCCTGGCGAGGACTTGAGGCTCTAGCATCTTCCAACCCTTGCTTTTCCCAATAACTCCGCCGTTATCTTTCCACGTGGTTAATTTCTTTTTGCCAGTCATTTTGCGTAATAGGCTGTAAAGCCTCCCTCGTTAACCTTTCTATGTCTCTCCGACTGCTCTACATTTTTGTCCGCAACCCTTTGCTTCAGTATATTCCATATGTATTCTATGGGGTTCAGGTCGCACTGATAAGGCGGCAGTCTGAGAACTTCACGACTGCTCTCCGTCAACAATTTATGTACTAAGTATTATTTTCTGGACGGTTTCGAATAATAATATAAATAAGTTCTCTTTTGGTCATACGTGAGTCGAACGCAATGTTTCTCTCGAACAACTATCTTCGCATCTCTTCTTTACGAGCAGCCATTGAGAGAGCTTTGTTCAATTGTTTGCTATGATATGGCGCATTGTCTATCACCACAATACTGTTGGGTGGTAAATTTGGTATGAGCTTTTCTGTTAACCATTTAATATAGTTGTTGGTGTCCATTTCGTTATGATAATCCCCTTGGGTACTTTTGCATTTGAATCGGTCATTTGAGTAACCCTATGAGTCAGCCAATGCAAACTTTTCAGGAAACATAAACACTGTATATTGTAAAATGTATATATTTATATCATATCAAAAAATTGTAGATTGTATAGTTAATTCTTAACCATTTTGTTATTAAATATAAATATATATATTTAATAACATTTTTTTTTATTTTAAAAATGTTTGACGTACCTATGTTGTTTCTCAAATGAACACCATTTTATTTAAGGAATAAAAGTCACATTGTTATTATGTATTATTTAATAAACTTTAATTTATTAATAATTTAAAGATTGGGACAACACCATCAGGATAAGCTTTAGATGTGGGGAGAATAAAAGGATCTTTGTTAGTGTTTATCAAACGAAATGTGTGCCTTACTAGTCTATCAATGAATTCTCTGGCTTTTACTAACCCAGTGTAATCAATTGCCTCTTCTTAGGCTCTCCTCCGATAACATTGCTTTTTTATAATATCTACACCACCAATCTTTAAAATTCAGGATATCTGTTCCATTTGGGCATATGACTGTAAATCTTTTTAAATCTTTGGAGGCTGTCACTATTAACTCAACATACTCTTTTAATGTGTAAATTCTATCTTGCCTTTTTATTTTTCTTTTAAGATTGCGAAATCCCTATCGCAGGGTAAAAAAGAGTAAAAGAGACATGTATTACCTCTTACTGGGTAATACATGTCAGTTTGTTTGAATAATTCCTTTAAAACCAGAGCATTATAAAAACGAAGTAAAGTGTGATTATTGTTTTGTGCAGCACAAGCGTCAGGAAAAAAGTGAAATTATTCAACATCTTTGAATGCGGCTTGATTTGTAATATAGTCAAAAATGAAAGAATAAATAAATGAGGGAATAAAAAAAAGGCCCCAACAATGACACATTGTTGGGGCCTTTTTTTATTCCCTCATGATAGACATAGAAAGCAGCAGTATTATCTTTAAGGTTATGAATGCATAGAACACTGACAGTAAGCTGTCGCAAATAAAAAGTCTCTTGCATTGGAATTTGGGGTAATTGAAGATTTTGCATGTAGTCACTGACAAACCCTCCGACGGGGTCTTCTTGGCATAATTTAGTAACTTCAGAGAGTTTATTATATATTTTTTTAACTCTTTTAAAATGTACCAGTTTTTTAGTAACTGCCACTCTCTTAGCATTTTCATTTAGAAACTTGCTTTTGATTTTTACATCAAGCTCTTCACACTGACAACATGTGTCACTTAGGACTGGCCGAAGGAAAGCGAAAATTGTTCCTTAAAAACCCTTTAAATAAAATTTGTATTTTACATTCAGGTCTGAGTTGGCGATGCAAAATGAATTATGCATTATCAGTACATATAGCCTTTCACTTAAATAATGATATTCCTTGTTAGTATAATGTGCTATTTTAACTGGAAATGAAGATATGTGTTCTTTTATTTTATCTAGCATAACTCCAGGTTTAGCATTGCCAGGTGTTTGCTTGCCACGTTTGTCTACAGGCACTTTCCCTTCTGATGACAATTTAGTAAGTCGCCTAAGTCGTTCAGATGTCACTGAAAAAAATATTAATGAAAGCCCGTTTACAAATTATGTACTTGCCAGACTATGTAGAAACAGAATACGAGTTTATATGAATTTGATCTATCAGGTTTTGACGAATCTTGTTTTCTGTGGCGTTTTTGTTTTACAGGTTGAATGGAAATCAAACTTTGTAGATGCAAATCCTGTTCATTTTTAGTGTTTAGGTTTATAAAAATTGTTTAAGGCGTTCCTCTTCTACAACATGTTGAATTTTTATTTTATTTTTTTGCATCTGAAACAAGGTAGGTAGGCTATAACGAAAATAAGATTTTGATCGATTTTTTACGTAATAACTAACAAACAATAGTCTTTACTTAAACATACCTGCAATCATTTTCTGGTATTCTACCAGGTCTGAAATTCCCTTTCCAATTTTTATAAGGAATGCCTTCCACTCGAGACTTCTTGATTACCTCACATTTGTAATCATTTTCATTTCATAAACCTCTTTTTCGTCTTTTGGATTGTTGGATAACTTCATCACTCTCCGCAGACATTCTACTCTCTTTTAGAAGTAAAAAATGCAGAAGAAGCTGCAGCCAAACAGCAAATTAACAAAAAATCTCTAATGAATGGTTGACCGATCTTGTTGTATTTGAACGAAATATACTAGACTTAAGTGGATTCACGTTCGTTTTGAAGAAAAGAAAAAAGAAAATTGAAAAAGAAAGTTGCCAAAGGTAAAAACCTGACTTATTGGGTTTCTCAAATGACCGATTCATTTATAAATCAATTCTGCGCCCTCCACAAAACCGTGTTCTCCCCTCTAAAAAATATATAAAGTATTATTTATTTTAAGGTCGAGGAGAAGATAGGTTAGTTAACGTCTAAAGCTTAGTAAAAGTAACAAAAACTTTATTTTACACATTTTGTGTTAGTAATAGCATCTTTAGTTATATTAAGAGTCTTATTCATGAAACTGGAAAATAAGTAAAAAACTTAATAACGCCCGTCTTTCACACACCCTCGGTTCAGATGGAATATCCCAGTATACCAGCAAAGCTACATTGAGCCCATGTGCCACATGCAGAACATGCAGCCCAACCGTCACCACATTCATAATAAACAATACCCTTTTAATACAATCACGGTAGACCTGTCTCATTTTTTACTGCTTGCTTTCACTCTCGTTTAACAATCATGGTGCTTTATTCTTTTTGGTAATAAGCTTGGATTTATTTTTCTTTTGTTTGTCCTCCTATACCCTTACACCCCGGTCTGTCCATTCAAATCATAACGAATCAAATTCATATTAAAAACTGCAGATGCAGTACAATATGAGAAATACAAATTAATTCTTACCTGATAACGTGACCACCGTAACAAATAAAAATAATTGAAGATTTGATTGCAGTTGTTACCAATTACCTATCTTACAGAAAAGACACAGCTTAAATGAAGAATGTTACGTCACCAAAAACTGTTTTTGCCATAGAACAAATAATAAACTTACCGTTATCAAAAAGAAACTTTGCCAACTAATCACTGACATGGTGGCGTTGTCGTCTCATTTGCAAAATAATTGGGATTGGTTACCCTAAAATTTTCCATATAACATATTTATCGTCGAAAATCATTTACTAAGCGTATGTATGGGTAAATACCTGCATGAACTATTATCCAACGTTGCCCCGCACTATATTTTTTTTCGAACCGTGTAGTGCGAGTGTATTCATGTTTCGTCGGTATAAACGACGTAATTTTTTTCTGCACCCAGGTCATCATTTTCTTTAGGTCGTCTTAAAAACGAGCACGCGATGCTGCGATCTGTGGTCTTTCGATTAAAATCGCGATTTCTAGCGCATTGTCAAATTCAAAATTCAAATTCAAAGATTTTTATTCAAATAGACTTATAGATAAGTACTTTCGAATAGTCCAAAATTTTTTTTCCCTACCAGTCTGAATTGATACCCCAATTATTCGAATAAAATTTTTCGTATTGTTTCTTTTTCCCCCGGAATATTGAGGTCTCTTTTTGCAGCGGCTAATATTTTATTACTTCTTTGTGTACTTCATAATAACTCACAGTTTTGTTATTTATTGCACATATCATAAAATCGTCTATTTCCCACTTTTTCTTTAGTACTACTCGCTTTTTTCCCGGGGTGGAGAGTTTTACTGTCCGTGGTGCCTCACTTGACGGACCTGGCTGTGGTGGATATGCCTGGTCAAACAGCATGATTTCCTCTTTTTATTTTATTCTGGTAAGTGTGCGTCGGCTGATACCAGTAACGGCACACACTCGGTTTTCGATTTGAGAAAGAGGAATTGTGATTCCATTTATCTTTTCTTGTTCAAAGAAATGACATATTTTTAATATGAGGGTCCTCTCTGCCCCACGGATCGTCTTTTTTCGACCCTTTTTAGGTTAAGAAATTTAACAACTACAATTAAATAACAAATAAGCAATAACAATATAACAACGATAACAGAACAACAACAAAGATAACAAAAACTTTAAAAAGCGTTAGCACTGTCACAAACTTCACGAGAGCGAGTACACGAGTGTACGTCGCCAGGGGAAGCGCGGGGATAAGGGCGGGGTGCGGGCATTACGTCATGCGCCTAATTGTTGTGGTCAAGTAGTATTAATGTTTTGTAAAATTCATGTTTCGAACTGCACGCGTGTACTTACAAGCGCAGGCGGCCCTGACTGACTTATAACGCTATAGGTGCTTATCGCGGTAGGTATAGGCGAGTGACGGAGACCTGCTTATACTCCAGCCATCTTACGGAAAGAATGTTTGTAAACAAACATTTGAGCATTCGTATTTTTTTCACAAATACGTTATATTTCAGTTAACTAATACCATATAACAAACTTGAACAACATAAGTAAGCTATTTATGAAGTGCACATATTTTTAAAACATGTAATAAAAAAGCACTTTTGAGGTTAAAAATGGGCGGTTTTTTTACAAACATTCTTTCTGTAAAATGGCTTAAGTATACTTTTAGTTTTGTTAATAAGTAACTCACAAGGTTTTTCACATCACTATGAATTTGCATGATAGGTGTGACCTGTGTAATGCTGCGTACACACCGGGCCAATGATCGGCATCAGGCGTTGGCGTTGCGATGCTCGCTGCACGTTCGTGGCCTTCAAAGATCAATCTAAAGTTAAGTAAAGAATCACTGGGAGCGATTCCAGTTCACATTCGGGTTTTTCAGATCATCTGATTGGGACAGAGGGAACAACCACCCCTTGACTGGCGTTCGTTGGCTTTCGTCGGTCCGGTGTGTACGCAGCATAACAGACTTTCTTTGAAACCATTTGAAACCTATTTCAGGCACCAGTCTCTCACACCACAAGACATAGATGTGCTTTAACTTTTAATTTTTTGTTGTATCTGATTTCCTTTGTGTGATTGATGAATAAATAAATGATTTAATATTATTATTTTTCGTTTTAACTTCTGTTTATGCTGGTAATTTATTTATTATTATTATTAAATAATATATTCAATTAAGTTATTTAGACTAATATTACAAAGAGGTAGTCAACTACTAATGTGTCTATGATTTTTTTAGTTTTGCATTTTTCAGTGCTATTTTTATAGGTACTTATGACCAAATTTAAATAGACAAATATTGGAAAAATCAACTCGAACTCGAACCCACAACCTTTGGGAATCCGGCCTCGGTAGCTGAGTGGTTGGAGCAGTGGGTCGGATTTCCAAAGGTCGTGGGTTCGAGTCCCATGTGGCCGAGTTGATTTTTTCCAATATTTTTCTATTTAATATTGACCATACTATTGAGTAATTTTTAATCATTATTTTATTTTCAGGTTGTCAACTCAAGAAAGCCTATGCAGTTACATTATCTATCTTTGTATTAGACTTACTTAAGCCATAGCAAAATGGACGTCACGACGGCGACACGGTTACGTTACTTGATTGATATGACACTTACTTAGTCCCAAAATTTTAAAAGAAAATTGATGATCCATTTGTAAAAGGATTTTATTTTAAATATCCATACAGAACAATTTATTTTTAATTTTGGGACTAACCTTGGTTACGCAGCCCATAAAGTCATATCCTAAAAAAGTGCGCATTATGCAAAGTACACATTTTGCGAAATGCTCATTATCGGAAGTGCACATTTTGCGAAATGCCCATTTCCCACTTATTTTTTTTATTTTGTTTTATATAAGTACATGCCATTTGTAAATTTATATTTTTTTGTTGTATAGAAGGAGCCTATAACATAATCAAGATCATATAAACATTATATATTTTATATTAAGGTATTTTTATTTGATATTTCTATGGTTTAAACCTTGACACTTTAAACCTACTGTATAATTATTATTTTTTTTATTGATTAAAAATAATATTTAAATGAATGCCATTTTTTGTTTTATACAAATACAAATTTTTATTGAAAACTATGTTGTATTTGTAAATGTAACTATTATTTTTTAAAAAGAAGAAGCAATAAGAATTTGCCCTTGCTGAGTTTCTGGCCAGTTCTTCTCAGACTTAGGTACCTACTCCCACATGTAGGGTTTCCGAGCTGGTGGTAGAGTATTTTTTTTAATTTTTTATTTTATTTATGGCAAAAAATTTTTTTTTTTATTTTAATTTCAATATGTGTCTTTATTTTGGATTTCATCTCTATAAATTAATGAACATATCCGTTGTTACGATCACGCATATGTCAATAAACATTTATTATTATTTTGACCTCTTGTAATTTGAATTGTCTGTATGTTCCTCTTTAATTATAAGTGATATGTTCAATTAGTTATTATTTTATAAGAAAGAACCATTTGTACAATTTGGAACTTCCCGTTTGACCAGTAGAGTTTTTTGGGAAATGTTTTCTCGGAAAGTACTGAGGTAAAAGAAATAATTTATTATTCAAATGAAGCACCTGTTGGTGTTCCATTATTTGTAATTTAAACGTGTTCTTTACATCTATTACTTTTAATAAAGCTCCCTAAAGGAACTCGGCTGGTCAACCGGGAAGTTCCCCGACTGTTATTATGACAAATAAAGAATTTATTATTATTATATAACGCACTTTATTTACTACTAACTTAAATGATAAAAACATTGTTATCATAATTCATTCACAACTCGCCTCTCGACTCCTGCGCACGGTTGTGCGTGACGCTGACGCCATAGAACTCCGCTCGCGAGGATGAAAGAGTGCAAGATCCCCTCTGGTATTTCGTGACTGGGTTATACTTAGTCCCAATTTTGATGCATAATTGTGACCGTTTCGCCTGCTCGGCCACAGTGTCCCAGAAAAAAAAGACGACTACGCCAACATAACGAAGGAATTTGTAGAAAACTAAAGAAAACCGCAAATTTGCAGAACCGATATTCAGAAAGTTGTTAGGGGTTAACCGTAGCCGCGCAGTCGAAACGTGGAGAACCGCGCGGCCACGCAGATCTCAGATACGGAAGCTACATAAGGATCTCATTTTTTTTGCAAATCAGTGATATGATTTCGCAGATTATGTTAATAATAATAATAATAATAATAAGGCTTTTATTTTCTCATCACAAACTTACAAAATCTAATTATAGGAACATGAACATGGTAAAATAACAGTTTGTGTGAGACTGATGCCTGAGCAAGGTATATACCTGTGTTACAGGTCATCAGGCTCCCACATCCTCGAGCCATTTTATACAACATTTTACATTTTAATTTAAGTGAACAACACATTTGGATTACAATAAACATGATAAAGAGAAAATATGCTAAAGTGATGTTTATTATGTTTTGCTAGTTGCTGGTGTGAGTAAGTGTGTATGTGTGGTGTGTGTGTGTGTGTATGTATGTATGTATGTGTGTGTGTCGTGTGTGCGAGTGTGTTAAAAATAATCTGCTGTCATGCTGTCAATAGTTCAGCATAACAGGTGGTCCTTAATTACTTGTCGGGACGTTTTAACGAACAAATACAATTTAATGCGATTTTGTACCTTTGCGTTTAAATAGAATAATTCATGTTTAATAACAAATTATGAAATAAAACTATAACATCTTCGGGAAACCCTGTGCAATAGGACAGCAATGTGTTGATAATATAATCAACACATTGCTCCTAGAGTTTGTTTACGCGTTAGGTAGTACTGTTTTGGCTAAGTACGTAAGTACATACCTACTTCAATATTTAAAATTTCGCTAAACCTTCACTGTTAAATCATCATAATTAATTTTTAATTGGCAATTATGAGATAAGTGGCTTTATGATACAGCTTTGGAAAATCCTGCTACGAGCAAAAAAGCAAATGTGGTTAATATAATTTTAATGCTGACATAGTTTGATGTAAATACATTGTATGATGGGTTATCCTACGAAATTAAATAAAAAATGATAATATTAGGAAAATATTTAAACGTGCAGTGCTTTGTTGTTAAATGAGTCTACAAAGAGAAAAATGAATTCATTTATGAGCTTACTAAATAGGTATAAACTTACCTTATAATGAAAAAAAAACAAATATTTAAAAAAATAGTTACCTACTTACTAGAATAAAATAAAAATAAACTAATAAACCCGCCTGCGTCAAAAGACAAGTCAGCACACATATAATATCACTAGCTTTTTCGCCTGAAATATAACGTACTCGCGCCTTTGTTCGCGTGATTAAGATTACGCTGAGACAAATAAATATTTATGTTTAATCGACAGCCCAAACCAAACAGAAAGTTTGAAGATTTAACTTTGAATTTGACGGACTTTTCTACAAACTTTCATCTCCTATTTTACCCCCTTAGGCGGTGAATTTTGAAAAATTCTTTCTTAGTGCTCATCTACACCATAAAAGTTATCTACCCTCCAAAAATGGTGTCTTTACTTTCGGCCGTTTGGGCTACACTAACATGACAAGAGTAAATCAATAAATCAATTTAGGGTTTTCTTATACACAGCTTCAACCGTTTAACCCTTCGGGGGTGCAATTGTCAAGTACCTACTCTGAGACACATAAATATTAATGTTAAACCGACATCTCCTACACTTCGAAACAGCCTATACTTCGAAACTAAGCGGATTTTCATACAAACTTTCATCCCCTATTTTACCCCCTAGGGATTGAATTGTGAAAATCCATTCTTAGTTCTCACTTTTCCCATTAAAAGGTACCTTCAAAAATGGTGTCTACTTTCAGCCGTTATGGCTCTACTCTCATGGCAACAATCAACCAATTTTATATAATTTTTAAGAATTAAAATAAAACTCCTAAATGCCACAAAGGGAAATAAAACGCTTTTATTTTATTTTAGATGGAAACTTTATTTCAAAGTCTAATCAAAATTCAAGTACTTATTCTTCACCTTGCATGCATTCTTACGCATGTGACTGTTGTGTAGATTGCGAAGTACTGGCTCTGACTGACGTTAATGTTTACTAGTTATTTGGTGGATGAGGATTGGATGTCCACCGATGACTCATCGCTGTCGGAGTACTCATCATCACTACTACTATTTTCGCCAACCTAAGACAATAATTTAAATATTTATTAGTCTTCTCCCCTAAAACAAATAAACAGATACACGTACATCGGGGAACTTCCCAGTTGACCCGCCCCCCTAGCGCGTAAAAAATATGGATATGGATATGGACTTCATTTGACAGTTAAATTACCATATATGGTAATTTTATGAGCATCAACTGTCAAATGAAGCCCATATCCATACCCAGATTTTTTACGCGATAGCCTCCCCGGTCAATGTAAGGAAACATTTTCTAGGAAAGTACTAAGTTTAAGGAAATAATTTATTATTCAAATGATTTACTATATATCGATGGCAGAAAACAATAAGGTCGTATCTCGTATCAACAAAAACGCAGCTTTACAACAGAATCAAAAAACTGAAATAACATAATATCTTTTAACGGTAAGTCGTGTGAACGCAATTTTTAGACCATTACTGTATAATGAAATCTGCATTAAATGATCTATAAACCAACTTTCCTATTGCTCTTTTATGTATAATTAAGGTTTTTCAAGAGACGAACCTTGTCTATAGAAATTACTTAGGTACCTCAAAAATGTCGTATCTTGACATGCTGTTTGTACTGAATCAGAAAATTATAAGAAATTCGCTAACCTTGAACATGTCGTAACTACTGGTTCGTTTCAATTTGCTGTTATGAACGGGGTGTATATTTTCCGAACGTAAAATTGAACTTAAAAAATTTTCACATGTGGAAAATGGTATTTTAAATCGGCACAATTTGTTGAAAACGGACTACAAAAGGTGGGTGGGTGTACACAGGAAGAGATGGAGATTGGGTGGTGCTGGCAGCTTGGTAAGTAACTGGTCTGTCCCTTGTTCTAGTGGTCCATCCCTTGTTCCAGAGCGACGAGATAAAGATCGATCTATTACCAACAACGATCTGTAGAATCTATAAATCGTAAATTATAATTAAAGGTTAGGTAACGGATCAAAAAACCGTCTGTTCAACGCATTCCCCGCTGAAAAGACAGTGTTGAATAAATCAAAGTTGTGTAAGCTACATAAGTGTTTAAAGTTATCGCTAGCACGCCAAATATATTGATTTTGCCTGTAATTCGTGTGAGCTGGAGGTAGGAACAAAAGTGAGTTGTTTCTTATCTAATCTTTAGATTAAGAGGGCACTATTATTAACAGATCTCATAGGAGTTCAGGGCAGTCAATCGAACCTGATGTAAAGTTGAGCAGAATTATATGATATAATTATTGAACAAAACAGACACAACTTTTATAAAGGCGTACGCGCAGCGACTAAGTTAGCTAGGCTGGGGCGTAAGCTAGAAAAAAACCGAAATGTTTCCGAGATTTATTCTGGTATTATGGTTTAATCACGGTTTGGGTTGATTTCAATTATCCACAAAATTGTAGTAGTGTATAGTATCTTAGAAGTTATTCTTTGTCCTTAGAAAAATACGAACTTAAAAGTGTCGTAAGCAAGGATCAGATATGGTGCATATAAACCCATACTTGTACTCGTCGTATCTCCAGACAGTTTAAATTCGCCGTTTTATGGGTAGTTACGCCAAAAAAACAAACAGTTTTCGAAATGCCCGATTTTTTAATTTCATGTCGTCGTAGAGAAACGAGACCCAGACCGCAGAAAAAAAGCTGATTATCACCATAAACGTAGTGGTTGTTACGAACTTTTAAGGGGTTACGCCCTTATTGTTTTCCATCGTCGATATCAATAACTTTTTTTTAATAAAGCTCCCTAAAATAACTCTATGGTCAATGATGGATTTTCATTTTCTTCTTAAATACTTATAGATGGCGTTGTATGATGAAAGCAAAATCAAGGAACAGAACATAATTATCATTTATTTCGAATTGGGAACTATTGTAATCATAAAACGAAATATATACACACACATTACTTTTTAAGAATTATTATCCTCCTAACTGTTTAAAAATACTTAAGAAAAATAAATTCAAACCTTAACACTGATATTTCGTCTAATGGAACGTAAGTAAGCAGTAAAGAGACAGATTGTGTGTAAGCAGTGCCATGACACTCCCCTTTACGTGCGAGTTCGAGCGCCACCAGCGCCAATGGCTCCAGTGGCGAGTAGCCGAACCATGTAGACGCTAGGGTTGATATGATACTAAAATGAAAATTTGACTTGCGCCAAAGACGTGTTGTGAGTTGGTTTGTTTTTTTTAATAATCAATTATAATAATGTAACTGTTAAAGATGTCGTATAGTGCAATAAATATTGAAAACATTTATGATATTGGTGTTACTGCTCTGTAATAAATGTAATAATAATAATATATTGATTCAAATATTAATTACGCTCGTTAAGACTATTTCAACTGATAAGAAGAGCGGGCCCAAGAAAACTTGCCAGCTGCCAGAAGTAACTACATTTACAATTTAACTATAAATAAGGGGTTAATTTAACTATAATTAATAACCAACTTACAACTTACATCTTTGACGTAAGTCAAAATTTCATTTCGACATCAAACCTAGCGTCTACATGGTTCGGTCGCCAGTGGCGAGCACTGGAGCCATTGACGCTGGTGACGCTCTAACTCACACGTAGGTACAGAGGAGTGTCATGGCAGATGGCACTGATGCAAGTGTATATATTCTTTGGTGTAAGTGAGACAGTTGGTTAAGTTTAAGTTTTAGTTGTTAGAAAGAAAAGAAAATTAATGTCAAAATGCTGAATTGTTTCTTTATTTTCAAACAAAACTGCACTATCATAGTTGAATTGAACCAGAGCGAATTAGAGCCCAGCTCTCCAAATAATTAATGTATTATGAACATTAATTTATGAAACAGGGCACAGGGGCACGCGCGAGTGGCGAGGCGAACGAGGAGGCGATCAGGCGATTAGCAACCTTGCATCCTAGACATAGCACGCTTTTCGCTTTGCCCCTCGCTCACTCGCATTGTGACGCGGTACTACAGGCGAAAAGCGAAACTATGTAGGTATATACGGGCAAGGTGTCGTTTTTACGGAATACGGAAACTCAAAAGTCGCACGAAAATCAGTAGAATCCTCGAGACGAGTGAATAAAAAATAGAGCTCCTGGATGCGTGTAAACCTACCTAGTAAAGGAGTTTAGTGCATTACCCTTCCATTTTTAACACAAGTATGAAACTTGGCACAGTTGTTCCCTGGGTCAAAAAAAGCCGATTAAGATCGGTAGCCCCCGTTCTGGCGCCGGAAGGGGGAGGCCTCCAAGTACCTCTCCGGCTCTCCCCCGCTTTAATCAAAAAATTATTACCGTCCATGTTTAGCTAATAGGTCAAGTTTGGTATCATTTTCGTATAAATCGATGACGGGGATTTCATTTCTGGTGTAAAATGATGGAATTTCTTAAAAATTACTTCAATTTTTTCAATTAGGTATATATTTTTTCTTTATGTCACTGTAATAAATAAACCAGTGTCTTTATTAGCAAACAAAAAATATACTAGTAAAGCCTATTTAATGGAGATTAAAAAAATATATAACTTTTAGGCATCTTTACCACCATTAAGCAGCGAAAAAAAATTTTTAACGCCGCGCGCCGTCAATTTTTTTAACGCTTATAATCAAAATGCGCATTATGGGGGTCTATCCGAAGCGATTTATATGACCCAAGTACCTATATGAAACTTAGCATAATTGTACCCTAGGTCAAAATAAGCCGCTTTGGCCTCCCCCTCCGGCGCCTGAGGCTACCGATCTTAATCGGCTTATTTTGACCCAGGGAACAACTGCGCCAAGTTTCTTACTTGTGTCAAAAAATTTAAGGGTCGGGCGTTTTTGTCGCTAAACTCCTCTACTAACCAGTGTTTTTCATTTTGTTAATTGGTTGGTCTAAACCATAGTAAAGCATTGGTTTTATACTGGTAAGCAAGAAATTAAAACCACCTCCAAATGCACCACTAAAATCAGTCCTACTGACTGTCGCCAGGTAGTATACAGTGACAGTCAGGCTGCCATCAAAGCCCTTGAAAAAACGGAGACTACCTCAGCCCTGGTAAAGGACTGTAAACAAAGCATTCAGGAACTTGCAAACCTGGTTGAGGTAGAAATTGCCTGGGTACCTGGACACAAAGGTAACATTGGCAATGAGGAAGCCGATGTATTGGCCAGGAAGGGGGCTGATGAACCGTTCATGGGGCCGGAACCAAGATTGCCAATCCCACACAGAATCACCAAAAACATCATCGAGATCAGGGCAATCAAAGAAACTAAACAAAACTAGATGAACAGAAAGGATTGCAGACAGTCTAAGATCTTCATCAAACCAGTGGACAAGAAGAAAACCAGAGAGCTACTAAAACTGGGGAGACACATAAGAAACATTGTAGGAGTATTGACAGAACACTGTCAGTGATTAAAAGAGCAGAGGACCCCGCAATGTAGGGAAAAAGAAGAAACAAGCTATCACTTCATGGCAGAATGCCCGATGTACGCATCGCTGCGCTAGGAGCTCTTTGAAGTAGACAAGCTGAAAGAAGAGGATCTGAAGCAGCTTACGATAAGCCAACATAACAGGTGTTGTAAGCGCACAGGTAGGTTCGAGGTCCCACGCCGGTGGGGCAATTGACAACCCGCCTTCCCCCGTCTTCAGGGGACTTTGGGGAACTGGGCGAAATGGTTCCGATTATGGTAGTGATTGCCGGCGTCCCTCCTTGGAAACGATAATAATAAATTCGCCAGGCTACGGCGCGGTAGACCGAATTTTTCTAACTTTACTATTCCAGCTCTACGGTATTAACAATGTATTTTTATGTAAGTACCCGATGACATTACATTTTTGTCATCACTCCAGCCCCACTCTTTTTCCACGACTGTACAAAACTGGCCAGGTTGCGCCTAGGCACCCCAACTTTTTAAATGTTATTTTTATTATTATTATTTTTTATTATTATTAATGACTGGGGTTATTTATTTATTATAAACTGATGTTTAGTATTGATAAGGCTGAAATGGAAGCGAGCCTCTCCCGAATCCTCAGTCGCTGAGGATTGTATTTTTAGCCTTCTCCTTATAGTGACTGTCTCATCATGGTACTTGATCAGTAGGGCAAGCACGAATAACTTTCGAAATAGTATCGAGTAAGTATCGAGCACGTAATGTCAAAAAATTTATAGGAAAATGTAGTTAACCCTACTGTTAGGGTTACCGACGGTAACCTGGTCTACTGTACAGTCAACAAGTGCCGATCACCTGTTAAGAGCAGGTACACTTAACAGGTGATTCAATAGGTATAATGTAAAAATTACCTGAGTAACTAGTTCATCAATAGCATTATATAATATCTGCCCACTATCGTAATACTCCTTTTCGATTTTTTTTATATGCTCACAGCAATTTTTCCACTCGTCAGCGGTAATCGAGTTGAATGCTTCTATGGCTAATTCTTTAATATCCTTAGCACCCACATTTTGTTCAGCAACTTTTCGTTTAGCCAATGGCCAAATCATTTCCATCGGGTTTAAATCACAATGATAAGGCGGAAGCCTTACCACTACATGTCCGTATAGACCTAAAATCTCGTCAATTTCATAGATAGGATCGGGCTTGTATTTTCTCACCAATGCCAGAAGGGAAGGTTTTCTTAAATCCGGGTCAAATGGTATATTATTCTCTTCTAACCATAACTTTATTTCTTCAACTTTATAAGCTGATGTTGGTGCCTTATTTAATATAATAGAGTGATAAGGCGCATTGTCCATCACAATAATTGATGGGTCTTTAATATTCGGAATAAGTTTTTGCATTACCCACTTGGTGAAGATGGATTTATTCATTTCAGAATGATAATCTTCATGTTTATTATTTCCACTAAAAACATGTAGTGCATTAGGCACAAAACCTTTCTCCGTTCCAGCATGTAGGACAATCCATCGTTTTCCTTTTGGTATGTCTGAAGTCTGTCCTTCAGTTTTTATTGACTGCCACCACTTCTTAATTTTGTAACTTGGGTCTATAAAGCTTTCATCAACGTAAATGATTTCCTTTTGGAGCTCCTCAGGTAAATTTCTGTTATCCATTATAATTTTTAAATACTCTTCTCTTTTATGTGCAATTATCGGATTTTCTATTAGAGCATGTTTGTTTGATTGACATTTTTTAAAAGTGAAACCAATCTTTTGTAGCAGTCTTCGCAAATGCTCTCGACTACCATTGAAACCAATATCCTTCTGTAACTGAACTAACAATTTTTTAATGGAAGGCACTTCTTTTCTCAGAGTATAAAAAATTTGAATTTTTTGTCTTATAGCACATATGTCAAAGTCATCAATTTTTTTCGGGGGCCGTCCCTTTCTATGCTTGTTAGTTGAGAATTTCCCTCCACATTGATTGCCAACCTTTGCTATTCTGCGAACTGTACTTTGTGAAACACCTGAAATAGACAGACAACAGTCGATTAAAATTAAAATTGCAATTGCGATGCAATTTAAATTTAATTCCATATAGTTTCCAAATTTTAATTTTTTTAACTATTTAATAAAATTAACACACTTCGTAACATTATGCTATTTTGAAATAAAACAACTTTTGCGGACTATTTAGTGCGATTTATTTGCCCGAAATATATATTTGGTACTATATTTTTGTGGTTTATTATGCTATTTTGTTTATCTTCACCAAGATATTTTATTACACGTTTAATTAAATAAAATTAATTGGTGCTTTTCTTTAGTTCAATACTATAACCCCAAAAGTAAGAAAAAAAAATCTAAAAATGATACCTTACAAATAATTGGTGGTAATAAAATATTATAAAATAGTAGGTAGATTCGTTGGAACTAATTTTCGAATCTATTTATTACTTTGTGAATACGTGTCGTGCAACATACTCACCTGTGAATTCCGCCGTTCGTTTGTAAACATCATATACATCCCGACTAAGAAATTTTCCTGCTTGCGATTCCTTTAGGCAACGCAAAAACACCTTATAAATGATATCTCGAGCACCGCCACGTAATACCTTGTTCATGATAAAAAAGTGTTTTAATTTTAACTAGAGAAATCAGAGAAAATAAATAACTACTTAAACTTTACGACGCACAAAATAAAGGGAGGACGCTTCGCTTTACACACGAAAAACGATGGATTTGTTTTATTTGTTTGACAATTGAAACTTGGACTTGACAGCTGAAACTTCACAGTCGTAACTTGTGTTGCCACTTATTGAAGTTTGTTTAGTTCCTCACTAATTAATTTCTATTCTTTGGTGTTTGGTGTAGCTCCGCTCGTCGTTCGTAGTAGTCACTGTCAAAAAATCATAACCATAGATGTAGGTTTTTTTCGCTCATGGTCTAATGCAGTGCTGCCAACCCTAATTTTAGTAAATTAGTAGATCGAGTTCCAAAAATCGGTGAAAATTGGTAGAATCGAAAATGAAAAATCGGTAGATTTACCACCCCGATTTAGCAGATTTTTGATGATTAAAAAACCATCAAAAATGTTCTAAAATTATTTATTGTTCTTATTTAACTGTTTTTTTGTTAAAAAGTTTTAAATGTTCTGAACTACGCAGCCCCCTTCTTTGCTATAAATCTTTTAATGTACAACAATAACCAAGTGCCTGTACAACATCTTCCTCTTTGGCAGCAACACTGTTGCCGAACTATCGCGCTATGGCGAACATTTGCCACTGCCATGAAAAGTCTGACCAAGCAATTGTCACGTTACTGACGACGGTGTCCTGAAATATGAGTATTGCTCGGCCAGATTTGTCGTGAAAACGGCAAATGTTCGCGATAGCGCGATAGTGTCAGTCCGGTTGACAGTTTTTATTTTTAATTCACACTGCAAGCAAGCAGGCAGGTTAAAGCCTAGTCTTACGTTTCTTTCTGCGTTTGGTCAGACTCAGAAAAATATGTTTTCAATAGAAGTGTTGCAAATTTTGGAAAATAGGCAGATTTAAGGCTTAGGGTCGTAGATAGGTAGACAGTAGGCAAAATAGGTAGATCTACCAAAAAGTTGGTAGATGTGGCAGCACTGGTCTAAATTCTTGCACCAAAGCTTGAAACTGGCTATCATATCTCGAACTGCCGGAACACAACAATGCTGAAAACATTGTTGTTATGGCGTCAGACTTAGATAAGATGGTGGTCGCTAGCCAGGCGGACTTACAACAAGTCCTACCACCAACCAAACCGAATACAATATGTTCCCCGCTGGGAATCGAACCCGGGACCCCTGTGTTGTGTTGTGGTGTGGTCCTAGTGTTGTTTTATAGCGTCTAATTAAAGCGCGGCGGGCGCCTTCTGAGTTTAGCATAGCGAGCGAGAGCTTCAAAAACCTCAATAAATATAATATAAAATAATATATATACCATATTGTTATATGAGGAATAAAGAAATAAAACCTTAGAAATCTTTCAACGATTACTGGAATTTATTTAATAAAAACGACAATTTAAAAATGTTCTTTCATATATAATGATTATTTAAAACACAACTTTAAACATAACACATTTAATTAACATAATCTTTACTAACACGCGCGTGTTTGGGCTACTGAGGAATTTTCCAAGGTACGTTCTTTAAAACTCTCCGCTGTCCATCTCCTTTGACCTTTACTAAGACAAAAACAATAAAAAGTAAAAATAAGCATGTCATGCACATTGCACATTTGTGCATGACATGCTTATATTTTACTTTTTTTAATATACAAACGGAACAACCAACGCACCGAAAAAAATATTAACGAATTCAGCGAAATGACCATGCCATAGAGAAATGACATTGAACATGACATTACTAGTCTAATTTATATATGGTGCGTTGGTTGATCCTTTTGTTTCGTAATTTTTTTTGATATCATGCTTTCGAAGACCCGGCTACGATTTATGGGCACTGATACTGATTCAACTGCTCATTGAAGACTTGGCTGCGTTAAATGGATACCGATTGGACTGCGCGTTGAGACCTAGCGACGACTTTTTGGATTTGGACTCTGAGACAAGCCATTCTGGAAACTGATTAATTAACATCGCTTTATAAACATGAGCAAGCAAGATTAAGGTCAAAGGAGATGGACAGCGCCATCTATGAGATTTTTAAAGAACGTACCTTGGAAAATTCCTCCTTCAATCAGTAATATAATTGCGCGATTTTGGGCTGTCTGAGGGAGGGTCTATTTTCTCCGATATAAGTTTGTGGTCATTTGCCTTTGCGCGATTTTGGGCTACTTCAAACAGATATGGATTGGCGCAAATACATAAGGGTCGATTTTCTGCGACATGCCGATCTGGTCATCTGGCAACCCTGACAATAAGTGAGTTGAATTGTACTTAGTATCAGGGGGTCGACGCTTCATACAAAAATGTAAAATATATGGATTTATGAACGTAGTTTGTGCTAACATTAAATAACGAAAAAATCCGACTAATGAAAAAGGAAGTTTAATCGCTTTGTCCTATCGTATTATAACGACACGGTAATTTAGTCGCATTATACGTCATGTCATGTTGGCCAGCCTGTGACGCGATGCCAAATTTAACCACTGAGTAAGTAATCACTACGTTTTTTAAGAGACGGCACTTCCATACAAGCAACTAAACTGATCTATAAACGTAGTTTCCACCAACCTAAGTTTTTCTAAAAGGTACCAACATAACAGTGTCAGTTGTCAAAATGACAAGGGATTAAGGATGCACCCCTAAACATAAACCTATCGATATCGATAAATAATACTACATCGTTATAATTTTTCACATTCCACTCGGAAGTTATTAGTTACCGATTAGTATAGTATTGCACAAATAAAACCAGGTTTCAGATGAGTTATGTAATTCATATAAATCTGTAGGAATGTTAGAAGGCAGTATCATGAGGATGAAGCAGCCACTGATAGAAAGGACAATAGCGGTGAGCTCTTCTTCCGGACTGGATGTTATGGAAGTGGAAGAATGGAAGTCTTCGTCCCATGATGTACTTAAATATAACAATGTCGATAACTAATAACTTAACAATGATACCGCACTATGACAATATAGTAGAAACACTACAATATTGTAATTTTCATAAAATTATTACCATATCCATAATTTTTACTGATAATACTATTACTATTAACCCTGTTCATACTCAAAATAATAAAATTGTTTTAATAAAAACATTGTATAAAGTCCATTTAAGTAAAAACAGTGTTAATAATAACAGTAAATATTATGAATTTAAGTTATAATTTTATGAAAATTACAATATTGTAGTGTTTGTACTATATTGTGATAGTGCTGTGTCATTGTCAAGTTATTAGATGTCACTATTGTTATATTTTAAATGTCCGTCATGGGACGAAGACTTCCATCGGTTGGATCCCGGTAACTTCGAAGTGAAATTTGAAAAAAATAGAACGGTATAAGTATTATTTATTGATATCGATAGGTTTATCCCTAATCATTTGTCATTTTGGCAACTGACATTGTTATGTTGGTACCTCTTAGAATAACCCAGGGAGGTAGAAAGAAACTAGACTACGTTCATTTCATAAATCAGTTTAGATGCTTGTATTTGTATGGAAGTGCCGTCTCTAAAACGTAGTGATTACTTGCTCAGTGCTTAGTATTCTGTAGTTTAATTGGAGTGGAGCTACTTGTAGGTGCATTACTTACTTTGGAGCAGTGGGGCTATCGCGTAAAAAATATGGATATGGATATGGGCTTCATTTGACGGTTAAATGACAATTTATATGGTAATTTTATGAGCTTCAACTGTCAAATAAAGCCCATATCCATACCCAGATTTTTTACGCGATAGCCCCCCAGGATTGGAGCAGTGTGACCAATTGTGGCCTGAATTTTAAGTGTGGCAGATTGTACCGACGATTTCGAAAAGTGGCAGAATTTGACAGATTTGAAAGAAATCTTTAAAATACTTAAAAAATAAATGATTTTCTTCAAATTTGCCAAATTCTTTTACTGTATGATTTAAATTTATGACTATGTATGGCAATTAATCTGTAATAAGGTTTATTTTGTTGTTAATGTAACTGTTCATTAGTTTCTTAATAAGTAAATTGTAGTAGAACTTCTTCAAATTCCTTATGAAGTAGTTTTTTTTTTGGTCGTTTGAGGTGGAATATTGGTTTTCTGGTGATTTGGCAGATTTTTGCCTGTGGTTTGGCAGATTCCCCATTTCTGAGATGGTCACACTGGATTGTAGCCATTGGAATGTACTCTGTGGCCATTCGCCATTGACTTATTTGACAGTACCTATTTAATTTGTGATTGACTTGTACTAGTTGTACTGTACTTGTATTGTACATTACTTTATTTAATAGTATAATTTGGGCAATGTACATTGGCCATTGGATTTGTTTGTACATTACTAGTAACTAATACCTAATCTGTGTACATTACTCATTACTATACACAAATTATATACATTTACTATATTACTTTGTGCATTGGATTGGAGTACGATTGGAGAAGAAAATAATAAATAAAATAAGAAATAATTTGTGAAATCTTTCCTGCCATCATTTTCGTAAAGTTATCGTGAATTTAGAAATAATAATGATATTCAATCCGGTGACCCATGTTTTATTCGATATGGATGGCCTAATTCTCAGTAAGTAGTCCTATCTAAGATAAGTCTAACGTTTTTTAAGTCTGACCTAAAAAACTGGTGTTATTTTCTTTTCAAGTTAAGTAGGTTACCTATTTATATAAAATTGGTTTTTACAGACACTGAGGATTTATATACCATCGCTTTTCAAAACATAACATCTCGCTACGGCAAAGATTATACATTTGATTTGAAAATACAACTAATGGGTTTGCAGTCGCATGAGACGGCCAATGTTGTTATTTCTAAATTAGAACTACCATTAACTCCTGAAGAATTTATGGAGGAAAGCAAAAAGCAATTTGAAGTCTTGTTTCCAGAAACTAAAGTTTTGCCAGGTACATAGACTTTAAAACCTAAGAAGTAAAAAATAATAATACCTAAATTTAAAAGATCTTTTATTTCTTTACTTATTTATTGATACATATATCAATAAATAAGTAAAAATCCTGTTGAATGTTCTGCATTTAACAGTATTCATATTTTTTAGGAATAAAATTGGGATATGATTCAATCCAATTCAATTAAAATTTATTTGCATTCCAAAATGGTGGTAGGTATATCATTATTAAGTACTTAGTATAAGTGTTTAGTATTAGACACAATTCTGCTATGGGATTGTGTAAGCTATTTGTATTCATTTGACAGTTAATATTGTCTGTCATTGGTGTCAAATTCCATACAATTTGCCGCCGTTAAAATACAATATAAACTGTCAAATGAAAACGATACGATTTACTTTAATTACAAAATCGCACCCCTGGACCTTGTTAGGCACAGCAAAGTAAAAGAGAGGTCTATTATTAACGGAATATTGTAATTCCATAGGTGCGAAGAGGTTAATTGAGCATCTTCATAAGAAAAACGTACCTATAGCGTTGGCTACCAGCTCCAGTAAAGACAGTTACGAGTTGAAGACTAGTAAAAATCATCCGGAGTTGTTCTCATTGTTCCCGTACAAAACGATGGGCTCTTCCGACCCAGAAGTGAATAGAGGCAAACCGCACCCAGATATATTTTTGGTAGCTGCATCAAGATTTCCTGATAAGCCTAAACCAGAGCAGGTTTGTACACTACTTTTAATGTTAATTTTTTTTTCATTGTAATAGGTAATCCATTTTCCTATATTAAATTCTAATTATGCTTTTCTAATTATGCTTTATGCATTGCATTAATTAATGCTTTTCTGAGCCATTGTTCTTTGTTATTCACAACAATCTTTGTTACTCGTTTAAGTAACAACTCATTATAACAAAGAAAAAAACAATATTAAAGACCCAGATTGATGGAGATGGAGGCAGTGGCTGTGCTTCTGCTATGATGATGATAAAAGACACAAATTTATCTGAATACAAATACCTCTAGATGTTACAAGAAAAACTGATCTTGCTGTAATTCTATTTTCAGTGTTTAGTTTTTGAAGATGCTGTGAATGGAGTTGTAGCTGCTAAGGCTGCTGGCATGCAGGTTGTGATGGTGCCTGATTCTCGATTGGATGTAAGCTTTACTAAAAACGCAACCCTCGTACTCAAGAGTTTAGAGGATTTCAAACCTGAGCTGTTTGGATTACCACCATTCGATGATTAGTTTGATCCTATTACGCTATAAGGTTGTTTTACAATTTCATCAAAAACAGACAGCATTTAATACACAAAAAGACTGAAAATACAAGAACTCTAAGCCAAAATACCTGGAACAGCTAATCTGATATTTCACACTAAATAGTAATATCTATAGATTGAACAGTTACAAGCAATAATATGTAAATACTAACAACCTTATCATGTTGAAACATACGGAAAAGCTGCAGTTCAATCAGTTTTTGCACTACATACAAACGGCCTAAACTGACGCACTCACACAGATACGCGCGCCGCTACACGCGGTTTCGCAACTATTTTACCAGTGAAAACCAGTGATGTAGCGATAGCGTGTGTGTGTATAAGCACGTCATATTGGCCGAGTGCTAAGGCTGTTTATATGTTTAAGACTGTGAGAAAGTTCTGTGTCCACAAAAGACAATTGCATTAGTGTAAATGGCAATCTTTTCATTCTAACAAATACATTGTTCAACAAATATAAATACACTGATATGGTTGTACAGAGTGCTTACAGCGAGTTTTTTCTACTCACGGTCGATCGTGAACGCGTCAATTTTTGTATGGAATCAGCAGCCCGCCATCTAGCGGATTACGCCACGGAATACACCAACGACATACAATAACCGAATGCGCTCACTATCGGGCGCGAGTAGAAAAAACTCGCACTAAACATACTTTAACATCAAATGTTAAGAGCCCTATTACAAATATGCACTTTGCGTATCAGTACTGAGTTCAGACGGCCGGTGCGTCGCATTTTGTAGTAATTTTGCAGTAATATTTGTCGTTTTTATCGAAACAGGATAATAAATACATGCTTAAAAATGATTAAAACTTTATTCCTCATGATGTAACAATTTTAATCCGGTACAAATTTTGCTCAATAATATTATCGTAGATTTTCGAACTTTGTGGTTTATATATTTTTTTTCTATATTAAATCAATGATATTTCGAAATTCCGAGGCCGCTACGAACTATACGACTATAAAAGAGATATTATTCTATTTTTTTAATTTCATTTGTTTAGAACAGTAGTTCAATCCAGGTGCTCAAAAATTAAAATCGCATGCAATCAAAAACGAAGTGCGCATTTTATGAAAATTTTCTCTGCAATTTTGGGTTTAATTAAAAAGTTAACCAAGATTTACAAAAAGCGAGGCTGCTACGAACTATGCCAATAGCTATTCTGCACTATTCAATAAGTCAAAATCGTTAATGTATTTTTGTTACTGAGATCAAGAACGCCAAAATTGGCAATTTTACGCGAAAATCACAGTCGAGATGTATTATGGCTCTTAATACACTTATTCAAATATTTATCAAAATGCAAAGCATTGCTAAATATTATTATTATTTGTAGGATATAGGGGTTACGCAGCTCCAGTCGGAACTGTAGTCACTGCGACCTAAAATATTTATTGTAACTCGCCACCTTGTTATAGTATCTCTTTTAGCCTGGCAGCCTAGTCTAAGTCTAAAATCTTCCTAGCTCTGAGAGATTTTAGTTCCTCTGGGCGAATTATATGCCGGCCCAGGTGGATACTGCGCTTGTGAATTAGGGGTCCACAGTCACATAGGAGATGTTTGGGTGTTTGTCTCTCAATCCGCAGTGACGGCAAATGTCAGTGTTTGGTTGGTGGTAGGACTTGTTGTGAGTCCGCCTGGCGAGCTACCACCATCTTATCAAAGTCTGACGCCATAACAACAATGTTTTCAGCATTGATGTGTTCCGGCAGTTAAGATAAGGTAGCCAGTTCCTCAGTGATGGAGGATTCCGGGAGAGGCTCGCTTCCATCTTCAGCCTATCAATACTTGACATCAGGTATGATGAAGGCTAAGAGATTCCCCGTCGTTCATAAAAAAAAAAGTGTCACTCAATTTTAAGTTGGTGCCTGTTTAGTTTGCAGTGTCCAATTATGGCTCTGGCTATCGCACATATTATGTTTGCTCTGCTGAGCTCTAGAAGTTCAGCAGTTTGCTTTTGCGAATAGCCTTCGATAAGGGATTTGGCGTATACTAACCCTGGTTGATTTAACCAGTATTTTTTTGTCTCGCCAAATAGGTGACCCTTGAGAAGTTGCATGGCCTGGTTCTTTGAGATACCACAGAAAGGCTCTGGACCTAGCTGTTGGCCCTGAGCTCCAGCCCTTGCAAGTTCATCAGCTTTTCCAGTGCCAATGATCCCTGAGTGACGGTACCCATTTCAGAAGATAAGAATAGTTTGATTTATGTAGTTTCGAGAATTGAGGGCTGTCGCGGTAGGTATATTCCGCATCCTACATTGTCACCCACTTTGGAGCCAAATGCTATATTTAGAAGAATTCTTGTGCTCTTATTAATAATAGTTATAGTTATAGTAAAATTTATTTTATTGCACTTTAACCAGTACAAATAGTAATTTAATAGTGAAACTATAAGTGTATCGAAAGAAATCACAAACTGTTACCATTAATGTTTATAGTATTTTATGACAATCTCATTTTTATTAGACTTTTAAGTTATTAAATTTTTATATCAATGATTATTATTTTTTGCAAACAAAATGATGTAAATACATTTGCCTAAGTAACTGTAGTTTTGGTTCAAAACGTTAACAAGTCAATTTCAAATCTTTGATTTAAAACAATATTCAGAACTGTCATGTTTTGTCTAAAGTAATAAATTGTCTTTGCTAAGTGATCCTACTAATATTATATTATACTAATGAGGTCCTTTCTTTTCGCATATTATTGTTTGTCATAAAATCGTTTGGCATACACTCACTAGGCATAATCATCAAAAAGCATAAATTTCTTTTGGCATAAAATTCAATAGACATATTTATCTAATTCTAAAGGCATTACTTTAATAACCATAATAATGAAATCCCTAATTTCTTTTGGCATAACTATCGGTATCGGTTTTTGACAAAAGATCATTATGGATATCAATGGTTATGCTAAAGAAATTTAGTCTTTAGCATAACTATTGAAATCCATAATGATCTTTTGTCATAAAATTCTCTAGTATCTTTAATCTATAATTTTGTACTTAGGTATATAATTTAAGTGACGAAAACGAATTGCTGGCAAAACCGACACCACATAGTCTTGTATGCCCTAGAGTGCAATTTTGAGCCGAGAAGGCGCGGAGGGGTGAGGTGGCCCGCGTGATGAGGAGCAGATGGTTTTAAAGGTCACCTAAAACTCACCTGCGACGATAAGCACGCGTGGGCCCACCGGAGCCCCGCAGCGCCGCGCCGGAGCTGTGACAGAAGCCATGTGTCTGCATGCCTGCTTGCATGCAGTAAAAACATTATTGATTGTGATTATTCTGCTAAACAATAATTATGCTTTAAAAATATGCGTTTTGTTCTGCGTTTTGGAGATTATGGATTTTAATACTTATGCCAAAAAAATCTGCCAAACAATGTTATGCTTTTTAACATTCTGCTTCATGATTATTATGCGTAATGATGATTATGACAATCGACATTATGGATTGTGATATTATGCTTAAACAATTTATGCCTAAAATTAGAGAGCCTATACTAATATTATAAATGCGAAAGTATGTCAGTTAATTTGTTTGTTACTCTTTCACGCAAAAACTAATTAGCCGATTTGGATGAAATTTGGCACACATACAGAACATAGCCTGGATTAAAACATAGGTTACTTTTTATCCGGATATTCCGACAGGAACGGGAACCACGCGTGTGAAACCGCGGGCGGCCGCCAGTGCTTCATAGTTATTAATCTTAGCAGTAATATGTTTTGCCACCTGTGAAATAGCAAAACCGTTCAGCTATTTCTGTACTATATTGCTCAATCATTCTGAAGGCCACTCAGATAATACAGATTAACATGATCTTATTTTTAATCCAAAGTGGTCTAAGTAAATCTAGTTCGATAATTTATTCCTTACAAGATTATTAATACAGTTTCAGTGTTGAAGGAAATATTTATAATAAGTGTTATGTGTTGAGAGTTGAGACCCGATAAGATAAAAGATGGCTGACGTAATCCGCCTTCTCATAGAATACTTGGAGTATTGCCAATTACGTCTATACTATAAGACGCACATTCGAAAAATCGTTTTAGAGTGCAACGCACCTTTAACTGATATAAAAAATAAAAAATATGACGTTAAAACCTGTAACTCACGTGTTGTTTGATATGGACGGATTGATATTAAGTAAGCTATATTTTTATATTAATAAATGCATTTATTGAAGTTGGGTATTTTATTTGTTTTCAACTTTTCAACCGTTTTCAGATACGGAAGAACTTTATACGATCGGTTTTCAAGAGATTGCGTCTAGGTTCGGGAAGACATTCACTTATGATTTGAAGGTGAAGATTATGGGGCAGCAGAGTGAGGAGCTGGCTGCTTCCATAATAGAAGCATTGGGTCTACCAATGACTGTCGAAGAGTTTGTAAAAGAATCTCGGGTTATATTCCAAAATTTGTTCCATCAATGTAAAGTGATGCCTGGTAAGTGAAATTCGGCTTTGTCATCAGCCATTTTCAATGTCCCCTCACTGCTGGCGTAGCCTTCCTTACGGATGGATAAGGAGAATAGGCTGTAATCCACCACGCGGGCCCAATCAGGATTGTTGGTTGGCTTTAACGACTGCAAATGCAGCCGGCGGGGTTATTACCTCAAAGTTAGCAATTATCGCGCAGATTCCTCACGATCGCTGCGGAAGGTCAAATTAAAAATAGTATGACATGTGATTGCTGGCTTATCGCTCGCTGATGATTCTTATAGCGGCGTCTCACACTCTCGCGCTCCTACTTAGGTGAGAGTGAGACGCCGCGTGTTGGCATGACATTAGCGTCAAAAACAACTTTGTAGCACTAACAGGAACTAAATGAATGCACATTGTAGTTCATCGTTTGATCGGTAGAGGCCGCACTGTTGATACTTGACGTAAAGCAATTATCGCGCAATTTCTGCTGCCGCGTTGCTGTTGCAAATATAGGTAATAGCTGCGGTACAATTTTTGATTAAAAACAGCCTTTTAAGATTTCTCATGTCAAAATACAAAAATGATACTTCGTATCTACTGTGCCAAGGGCACAGAGTTTTAAGTAGTCAACCAAGGGTCGAGGTTTCGATCCCAACCCGGGAAAAATATTTATGTTTGTCTTGTGTCTGGGTGTTATATTTTTTGTAATTGTACATGACTACCTATATATTTTTTTGTTGTGATGAAAATATTTAAATAGCCGATGCCTGTGCTTTAGTTTCATCAGTCATGTTTCAATGTGGTTTTGTAACACATCTTGGAAATTAACAGAGTAGCTCAAGATTTTTATTTTTGGTCACCCACCCTGCGACCGTCGTTATGGCTGGTATACACTTTGATTAGTGATTAGTGCGAGTGGCATGTTTAGTGTTAAGTGTTTAGCAAAAAACACGTTCGGACAGTTTCTGTTTAGTGTTAAGTGTATAGTGCTTAGCGAAGTACAGTATTTACAGCGCGTTCTATTTTTTCTGCGAGTAGCACCTCCCGCGCGTCCCGCCTTCACCCCTCACTTGCTCTAAACACGAACTAAACACGTCTGGACGTGACTGTTAAGTGTTTAGTTTAAATCAACAAAGTCTCGTGTTCGTTTCTCCTGTTGTTGTGATTGATAAAAATATTTAAAAAAAAATCTACTAGGTGGTTCGAATCCGTAACCCATAAATTTGTGGAGTTGTATGTTCAACATGCGTGTTTATATAATGTAAAATGTCCTGAATATAAAAACAAACATTTATTACTAATCAAAGTATACAGGCAAAATGTCGTCTAATTTTTTTTTTTAAATGAACTAAACACCGCCTACTAAACAGTATAGGACATCACTAATCACTTAACACTAATCACTCTACACACTTAACACTAAACACTTGGCACTTGACTAATCAAAGTGTATACCTGCCATTATGGCTGGTATACACTTTGATTAGTGATTAGTGCGAGTGGCATGTTTAGTGTTAAGTGTTTAGAAAAAAACACGTTCGTACAGTTTCTGTTTAGTGTTAAGTGTATAGTGCTTAGCGAAGTACAGTATTTACAGCGCGTTCTATTTTTTCTGCGAGTAGCACCTCCCGCGCGTCCCGCCTTCACCCCTCACTTGCTCTAAACACGAACTAAACACGTCTGGACGTGACTGTTAAGTGTTTAGTTTAAATCAACAAAGTCTCGTGTTCGTTTCTCCTGTTGTTGTGATTGATAAAAATATTTAAAAAAAATGTCTACTAGGTGGTTCGAATCCGTAACCCACAAATTTGTGGAGTTGTATTATTTTTTATTTATTTATTTATTTTATAAAGTTACAAATAATAAAATAGTTACAGATTCTCGCAAAACCTGCTTGTTTATATAATGTAAAATGTCCTGAATATAAAAACGAACATTTATTACTAATCAAAGTATACATGCAAAATGACGTTTAATTTTTTTTTAAATGAACTAAACACCGCCTACTAAACAGTATAGGACATCACTAATCACTTAACACTAATCACTCTACACACTTAACACTAAACACTTGGCACTTGATTAATCAAAGTGTATACCAGCCATTAGCGGAAGTTACTTAACCACTATATTCCGCGTAATTTCCCTTACGTAGGTTGTATACAGCTGGAGAAATAGTACATACGTATAGAGAAATAGGTAACACTCCATAAAAAAGTCTACTGGTCGACTGGGCAGTTCCCTGACCGTATTTAATGGCTGGTATACACTTTGATTAGTCAAGTGCCAAGTGTTTAGTGTTAAGTGTGTAGAGTGATTAGTGTTAAGTGATAAGTGATGTCCTATACTGTTTAGTAGGCGGTGTTTAGTTCATTTAAAAAACAAATTGTCGACATTTTGCCTGTATACTTTGATTAGTAATAAATGTTTGTTTTTATATTCAGGACATTTTACATTATATAAACACGCATGTTGAACATACAACTCCACGAATTTGTGGGTTACGGATTCGAACCACCTAGTAGACATTTTTTTAAATATTTTTATCAATCACAACAACAAGAGAAACGAACACGAGACTTTGTTGATATAAACTAAACACTTAACAGTCACGTCCAGACGTGTTTAGAGCAAGTGAGGGGTGAAGGCGGGACGCGCGGGAGGTGCTACACGCAGAAAAAATAGAACACGCTGTAAATACTGTACTTCGCTAAGCACTATACACTTAACACTAAACAGAAACTGTCCGAACGTGTTTTTTGCTAAACACTTAACACTAAACAAAGTGTATACCAGCCATAAGTAATACTTAATAACTGCGCCTGTTTTTCTGAAGAGCATCTTTGAGTCGTACCATCATAACAGTCGTGATCAGACAACATGAACCCATTCTTACCCTCTGTACCATTTGCTCTATCCACAGAACAAAACAACTTTACGGGCCGGTTTTACCACCTCCTAATAAATTCTGGATAGTTTGACAGATCTTTTGACAGTTTGTTATATGAAAAAAAGACAAATTATATGCCACATAAGCTATCCTTAAGTTATCAGTAGTTGGTGAAACCGACCTTTAATGTAATACCTACATTTCGATTCGTTATTAGCCATTTAAAGTGCTGAGGCCTGTCTTAGTAAAAACAAAAAGGTTATGACGGCCATGTCAAAGATCCATTTACAAAAAATACGCCAGAGTTGGTGCCAGTGTGCTACTAACCTAAATAGTTAAAGTTAAGGTCAATAATTATTAAGTTGATGTAATTTTAAAGGCAGCGAAATCAACAGCGTTTTCAAGATTTTCTGAAAAGTACTGTAGGTACGGTATGAGGAGGCGCAGTGGTTCGCGCGCTCGACCTACGATTTAGTTTTGCAATGGTCGGTCACGGGATAGGTGACCAATAATTTATTATCTCTTCAGTGCCTCGGAAGGCACGTTAAATCGTTGGTCCTGCCTGGCTGTATTTGCGGTCATGAAAACCCACCAATCCGCATTGGGCCCGCGTGGTGGATTATGGCCCATTCTCATTATCTTATGACTTATCCTTCATAAGGAAGGCCAGTGCCCCGGCAGTGGGGACATAAAAAATGGTTAATGACGACAGTTTAATCTGTTCATAGGTACTGAAACATAAAATTTGTGTAATAATAACGTTATATTATAACTTTTATTACGAAAACCGCATCTATATATAAGTACTTACCTAAGTAAAGGGCAATCCCAAGCACAAAGTATAAAGCCTGACCTGCTGTTGACTAAATAAAAATACCACTTGTATTCGCTACACATTGATAAACTCCTCCTTTTTTTGAAGTCGCCTAAAATTTTATAAAAGAACTAAAACTTTTAGAAATAACGACAAAATATACATATAAGTACATTAGTATGTACGCTTGGACGAATATGCTACGCCATCTTTCATGCACGCCATACCGCTAAAGTAATAAAAACAGCAAAAAAACATTTTATAAAAAAAAATCAAACCGACTTCAAAAAGTAAAAAATAAAACTTTTGGAGTCGGTGCCAGCCAGGGCCTTCTACATTGCACTTCTATTAACTATATATTTTTTTGGCCTTAGCTAGCTAGCACCGACTCCAAAAGTTTTATTTTTTACTTTTTGAAGTCGGTTTGTTTTTTTTTTATAAAATGTTTTTATTTCAGATTTTTTAGTTACATCATGTGCCGTTATTTACACTAAAAATCAGCCCATACACAACAATGTCATCTAGGTAAACGACTACTTGCCAAAAGGTGATTGATATTTTTCAAGATTATGAAAAAACTACTAGCCAGATCTTCGTAAAAATTATATGGGACCAAATTGACAGTGTACCCGATCGAACAAAAAAACAATTATTAAAATCGGATCACCAACACCGGAGTAATCGGTATACATACATCAGACAAAAAAAAAAAAAAAAAAAAAAATACGCGTTGAATTGAGTACCTCCCTCCTTTTTGTTGAAGTCGGTAAAAAGAATGTAGTTAGTTACGTCCTTGGACGAATTAACCGTCAAATATATTTTTTAAGAATTAAAATCAACAATTGTTGCTAAGCAACCAAAACCTGAACGACGCGTAAACTCCAACTCTGCCTTCTGCATACGCGCGTCACAATATAAAATTCTCCGTCCGTCCTCTCTTTAAAAAGTAATTACTTTTGATAGACTCGATCGATTTTAATTAAATAAAGCCTATACGGTAAGTTGAGATTCGGGCTTTAAACATATATACAATTCTGTGGACTCTGCTAAGTGGTTTTGCTGTGATGCTCATTCAAACACAGACATACAGACAGGCGGACAGACATTAATTCTAAAAAAGTTATAAATGGATTCTGCTGCTTATTTTGAGTACCCCCCAGCTATGTTTTTGCAAATCTAACCAATGTACAGACACGCTGAACTTTGATTCTTATTATAAGTATAGATTAGATAAAAACTGATAAAGTCTACTAAGTAACTTACACATATACTAAGTGTTTTTTTGTTTTATATAACTTTTTGATTTTCATTAACTGTTTCTATACTTACTGCTTTTTGTGAACATAACATGCCGTGGCAGTTTGTACTAGATCATGTTATTCATTTATGTATAAGTGTGAGTCTTGTAAACTGTCCTTTTCTTAAAAATAAAAAATAAAATGTCTATCCTCAGTCAAATGCAAATAAAAGTATTCTATTCTATAATTATCTCCGTTAAGGCTTATTTAAAAGTGATTTATCTACTTATGGTAAATTTTAAATAGAAAAATATTGGAAAAAATTAACTCGGCCACAAGTGAATTCTCAGTCTGAGAATTCACTTGTGGCCGAGTTAATTTTTTAACCTAAAAATAGCATTGAAAAATGCAAAAATTACAAAATCATGATTTATCTACCTTTATTTCATTAGACTTATTTCGGAATTAGGTCAATGTGTGTGATGTTTTCTGATATTTATATAAAATTTTCAGGCATTGAAAAGCTTATACATCATCTACGCGACAAAAACATTCCTTTTGGATTAGCAACTAGCAGCAGTAAAGAGTCCTATGATCGTAAGGCCTGTCACCATTCAGAACTTTTCGACTTGTTCCCGTACAAAACTTGGGGATCCTCAGACCCTGAAGTGAAGAGAGGAAAACCGTATCCTGACATCTTCATCGTAGTCGCTGCTAAGTTTCCTGATAAACCTGCACCAGAAAAGGTATGGTGATCTCTTGGGGTATACAAAACTGTAAAATGTCTTCAAGTTCAATTCATTTTATGGTAGGGTTCAATGCCCCACCTTGTTAGTGTAGAAAAAACAACTTTTCTGTAAGCTTTTTTTTTTCTGTAAACTATAATGCAGAGAAAGTAAACGTTAAGTAGGTATGCACTCTACCCTATTAATTCTGCACACTTAAGCTGCAATCGCCAAAAATGAATTTGTAAATTATCTCTCTGAAGTGCTCCAAAGATGTTTTGTGGTACAATTTGTATCCTGACGATTACTTAAATAGAATTTTACTGCGAAAAGTGGCCACTTTTAGCAACATAACCTATTTGAAGTGCATTGCAGAGAGATAATTTACAATTTCGTCTTTACGTTAAGAACATATTTAAGATTTGTTTTCCAATGGCGGCGCTAGTGTGCAGAATACGCAGCATAAATCAGCCCCTCTTAGCCTAATTCAGCATTTTTGTTACACCTTGTGTAATAAGGTTCTCGTTTGCAGTGTCTAGTATTCGAAGATTCCGTGAACGGAGTCAGGGCAGCAGCCTCAGCTGGTATGCAGGTGGTGATGATTCCGGACCCTCAGCTGGAACTGCTTGACCCGTCGCTTACCGCCGAAGCGACGCTCGTCCTTCGCTCTGCTGAGGAGTTCCAACCCGAACTATTTGGTTTACCGCCTTATTAACATTGAATTCAGTAGAAGAAATTAGTTACGGACATCCAATAGGTTCGAATCCCATCTGGGATAATTATGGGACGGGCCGACTGTTGTATGCAAGCACTGTATGCTATATAGTTTTAATTAACTTGTACAAATACTTACTTACATGTTTTTATGTAAAAGAATCAGCTTCTTTGTGTCAATTTCTACACAAAAAAATGAAACAAAAACAGTTGGACAACATTATTATATTCTAGAAGTTAACTACTGTGTAGCACAACACATAATAAAATAAAAGTTACAATACATTTGTACAAAAAAAGAGGTCATTATTTAGACTAGCACTGATTTGAACTTCGGGTAGTACATTTTACAACTATGTTGTTAATTCGTTAATAGATAAAAGAAAAAAATGTAATTAAGATTATAAACAATAAATATTTTATTTATATTATTGTGATTGGATTTATTTGAATTTACCAAATATCTACATTTTAAGGTTCTTTAACACTAAGAAACACTGCTACACAAAGTTTCATTTAAAATGACAGAAAAAATTGGTACACATTTAAACTCAATTTATAGATTAATTTTTAAACTTAATTAATCACATGTTGATATACAAAACTTGGTTTAAAGTTAGGATTGGTTTAAAACCGAAACTTTTACTTTAATAAAATAAACAGAGAACATAATTTTTAAGCCATAATTTATAAAAAATTCTTAAGTTTAAAACTAAAATCTTTGTTGGCGGAAAAATGCTACTATTCAATTCAAGATTTTTTAAGTGATAAATTATTATATTAGCCTATTAATGAATGTTTTTTTATTATTATTTATTTTAACAAAATTTCATTTCTATATGATTGTTATTTTATTTTTGACTTCATACGCTGACAGAAAAAATTTTTTGACTATAATTTTTTTTTTAATTATTTACTATTTTTATTATGAAATAAGTATGTGACTTTATAATATGAACTGATGTTTGGGTTATGAGTTTGTTTAGTAATATTTGTTTTAATTTTTTTGCTGATCATTTGTTATTGCATGTTGGTCCATCCGACAAAAGATGAGGATCCTTTCTTTTTTTTAAAATATCTTTAATGTTACCTTGTTTTGTGCATTAAAACTCTTTCTTTCTTTCAAGCCAGGTTAATTTTAGACTAGAGTCCGCGACAAGAAAGAAGTTCCTCCCAACATTCGAAAATAAGCTCTATTTACTATGGGGATAATTTTAGTTCCTTTATATTCCGCGGGACCTCTTTCGTGGCGCGGACTCTGTTGTGTAATTATATAACCTCATACCTGTTAAAATAAGGTTATTTCTATTACAATAAAGTGGCATAGAAATATAAAATAACATTAACTTCAATTTTAGCTTAGTCATATACATATTTCATATTAAACCAACTGGACTTATTTTAGTAAAGTCCGTCTGGACTTTCGATAATAAGCTACGAAGATTAAGAAAACACGTTTTAGTTCCAGTAATATTCCGTGGGAGTTCTTTCATAAGACAGATTTTAGATACATATTTTAAAATCAAAGTTGAAAAGTTTTACCCCTGAAAGTTTGCTAGGGTTAATGCATACAAAAGTAGCACTAACTCTGGGTTAAATGGCACAAATGGGCATCAAACCCGAACTGGAGATCGGTGTCCAGAGAACAATGAAATATCTATTGTGACTCATAATATGGGGCCTGAAATGTTATCTTTATTGTCTGGTTGACACGATGCAAGTTCACGAACGAGAAATGCTTCGTGTGTGATCTCGCATTGAGTAGACGGCTCTCGTCTCTTGCATGTGTCAACCAGACTTATAATAGCATCCAAATTCCAAGTCTACTAAAGTAACAACTTGGATCCTTTGAAGTAGCCACAATAATGGTGCGAAATATACACATTTTAAGGTGCTATTTGATAAGTGATCTGGCTGAGCAGCAGACAGCATTAACAGCAGCAAAAATACAAGAATGTTACAACACCCTAAACAAGGTAGGTGCTTCCAATAATCTCACTGTCCAGTGGATTAAAGGCCACAGCGGCGCACGAGGTAATGACATGGCAGATGAGTTAGCGAGGCGGGGTTCAGATTCTACCCCTCTCGGACCGGAACCTTTTGCTCCCATCCCGGCTAGCTGGTATGATGGTAAGATCCGTGAGCACACAGCTAACTTGCATCAAAACTACTGGGACTCACTGGAGACGTGCAGACAAGCGAAACAAGCACTACCGCGCGCAGACGCTCGTCTCTCCAGAGCTCTCCTTAAACTCAATAGACCGCTGTTACGTTTGATAACAGGGGCCATCACTGGCCACGGTAACTTTAACAAGCACCTTTTCAATTTAGGTGTCACTGACAGCCCACTATGCAGAGGTTGCATGGAGGAAGAAGAGACAGCTGCTCACGTCCTAATGGATTGTGATGGAGTAGCCCCTTACCGGGCGAAGTACCTCGGCTCACCAGGCAGTCTCCGGGAAGTCTCTGACGTGAAGGCGCTGGGAGCATTCCTGGTTGAGCTGGGATGGCTGGAGTGATCCGGCCTGACACCCTCCGGACGCAAAATAGGCGCAAAAAAGTCGTCGAGTTGCGGAAACCGCCCGTATTGAATGAAGAAGATGAAGCAGACAGCATTTTGACCTACAAAGAATATTTTATTTACGCCAATATCACTGAGGTAGGTAAGTAGCGCTTAGCGTAGCTCTCATAACTGCTTTATAGGAATTCAATTTAAACAAACTGTTTTATGATCTTATTACCCTTAAATCTACTTTTGTTTTTATTCCTTATCTCTACTGCAAAAACTTTTGAAGTGACTGCAATAATAGCTATTGGAACTTGAAGTTCTTTACTTGCGCATTTGGGCACAACATCCAGAGCTCCCTTATAAAGGATAAGGAGGTAGACCAAAGAGTTCAGGGCGGAAGTCTTCCAAAGACTTGAGAACTAGCGTTGCATCCTTCAGCTCTGCAACATCAATACGAGGATCTGGCACAGCTACCACTTGCATGTTGGCTGCTTTAGCTGCTTTTATACCGTTCACTGCATCTTCAAACACCAAGCACTGAAATGTAAAGATTCTTATGGTAAATTTTAAATAGAAAAATATTGGAAAAAATTAACTCGGCCACAAGTGAATTCTCAGGCTGGAATCGAACCAGCGACCTTTGGAAATCCGGTCCAATGCTCTAACCGCTGAGCTACCGAGACCTGTTATAATAGCTAGTGTTTAGTCATTAGAGTTTCATTAATTTTTTCTTATTGCAGCATGAAATTACAAACAATGAAATGATCTTGGTTGCAGCAAGTTGAATTGAATAATAATGTAACAAATTTAGTTATCATCAACATCAGACATTTTTAATGTCAGCCGGGTCCTGAACAGAATGCAGGCCTTCCTCATGGCTAGATTTTGAGAATTTGCTAGACCAGGAGCCGTTTATCCACCAAGAAAAATGGCTTAACATGCCTTCAGAAGCACTGAGGAGCTCAAAATAAATTATTTTCAGTCACCCATCCTGTGATAACCTATGCCAACGAAATTTTGTATTTACAGCAAATACAACTTACATTTTCTGGTTTCGGTTTATCAGGGAACCGTGAAGCGCACACAAGGAATATTGCTGGATCTGGTTTCCCCTTTTTAACTTCAGGGTCAGATGTGCCCATTGTGAGGTGATGGAACAGATTTAGAAGTTCTTTATGGTTTTGCATTTTCAACTCGACACTCTCTTGTCCTGAACTTGTAGCCAATGCTATTGGCACTCCTGCTTTCTGCAGATGTTCAACTAATTTTTGAGCTCCTGCAAGTATAAGAGAAAGAAGAAACATTTAAAAAAATTGCTAAAAGAACAAATAACATCAATTGTATGAGGACTCTTGTCTTGTAGCATTTTGTATGACATCCATACAAATATTATATTAATTTAACTTATGTACAAAATACATTAATGTAAAGTGGATACAAAAGGCCGACTTAATACTAAAAGTATTCTCTGCCAGTCAACCTTTAGGCAAACAGATATCGATGAATATGGTACAAATTATGAAATAAAATTATAAATACGAAAGTAACTCTCTCTGTCAGTTACCTTTGCACACATAAAACCACTGAGCCGATTTTAATGAAATTTGCGCGTATACTCTAGTAATAGAAATAAAAATCGTAATTTTTGCATACCCGGCATCAGTTGCACAGTGGGAAATAGTACCCGATAGATATCCCAACATTCGCTCATAAACTCTTTCTTTGTGATCGGCAAATCCAACGTTCTCACTATTTTTTCAGCACATTCAGGACCTTGAAATCCTAGTAAACTGGCCTTCAATTTCCATGTAAAATCCTTCCCATACTTCGCACATACTTTGGTAAAAGCTTCAGTATAGATAATCTCAGAATCTGTAATAAGCAATAGGTAAGATTTCATTTCAAATTAACTATTTTTCCAGTTACAAATTATGTGTGACACTTGCCTATTATTAGACCATCTAAATCGAACAGAACATGTGTTACTTTTTTGATCTGCATGTTCTAAGTTAAGCGTATAGTTGTTAACAATACTCTGAAACAGGAAATTATACTGAAAAATAGCTTAATTTACTTGTTACAGCTTAAATTATCTTTACATAATTTTTTAACCTCTATATGAAACTATTTTACGTCACTGTCAAAAACAACAATTTTTTTTTTATATTCTTTCCTAAGAACAGGCTAGGGTGATAGACCATACTGCCTCGTCGTTTTTTTTGCAATAGTTTATAGGTTTACGACTTTGCCTTGGTATTCCATTCACACAGCCTTTTCTTTTTTTTTTATATTTATTCCTTAACTTACATCATTGCAATGCAATGTTATGAAACCCTTCAGCTGATCTGATGATGGAGCCGGAAGGCTCTGAAATAAAACAATGCAACCCATCGAGTTAGCGCTCGTTGGACGCAGCTTGACAATAAAATTAGTGACCTACCTTAGAATATTCTAAGTGACCTACTTAGCTGTATATCTACCTACTTTATTATTCTTAGAGCCAGCCCGTTTCACCACCGCACCGACAGATAAGTTCTGGATAGCACATATGGCAGATAAATTGGCAGTTGTATTAATGATAAGTCATGGATAGCTTAAATGACAGGTCATTTGACATCAGTTGTAATATAAAAAATATGTCAAATTATTTATATTATCAAAGACCCCCTCGCCCCTCTGTAGTGCTTACGTAATACTTGAACGGCCCCTATACTTGAACATAACAGTGAAAACACAAAAGTTATCTACTTACCTACATATTTTATGATAATAAAAACTTAGTATGACTACCATTTTTAAAATGAATATATTTTCATCCAAATTCAAACTTGACACCATTACAAAAGTAATGAAAAATAAATACTCTAAATGAGGTATGACGCTGACAACTAATGGATCAAATGCACCAGTAGTGGCATGCACCAGATCGTTACAAGACCAGTCACGCTGATTCAGTGCGTTTACGAGATCCTTATAGGACGCAGCCGACTTGTAGAAGCAATTAATAAAACAATAATAATACCAATTTGTACTTTACCGGTCTGTCACAAAATTACTATAGGACGACAAAGTCCTATAAAGTGCGCCCAAAGGCGGCCCTATAAACGATAATAATAAGATATATAATTATAATATAATATTGTACTTAAGACTTAATACCTATTAGTCTTTGTAATTGTTATGTATCGATGTTATATATTTTGATGTTAGTGAACTCTTAACTCGCAGACAAGTCATGGAAATGGTTTTGCGAGGAAAAAGTATGTATTAGACATAGGTAAGTGATTTTTTAATATAAAAAAAAGTAGGTTTTCTATAGAACTAAAAAAAATGTGGTCCTACGAAGATACTTATATGACTACATTTTGCTACTTGGACAGCCATTTGAACGTCCCCATTGCTGGGGCACTGGCCTTCCCTAAGGATGGATAAGGAGAATAGGCCATAACACACCACCATAGTAGGTACTTATTTTTATTGTCTTGGACGGCACCGCCTTCAAAATTTTAATTCTGGCTCATTTTTTACTTTTGATTTATATTTAAAGTTAGAGTAGGTCCAGTACTTGTTTTTACAAAAAAACGGTCCATAAAAAATCCTTAAATCCTTAACTGTTAAGAAAACAAAGTGTATCATTTATCATTTACCTCCATAAGGGTCGGTTTCACCACCGACAGATAAGTTCTGGATAGCTTAAATGACAGGTCATTTAAGCTGTGTTTATGTGAGGTCCTATAATAATCATATAATCGTATCCTATAAACGTTTATAAGACTACGTAATTGGGTCGAAACTGCTTGTCTAAGATCAGTAATCTCAATCAAAGCGTCTATTAGTATGCTATAAGATGTTTAGTAATATAAGCCAACAAATATAGGATAATTTTGCTGCTTGGGTGATGAGGACGCCAAAAAAAAAAAGTCTTATTTTTGACCGTCTTCAAAAAAGGAGGAAGTTATTTACTTTTTAATTTGAAGCAACGATATAAAATGTCATTGAAGTGTATTTTTATACTATACTAAAAACTGGCTGCCGAGCGAAAAACAATTATTCACCTCACAACAGCGAGGAATGTTACTTAAAATAACAATAAGTACAACGATGCGGAAATTTTTCAGGTGCAAGATAATTTAAATGATCGAGGCGACGTAAAAACAGTTGCAAAATAATTTACGACGATAATTTTTTTGTCTGTATGATTGTATGCTCACGCTAATCTCCGAAACTACTGAACGGATTTGCATAAAACTTTTTGTGATAAGTAGCTACTACATCTGGCCAACATATAGATTACAAATTAATTTGAGATTAAAAACCAGATAAGAGAAACTGATTGACCAGCTGAACTATAAAACATATGGAAATGGCGTCTCATCCGTCTCACCAGGAATTGTTAAGCGTGATGGGTATTTTCTGTTGACATAGGTACTTATAACAAAATAAGGTTACCTGTCTATTTATTACAAGCCCAACAAATGACAGTGCGTTTTAAGTTTTACCTTTCCTTTAAACAAAGATATGTACTTTCTTTACAAACTCCCTACTGACTACAGCCAACCCGTTTTCCAAGAAGAAGCTAATCAACCACTCGTTAATCATAAATATGTCGCTGAAACAAACTACTGCTCCACACAATGACCATCGTAGTTAGTGACAGCATTACAAATTTCTCCATAGAACGAAGGAGAATTATTAACACAGTCGTCCGAAGTGTTCACAGCTTGGACGAATTAACCACTGGACGCGTAACGAGGACCGCGTTCGCCTTTACCCCTCTGTCACTTACCCTGCCTTTTAGACACAGTAAGCAATATGGCGTTGTCAGTATGACGCGAGATCTCGAAGTGAAACATTATCTCAAAAATGGGTAAATGCGCTGTGTAAATTTGTAAAAATCATACCGGACAATCAAAAAATGTTTCTTTTCACGCGTAAGTACAATTTTAATCTATTAGAGCAGCAATTTTTCGAAAAATAAATAAAATTTGGTATGTAAACAAAATGTAATACGTCATTTCAAAAAGTAATCATTGTACATGTAAATTCTTCAAAGATATTGCATAAGTAATTTGGTTGGGTTATATGTATCACTCATTCATTCAATTGTCATTTTTTAAGTCGTATAGGGCTTGAACATATCGATAAACATATCGATGTATGTAAATGAACGAACGAATCCAATTTTAATGTAGGAACTATTTAAATTAATTTCAGATTTACAGTTGAACCCCTAACAAGAAGAATTGGGTGGAAGCGGTACGCAGGGAGATAACATGGACGAGTACTCAGGTCTTAGATAACATCTAAGGTCTGATGATGGAGCCAGAAAATGGCTATAGGAACTCTGTAATTAAACGACGCAACCCTACGAACTTTGAGCTCGTTATATTTGAAATATGGCTTCAAACTTAAAAAAAAATGTTGCTTATTTCACCCGCATGGTTCCCGTTCCCGTGGTAATATCAAAAATCCTTTCTTAGTGCTCGCCAACATCGTTAAAAGTACCTGTATGCAAAATTTCAGTTTATTTGGTTTAGCCGTTTGGGCTGTGCGTTGCCTTGCCTGTAAGTCAGTCACGGTATTGTTTTTTAGTATTAGACTTATGTTGTACATTATTATGGTGTGTTGTACATTAACATTTAAATTGTATCATAAGTATAAAAATTGCATTGACAACGCAAAAATTAAAAATCATAACTTATTAGCTGTTGCATCATAATATTGATCGTTAAACATTTGTTTTTTTTCTCTTTCGAATGCAAGGAAGGATATTCTTACAGCGTATTAATAATATAAAAGTATTGGACAATTTCGAAAAAAAAAAAAACTCGGTCGCTCATTGGTTAGAGCAGTGGACCGAATTCCCAAAGGTCGTGGGTTCAAGTCACATCTGAAAATTCACTTGTGGCCGAGTTCATTTGTTCCAATATTTTTCTTGTTAAAATTTATCATAAATGGTGGTTACATTTATTATTTGTTTCTAACATAGACCTTGTTAGGTCACAGCAAGAATAAAATTAATTATATTTATGTATGTACGTAAGCTATATTGTACTATTTTTTAATCTTATAATATTTTAATTTTAAGATCGTTTTATTATATTCAAGTAAAACAATCTTAAAACTACAATAAACTATTGGTTGAAATATTCTTGCAATTAGCATTTCAGCTAGTAGTTGCTAGAATGATACTGCCTTTGCTTTTTCTTAAATATAGGTAATTTATATGCGATGTTTTGTTGATAACTTCTGGGAGTTTGTTGTTTAAAACTGTCATAGCGTATGCTGGACCATACGCTATCCAAACGCTAGTCTACTATTTCTAATTTGGGTTTAGGTTGTGCTAATTTTGTACGGTGTCGTAAATTTTGAGATCTTTAATAAAGTGAAAACAAGTTTATATGTTTTCTTACAAATATGCATATTTCTTAAATGTAAAATGGATACTAGAGTTGAAATTAAAATGTTTTAGTCTCAACGATCTTCTAATTTCGATGATTATTTTCAATAAGTTTTAGTATACTTAGATTTTTGGCTCCAAAAAAAATGTCGAATACGAGATGTCACAGCTCGAGAAGCACCCAGGGGCCTTATTGTCTAATTTTAAGTCTATCACAATCCCTTTAAATTTTTCATTTAAAAGGTACCTACATATTATTCACATCGCATCACATCACATAGCATCGCGCCACAACTATTTGACCTTTGAAAGGGATTGCAATCGATTATAAAATTAAACACTTATGGAGGGGTTGCTATTGTGTATGTCCTATACAATGGTTCTGTAATGAACTAATTACCCATATTTTGTTTTATATAAAAAAGCTCGAGTGATTGAAGAAGTTAATGTAAATAATGAATTATATTATTATATAAACCAAATATTAATGTTTTTTACTCACTTAAAAAGTGTTAGTAAGTAAATTGTAAGTCCGCCTGGCTAGCGACTACCATCTTATCCAAGTCCGTTCCGGCAGTTAGAGGTAAGATAGCTAGTTCCTCAGTGATTGAGGATACCGGGAGAGGCGCGCTTCCATCTTAAGCCTTATCAGTACAGTACTAGTATCAGGTTGCATGTATCTACCCATTTTTCACAAAAAAAACCCAAACACAAACGCTTTGGGAACCATAATGTATAGTTTTTATGAATTTGAGGGATTTTTTTATGAGATTTTCATATTATTAGATGCTTTTTATTTTTCCACGAAATAAACAATTAACTTACTAATTTCTTTAAATCACACATGATTTATTAAACTCAATAGGTTAATTCATTCACTCCTTACTTATCGTGCTATTTATTTTTCCACGAAATAAACAATTAACTTACTCTTTTTTTTAAAACACACATGATTTATTAAACTCAATAGGTTCATTCATTCACTCCTTACTTATCGATAAAAAAATTATCGATTACTTCAAGCACTACTGTCATTATTTGACATTAGTAATCGCCCCTCACCCCCGCAAGAATTGGTTGATCGTGTTTTCATACATTCTTCTCGGGTTTCGTGTCCAGTGGTTAATTCGTCCAAGGTTCACAGCAATGAAGCAGAGAAGTTCTTCTTAGTTAGATGAGATGAATAAGTTTACACTAACTTTTATCAATGTAATTTATCGGGACGACACTCAATTGAGTTATTAAATTAACTTAGGTACAGCATGGTGGTCTCCCTGCTCACAGGATATCGACCTTAGAGCTAGCGCAGACGACGGATAACGGAGGACTTTTTGTCCGCGACACGTCTTTATTGTTAACTAAATAAGATTCAACTTAGATCGCGTATTTACATGAAAAGTACGCGATAGTCCTCGTTATTTATTCAACTTTATGCTCTTAGTAATAAGGTCGTGTCTCGGACAAAAAGTCCTTCAATGTCCGTCGTCTGCGCAGGCCATTAAAGTCGGTGTTTTGCTTTTGCTAAATCTTACTCCTCCGATATTATGCAAAGGAACACGACTTAAAGTTAGTGCTTTGCAGAGAAATATAATTGAAGCTAAGATTCTGACTAGGTGTAATGCTATTGAAGCTGCTTTTTTTACAATATGTATGTATGTACGCTTGCTCTTGGTATCATTCTGAATCGTCTGATTTAAGAAGAGGCCGAAGATAGAGCGAGCTTGCCTAGAAATAGCCTATCACTCGAGCTTTAAATATACCGCGTATATCGCTCATACCCAATGATTTTCCGTTTGAGTTTAAGCACTTGCTTTGCAATGACTACCAATAAGTCGCAGAGATAGACTCTGCATACCGCTGATGGTGTCGACCTCAGGTACTACCTATATAATTTGTGACCTCAGGTCTCATTGTCTTTTCCACGGCCAGCTTTATGTTGCTTTAAAACTGCGAGTCTTTTTCATATTGGCAATAGAAATAGGCCAATGTAGTGTGTAAAGAAATCCTCCAACTAACATAATGTAATAAATACCTTGGGCACTTATTGTTGTTTGTACCATGATTTAAGGATCAATTTTTTTTATGAACTACAGGGAGACGACATGTAGTGATAAAGCTAAACATGGAAGCGCGCCTCTCTCGGAATGCTCGACTGACTCGAGGAACTGGCTATCTTATCTTTAACTGCCGGAATACAACAATGCTGAAAACATTTTTGTGGCGTCAAACTCAGATAAGACAGGCCAGACGGACTTATAACAAGCCCTACCATAAACTAAAAAGAATACAATTAGGTATGTATTGCCACTGAGAATCGAACCCGGGATCTCTGGGTCTGATAACGGTGATAATACCACAAAATCACAGAGGCGGTTATCGTGTAGTGTAATGTGAAGTACGCGAACGAAGTTGCCGGCACCAGCTAGTACTTAAATAAAAAATATTTCCTACACTTACATCAACCTAGCCTAAAGTAAGCACTACTGTAGGCTTGTGTTATATGGGATACTAACTTGGATCACAGATGAATGTAAGGGCCATTTAAAAAAAATATCTTTTATTAGCTCATTTTGTAAAATCACTATTTGGTATTTCTTGTCGGACCGCTGGCTGCGGTGCCGAAGTGGTGCGTTTGTCGTATTGAGCACGGACGACGGTCGTTTGTTTTCATACAAAGCGCGGGGTGCGGTAACAGTCAGTGCGGCGTCGGTACCCTCACAAAAATAGATAGATACCGACACCGCACCGCGCGCTTTGTATGAAAACAAACGACCGTCCGTGCGCAATACGACAAAGTGTCAAACATTACATTAAAGTTGACGAAATATTTGTCCCTACTGGGATCGAACCTGGATCCTCAAATTAGGCGATAACTTGAAAACGGGTGTACGTACCACTCTACCACAGAGGTCTTACTACGTACCGAACTTGCTAGATTTTATTTATATAAATATATATAAGAAGAAACTGGCTGACTGACTGACATATCAACGCACAGCCCAAACCGCTAGGTCTAGAGACTTCAAATTTGGCACATAGGTTCCTTGTGAGGTCTAGGGGTGCCCTAAGAGAGGATTTTTTGAAATTCTACCCCTAAGGGGGTGAAATAGGGGATGAAAGTTTGTATGAAAGTCCGTCAGTTTTGGAGTTAGGATCTTCAAATTTTTTATTTAGGTTAAGGATTAAAAATAAACAATTACCTATCTCGGCGTTTTTGAAAATTCCATCCCCAAAGGGGTGAAAAGGGGGATGGAGTTTTGTAAGAAAAATCCTTTAATTTCAAAGTAAAAATGACTTATTTTATTATTACTCGGCTCATGGTTGAAACTTAAAAACAAATAAACAAACCTACATTTTAGGATTTTATAGAAATCGACCCCTAGAATGGTAAAAAGGGTTACCTATCTTGAATTCGAATTTTTAGATTACGAATTTCTCTTTCCCGAAAACGTTTAGCCACGTTTTATTTTCCATAATTTTCTTTACATCGAAAACACGATTGACATGGGTTTTAAATCTATTTTCAGTTGTATTTTTTTTTTAATTTAATTTTTTTGTAATCTCACTCAAATTTTGACCGAAGCTATTAATGACTGATGATTTAGTTTCTAGAAACATATTTCCCATATTATCAATTCAATCAATCTAACTAACTATCTTTTTTCTATTTTCTTCTAAATATATAAAAGACGAAACTGACTGACTGACATATCAACGTACAGCCCAAACCGCTAGCTCTAGAGATTTCAAATTTGGCACATAGGTTCCTTGTGAGGTCTAGGGCTGCACTAAGAGAGGATTTTTCGAAATTATACCCCTATGGGGGTAAAATAGGGGATAAAAGTTTGTTTGAAAGTCCGTCAGTTTTGGAGTTAGTATCTTCAAATTTTATATTTAGGTTAAATATTAAAAATAAACATTTACCTGTCTCAGCGTTTTTGAAAATTCCATCCCCAAATGGGTGAAAAGGGAAATGGAGTTTTGTAAGAAAAATCCTTTAATTTCAAATTAAAAGTGACTTATTTTTTTATTATTATGCTCATGGTTGAAACTTAAAAATAAATAAACAAACCTATATTTTGTGAAAATCTTTGATCAGTATTTTTGCCAAAAACAAATGAAATGCAACAGCTTTGCCGGTTCCCAAAATGTATACTGAATTTTGTTAATTATTACACCTCATAAGTTAACAAATCGTTAGGTAAGTACTTAATCAATTTATGGGCCATAGTACTTCCATCTCAGACAACAATCTACATATATAAAAGGCAAAAATTACTGATATATCTACTTATCAACGCAGAGCTCAAACTACTTGCCGGATTGAGTTGAAATTTGTCATGTAGATAGTTAAGAAAGGATTTTCCCTTAAGGGGAAAGTAGAATCTACGCGGACGAAGTCGCGGGCTGAAAACTAATACATGTATAAAAGGATTCCACGCGGACGAAGTCGCGGGTAACAGGTAGTTTAAAATAAAATTACCTACCTAACCTATCTGCTGTAATTTTTTTTAATGACGGGAATCGAACCCGTGACCCCCGATACCGGTGGTTGTAAACTAGACCACAGAGGCGGTTAAATCTGTTACTGTTATTGAGGAATAAGTATAAGGTAATCTTTGGCGCAGCTGGGAATAAAACTACTCTCGATCTGACACTACAGAGTACAGGACAATGCCCTTGAAACCTCGCAGCCATACCGCTTTTGACAAGACTTTCATAGTATTTGACAGGACATTAATTGTCCCGAGTGACCGTATGACAGCTCGGTCTCGCTAGCACCCGCGAACCCCGCACGATTGCCCTGGGAAAACGTGTCCGTCGGACGACTAAATGCTTAAATAGACTGTGTTAACACGTTAAAGGTTAATTCTCAATTTACGTTTTGACTAACCTATCTCACTTCCGCTCCAAGCTTAATAGGCTTCCTCTTCGCCAGCGCAAGGACTTACACAATCTTACTCTTCTTTTTTCCATCCTCTTCCTCCCAACTTCCCCTTCTTATTTTGAAGAATTTTCCAACTTTCGTTCAATCCTCAACTTCACTATGTACAGATGAGGAACTTCCCGGTTGACCAGTAGTTTATTTAGGGAGCTATATATAAAAATGTAATAGATTGAGATAAAACGTTTAAAGCAGAAATAATAGAACATTAACAGGTATTTCATTTGAATAATAAATTATTTCTTTAACCTCAGTACTTTCCGAGAAAACGTTTCCCAAAAATCTACAGTACCCCTATTACGAGTTTGCTTAACATGACATTTACAGGACTCGTGAGCGTAGACTATCGGATACACTGCTCATGTCGGTAAAACAGTCGCTAAATATGAAAGAGACAGAGCTACATTTTACATTAACGTTTACTGTAACGTCGAGTTTGCCAAACTCGTAATAAGCCTACTGGTCAACCCGGAAGTTCCCCGATTGTACTTACCTACGGTCAACAGCAATTACGGTTCATACAAAATTAGCGGCCGCTTGCGGTTTCACCCGCGTGGTTGCCGTTCCCGTGGGAATATCGGGATAAAATTAAGTCTATGTGTTAGTCTACTACTTGAAGGCCCTACACACTAAATGTCATCCAAATCCGTTCAGTAGTTTTTGCATGAAAGAGGAACAAACAAACAAACTGACATACTTTCGCATTTATAATATTTGGAACTCAACGGCATTGTCAACGGTAAAGTCCAAAGTCGATTGGAGAATATTGACAGAAATGTAAAGCCGTAGTTCCTGTTGACTGTACTTTGCGTTATTCATCTAATCTTTCTCTCGCTATTCCTTGTCACTCAACTGATTTCCTCTTACTCCTTCTCTACTCTCTGTTCGTTTATGGAATTCTCTCCCAGAAGGTATCAGGAAAGCTCGTACTTTTGGCATCTTTCCACGATCAAGTTAAGAAGGATTTCCTTTCTCTTTCCTAATATTACATATTATTTTTATATTTTACTTTTCCATTATACTTAATTTCTTATATTTATATCATGTACATCTAATATGAAATCAACTATCCTTCCTTTAATTGCACCTACTCCCCTTGTCCTCTTCGTTATCATTTTTCTACTCAAGCCCTCAAGGTTGTCCGAAAGAGCGTCTTTAGCAATAAGGCCACCGTTTTGTATGCTTTCTGTCTGATTTTTCTTTTTTTCTTGTCTTTGTATTCAATAAAGTGTTTTGTTATTACTATTATGAGAAGCAGTAGATCACGAGAAAACTCAACGATACTTGCATTAAAAAAAATTACCTTATATAAAGCTAATGAAAAACCACTTATATAACCATATTCAAAGGAAAATTGGAAGCCAAAGATCAACATAGTGGAAAAGTGTGTGGCTTGTTCGGGAATATTCGAGAGGTTACAACTGTTTACTTCTTGGGTTTCGCAATAGTGGCAGTAGAGATCCAATAACCTTCAATGAGGTTAGCAGCTATATTTTGTCCTTCTGGAAGGTTTTTGCTCATAACGACGGAAGACCAGCGCGGGTCGTAAGACCATGCATTATGCTGAGTCGTTACCGTTTTGCGACAAATCTAAGTGTTTTCGTAACTGTCTGTGTAATTTGTCTCAAATAAATCGATTCTCTTTTTTCATACATGGTAGGTACCCGATTTATAAATCATCATTCTGTAAACTTCCCAGTCGACACGTACAATTTTTTTAGGAAAAGTTTTTTCCTAAAGTATTACGTATACTTTATTACGTAATGTTCTTTATTTATAACGTTTTCCATAAACCCATTACTTATTGCTAAAATGCTCCCTAAAAAGATTGATGGTGACATGAATAATGAGATTGAAGTTGATCCCTCTCTACTGATTACAACCAAAAGACTTTGCTGCATATCCTATTACTAAAGGGATCAGATTCTAGGAGGTCCCTTGATAAAATACCTGAGTCATCTTCCTTCATTTATGATTTAACCCCATCAACCAATTAGTCTGAATCAGTTTTAAACTTGGAAGAATCTCGCCTATTTGACACACCATGACAATAAATTCGTGAACTAAATACTGGCAACCTTGAACTAATTTTTGATAGACATTTTCACAACCGCGCCCTTTATCAATGCTTATTAGGTCAATCATAGCATTGCGTGGAAGAAAGTCGGACATGCAGTCATATGGGCAGGCATGGAATGATATCCAAGATAGTTATTGATGCTTGGATGTAGAGCATGAAACGGTCAAGTAAAGCATAAACTAAGTAGGTATATAGGGGGCGCGAATTGACGGGTTGTTCTCAGTCCGCGTTGTGTAGACTCGCGCGACGCACGTTCTGTGTACGAGCCGATAAAAGAACTTCTGTGTGATGTTAGTAAACAAAAAGTGATTAAATAAAAAGCACGGTGTGGCCCCTCTGTCAGTCTGCTAGTGGACGCAAAGTTGCAACCATGTCTCTACCGGGAGTTTTCCTGTTTTCACATTACGTGGAAAGCTTTTGGGTAAGTTACGAACGATTTTTCTTACTTTAACTTTTATAGCGAATGTCTATGCGTTTTCTCTGAAAACTTCTTTGATCTTTTTTTTACTGAGTTGTAATTGACTACTAATTTGTTTAGAATTTGACATTTGTTAAATTTTTTGAGTGTAATGTAGGATGTTGTGTTTTTTCTATAAAATGTAGATTAGCTTATTAATGAAAATTCAAATAAGGCTTAACCATAAAGTGTTTGATATACGAACTGCAAGTGGAAAAATGCATTATTCAATTTTTTTCTGTGTATTACGAAGCGCTGCACTAGGCTTGCGTGTTTTGGAAGAGTTGTGTTCGCGGTGCTTTTTTGTTTTCAATGCGTTTCTTTTGTCCAAGCCGAGGAGATATATGGGAGAACAAACACTTATAAGTGGACTTAATTGTTTTCATTAATCACGTAATGCGATTATCTCGGATATTTCGCACTACCCATGGTATGAATAAGTAACTTGAAAGAATTTTGTAATTGTTCTTAGCATAATTTCTCTTACGCATGCTAGGGAAATATTAAAATAATCTGGATTTGCGGCACTTGAAATATTTTCAGAATATTTGTTTAATTATTTTTGCCTCGTTAAATATGAACAAATGCCATTTGGCAACGTTTTTCAACGTTTTTTTAGTCTCGATTTCTAAGCTTACGATAAAGAAAGATGATTTTAAAAGCTCTACACTTGGAAAAACTGCGATCAAAGAATTAATCCTTGCAGTAGGTAGGTAATGTATCTATGACACAATATAATTATATAAATATATTAATATTTTTATATTATATTAATATTTTTTATAATTACATAATATTTTTTATAGCTTTGGTTTTAAGTTAGTAAGTTGGTTAGGTACACAAGTTAAAAATTGAATTGAAAAAATAACTAGGTAGGTACTCAAATTAAAATAATTTAAAATACTTATACCAAAGTACGTTTACTCGTGAAATATTACTTCCAAAATGATTAAATTATTAATAAGTATTGTAGCCAGAAATATACATCAGAATAACTAAATTGTTGCCTATTTGTCAGTAAGCTTTATATGAAAAATAATAAAGTATTCTAATTTTTACTTGCACTATAATTATGTTAACAGTTAAATCAGAAAATACTAATTAGTTGGTACAAATGCGTTTTAAAAGTTTAAACTTATTGTTTTTTCTCAGTAAGTGAATTTTTGTAATTCGTTAAGAGAAATAAGGTTCTTAAACCGTAACTTCGAGTTTATCAATACTAATATTATAAAGAGGAAAGATCCAAAACTACTGAACTGAATTGGATGAAATTTGGTACATAGGTAGTAGATAGCCTGGTTATGAACATAGGATACTTGTTATCCCGATATTCCTACGGGAACGGGAACCACGCGGGTGAAACCGCGAGCTGCCGCTACTTATGAATAATTTCGCTTTAAAAGTACATATTAGGTACCTCTATACCTACCTCTACCTCATATTCAAAATCATATTAAAAATACGTAATAAATAAATAACAGAACCTAACTATTGTAATTTTCATCAGTTTATCTTTTTTTTCATTTAAAAAAACTATTGAATGTTTACGAAATTTCGGTTAGTCAAAAGTCATAACACATTAAAAAAAATACCGAGGTCACTTTAAAGGTTTTTTTTTATTAAAGCGGTTAAATTTATTTCCTTACTAAATGTGAAAATAGGGTTGTTGATTTAAATCTACGGAAACGGAACCAAGTATGAGAGTGCTGTTTATAGTTAGTTTGCCTGTCTAGATTAGCTACCACCATCTTATCTAAGTCTGACGCCATAGCAACAATGTTTTCAGCTTTGTTGTGTTCCGGCAGTTAGAGATAAGATAGCCAGTTCCGCAGTGATTGAGGATTCCGGGAGAGGCTCGCTTCCATCGTCAGTCTTATCAATACTTAACATCGAGTATGATGAAGGTTAAGGCTCAATTTACACCGCCGCGGAACGGAATGGAAGCGACTTTTTGCAACGAAACTGCACATAGCATAATGAATTTTATATCAACTGTATAACGCACAAAATAAATACGAGCCTAAAAATTGGACGCGCGTCTTCCGCGGAATCCTCGCGCATTCTCGAGAATTCTGTGCTATGTGCAGTTTCGTTGCAAAAAGTCGCTTCCATTCCATTCCGCGGCGGTGTAAATTGAGCCTAAGAGTCTCTCCGTAGTACATAAAAAGAAAATAGATCATTTTTTACTCTCAAGCTAAGCTACACCTTTGATGTATTGCCAACCCCGAAAGGGATACATGGCCTGAAGGTATGCAGACGAAGTCAATAATATCTACACAATTAATCATCAAAATAATCTACACATTTCACAGACTATAGGTATCTGAGAGCTTCCTTTTTGTGGTCGATGCTCTTTTTTGTGTCAATAACCGGACCAACGGCTCATGTGCCCGAAATAAGATAATTTTTGTTACATTTTACCTTAATAGTTTCTTTATCTTTTATTTATTCGAGATAAGTCTCACAGTCTACACACATATTTGAGCATTAGTGTCAAACACTCTAAGGATCTAAATAATTATTAATTATTTTTGTTAATTTATCAACAAATTGAATCCGAATAAAGGTCAATGTCGGGCCATTTGATAGAAGGCGGTCGGTAAAACTGTCAGCTTCGGCGAAAACTTCGCCTCTATTTCGCCGAAGTCAAAGGTTTCGTCGAAAGTGAACGATAAGACTATAATAACTACCCACAGATGGGCTAAGAATTAAGGCCTACTCTCGCCTTAGATCTTTGTTCCACTCCCTGATGTTGCAGAGCCACGATTTTTTTCTGCGACCAACTCGTCGTTTCCATACTTAAATTCACTTTTCCAAACGTGAATTGGTCAAATTTAAAGTTTTTCCAAACTTGAATTCGCCGCTACGCTATGCTACGGTATTTGTCTACGCGGACGAATTTCGGCTCCGAGACGACGCGATCTAACGAACAAACTTTGAACTTTTAATTATTGCTGTGTTATTTTTCAAGGTATCATTATATTATTAGTTCGTTATCTGCGGCTACGTTTAATAATTTGAAATCAAAATTGAACGTCAATTAAAAATAACCTTATTTTACATAAACATACAAATCATCGACGCCGTATAGTTGCACGAAAAACGGCTTTTAATTTTTCCACGGACTATGGGCCATGAAAATAACATCTACATATACTTATATTACTTATAAGATTAGATTTAACAAGTTTTTTTTACTAGTAAACTTAAATTTATCTTAAATAAAAAATAAAAAAAACAAATATACCCATGTAGTTGCAAAATCCTTTTTTTGAAGGCAGTTTTGTTTATTTTATGATTTTTGTTGAGATATAAGAGCATGGGACCGGATTTCCAAAGGTCGCGGGTTCGATTCCCGTCTGAGAATTCACTTGTTCAATTTTTTCCAATATTTTTCTATTTAAAATTTACCATCAGTTTTGTTTATGTTATAGTAAAATCTTGAATAGAATAGAATAGTCTTTATTTGCTAATACTGGGTATACATGTTGTTCAGGAATTTTTATATCTACCATACAGTATTTGCCTTTAATATGTAGGCATGCAAGTATTTAATAATAAAAAGAAAAATGGAAAACAATGTCCATTGTAGGCAATTTAAAAATAGACATATTGATTAGAAAATCGAGCTACAGATGTCACAGTACAATGTCAATTCATAAGGACGCATATAATAAAATGACAAAACTTATAATTATAAAATATTGTAAATAATGTCATACAATCAAATGTCATTTTTCTAACGGTAAAAAATATATTAAAATAAATAAAAGAATCAGATTAACACCAATTTGACAAAACATAAAATTAATATTATTTTTATTACATTATTAATAACTTTTATACACTAAGTACTGATTAATCGAGTAGAAACCCTGTTCTGTGAGCCAAGAGAGCAATGATTTCTTAAAAATGTTTCTCTCTGTGGGAAGATCTCTCAAGTTTTGTCGTAAGTTATTATATTTTTTTATCGCCATGCAGTAATGAGTGACAAAAAGTTCGGGATATCGCTTTACAAAAAGACAACTCTGCTATATACTATCCCAAATTAGCACTTGCAATGCACTTTGTAGTGATGCAACTCTTTTGATTATATTCAAGGCAAAGACAAATTTCTTAATTTTTACATACCTACATTTTCTATTTGATTTTTGCAACTTCAGTTTTCGTCAATAATTAGTATAGTTTATAGTAATTTAGTTTTATATGTACGAAATTGATAGCCTTAGTTTTATTTATTATTTATAAATTATTACTATTCAACCTATCGTGAATGTCATTTATAGCATTATTTATGTAAGTTTTTAGCTTGTTAATATTTTTGTTTTTGAATAATAAAGTACAATCTTCAACGAATAAAAAGCAATAATTTACTGACGCATTGTCATTAAATGTCAAAGAGTTTATGTAATTGTAAAATTTTAATTTCTTTTCATTGTTATAGTATCTTTTTGATTCAGACCAAAACTTAATACTATGATAATTATAGGAATAAAAAGATAATATCTGAAAAATATTGTGGTCAGAAAGGTTTATAGGGTCAGTATAACCATGACACTTTCATATGTTGCTTACAAACACATCAATACACGCATTTTTTCTCGTTAATGTGTTTATATGAATTGAAATATTATTGTTTAGTAAAATATCAGTTAAATTTATTGTCTTTTTATAGTTTTATTTTGTTTTCAATAAGACAAATTAAAAATCCAAAGTTGTTGGTCATACGTATATATATAAAACTCCAACGTCCGACATAACGGTGTTCTTTGAAAAACTAGACAGTTTTGTCTTCACTACAAAAAAAACCTAATACAAAAGTTATTCTATGTGGCGACTGGAACATAGACTTATTCAATAAGGCTATGTTCCTATGTAGCGTGGCCACGGCCGATGTAACTCGAAAAAATAGGGAATAGTTCCTTTTTTGAAAGCGGTTTTAGGTTAACAACTTTTTAATTTTGCATTTTACAATGCTATTTTTATGTGATAAATACAGACATGAGCCATGAGTCCATGAGACTAGTTGCTTTTTTCTAGTATATTTTCTTGTTTAATATTTATCGCGGTTTTAGGTTGTTTAATTTGATGGTTCTTCGTACGCAAAATATTTTCCTTCATTTTTTGTTTATAAATGTCAAGGTAATCTAAAGCGTCAATTTCTGTCAATTAATTTTGAAAATTGAAACCGGTAATAAAGTCAGCCCGTGACCACAGTCACTTGGTCGAAACATCGGGAAAATTAGGTAGGTGAATACCTATCACGTTCTACGCGTTTAATACCCGTTTCAATTTTCAATATTTATAATGCAACGCGAAAGTTTAATTTAATTTAATTTATTTTCTGCAAGTCGAATATATTTACAATTTTTATATTTTTTACAAATTGAACTAACTAACTTTATGGAAGCCCAGCGTTAATTTCAGTATAGCCACTAATCCTCATGCTCTAAGAGAAAGAGAGAGAGAGAGATTTCAGTAGTTAGTGTCATTCGGCTTTCATCACTGCCTACAATTACACGATACGCATGATTTTTCGTAATATTAAAAACACTAAATTTGTGTTAAAAGCTTTAAAGGCCTACAGATTTCATCAGCGTGAAAATGCCAGTGTACCGCCTGAAATTTTAGCCGGCATTCTGGAAAAAACTCTCTGGACATATTTTTAATTCACTCGTCTCGAGTCGAGCTTAGTTTAGTTTTGAATGATTTTTGTTCGACATTTGAATTTCCATATTTTTTAACGCTCGATCGTAACGAGTGCCCCCAACCCTTGGAGCCCCAACCACTAGTTGCAGTCGAGCGAAATAAAGCTAAACTGGCAACAGACTTAAATAAGATGGTGGTAGCTAGCCAGACGAATTTCAACGAGTCCTACCATCAACCAATAGTTATTTGTTATGCAAGGCTGGAAAGTTGGTTTCAAAAAGGTTTGGAAGCGAGGATTTCAAAGGTACAAGACGCTAAAAACTTTTCTGCCGAGCGCAACACACAATTTTTCACCTCACAACAGCGAGGAACATTTATGGTTGTTTCCGCGGTCAACTTCCGGTAAAAAACTCTTTAAACATAAATTTTAATCTAAATATACCTTATTCTCGTTGTTTTAATTATATAAAAACCAAAAAAAAAAAAATGGGAGTATTATAGTTAATTCAAAGTTATCTAAAGCGGGAATATATATTGTTACTTATTAATAAGAATAAAAGCGATTCCGTAAATGTTGCCATTGACATGAGGTACACAAGACAAAGACAATTTAAAAATAAAGATTTATGTCACAGTCCGAAATCCAATTATAGTTTGTGAAATCTCACCCAATCTAAAATTTTTATAACAAATAGTTTAATCTTATTGTTATTGTTTTTATGATTCAATGAACTAAAATAATATGATAAAACCAAAACGGAGTATTATAATTAATCTAAAGCTATTTAAAATAAGAATCAATTAAAACAAAAAAGTCAATAGTGCGAATCGGAACGCATTATGACATATTTTTAGGTATTAAATTAAAAAAGTACTTTGCCGCGCAAGACCGCAAAAAGCGACTTTCTACGTCTAAACTGATTGACCAAACCTCCTTTTCAGAGCGTGTGAGGTGAAAAAATAGTTATTTGTTATGCAAGGCTGGAAAGTTGGTTATTTAGCGGCGAGTTACCTCTATTGAAATCTGAGCAAGTGAAGGATTCTAGGATTGAATCACGAGCGTAGCGAGTGGTTCAAAGATTGAATCCTGAGCGAAGCGAGGATTTCAAAGGTACAAGACGCTAAAAACTTTTCTGCCGAGCGCAACACACAATTCTTCACCTCACAACAGCGAGGAACATTTACGGTTGTTTCCGCGGTCAACTTCCGGTAAAACTTCCTTTTAACATAAAGTTTAATCTAAATATACCTTATTTTCGTTGTTTTAATGATATAAAAAACTGAAATAATAAAAAAGGGAGTATTATAGTTAATTGAAAGTTATTTAAAGTAGGAATATAGTGTTACTTATTAATAAGAATAAAAACGATTCCGTAAATGTTGACACTAGCATGAGGTACAAAACAAAGACAATTTAAAAATAAAGATTTATGTCAAAGTCCGAAATCCAATCACAGGTTGTGAAATCTCACCCAGCCTAATATAAAATTCTTATAACAAAACTATTTGTTATTGTTTTTATGGTTCAATAAACTAAAATAATATAATTAAACCAAAACGGAGTATTATAATTAATTTAAAGCTATTTAAAATAAGAATCAAATATAACAAAAAAGTCAATAGTGCGATTCGGAACGCATTATGACATATTTTTAGGTATTAAATTAAAAAAGTACTTTGCCTTGCTAGGCCGCAAAAAGCGAATTTCTACGCCTAAACTGATGACAAAACCTCCTTTTCAGAGCTTGTGAGGTGAAAATAATATTTTGTAGTCAACATTTTTCCTTTTATGTGGTCATCCTGAGGTTCGATCACGCGACGCATGTTGTGGGCGTGGTGCTGCGACCGCGCGTGTTCGCAACTACTGGGCCGCAAACGATGAATATTCACAACTTGTTCACTCATCGTGTAGCTTGTATTAATATTCAAACGGTCGCTAACTTCTGCTTCTGATTCAAGGTTGATTTTTTGCTGCACGGCAAATTAAGAATTAATGCGAACGAACTACTTTTAAAGATGTGCAAATCTTTATACAAAGTAAGCTAGTGTTTTTTACAAATTATTTTTAGACTTGTCTTTAGAATTGAAAGCTGAAATGTTATGCATGAAATGAATTTCCTACCTATCTACATTTTTGATAAACTATTATTGTAAGTAAGTAAGAAAATATTTACGAGGTCATATCGGTATGATGAAATTTAATTACAAGTAAGTATCAACAATATTTTCTAGATACTTATGTACAATAAAACAACTTTTACTGATATCAAACGCGCTATATTTCACAAACTAAGTTGTAATTGTCCAGATGATTGTCATCCCGTGGCCACAGCAGCTGAAAAGGTGCCGAAACGTCGGGAAAATGAAAAACCCCTAAAAACCAAAAAAAAACGAGCAATCACTACTTAGTTCGTGAAATATAGCGCGTTTGGTATCCGTAAAAGTTGTTTTATTTCAATATTTTGTAGAGTTATTTTCTAATTTTAACTTTTTCCCTGAAAAGACTACGCAATTTCTGTTAGCCGAACAGGCAAATATTTTACATACACTTTTAATGGTATCGGATCCTTATCCTAATTAAGTAATATTATAAATGCGAAAGTGTGTTTGTTTGTCCTTTTTACGCCCTAAATGTTGTTTTGTGTAGTCGTTGTGTGATGCTAAAATAAATGTATTTTACTTTCTTTTCTTTCTTTCTAAATAAGCAACCAATCGATTTGTATTTTGGCATAGATTTACTTGAAAGGGCCGGGCGGAGAGAAACATTATAGGCTACTTTTTATACCGATATTTCCACGGGAACGAGAATCACACGGGTGAAGCCGCGTACGGAAGCTAGTTGCAAATAAAGAAGTAAGCTAATTCATAAGTGGGTAAATTAGTTTTCTCGTGTGTTGATTGTGAATTTTAACACCAGCGGTGACCGGATGGTATCTGTCAGCAAATGTGTAGACGAAGTGTCGTGTTACCAAACACTTTGGTTCCGTGCATATGTGTAATTGTGCTCTAAAATGTTTTCTATTTAGTTTTTGCGGTTGCTTGGTCTACCTAGTTAATTCTACTTCCTACTATCCTACTAATACTTTGAATGTTATAGTATGGGACGTTTGTTACGCAAAAACGGCGGAAGGGGTTTGGATGGACACACAGCTAGTATTTAGGTAGTCTGAATTAAAACAGGGGGCCGATTCTCATGCCTCGACATCTCGAATTCGACATTTTTATAAGTATCCTTGTCTTTAGTAAAAATGTAAGTAAAATCTCTACTACTGTCAAAATCCTTTAGTTTTAATTATCATTGTTAATCCTATGATGTCGAATCGAAATCGAAGATTGCTTTCAGTGAATTTTTAATACAGATTTTTGACTCCAAAAAATGTCGAGTTTGAGATATCGAAGGCGTGAGAATTGGGCCTCAGGACCTTTATTTTTGAATCACTCGTCGCCCGAATGGCGAGTCGTACAAGGAGGCGATCTAGCGATTAGAGACCTTGTATGCGTAGATAAGCCAAAAGCGTGCTATGTCTACGCTTGCAAGGTCGCTAATCGCCTGATCGCCTCCTCGTTCGCCTCGCCACTCGCGCGACGAGTGATTCAAAAATAGTCCAGGTCCAGGACCTCTATTTTTGGATCACTCGTCGCGCGAATGACGAGGCGAATGAGAAGGCGATTACGCGATTAGCGATCTAACATTCGTAGACATAGCACGCTTTTCGCTTTGCCCCTCGCGCGCTCGCGTTGGGAGGCGGTACTACAGGCGAAAAGCGAAGCTATGTATATACGTGCAAGGGTGCTTTTACGGAATGCCGAAACTCAAACGTCGCACGAAAATCAGTAGAAACCTCTAGACGAGTGAATCAAAAATAGAGCTCCAGGACCTCTATTTTTGAATCACTCGTCGCGCGAGTGGCGAGTGGAACGAGGAGGCGATCAGGCGATTAGCGACCTTGCAAGCGTAGACATGGCACGCTTTTCGCTTTGCTCGTCGCGCGCTCGTGTTAGGAGGCGGTACTACAGGCGAAAAGCGAAGCTATGTACGAGTATATACGTGCAAGGTCGCTATTATGGAATACTTAAACTCAAACGTCGCACGAAAATCAGTAGAATCCTCGAGACGAGTGAATCAAAAATAGTGCTCCAGGGCTTTTGCGGTCACTGATATCTAATCCACATTAGGCCTGCGTAATAGCTCATGACAAGACATTTGTTTTCCCATTAGCTTCCGCCCGCGGTTTCACCTGCATGGTTTCCGTTCCCGTGGGAATATCAGGATAAAAAGTACCGTGAAGGAAGGACAAACAAACACACTATCTCATTTAATTATTAGTTAAGATTAGGATTCTCCTAATACTTATGCAGCTTGGACGAATTCGTCCAAGTTATCCAGCTATAATAGGCTAGGCTTGGCTAGTAACTATAGTGCTTCAGCAGTGACAATTAATAGATGAAAAGCTCTATAATACCCTGTGATCCATGTCTACGGTAAAAACTAACCAAGAGAACACAAACATAAGAAAATCCTGGACATTTCCTAAAATCTTATATCTACAAAGCCACAAGTTTGTGGCGTTTGTAGTAGAGACAATGGGCCCTTGGTCGTCTGAAACTAAAAGTTTATGAAAGATATTTCCAAAAGGTTGGCCCACGCCTCAGGAGACCTGAGAGCTGGTGCCTATCTTGCCCAGCGGCTGAGTCTTTGTATTCAGCGTGGCAACAGCGCCAGTGTTTTCGGTACTATGCCACGCGGCTGCGAGTTGGACGGCGTTTTCTTGTTATCGTTATTATAAGGAAGTGTAGTATGTTTATATGTTTATTATGAATTATTTTTGTCAGCGATGAATGAACAATGAACGCAATCAATTATATTATGTGTGTACTTGAAGCAGGTATGTCATACGAGCTCGCATTGTGAAACATTGGGAAGACTCTATATGGGGTCCGATTCAATTTGCCAAACCTCTTTCTTTTTCATGCCTTTTGTTCTATTTGTCAATTGTCAATGTCACAGATTTCAACGCAAAATAACTATGATGATAACATATATATTGTAAAACATCATTGAACGCAATATTATTTCTGAAGTGTCTACATAATTATGAGGCCTATAGTAGGTACTTTCATCTTTGGTGGTGTCAAATGCATTTGCAAATGCATATAATTTCATAATTGCCTTCATTGACTACTACATTCTCAATGCCTCTGGAAATGACGCAAAATGTATTCTAAAGTCGTCTACATCAGGCCGTATAAAACTTGTATAAAAACTATTTTTACTGATGCGTACGCTCGTGTTGTTTGTAACTAAAATGTATTTTATTTCGATCAAAACCAAAAAAACAAGTGACAATAAAAATAAATGCCCAAACTACCCTATTAATATGGTAATAGTCGGAAAACGTTAATGCAAAATTGAACCTTAAAACGTACAGTATTATAGTAATTGTTCAATAACAGAGATATCAATTTTATTGGACTCGTATCCATGGCCTTACGTGTTTACCTTGAACTTGAACCAAGGACTTTAGTACAGTCAACGGCAATTAGTTAAGTTAATTCTTTAGTCAATTTCGAATTCGGCGGCTTGCGTCTTAAATTTTAAAGTTGGTTGGAGAAATTTGTCAATTTTGTTAAATCCTGCGGAGGGGGGGGTGCTCTTGACGTGATCGCGTTGAGATCAAGAATGAATGTCAATAATATGTTTTTAAAAATTTTTGCATTTTTCAATGCTATTTTTGTACCTATGATATATTTTAAATAGAAAACTATTGAAAAAATTAACGGGTGGGACTCGAACCCACGACCTTTGGAAATCAGGTCCAATGCTCTAACCACTGAGCTACCGAAACTTGCGGACCAGCGCCGAAATTCTCCAATACTTTTATATTTTGAATACGCTGTAGGCCAGCGTTGTCACATCAATGCTAGGAATATCCTTGCATTCGAAAGTAACATCAGATGTTTAACGATCGATTAAGATGCAACAGCCAATAATTTATGATTTTTGAATTTTTGCATTTTTCTATGCTATTTTTATACCTATGATAAATTTTAAATAGAATAATATTGAACAAAAAGATATACTAGAAAAAAGCAACCTGTCTCATGTCGTCATCCCGTCAGCATTGAAAAATGCAAAAATTGCTTTTTTTCTAGTATATTTTCTTGTTTGATATTTATCACATAAAAATAGCATTTTAAAATGCAAAATTAAAAAGTTATAATAAGAAAAATATTGGAAAAAATTAACTCTACAAGTGAATTCTCAGATGGGACTGTCAATAATCTCGATCGCGTCAAGAGTAACGAGGCTGACCTGTCGTGGACCGTACCTACATACTACTAATTGTAGTATACATTGGTCTACAATGTAGTTATAACATTACATGATGTAAAAAATCCCCTTCTCAACTCAAGGGAAGCAACTCAGAATCAATAAATTAACAACTTTCTCCTAGAATAATCATTAGAATTTAGAATTACTCAAAAAAACATTTTTTTTTCAGTAATTCTAATCAGTGACTATATTTTTTTATTATTATTAACTAGCGGCCGTGCGCGGTTTCACCCGCGTGGTTCCCGTTCCCGTGGGAATTTTGGGATCATTTATAGCCTATGTTACTACTTGGGGTCTAAGGATTCTCTATACCAAATTTCGTCAAAATCGGTCCAGTAGTTTTTGAGTTTATTCGTTACATACAAAAATACAAATCTTTCCTCTTTATAATATTAATATAGATGGGTTCGCTCTTGATCCTAGTCTAGCCCGGAGGCTAAAGACAGGTTCTACGATGGAACGAGCTAAGCCAGGAGGTGTCTATGCATCTATGCTTAAAAAACAGGCGGGTTATAAGTACTCAGAAATACGAACGCAGGGAGGGAGTTCCACTCCTTCGCTGTGCGCAATATAAAAGCTGTTGAGTAGCGCTTGGTGCGACATTTAGGAATATCAACCGAGAAAAGGTGGTAACCCGCAGTGCGTCTGGATGTCCGATGGTACAAGGGGGATGGAGGTATGAGTTCATCCAGCTCATGAACACACTCTCCAAAATATAGTCTGTAAAAGACCGACAGACAGGCAACTTGGCGACGGTGAGCTAAAGTGTGAAGCTTCACCAATTTTGTCTGCGTTGGATCTTGTCCGTCCTGGCGTGAAATATCGCTTTACCTTATTTAAGACGCCCAGCTTTTAAGCTGCAGTTTGAGTCTTGGACTTGATGGTGGTGGCGAAGTTGAGGTCTGAAGACATCTCCATGCCAGAAGCTCAAGACTGTCAGTAACAGGTACAGATGCACATCGGAATGTAGGAGTCAGTTTGACGGGACTCCTTTTTGCGGTGAGCAGACGTTTGGAGGCGTTGAAATCGACGAGGTTACTGTAACCCGACTGGGATACATGATTTAACGTAAGGTTCGCTCAACCATGGCCTCTCTCATCAGTGTCACGTCGTCACCGCTGGCTTTTGCATCAAATAGGTAACTCTCCACGACAGTCCTGTCATCTGCATACCCAACAATTCCTGGTATCAATAGGTCATTGATGTGAGAACAGAACCCTGAGGAACTCCGGCATCAAAGCCACTGAGTCAGAGGAGCATCCATCAATGACTACTCTGATCGACCGTTCAGTCAGGAAATCAGCTACCTAATTACAAAAGTTAGCGGGCGGCCATATTTCTGAAAGAAAACCTGTTTATTTTTGACATAAAAAATCCTGAACCAACTTTGAACTTCATACCTCCTAACCTAAGTTTCCTATTCATTCCTAAGTATTCACTTTTAACGTCCGATATCCAAAACAGTTTTAGATTATGTATTATTCTGTTGAGAATCGATTGAACCAATCTTTCGATTATAGATTTACATACTTAATTCATTTACATACTAAATTATAAAATCGAAGCCGAAATTCACACACGTGTCAAATTAATATGAATCAAAACGTATTATTGATCTACTTAATCAGAATTGTAAATTACGTTTTTAAGTTGTTAATTAAAATTTTCTTATCAGTTACTTTTATTGTAGGTTAATAATGAAATTAAAATTGCATTGAATTTACAGTTTCTGTAAACATAGGTACCTACTTACTTTGTTTTTGTCTGTGGCGCCAACGCGTAAAAAGAAAATAGTGAAAACGACAAATTAATTAGATATTTTCACCTCACATGCTCAGAATTTGGTTTGTAATTGCATTTCTACGCGGAAAATAGCGTTTTGCAAGAAAAACTCGTGTGTATCCTTGTGTGTTTTTCGTTGAATATAAAGGTTCTTATTATCTAAAACTCTAAAACACTTTCTTTTCTTCACGGATAAACAGGGATTTTCTACGCAGAAATGCAACGACAAAAACAAACTTTTATGAACGTGTGTGAGTTGAAAATATACCTACTATTTTGTCGTTTTTTACAACCATTTACATCTGTATGTATGTTTCCTCATTTCGGAATACTTACCTACTGGTACGAAAGATTAGAGCCTTTAAAACAAGCTTATTTTTCATTTTTAAGTTCGGAAATGAAGCCACGTTCTTACTCATTATAAACATTTGCATAGTAACAAAGTTGAATAAACATGTTGTTGAGATGATATCAATATTTTGATGATAATACCTTTAGTTGCTTTAAACCAATATTTAAGTATAGGTATTTATTTTTATTATAACATATTTATCCTAAGATATTGTAGTATTAAGTATCAATTATTAATCTTTCCAGTCGTTTTGGCAATTTGCAGAAGCTGTGGTCACTGCATTATACAAAGTTGCTTGACTTAATATTCTTTGATTTTCCATTGAATACTTATTGACTTAAGTATTGATTAATTCTGTGCTTTTACGGATAAAAACGCACATTTAGTTTCGAATTGATGTAGTAGGTAGTTTTTTTAATTTCCTGAGACGTTTTGACACTTTTTCAGGGGTCAAGGAATGATAATAATAGAGATTATTGTTTCCATCAAAATCATCGTTTTTTTATCGACAATGTTGATCAACGTTCAGTCAACTAATTCAGTTTAGTTAGTAATTTATTTGTTAGTTGTTTGTGATTTGTGTATTTCTTCCCTTTTTAGGGTTCCGTACCTCAAAAGAAAACAATAAACCCCTATAGGATCACTTTGTTGTCCGTCTGTCCGTCCATCTTCGTTTATCTCGAGAACGCGTGGAGGTATCGAGTTGAAATTGAAATATATTAAAGTCAACAATCTGTTGAATGGGTAAAAGAAATAATTATAAATTAAGGTTAAAAAAAGTTAAGACCGTTTATGTTGCAAAAAACGTATATATCTACACTCTCAAGGGAATCATAATAAATAGGGTACTTTCCGTTGATCCAGAACTATGAAATTTGGCAAATCTTTTACTACAAGTACAGGAAAAAATCTGAAAACTAGACATAGGTAATTATACCATGAAAAATTTAGTCTTACATTTTCTGAAACTGATCTTTGGAGAAACTTCGGAAAAAACTGCGAGACTCAATTCCCGAACTATTTATGCACATATAAACCTACATACAATTCTGTGCGGAACCCTCGGTTCGCGACTCCAACTCGCACTGGTCCGGTTTTTTTTCTTCTGTGTAAATAATTAGTACTGGACCACACACCTAATATGCAACAAATGCTGTTTACCTGTAATAGGCGAACACATTAGACTGTAAAACTAATATTTTGTATCGCTGTTGGTGTACCTTAAGACTAAATAAAATAAATAAAACTTTTGTTCAACAAAATTAATGTTGACTATGAGTAAGAATAACTAATTTAAATTATCATTGCTTAACAGCAGTGATAAAAATGATTCCTGTCTTATCGCTATGCAGGTCGCCAAGTGTATTAGTACCTACGTGGCATAACCACCACGATATTGAGAGTAAGAATACGTATTAAAAAGCCATGTTAACTTGGCCAGTTCCCCATAACTCAATACGCCTGAATAACCAGCTGCATGAAAGCGAACAAACACAATGCATTATTTATTTAGCTTACATAGTAGCTTTAACCGTGCAACAGACTTCGTGTTATAGTGACACAAATAATGCGCTGGGGGAATGTAAGCTAAAAAAATGTTATAGCTATTTATTTTTAGATTTCATACACATGATTAGCTAGTTAATTAATGTCTCTGGTCTAGTGGTTCGGACTGCTGATTAAGAGGTCGTCGGTTCGGTTCTCATAGGACAAATATTGTATAGATTATAAAGGTTTGTTATGTGTGAACGTTTCTTATGTATGTTTATATATCTTTACTTAAACATTGGGAGTAGAGGACGTTCTGCATATTAATAAACTAAATTAAATTAAATTAAATGATTGCATACAAACACACCAATTATCTAGCCCACGTTAAGTTTCATTAAGAACTTGTGTTATGGTTACTAGATAACGGATAAATATACTTATATACTTTTTTTTTTTTTATACATACTATACATATTAAACACCCAGACCAAGACAAATAGACATGTTCATGCACACAAATATTTGTCTTGTCCGGGGATCGAACCCGGGACCTCTGGCGCAGAAGGCAGGCTTAGTACCTCTGCGCCAAACAGGTCGTCTAAATATTATATTCGTATTATTTTTATTATGTACTAGCCTCCACCCGCGGTTTCACCCGCGTGGTTCCCGTTCCCGTGGGAATACCGGGATAAAAAGTAGCCTATTTTAGGGCCGACCTTTCAAGTAACTTAAAGCCAAAAATCAAGTCCATTGGTAACGGCGTCAAGAAAGGACAAACAAACATACTTTTGCATTTATAATATTATTATAATTATATATTATACAGAGTGGTAAAAAATACGGTAGCTGGAGGGAACGCTAAATATTGATGTAAGCAAATTTTACTCAAAGAAAACATTCCTTCTTTTTTCAAAAATAAGTTAAACTTCATTCAAAGATTTTTGATATTCACTCACCTGTACCGGGAATGGAATGAGAAATATTACACTCTGTACTCTTAAGGTACCAATCGATAGTCTTAAGTATGAAGATTAATTTGGCTTAAGTAACTTAGTGACTTAAATTAAAGGCAAAACCTGGAAAGATTAAAGATTTATAGACTTTATTGTACCTACAGTAAGTACTTTAAAAAAATAAGATCTTAACTTTATATTAATTATGTTGATCGAAGTAAGAGCAACCATGCACAGATTTTAATTTTTAGGTAAATATCATTATTGGACTAATATTCACCATAAAGGCGACGAGATGCGCCTTTATGGTGAAACCCAGTTCAATGGATGAATAAATATGTGCCAATAATGTATTTTGGACAAGCTTTTCAGGATTTGTCTTTAATTTAAGACACTAAGTTACTTAAGCCAAATTAATCTTCATACTTAAGACTATCAATTTGGTAGTAGTACCATACAGGATGTAATTTTTCTCATTTAAGCCGGTTCGTTTCCCGGTACTGGAGGTCTACTCTCTTAGCTCGAAACCCGCTGTTTCGGCCTAAGTTACGGACGTTTCCTACTCCATATCACTTACGGACAGCTTATTAGTTCGGAGACCCGAACTAAGAATGAATAAGACTACGTTTTGACATTGTCCCTACTCCCAATGTGATTGTGCCGTTTGTCCAGTCATCCGAAATCAATAGAGAGTAGGCTCCATCCGTAGTTTCGGGAAACATAAGGACGGGGGCCCGTATCTTAGTTGAAGGGTAAGAGAGTAGGCCTCCTGGTAAGTGGCTAATCAAAAATCTTTGAATGCAGTTCAACTTATATTTTTGAAAGTAAAGGAATGTTTCCTTTAACTCATCGAAACGCCCTTCGTATTTTGCATACTTTCTTAGCATAAATAAATTCGACTCTAAGCAATAACAATAGAGTCTAAAATCGCGTAGCGCGTAATTCGAGCGCGGTCCCCGGGGACCGCTTAGTGTTTAATAAAATTTGCTTTATCAATATTTAGGATACAGCTCCCCTCTTTTTTTCCACCCAGTATAAGTAATATGTGGTAGCAGTACTGTACCAGCATGGTAGCAGTACTGTACCAGCGTGGTAGCAGTAGGCTAATAGCCTCCTATGAACGCCACAATAGGCGTGAGCTAGGAGAGGCCTATGTCCAGCAGTGGACGTCCACAGGCTGATGATGGATGGATAAGTAATATATAGTTAGGATAGTTAGGATTACGATTAGCCGCCACCAGCAACAAATGCTACTCAATAATGAAAATTAATCTCCTATGCTGGAAAAACATAGAATGTGCCAGCAGCTAGATTTCAGTGGATAAAGTGAAAACTTATATTATCTAAAACAATGGACAGGTATGTAAATTCGAACTTTAAAGCAATTTTTCAATTCTCACACCTTATGGTGTTTAGGATAGGTTTATATTACCCTTTTCGTTAAAGAGACAGAATTGCACTTCTCGACTCCTGTCGTCTTCGATTACCGTCTAGAGTCCGCGCCGCGAAAGACGTCCATCGGAATAAAAAGGAACTAAAATTATCTCCATAATAATAGAGCTCATTTTCAAATGTTGAACGGGTCAGGCCATAGACTGCAGCGCCTCTCTCAAGGGACTTCTTTCGTGGCGCGTGAAATAACGTCGATATCTGGGAAGTGCACACTCACATGCATGTCTAGCGGTATAGTGACACATATCTGAGGGGCGGCGAGCTAACCGGTCGACCTTCGTTGAGCAAAATGAAATCTTGTCTGGAGGGAAGCCACGTCTATGTCGCAGCCGTATGGTTAAGGGAGTCGATATGCAAAGCGACCAGGGGGCTATGAAGAAAATAAATGGCGCTTAATGAACGAAATATAGTCGCAGCCGTCTGGTTAAATTAAACGCCGGCGTTCTTAAGGATAACAGTTTACTTGTAGAGTAGAATGACACGTTTAACGACTTAGCTGAATCAAAGAATACTAACTATTACTAACGTAGCTGAACTTCATATTTCGCCATCTTGTTAAAGGGGGTAGCTTTTTGAGACAGAATTTTCGTCAAAACGTAAGTTACAACATAAAGTACATTTGTGTTAATTGATCTCACACTTTAAGTGTACCTATTCAAAATAACACATTTGTTGGGCTTCCAGCGCCGCAGTGGCAAAAAAATTTACTGAATTCAAATCACCTGCCTGTTTTTAATTCAGCCATCTTCAAAGTGCTAGCCAACTAGTTGCCCTAATTCAATTGAATGAAGGCGTTTTATAAACGGACCAACCTTTTAATTAAATGACTGATTTAACAGATGAGTGCGACATCTATACCACAATGTCCAACCCATGCAACCCGGAGCAAGAAGGTCACAAATTAAACTTACGACCTTGTTTTGAGGGAGTGAAGGTGAAAATTGGCAACTCATTTGTTTACGATGCCTTTGATCTCAACAAAAAGCTACATAGTATAAGCAATTTGATGATGCTCAGCAAAAAGCTTTTCGAGATAATAATGCAAAAAATATGCTTAGAGGCATATTTTTTGCATATTGAATTCGATTATAGAAGGTAATATTAAAAGAACTCGTCACTGAGAAAAACCTTTTTTGCTAGGATCTGCTGGGCTACCGCGCAAGTGTCGTCGGCATCGACATAGACTTCATTTGACAGATAGATGTGACATATTGCTCTTAGTCTGTGGTAAGTTTTCATTTGTGTCAAAGAGAAGCAGCAATGTGCCACATCCATCTGTCAAATGACGCCGATTTCGATGCCGATGCCACTTGCGCGGCCCCTGATAGGATTATAATCTAGCTATTCGAGCCAATAATTGGGCAGATTTATTTAGGTGCATTCTAGTTTTTTTTTGTGTCAGTGTAGGCACAGTCACATCAATATACGTTTGATCTCTGGGTAAATTTGTCCCAAGTTTGGAAAAATTGATAGATGAGTAGTCATAGATTTGCTCAGATATAAGGTCAATTCAATTCGAAATTTTCGGATGTTTAAAGAAAAATGTCGAAAGCTTCAGAAAAACACTTAGTAACTCAAATTGCATTATGAAACACCTTGGATTAAAATAATGTTTAAAATTTTAAGAAACTCTACTTATGATTTAACTTGTGAATAAAGGCGAATAAAGTCGAAATATTGAAATTAATTTATTTTATTTCTTATTTGACATTTATTATCATACATTTTTTTTTTATTAATTTATTTCTCGATTTTATTTTATGACATTTCGATCTGTTTCTTAATGTTAATCTAATTTAAATCATTGTATTGTATATTTGCATGCTATGTAAAATGGCTAAATAGGTTAAGCTCCATTTTGTTTTCAGAATTGTACTAAACAACATTACTGTAACCCTATTTAGAGCAAATAAAAATATTTGTATTTGTATTTGTATTTGTGAAATTTTAAACACAACATACCAATGATTGGCAATAATAGGAGCTAATGTCGGTAATAAGTTTCTGCTAAGACATTAAGGGCACGAGACAATTAAGCTTTGATGCAGTCTGTAACTGACCTCGATTTTAACACGGAAGTGACTGCAGCAGTGCATGTGCAGTCGATGCTGAACGTAATTCATATCATAAACAATTCGGTCAGGCTATTAAGGAATACAATAATTGACTTGGGCGTTTTGTTTTGGCTAATTTGAACGGTATTGTTCGCTTGCAAACGTTTATATGTATACCGATGTAAAATTATTAGTAAATAATGTACAATTTATCAAGTAAGGCTTAAATGTTATGCCTAGACATTTGTTTTATACTTACTTATACGTGCCAGTTAACGTTCAACCCACTTATTCATCTACGCGGAATTCTGTTATACCACACCCGGCATCTTTTTTTTTTGCGAAAATAGTAGCCTAGCTAGACCAATACCCAAATTGGTTCTCAGACTCAGGAAGGTAATTTTGCATGATTGTAATTTTGTAAAACAACATCGCAATCTGTAAAAATGCTGTGTTTCAATCAAAAGTGAGAAAAATGGGAAACAACTTTTTACTGAATTTTCTAAAACAGTGCCATAAAACGAAGTTAGAGGTTACGTTTTCGCAAAATAATAATATTATTAGGTACGGGTTTTCAATAATTTTTACTATCGAATAAAGTCGAATCATGGATCACGGCCACGTCCAAGGACGCGTGCGAGTGTGCGCGGGCGCAGGCCTCCGTTTTATTTGTCAAATAGGGTTGTCAACCGTATAATTATTAAAATATAACTGTTTAAACAGTTGAACAAAAAACTTTAACACATTAACATGTAAAAATCAATGGAAAACTTGTTTGTGTGTTCTTTCAGTAAGGGGTTTCACCACCGACAGATAAGTCCTGGATAGCTTATCTGGCAAATATTATGTCATACACTAGGCAGCAAATAAATCGAACCACAGCGTTATTTTCATACGAACATACTCACTATAGAGTCTCATTACTTTGACGACCTGTTTGGCGCAGGGGTACTAACCCCACCTTCTGCGCCAGAGGTCCCGGGTTCGATCCCCGGACAAGACAAATATTTGTGTGCATGAACATGTCTATTTGTCTTGGTATGGATGTTTAATATGTATATTATGTATGTATTTACAAAAAAAAGTATACAAGTATGTTTATCCGTTAACTAGTATCCATAACACAAGTTCTTCATGATACTTAACGTGGGCTAGATAATTGGTGTGATTGTATCGAAATATTTATTTATTTATTTATTTATTTAAAAAGTATAAACAGTTATATATAAACATTTTGTACGTCGATGTATGAGTCGAATACTCGACTTGCGAATATAAAAAATTCAAGAAAGCTTTCACTTTGGGCAAAGTAAGGAAAACAAAATCAACCTGCGTTTCCTACAACTACTGAAATTTTAGGAAATTAAGAAATGTTTTCAGTTGTTTGAAATGCTGATTGGTTAGTTAAATATTTGACCTCGCTATCAACACGCAAATCTTTGCAGAAATACTCATACTTTTTATGTTTATTAGACCTTTATTTCAAATTTCAATTTATTCAGTCTAGGCTGTTTTAAGATTTGAAGTCGATTTATTTGCTGCCGGGTGTATTTGTGTGCATGAACATGTCTATTTGTCTTGGTCTGGGTGTTTAATATGTATATTAAGTATGTATTTACAAAAAAAATGTATATAAGTATGTTTATCTAGTATCCATAACACAAGTTCTTCATGAAACAACGTGGGCTAGATAATTGGTGTGATTGTATGCAAACATTAATTATTTATTTATTTATTTTTATATAACACATGTCAAATTATGTGCCAGACAAATTATCTGTCGGTGTTGAAATCTGTCCTAACTGTTGAACTTCTAAAACAGCTGTAAAGTTGCCGAAAGTACGATAGCAGCTGCAACTACGGGTAAAAATAAAAATGAAAATATTCTTTATTTAATGGAGCATATTACACGCATTTTTGAATTGTCAGTTTGGCCCTACCAGCCGTTTCAGACTCTTTTAGCTGACAAGGAAAAAAAGGACGCTCAATGTCAGCATGGAAAGATGGGCGTTCGAGTCTAAAAAAATTTTGAGGGTTTGTTGGTAAACATTATCGATCTGTTCTGATGTCGTATAACACGGACAAATTGAAAATCAATTATCATTCATAAGTAAGTAAGTAAGTACTATATTGTGCGTAGAAAGAAGGTAACAAAAAAATATTTTATTGTTAATTAAAAGTAGAGAATTGTTTTAAGTTTTTCAGTTGTTTTAGCTGGTTATCAATTAAAGTAACTAATAACTTCCGAGAGTTCCTTAATTAAGCTTTGAATGTATCTGTTTTTTTTTACAAAAAAAACTTTTTTTTAAAGCAAAAGCTCATTTCTTAATTATGACGCAATTAATTATTCTTAAAGCAATGACTTGATCAGACAAAGTTTTCCAATGCGACTGAGCAACTCGGGGTTGGCTGTTATTTTTTTTATTTTTGTAGGATTTTTTTTATAATTAAATTTTAGCAGCCCTACGTCAGACCGACCTTGAGTTTTGCGCTTTTTGCCGGATCGATTTCGTCGTCATCCTGACTCAATAAAATTCGGACGAAGCTCCATATTCCCCATACAAAGCTGGGCTTTCACACAGTGAAAATAACCTGTTCGTTCTAAAGATGCCGTGTATGGTAAATGCAGTATTTTTGTCTTTTAACCTAAACGTTTTGATCCTACTGTCGCGGTCAGCCAATTACGAGACGGCTTGGTAATTATTGCTAGAAAATTTTAATGAACCACACTCGATTAATTATCACATACTGTATAATGCTTTTAATAAAAAGGGCATTATGAGTTTTGACCTTTTTGAGAAGAAAACATTAGCGAACAAAAATAACTTGTCACTTGACCAACGAAACTATTGTACGAAAACGAAAACTTTATATTTTGTCGAGTAACATTTGAAAGTTAGTTTGCTCAGCACTGTTATAATGTTGGTGCATTTTCAGAGCTCTTTTGCGAGAGCCTTATCATCGTAGCTTTGACTTCGCTGTAAAACAACGTTATTAAGAATATTAATTCTAATATCTTAATAATTCAAAAAAAGAATTGCAATGCCCAAAAGCAATAAATATACCTGTATTAGGTTATATCAAACCTATCCTACTAATATTCTAAATGCAAAAGAATGTCAGTTAATTTTTCATTTGTTTGTTTGTTATTCTTTCACGCTAAAACTACTGGCTGGATTAAATAATATTTGCCACAGAGATAGTAGATACCCTGGATTAAAACAAAGGATACTTACATCTTAAGTTTTGGCGCGCATGTTCATTGAAATAAAACAACTTTTACGTATATCAAACACCATATATTTTACGAACTAAGTTGTAATTGTCCGTATTTCATCAGTCATCCCGCAACCACGGCAGCTGAAAAGGTGCCGAAGCGTCAGAAAAATTAAAAAAAACCCTAAAAATACGGACAATTACAACTTAGTTCGTAAAAAATAGGTAGCGCGTTTGACATCCGTAAAAGTTGTTATAATTCAACAAAGGATACTTTTTATCCCGATATTCCCACGGGAATAGGATCCACGCGGGTGAAACCGCGGGCGGTCGCTAGTACTTTATAACTCAACAGTTGTAGCAACAATGTAAACTCTTAGATATTTAAGCCATAAGAAATCTAACTTTTACCAGGCAACTCGAACACAAGGCAAAAACCCTTTACGTGATAGGTCATATTCACTTTCAATGGGGTTGTTAATTTATTGTTAAATTCAACAGACGTTGGACTTGAAAAAGCCGGTTATTGACTATAAGAACGTAAAATGACAAGACTACAGAACAAAATATAGAGGTTAGAACCTAACTACTTATCAATGTAAGTATACCTTGCGTATATTTTATAGTTTTGGCGAGCACAGTTCATTGAACCTTCAGGACGACTTCGTCCACTTTCTTATCGCGTCCACTTTAGGAAGTTAGGAAGTGGATGAGATAGGATAGTGGACCAGTTAGGAAGAAGATGAGATAGGAAAGTGGACGAAGTCGTCCTGGGGGTCAATTCTGCTAAATTTTAGTCAAAATCGTCTCTCAGTGGTGTTTCAATAGTAGTGTTAATTTACACTGTTTTAACAAGAACTGTGTAAAACAGGACTATATACCATTGAAACACCATTGGAATACGATTGTGACTAAGTATTAGCAGAATTGGGCCCCTGAAGGTGCGCTATATTTCACGAACTAAGATCTAATTGTCCGTATTTTTTATTTTATTTTTATTTCAGTGTAAGTACCTTCTTTTTTTAATTTTTTTAAGGAAACACGTTGTTTTTGGGACTATGCCTCGTACTAATCTGTTTGGGTTTCTGTTACTCCTACATGTTAGATCTTTAGAGTTTTTTTAATTTATTTAGATTTTGGTATGTGAATACTGCCACTTCAAAAATATAAATACACGGTAGCGGCAGTATATTCAAAAGTCTAAAATGCGTAGGGCATGGTTCCTCTGGCGCTATGTGACTTTTTGTGCAATAAAGGCATTTTTATTTTCTGTACTGTTTTCCAGAAGCCCGTATCTCAGAACGGATTCAACGTAGGCGAAATATGTAATTTAGTGCTGTATTTCTACATGCTACCATACTAAGTTTATATATTTATTTATTTATTTATTTGCATAAAATATGGTAATACAAAGTTGTTATAATTAGGTTTCCAACATATTCTGTCGAGTGGTTCGACGTGCAAATATTTTGTTGAAGTGATACAAGTTATTACGAATGCTAATAATCTAGATACAATTAGTAAAAATAGGTACAGTTAACAATAAGTCAATAATTAAATTGTGGATGTCAATGTGATTAAAGTAAAAATTTCAGAAATTATATTACAATTGTCAATCATAACTACAAATATTATATTAAAGTTCCTTCTAATTTTTTAAATGTCAATGATTGTATCGTTTAAATAGTCATTTATACAATAATATGTTTTTACAATTAGGACGTGAAATAGTTTCCCTTTGAATTTATTAAGGGGCAGTTCCTTAATATTATTCGGCAATTTATTGTACAGTCGTATTGCCATACAAAATGAGTTTTTTGCGTGTATTGTGAGTTTTTGTTGAGGAATGCACAGATCGTCGCCTTTTTTTCCTCTATAATTAAAATCTCATTTTTTTTAAACAAAAGACTGTGTTTTTTTACAAATTCACAAATTTCGTAAATATAAAGGCATGGCAAGGGCAAAATATTTAACGATTTAAAAAGAGGTTTACAAGTATCAAAATAGCCAGCACCACAAATTGTTCTAATACATTTTACATATAGAGCATATGCAGACCTATTCAACTTGTTGCATACCCTTTCGACATGATTTTTCCAGTCAAATCTTGAATCAATAATTATACCTACCTAAGATATCGAAACTGGCTATCGTTTATTGAGGATAGGCCGTTAGAAAAGTAGTCACCTGGAGAAGTAATTAAAATCAGAAATTATCTATTTGATAAGTAGAAACACAGTAGCACTCAATACGAGATACTTATATAAAAAAACTTTAGTAAATCATAAGCATCATGCATGACATAATAATCACTTATGACTTTTTAATTTTGCATTTTACTATGCTATTTTTTATGCGATAAATATTGCATATCGCCCTGACGGGATGAGACTAGTTGCTTTTTTCTAGTATATTTTCTTGTTTAATATTTATCGCATAATAATCACTTCTTAAATTTTTGCCCTTATGAAATTGAAATCAAACTATGTATTTTCACAACAAAAAATAAAAAACCAAAAACAAAATTAATTGAAAGACTTGAAAAAACTTTCTTTTTATTTGAAATAAAACAACTTTTACGGATATCAAACGCGCTATATTTCACATACTAAGATGAAATTGTCCGTATTTTTAGATTTTTCATGGTTTTTTTTTAATTTGTTCGACAAAATCGTTAGTTTTGGACCAATATAATTTATTACGCTACGACTGCGATGTCGAAATTGTGGGCAGTACTTAGCAACGTTTGTAACATTATAAGTACCCGTGCAGTGCAGCTAATCTGCCAAACTTTACATTTGAATAAAGTGAAAAATATGAGAGACTATCGGCCACCACCACCCGCGTGGTTTCCGTTCCCGTGGGAATATCGGGATAAAAAGTATCCTATGTTCATAACCAGGCTATCTACTATCTGTGTACCAAATTTCATCCAAATCCGTTCAGTAGTTTCGGAACCTATTCAACGCAAACAAACAAACAATCAAATCTTACCTTTTTATAATATTAGTATAGATATAGATATAAAAACAAATGAACGTGTTCTGAATGACGTTGCTTGTCAAGTGTTAGTCGTTGTTTTTTACTATAAATTTTCCATATTTTTAGGTTTTTCATTCAGTTTCCGCTTCCGCATTTTGCGGCCTAGCGCGGTAAAGTACTTTTTTAATTTAATACCTAAAAATATGTCATAATGCGTTCCGAACCGCACTATTGACTTTTTGTTACATTTTATTATTATTTTAAATAGCTTTGAATTAATTATAATTACAATAGGTATGCAAGTAAATAAACCAGAAAAAAAACAACTTGTCTCATGTCGCCCTGACGGGACTGGAACCCGCATCCTAGGGAATCCGGCCCAATGCACTGACCAAAATTAAAAAGTTATAATTAGATGGCTGTTTCTTCCTAACCGAAAGGCAAACATTTGTAAAAAGGTTTCTTTCGAATGCAAGGAGATTTCTCTCATTGATGAAACGAACAACACCGTACAATGGTGAATATACTAGAAAAATTCGCCGTGTCCTCATAGGTCACTGCAGCATAATTGGTTAGTGCATTGGGCCGGACTCCTAAGGATGCGGATTCGAATGCCGTCTGGGCGACATGAGACAAGTTGCTTTTTCCTAGTAGTATAATATTTATCACATAAAATAAGTATGTTAAGGCCACTTATTTAGCACTAGGTATGCAACACCTAGTAAATAAGAACACCTTTTAATAAATTTAATCCATTCGTTTCCATTAAATTATGTAAATTGTTGTTATTTGCACAGATTATAATATTAGTCCCATTTTAATACACGCTATCGATTTGATATTTGACGGTTAAAGTTAATTGAAGGCCTTAACATATAAAGTATCACAGATGAATAACATATTAACTTTGAGTATACAAAGATGGGTTGTTGTGTCGATAAGATAGTAGACACAAATACCTCTGTGTTCATATCAGACATTGCTCTATATTCTAAGTTTTCAAGGCCATAGGAGGAGATACTTAAAAATAAACCTCTTTTTTAATGAATGATTTGTGGTGTCTGTGACTCCTTTACCCTTCCACCGAACCATTTAAAATATTTGCTGGTTGCTGTAGGTAACAAGATTGAATTTATGATTCTTGAGCGGTACCTACCAAAATTGTTGTTACCTATGAAATTATAATTTGGAATTTGTATGAAAAAGTTGAAATCAATTTCGTTTCCTATAAAATATTTTCATAATTTTGTTTTTTTAAGCGTGAATGCTAAAAAACTGTAAGTACCTACCTTTTTAGCGAAAAAGGACAGTTACAGTTAACATGATATTAATAAACATAGTTTATTTTAGCAGTTAAAGTTTACATAGTTATAACCACGGATAATGTGTCTACACCGTTTGCGAGGCCTTTTGAATAGGTACAGTTTTTTTTATTGAACTCATCTAGAGTTGCACAAATATTAAAAAAAGTGTGTTGGCGTTTACAAGATTTCGTATATTTTTCCTTACAAATATTATGTAAAAACTTATATTACTTATGTACAGGTTTTGCGTCGTACATTTTCAATTTAAGGTCTAATAGATTAAAATTGCACTCAAATTCGCCATACTTTAACTTGTGCGTATTTTACATGTGAAACGTTTTGACGTTGTCATCTCATACAATAATGTCATTAAGGGGGTGGATTGCACCATCTAACTTTAAAGATTACTATCACAATCTAAGAGTAAGTTCTGAGTAGCTTACTTGACAACTAAGTTCATACAAATTATGTTCCATTTTTAAATTTAACCAGAACTTAGTGCCTAATCATAGATGGTGAAAAAGGCACTAACAGTGGAAAAATGTATTGGATTTGACAGTTTTGACAAAGATAAATCGGTTAAAATTAACTGGTGAAATGGTATGTAATCTGATTGTTGACTATAATTATGTTATGGATGTAATTAAATTCGCGTCAATTTCATAGGGAAATAGATTATTTATTACATTTTAAGGATAAATAATTTTGGCATGCTAGCGGCCGCCCGCGTGGTTCCCGTTCCCGTGGGAATATCGGAATAGCCTATGTGTTTAGAACACTACTGGAAGTCCTTAAAATAATATACCAAATTTCATCCAAATCCGTTCAATATATATGACGACCTGTTTGGCGCAGGGGTACTCAACCCGCCTTCTGCGCCAGAGGTCCCGGGTTCGATCCCCGGACAAGACAAATATTTGTGTGCATGAATATGTCTATTTGTCTTGGTCTGGGTATTTAATATGTATATTATGTATGTATATACAAAAAAAGTATATAGGTAAGTTTATCCTTTATCTAGTATCCATAACACAAGTTGAATGAAACATGAAACTTAACGTGGGCTAGATAATTGGTGTGATTGTATGCAATTATTTATTTTTATTTAATAGTTTTTACAAGAAAGAGGAACAAACAAACTAACAAATAAACAAGCTGGCATACTTTCTCATTTATAATATTAGTAGGATAATTTAGACCTGAGTATTAAACTAAGATAATATAATTTTTCAAATTAAGTTTAAATTCAGCCACGACGACGATTGCACAAAGAAATGGCGCACAAAAAAACAAAGAAAGTCCCAGACACATTTTTTGTATATCGAAAACTTTAAGAGAAGGTTATCTATATGTTAATTAGTGGTAACTTTTACGAGTTCTTTATCGCATATTTTTAAGACGAGCATGTCTTCTAGTTCACGAACCTCATAAAATCAGTATCTTAATTATAGTTGAAATTAGGACGGAGACATATGTATCCGTTTTTGAAGAATGCTTGTAGTTGACAGGAGGATAAAAAAATCTGGGGGTCTACCGCCATCCCTTAGCGCAGTATTGTTTCTATCTTACCATGTTATTTCGTACTACGAATATCTTAAAGTAAACTGGTTTTTTGACGGAAGTTTTGTGACATCTTTGCTCAATCATCGCCTCCAAAGTGTGAGGTGTGTCAATATGGGACAACTTCGATGAAAACAAAACGCCTAAACAAAACGTTTTTATGACGCTTAGCATAATAACATGATGGTAGACCCGCAGATCAATTAAAAACAAATATTATTATTAGTAGGGTGAGACAATTTTTAACTTTGTAATGTTATTTATAATATAGGTGAAAAACTAAGCATTTTCTATAAAAATAATAATTTACGCAATACCAATAATTTTGCTCAAGATTATTTCATTCGGTTAACATTCGTACTTTTTACATGTCTGCCTCTGCCACCAGCATAAAATAGCACTAGATCGACTCTTTAATTTTGGTCCAATATAAGAAAACACTATCTAGGTTTTGTTGTTTTTATATTTTCATCTACAAGAAGTAAAAAGAAAATACTTTCTTTCCATTCGTTGTTTATTTTTCACAATATTTGCGAAGTTTTATCATTCATCCCGTCATAAGCACCTGACATTGAATTAAGGAACAAAGATATTTACATTTTTCTAGACAGTGCCCTCGGCCCATAAGAGTCAGTAGGTACCTGTGTTGACGTAGTTGCGAAAGTGGAAGGTAAAATACCTGCATTTATATATTTTTTTCTTTATTTGCAACATATTTATTCTTATCTCGCGCGCTCGACTGCGATTGTTGAGGTTAAGCAACTTTCGCAATGGTCGGTCAAGGGATGGGTGACCAAAAATTTACTATCTCGAGCTTCTCCGTGCTTCGGAACACACGTTAAGCCGTTTGTCCCGGCTGCATGCCCGTCATGGCCCGTTCTCCTTATACATCCATAAGGAAGGCCATTGCCCCAGCAGTGGGGTTATTAAAAATGGCTGATGACGATGTGGTGTCTCTCTCTCTCTCTGGTCGGTCCTTCATAACTGAAGATCGTGGCCATGATGCAAATCTAGAACGGACGAACTGTCTACATCTACTCCTGTCGGCTACGATGTTGGCAATAGTGTAGAACTTCGGTGTGTCTGGTTGGTCAAACCATCTAGTTGGTGAGCGGCTCTCGGTCTTTTCCCTTCTGTGTTTCCAACTATGACCAACTTTTCGAGGTTATTGTCTCCGCGTCTCACGATGTGGCCAAATTAACTGAGCAGCGGCTGATAACATGTTGCCGAGAGACGGTCTTTTATTTTTAGCTGCCTCTCTCTTGCTTTGGTATTCCATGTTTCCACGCCGTAGTTACATAAATATTGGGAAGATTAAACCCCTTACTAGGCGCATTTTGGTTCTGTTGGTGATTCCCCTGTTCTTCCATAGACCATTTAATCGCATCATAGCATCTTTTGCCAAGGCAATGCGTCTCTTTATCTCCGGTACACAGCTGCCGTCGTTGCATATTTGGGAGCTAGGGAGCTTTGGGAGGAGATGATAGATGTATGTCATTTCTCGGATTTGATTTCCTACTCCTTCACTGTACATGCTGTTCGCTTGTGGAATGCCCTGCCAGAAGGTATCAGAAAGGCTCAGACTCTAAAATCCTTTGGCGATCATGTTAGAAGTCACTTCCTTTCCCTTACTCCTTAACTTATAAATATTATCTTTTATTTCTGTTTCGATATTTATCTGTTAATATATACTTGTTCTTTCATTTTTCTGCACTCATTCCCCTATTGTTCCTCTTATTTTTTCTATCACCCAAGGTTGCCTGGAAGAGATTGCTATGTAGCAATAAGGCCGCCTGTTGTTTGTTCTCTATTTGTAAATTGACTTGTGTTACTTGTTTCTTTAATTGTGCAATAAAGTATAAATTATTATGTAATTTGGGACCATATCTACACCTTTCAAAGTTGTTCAGTGTTTGAGCACGGTTCACGTCCACGGTATGTGGTGTAAGCTGAAACCATTTCTAAGGAAATTCGAAGGTTCGAGCGGGGTTCGGTTCCCGACATTTTTGGAAATTCCATGTCCTAATAGACCTAAATGCGTGGTATTAATGTAACATTTCACCTCTTTTTTAATTATACATCCAAATGTTTATAAATTATTTAGTAAATATATAAATGGTAACAATATTTTAAATTGTAGGTAAATTTCGTTACTTCTGTAATGCTGTCGTAAAACTGGCAAGTTTCTAGTGCCTGTAAGTACTTCTTGTTGGTTAAAAAATAATACAGGTAATAGGAAAAGTTAGACGATTCAAGCGCTTAATTTCTATATAAGATACTTTAAAAGAAAAAGGAGGTTATCAATTCGTCGCGTATATTTTTTTATTACGGTTTGAGTCAAACCGAAGGGCGGGACTTATTTTAACTTTAAAAAATTGTGAAATAAAAACTTATTTTTAAAAACACAAAAACCGATTTAAAAAAATCAAAAAGTAAAAAATATATCTTTTGGAATCTGTGTAATGTATGACGTATTGAGCACCGTTCCTTCCTAACTAAGATAAGATTTATGAATTTTATTTTTAATGTTAATGTTTGACTATCTATAAGTTTTGACTAATAATTGCGCCTATTTTTTTTACATATTTGCATGACTTGCATCCATAGTTTGACATCCATAATATGTTGATTAATTTTAATTATTCGCAATTAGACATTTTAAGAATGTATATAATCCTCTTTTAAATTAATGTGTATTTTTTTAAATTTATTTATAATTTGCATGTCATCGTTGTTGGCTGAATGGGAGGAGCCTTTATAAAATAACAACTGTAATGTATATGTATGTCAGTCAAATGCAAATAAAAGTATTCTATTCTAACGCTAGCCCGGAGTCAGATTGTGGCCTTCTGTAGTAGTCTATGACATATCGTTACATTGAATTCGTATAACAGCACACAGTTTCATGTGACAGCTTTACACGGCTTAAGTATCTAAGTAAGTAGGGACAGTTGGGATACAATGGAACGAAAAAGTCATTGTGCTATGAGTGCGGCGCTGTGGAGGACAATGCGGAGCACCGGCGTGCCCTGCCTGGGCTCCTCAGCGCGGCATTCTGGTGGCTGTGATAGGGAGCGATCTCTCGCTGCCCGGCATGGCACGCGCTATTGCCATGCCGGGCCACCGAGGGATCCTGGGAGGCGGCAGTCTCATTTTGGAGGACGTCATCTCGCAAAAGGAGACATCGGACCGGATTCACGAAGAAGATGCTCTGATAATCGGCTCCAACGCAGACGGATGGGAAGAAGTTGTTTTTTCTAGTATATTTTCTTGTTTAATATTTGTCCGTTAGCTTAAAAATAATGTGAAATGTTAACCCTAAATCTTCTTATGATAAATTTTAAATAGAAAAATATTGGAAAATAATAAATCTTCTTACAAATAATAAAGGCTAATGCCATTGGTTATGGCGTCATGAACTCTGGGCCCGGACTTGCACACCACAGATTACTAAATAGCAACTATACTCATATAGCCACAGATGATGAATGCCCCAGCAGTAGGGACGTTAAAAATGGCTAAGTAAAGTAGATAGATAATAAAGTCAAAGTCAAAGATTTTTATTCAAATTGACTTATAGATAAGTGCTTTCGAATCGTCCAATTTTTTTTCCTACCAGCCATTCAGGACATCTTTTAACTGATAAGAAGAACGGCCGCAAGAAACTTATCAGCTTTAACAGAAGCACCAACATTTACAAAGGAACATGTCGTTGCCAAACACAAACCTACAATCTTGAAACATATTTAATATAAGAGGAAAATTTTCTTATACTCAGTTATTAGAATATTTTCCTTTTATACAATTACAATATTCATATTTTATGTTAGTATCACTTCCATGCATTTTGGTCTTTCAAATAATCATCTACCTTGTAATAACGTTTGCTTAAGAGCGTTTTTTTAACATATATTTTAAATTTAAGCAAAGGCAGCTCAATCACTTCTTGTAGAACTTTATTAAAAAAGGCTATGCCTTTCCCCAAAAACGAGCGACTGCATTTTTCAAGCCGAAATCTTGGAACGGCAAGCTTATTCTTGTAATAATAATAAATCGACATCCTTTATCGCGCATTACATAACATTATGTGTGTACATTTTCCAGTTATACTTAATACTTAGTTAATAATATTCAGGTAGAAACAATTAGTGTGTTCATCATTAAAATATGTAGGTATCATAATCAGTAACAAGAAAACAAAAGTCTACAACAACAATTTATCCAATGAAATTTATTTAATTAATATAATCTCCTTTATTTACACGAAGTAAAGGGTCAAAGTTGTTATTTTTATAGCGAAATAATTGCTGATAAGAAAAAAACAGACTATTAATAGATACCTAAGTACGTCACAGTCAGGTAAATATTATATGTATTATACATAGGTTTTAGGTAGAACCAAACATTAAGTATATAAATATTACTTCCGGCGGTTTTACCCGCGTGGTTCTCCTTCCCGTGGGAAATCTTCGGGATAAAAGTAATAAAGTAAAAGGAAAAAAGGAAGGAAGGAAAGGAAATCTTCGGAATAAAAGTATCATATGTTTTAATTCAGGATATATTCTATCTTTGTGCCAAATTTCATCAAAATCGTTTCAGTAGTTTTAGCGAGAGCGAACGTAGAAGTAACAAACAAATAAACAAACTGACATACTTTCACATTTATAATATTAAAGAAGGTTCCTTTGTTTTAATTCAGGATATATTCTATCTCGGTGCCAAATTTTATCAAAATCCTTTCAGTAGTTATGATAAATTTTAAATAGAAAAATGTTGGAAAAAATTAACTCGGCCACAAGTGTTTCCTTTCAGTAGTTTTAGCGTGAGCGAACGTAGAACCGATTTCGAGGAGTATTTCGAAGAGGTTTTCAATGAGGTTTCGTTAAGTCGAGGACGAGTAAGTTTTGGAGGAACGACTTAGAATATGGGTGTTAATCAGCAGTCCGAACCACTAGACCAGAGACATTAAATTAACTAGCTAATCATGTGTATGAAATCTAAAAATAAATAGCTATAACATTTTTTTAGCTTACATTCCCCCAGCGCATTATTTGTGTCACTATAACACGAAGTCTGTTGCACGGTTAAAGCTACTATGTAAGCTAAATAAATAATGCATTGTGTTTGTTCGCTTTCATGCAGCTGGTTATTCAGGCGTATTGAGTTATGGGGAACTGGCCAAGTTAACATGGCTTTTTAATACGTATTCTTACTCTCAATATCGTGGTGGTTATGCCACGTAGGTACTAATACATTTGGCGACCTGCATAGCGATAAGACAGGAATCATTTTTATCACTGCTGTTAAGCAATGATAATTTAAATTAGTTATTATTATTCATAGTCAACATTAATTTTGTTGAACAAAAGTTTTATTTATTTTATTTAGTCTTAAGGTACACCAACAGCGATACAAAATATTAGTTTTACAGTCTAATGTGTTCGACTATTACAGGTACACAGCATTTGTTGCATATTAGGTGTGTGGTCCAGTACTAATTATTTACACAGAAGAAAAAAAACCGGACCAGTGCGAGTTGGAGTCGCGAACCGAGGGTTCCGCACAGAATTGTATGTAGGTTTATATGTGCGTAAATAGTTCGGGAATTGATCCTCGCAGTTTTTTCCGAAGTTTCTCCAAAGATCAGTATCAAAAAATGTAAGACTAAATTTTTCATGGTATAATTACATATGTCTAGTTTTCAGATTTTTAGAAGTAACAAACAAATAAACTGACATACTTTCATATTTATAATGATATAGTAGGACTATTATACTATAATTGAACTTATATTGATATCACAGGTGATAAATATTAAACAAGAAAATATACTAGAAAAAAGCAACTAGTCTCATGTCGCCCTGACGGGATGACATGAGACTAGTTGCTTTTTTCTAGTATATTTTCTTGTTTAATATTTATCACACAAAAATAGCATTGTAAAATGCAAAATTAAAAATGTATAATCACAGGTGATAGTTATAACCATCTAAAAAGAAAATAACATAACATAAATAACATAATGCATTAACCAAGAAAAGTGGAGTTATATACATTAGTTCGGAGGGCTGCGGGCCTACCATGAGTTTTTCTTTGCGTTTACTGTAAATGGGAGACATTTTATATGAGTATCTGTAGTTCTGCTACTGCCCACTAGAGGCGCTGTACAGATGCGCATACAAAATGTCTCCCGTTTTCTTTACAGTAAACGGAAAGGAAAACTCATGGTAGGCCCACAGATTATCTAACGGAAACTTGGTTCAGTGTCAGTTTCGTCGCTGTTGTGGCTGTCATACAATATGAAAATGTGACAGAAATGTCAGCCACGAAACTGAAATTGAACCGAGGTTTCGTTAGACAGATAGTCAGCCTACCGATTGTCATGTCATTACGTCAGCTGAAAAAAGATAATTTGTTTACGTCAACGTAATTTTTGTTTACACTGCTGAGTTGCACCAGTTAACTTTAACCGACATATGGTTGTCAAAACTGTCAAATCCAATACATTTTTCCACCGTTAAAGATATCGTTAAAGTTAGACGGTGCAATTCACACATTATATTTATTTATTTATTTATAGTTTAAAGGATTGGAAGTAGTCATGTCAGTATGTAAGTTTAAACAATACTTATATATACCTATGGCTAAGCTTGGGAAAGCGCCTGAGTTTTCGTCTGAATATCTTAAGAAAATGATAGCTAAGGATATTGTTTTTACTAATTTACATGTAATATAATTATACATTTTTAATTTTGCATTTTGCAATGCTATTTTTGTGTGATAAATATTAAACAAGAAAATATACTATAAAAAAGCCCTGACGGGCGACATGAGACTAGTTGCTTTTGCTAGTGGCTTTTTTCTAGTAAGTATATTTTCTTGTTTAATATTTATCATGTAATATAATACTAAACTTTATGCCTCACCTATAAAATATATATAATAGTGTATTATAAAATATAATAAAACTTAACTTTATTATTATAAAAATGTTGCAGTGCATTTTTTGTTGTGAAATACCTACATAATGTGCTTTTTAGTTTAAGTCAATACAATGCTGAACAAACTTTTAACAAACACATAAATTATGGGAATTGAATCCTGCGCTGAGTCGGTTCAGTTGGTAAAATCAGTACCACTGCGCCAACAGGGCTGTCGAAACGAATTAACGAACATTGTTTACGATATTGCTTTGGGTTCAACAGACGCATAATCCCGCTTAATTTCGTTCGTTGCATGCGAAGTGACAGGTCCCGTTATAATGTTTCTTAAAAAATGTACAGTCAACAGCAAGACAAGCTTATACTACCAGGAATCGCCTATTACGACATTGACGAGCAGGGTGCTCTCAAGATCTAACTGTAAAATGAAATTACTGTAAAATATTGTGTTTCGGCAGTATAAGTTAGCCAGTTCCTCCGTGATTGGAGATTCCGGGAGAGGCTCGCTTCCATCTTCGGCCTTATAAATACTTAACATCAGGTATAATGAAGGCTACGCGTCTCCTCGTTGTTAATTAAAAAAAAAACTTGACTTTCTGTAGGTGGACTCCATAAGAAAGAAATAAGGCCTTGGTATCAGATCCAGAGATATCAGGTTCGATTCCCAGTGGGTGTAACAATTTGAAATCGGTATAGTTTGTGATAACGATGATAAGTCTTGTCTTGTCTTGTGTTGACTTATTGTAAGTCCGCCTGGCGAGCTTCCACCACCTTTTTTTTTATAACCGACGAGTGACTTTTAGTCTTCATCATACCGCGCGGAGCCGACCGGCTGCCGGCTAATTGTCGCTCGCGCAAGTGACGTTTGCCTAGGGATGTTCGATATGCATCGATATATAAACATCGACGTTTAGCTCAAAAATTCATAATTTTCCTCTACACATTGATGATATATGAGAATAATATCGGAACATACTTATAGCTTATATTCTGTCCACTGATACGAGCTAGTATAGCGCTCTCTGTGTCACTTAATTGCGTACAAATGACAAGTACGAAAACTAACTGGACTTTATCAATCTATGATGGTTTTTACTACACCCTGGCACGGCAGCATATTTATAATTAATAAATACCCGCCGCGTTAGCTCGACAGGATTTAGAACTATTTTGGTCAAAAGATCGTTAATATTCTTTTATTATTATTACCTATCTCCTTTTTCCTTGGAACTGTCATAATACCACGTCCCAATTCTATAATTTTTGGTCGTCATATACATAGTTAATTACCCAACGTCGATACTATCGATAACTCTAGAACAGACTGACTACGACGTGGTAGCATTAGCGTGCCGAGTGCCGACGGAAGCGCGAGCATGCGCGTGCATGCGCGTGCATGCGCGTGCATGCTCGTGCATCTGTCGGCACGGCAGTCGGTCGGCTGCCCGCGCGAGCTCGAGCATCCGTTGCTCTGCGCGCCGACTCCGTCCGTTCGGTGTGTATCATACATTAGCCTCATCATTACTCTATATCTAGTTTCCTCGTTGTAGAAAAAAAAATATATATAACGGACGGAGATCGGTTGCATCGGCTCCTCTTGCATAGGAGCTCGGATGTACGGAATAAAACCGGTACCACAAATCCCAGTAACGGACCGCGTTGACCGTTTCGATGTCGAAACACAATATTGCAAGTACCCAGGGCTGCCAGACGTGACTTATTTTCGGAGTAAGAAAATATGTGGGTATTATTAGTGGAATTCGAACGTATGAATAGGTGTACCAGAGTCCAATCCTCTGAAAACATCACTCAATTTTCAAAAAATGAAAAAATACATAAAAACCTGCACTACATGTTTTAAATACTGATTGTCAGAATGGTATTGACAAATTAATCACAATTCATAAATATCGACCGCAGACACACTATAGACGCTCAAGTCAATAAAATAATGCAACTGACTCTTTTGTTGTCTAGTCAGACTAGATCCAATCAAAGTCATTAGTCTAGTCTCAAATGATTCATTCGTAGTAATTTTTACCTCACACGCTCGGAAAAGGAGATTTTTTCATTAAATTTCTGCGCCGAAAATCGCATTTCGGTGTAAAAAAGCGTGGTAAACTATTTTTTTTATTTAGAAAGAAAACGTCATAATGCATTTCGTATCGGACTATTGATTTTTGATGTTACATTTTATTCAATTTTTTTATAACTTTGAATTAAATGTAATACTCCTTTTTTGTATTATTTTAGTTCATTGAATCATAAAAACAATAACAATAAAATTAACTATTTGTTATAATATTTTTTTAGGCTGGGTGAGATTTCATAACAATAACTATTGCGTTGAAATCTGTGACAAGACTAAACACATGCACAACAGGCCATGCAACTTCTCAAGGGCAACCTACTTGGCGAGTCAAAAAAATACTGGTTAAATCAACCAGGATTAGTACACGCCAAATCCCTTATCGAAGGCTATTCGCAAAAGCAAACTGCTGAACTCCTAGAACTCAGCAGACCAAACATAAGTGCGATAGCAAGAGCCTTAACTGGACACTGCAAACTAAAAAGACACCAATTTCACATGAAATTAAGTGACACTGACGTTTGCCGTTACTGCGGATTAGAGAGAGAAACACCCAAACATCTCCTATGTGACTGCGGACCCCTAATTCACAAACGCAGTATCCACCTGGGCCGGCATATATTTCGGCCAGAGGAACTAAAATCTCTCAAAGCTAGGAAGATTTTAGACTTCCTGGATACCGCCAGGCTAAAAGAGATACTATAACAAGGTGGCGAGTTACAATAGATCTTATAGGTCGCAGTGACTACAGTTCCAACTGGAAATGCATAGCCCCTATATCCTGCAATTAATTAAACACATGCACAATGACATGACAAAGCACGGAAATTAAAGAGACCAAATTTGAATCGGACCCCTATATAGGGTATTCCCAATTTTCAGAATGCGAACTCCAAGTACACAGTATAACATCATTGCTTATACTAGGCATTGCTTAGTTAAACCCAGATTAGTATCTGGCGGCCCTACCATCTTGGATACCAAGACCGATAAGTAGCATTGTCTCTTGCATCAGGTTACGTAACTGTCAGTGTCAGTGGCAATGTCAAGAGCGCTGCGTCAACCAGTCACGGGTCAATGTCCGAGATAGCAAACATCGCCATTGCCAGACCTCGACCATGTAAATTCGGCATGATACGACAATAAAAATAAGTGTGGACGACGCAAAAGTACGTTGAACTGAGCTTGGTGGCTTTCGGAAACAGCTACAACTTTATCTGTTTACGATAACATTGATTTTTTTTCAAGTTTAACTACTTATTATTTTTTTACTTATTGCAAATAATATAAAGTCTTCTCAGGTAACTGATCTTAGTAATGAATTCATAAATTATTTAATTATCTTCTTGAGTCACCGCGTGGTTTCAGTTGTCAATAGGTTGCTACGTCATTAATTGTAAATAGTACAAACTTTTGCATAGATTAATTTCTACTGAGTTATTTGCACTTGGAGATATTTTAAGACACGCAGTTTATGATACTCCTTCCTCTTCCTGACTGAAAAAGTAACATAGATCAGGAGCTGATTTTAATCAATTTCAATGAAACCCTGTTCCTCTCTTCGCCACTTCACATTCAAATCATGACTGAAAAGACTCTCAGTAAATGCTGAAGTGGCGGGAACAGAGAGTATGTAACTTACATTTTCGTCAAGACATTTTTTTTAATAAATTTTTGTTTTTGCATAAAATCTGTGTTATTTAAAAATTCGCTTTGAAATGTTTTTAAATTATAAACATTGTGTAAAATAGAGTATTTTAGCGTCCTCACTCTAAAATAGAGTATTGTACTCTATAATCGATAACACTAATCGGTTAGCAACCCTAATCACAAGTGCTCCTAACTTACTTACATTCTACTAGCGGCCGCCTGCGGTTTCACCCGCGTGGTTCCCGTTGCCATGGGAATATCGGGATATAAAGTATCCTATGTGTTAGTCCACTACTAAAGGTCCCTACAAAAAATGACTGACGACCTGTTTGGCGCATTGGTACTAACCCCACCTTCTGCGCCAGAGGTCCCGGGTTCGATCCCCGGACAAGACAAATATTTGTGTGTGTGCATGAACATGTCTATTTGTCTTGGTCTGGATGTTTAATAATGTATATTATGTATGTATTTACAAAAAAAAGTATATAAGTATGTTTATCCGTTATCTAGTATCCATAACACAAGTTCTTCATGATACTTAACGTGGGCTTGATAATTGGTGTATAAAAAAAAAATCATTCAGTAGTTTTTGCGTGACAGAGGAACAAACAAATAAATTGACATCCTTTTTACATTTGTAATATTAGTAGGAAGTAGGATACAAAAGCAGACGGGACTGGACCTCTATTTTTGAATCACTCGTCGCGCGAGTGGCGAGGCGAACGAGAAGGCGATTTATTTATTTATTTATTTCAAAATCCACAGCTCTAAATTAAAACTTAACAAAACTTAAATACTACACATACAGCAAATAACGGATTTTACATTTGTTAACTAAATAAAATTATAGGTAAGAGGAGACGCACACATGTAAAGAGTGTAGATTTTTTTAAGAATTTATGTTAATAGGCTAAGGTTAACATACATACATAAATAAATACATACATACATATATAAAATAAGTACAAACGTATATATATATATATATATATATATATATATAGTCCTTTTCCAACACTTGTTTGATCCAGCGAAATTAAAAGAGTACTTTGTTGATCCACCTTTCTGTCGAAATTTACTGGCTCCTAAGCTCAATTTTGAAAGCAGGACAGCATATATTTGAACAGCGTATTGTGTCGCTTACACATATTTCAGAATTCAGCCATATGCTCTAACCATTGCTTTACATTTTTGTAAGATATTTGTGGCTCCGCGTAACGGTTTTTTCTCAGGCGCTCGTTACACATTTCTTGATCCTTAAGAGCGCGCATACTCAGCGCGACGAGCCAGTGTTTATAATATGAATACTAGTGCCTGTAAGAAGTAGATGGGCATATATAATAAGAGATAATACAGAAAAGCTAAATTCCCTTGTACATTACCTTTTGCGTGTTAAGTTAAACCAATAAAATACCTAAACCTGGTGATATTCATACGCTATTTTTATATCATTATGTACTATACCTACCATAACATGCCAATTAAGTAATAAATATTTTTTGGTGTTCTGCCTCCTAATTGTCCCTTTCAAATCATTTAGTGATTGTAATAGCGATTTATGGAATTGTGTAAATTAAAGTAGCACTCGCAATCCCTTTTTCTTGATTATAGAATAATTTTAATATGACACTTCATTGACGCTTCTCCATACATTTGAAAGGTATTTATGTGTGTCACTTTGCTTAAACAATTCCAAATAAACATCAAATTAACTACTTATTTAGTTCATTAATTCGGTCCCGCGAGCCTCGAAAACGCGTCCCGATCACAATACCTTTCATAATAAGTTACGGCGTGAAGAACCTATGTTAATATCTTTCAAATGACGAGTTGAAAGCGATAGCCATAGATTTGCCCCCTGATCAATACATAGGAATCCGTGGGCCATTATCAAAATATGTACCTACCTAGTAATAGTTTATTAGGTAAGTAGGTATTTTGATAATGGCCCACGATTCCTAGGTAGGTTAAAAAAGTTATAGATGTATAAAAAACGTTGTACAACAACTAATACCTTGACCATTAATAGGTATTTCATTTGAATACTTAATTATTTCCATAACCCCAGTACTCTTCGAAAAAAAGTTTCCCAAAAAGACTACTGGTCAACCGGGAAGTTCCCCGATTGTACGTAGGTACCTATCTTAAATAATATTCGAATTATGCAGGCTAATGGCGCGCCGAACGAGACGCACTGCACTACCTACGCTACGAGTTCAAAGAAAGTACCTACAGTCGGGGAATGAAAAGGTTGACCAGTTTTCATATAAATTTATTCACGCGTTGCAACCACATGTTACCTTTCCAAACTGTGTACAGACAGACAGGTACAGGTATTTCTTTCAAATAATAAATCATTTATTTAACCTTAGTGCTTTCTGAATAAACGTTTCCTAAAAAATCTCTACTGTTCATCCGGGAAGTTCCCCGATTGTACATATGACTACCGGTAGGGACACGGATGTTTTTTTCGATACTTTTGGGTATTTGGGTAAAAGTATCGAGTACTTTTGATTCGATACTTTTACTAAAGCTGCGTGGGTACGATTCAAGTATGCTTTGACCAAGCAGATTTGATGACTACTTGGATGTTACTTTCATCGTCTAAACCAGCAATCAAAGCGTACTTGCATGTGGGCAATCAATCAAAGTAAACTTGGACGGACCATGTCCAACTTTTGTCCAACCCTGCTTTGACAAAGTAGTTTTCATGACTACTTTGATCGATTAAACACACTTTGACGTCAACACAATGATATTATAGGTACTTGAAGCAGATATGTCATACGAGCTCGAATTTTGATATTGGAGAAGACCCTATTTGTAGTCCCAGCCCAATTGCTATCAGTTAACTTGGTCACAGATTTCAACGCAAATTACTATGAAGGTAACATATCTATTGTAAAATATCATTGTGTCGGCGTTAATAGTAGATTATGCACTAAGGGGATAAAGCAGTATCTTATGTCACGCACAACCTATTGAATCCTGAGCGGAAAGAAGGATTCTGTGAGATGTTAATAATTGAGAGAACTCTGAATGGAGTGAAGGATTTAAGTCTGCCCAAGGCTAAGACACTTTTATCCCCGAGGAGCATAGGTACTCTACTTTATACATCTACTATGCATACTACGACGTTAAATAAAAAATAAATTAAAAAATATAAAGTAATAAATGACAACTATTTAACAATTTGCGGAAAAAATATCGAAAGGATCGAAAATATTAAATTTAAATGGTGCACAATATCACTTATCTCCAATTTCAAATGTTTTCTTGGTGCTAAGGACCCCGATACATACAGCCATGTTTATATTTTTCGTAGTAGTAAAGTCTCTTTGAAGTGTTAATTTCATAGTTAAAAACTCATTGGACCAGGAAGTTATGCCTTGAATAGCCTTGTTTTTTTTTCGAAACTATTTTTGATAGAAGTGTTGACATTTTGGCGTTCCAAATTTAAATGTTATCACAATTACCCAATTATTGGGAATACTTGATATTTAATATGTGCTACAGATGCAGGTGGTGTATAAATGATTTACCTATGCTTCTTTTTATCCCGATATGATGTCCTCCTCGACGTATCCGTCGACGGCGACACACTGGTTTATTCTCTTATTTTCTACCATGAGCCCGCATGTGACTTGCGAAGCCAAAGATGAGTATGAGTGCTTTGTATTAGAGTGGAATAAAAAAGTAAGACTCACTACTTTGTGTCGATCAATACTTACTTTAATTTGATCAATACTTACTTTAATTTTACTACAGTAGGTAGGTATTAATTATTAGTTGATAACCTCCTTCTTTTTTGAAGTAGGTTAAAAAAGTTTCTAATAGAGTATCGATACGATACTTTATATACGCGAAGAATTGAAAACCGCGCTCTTTTTTAGAGTCGGTTAAAACGTTCTTAAGAAAAGTATTGATACTTTAGGGTATCGATATTTTTGATTCGATACTTTTAAGAGTAGAATACTTTTTTTTCCGTACTATTCATGAGTAAAGCATCGATATTTTTTATTTTTTTTTATACTTTCTATTATACCGTGCCTCTAGTTATCGGTTGCAATTGCAAGTGGATCAACAACTGTCGTAATTTTAGGCATCACACCACCATGAGAGAGAGAAAGCGTTATTCAAATATTACTTTAAAAAGATAGGGATGACAATATTGTCTCTGTTTATTGTAACGGTTAAATCACATCACACCACACTCGGCCGGCTCATTATCGAATACTACAGTGTAGTGGCAAGATCTATTATAGAAATTATCCATTTCAAGTGCAAAAAAGTGCAATCAGCAAACAGGCAATGTCAGATTTATCAGTGTTGGATAGATTGAGCGAAAGGTAAGTGGTGATTATTAAATGTATTTTAAATCATTGACTTCAACGTCATTGTGCGACTTCAATGTTTGCTTCTATTAACCGATATTTTTTAATTTAATGGAACTTTAAACGACGTCTAAGCTGCATCTAACTAACAAGTGCTTAGTTTCTTTCTTCCCGGGTGCGTGTGTCGAATTGGAGTTATGTTTTTGAAGCGTTAATAATATTCAATAAGTAGGTACTTGAAACATCCTTCCTACTAATATTATAACTACAAAAGTATGTCAGTTTGTTTCTTTATCACGCAAAAACTACTAAACGGACTTGTTTTTTTTTATGAAATACGGGGAGACTCTTAGCCTTCATCATACCTGATGTTAAGTATTGATAAGGCTGAATAAGGCTGAAGATGGAAGCGAACCTCTTCCGGAATCCCCAATCACTGAGGAACTGGCTATCTTATCTTCAACTGCCGGAACACAACGATGCTAAAACATTGTAGTTAAGGCGTCAGACTTAGATAAGATGGTGGTAGCTAGCCAGGCGGACTTACAACAAGGCCTACCACCAACCAAACCGAATACAATATATACCCCCGCTGGGAATCGAACCAGGGACCTCTGGGTCTGATACCGATGGTTGTACCACTAGACCACAGAGGCGGTTAAAATTAGATGATTGTTGAATGTAGATGAAAGGTACCTATGCATATACTTCATATAGACTTCTTTTTATCCCAATATTCCCACGGGAACGGGAACCACGTGGGTGAAACCGCGGGCCGTTGCTAGTATCCTGTCCTACTAATATTTACAGCGGAAGTGTGACAGTTTGTTTGTTTAGGTATTTGTTTGTTTGTTTGTTCCTCTTTCACGCAAAAACTACTGAACGGATTTGGATGTAATTTGGTATGTAGGTACTTCAAATAGTGGATTTATACATAGGCTACTTTTTATCCCTTTATTCCCACGGGAACGTACCACGCGGGAGAAACCGCGGGCGGCCGCTAGTTATACACAATGTTAAAGAATTTGTTTGTTTGACATGGTAATCTCCAGAACAACAGGAGAGTCCTGATTAAAAAAATTATGTTGGATAGCCCATTTATCGACAAAGGCTTCGGGAACTACGAGCCTGTACCATTTATGTTATATTATAACTATCTGGTTTGAGCCCGTGGCGCAGTGGTTCACGCTCTCGGCCTGCGATTGTTGAAGTTAAGCTACTTTCGCAATGGGCGGTCATAGGTTGGGTGACCAGAAATTTACTATCTTAAGCTCCTCCGTGCTTCGGAAGGCCCGTTAAGGCGTTGGTCCCGGCTGCATTTGCAACGTTAAAACCCACCAATTCCCAATTGGGCCCGCATGGTGTATGGCCCATCCTCCTTATCCATCCATAAGGAAGGCCAGTGCCCCAGCAGTGGTGACATTAAAATGGCTGATGCTGATAACTAGCTGATCCGGCGAACTTCGTACCACCTTATCGACATCACGCCACCTACCTACCTAGGTTCAATTGTAAATCTAAACCATTCTCGAATTTTCCTGGGACTTCCACTGGTGGAAGACCCATCAATAGCTAATTTTATCAGCCAGTACTTTAGCTACTTATAATTTCCCACGGGAACGGGGTTGTTTCTAATTGGGACGCAGATACCCATGCTATACTTACAACGTGTTAATGAATAAGCGCAAAACCTTTACCCACCTAAAAGGTTCTGCTAATTCTGCTCATGGTATGAATGACTTTTACTATAGGGCCAACTTTGCAACTCCACAAAGAATCGGCTGTTTCATACAAATTGACAAAACCTACTTGACCAGAATATAAAGAACAGCTGATTTTTTTGTTGAGTTGCTGAGTTAGTAAACGTTGTTCATATTCATGAGCAGAATCAACCCAGGGTTTTGCGATTTTTCATTAACACGTTGTTTATGTGTGTGAGTGAAGCCGCAGGGCAAAGCTGGTAGGTTGACGTGAATGACGCGAAAACTGAGTGCTATAAAATATTTAGTACCTACCTATGTCATAGTAATACATACCTACATACATATCATGAATTTGAATTATAATGAAATTATTGCACCATTCCTAGGAAGGTTAGCCTTGGTAAATTATTTTATTTTTTACACATGTATTTGTCTGTGAGACGCATTTCTCTGAACCTAATAGTGGAACCGATTAGGTTAAAATCAATTAGGCCCTATTTTTTGCCTAACGAACGGTCAGTCTATTACTGAAAAAAAAACTTTGATAGCTTATTTTAGATTTGCAATCATTTAAAATAGAAGTAGGGACAGAACATCAGTGAAAGTAACTAGGTAAAAATAATTATTATTTTGGACAAAGGCATTTTTCAAAGATCAACATTGTTTACAATATTTAATTTTACTTTTACTCAGAGATGAATCATGGCAATTGAGCAAAATCGACGAGAGCTTATTTAACAAAGCCTTAGAAGTAGGCTTGAATTCAGAGGTTAACTCAAATATTGACTTGGATTCCAACTACGACGCTAGTAATGATGACTTTTCACCTACTGATGGGTCGGATTACGAACCGGAAAAAGAAGAGAAGAAAAAGAAAGTTTATGAAACATTAAGAAATGCAACAGAAATACATTTTAACAAAAAAGAGGTACGTACCGTCAGAGACTTTTAACTAAATAAATATACATAATAATTAGGTTCTCTCTCTTTCTCTCTCGCTCTATCGCTATCTCTCTCTCTCTCTCTCTCTCTCTCTCTCTCTCTCTCTCATGCTGGCTTTCTCTCTCGCACTCTCTCTAGCACTATTACATTTTTATTATGATTTTAAAAATAAATATTATCTAACTAATAAATATAATCCTTAATACTAAATAGGTATGTGTTTTCAGAAAAAGTCTACTGACAGTAAAAAAGTAAGATCTTGGGACCGAAAAAACGCTTGTTGTTTCTGTAAGCAATTAGTTACCAATTTTTCAAGACATTTATTACGCAATCATAAGGATGAACACGAAGTTTTATTATATGCCTCTATAAATGACTCAGATTTGAAAGAAAGAAAGAGAAGACGTCAAGAAATAACCGATAAATTACGAAATCGTGGTAATTACTTATACAATAATAGTGTAGCAAGTGAAGAAGGAAAAAATATAATACCAAACAGAAGAAATATTAAACCAGTAAAAAATACACCAAGTAGTCCATCGGGGTTTGTAGTCTGTAAAAACTGCCTCGGCACCTTTAAACGCACCACATTTTTTAAGCATTTAAAAAATTGTGACAAAGCTTCTATTCAACCACCACTTCCAGGGTATAAGAGAAGAGTAATATGCAGTAAATCTCTGCCAATTTTGCCTAATTTACATGGTGCCAGTAACGAATTAAAAGAAATAATTTTGCCACATCTACGTAATGATGAAATATCGGATATTGTAAGACATGATTCTTTAATATTGTCATTTGGAACAAAACTCTATAAAAAAAAGAAAGAACACCGGAGTCGCAAAGCTTTATGTTCAAAAATGCGTGATTTAGCAAAATTATTGAAAATAGTTAGAAACGAATATCCGGGAATTAATATGCTAGAAGAATTACTTGATCCTTTCAATTACGAAAACCTCATTAACTGTGTTAAAATAATGTGTGGATTTAACAATGAAAGTGGGCACGTAGAAATAACAAGCGTTCCTGCACGTTTGAGACCTTCATTACTAAGCTGCGTCGACATACTTTACACACAGACCATTTTAGACAAATCCTTATCCACTGCCGAAAGAGATCATAAAAAAAAGAGATTAGATGAGTTCAAATTGATATTGGAAGCAAATTGGCAATGGGAAATTTCATCGAACGCAGAAAAGACAAGAAAAAAGAAAAATATGGTGAAAGATAAAATATTACCTTTAGACGAAGATATAAAAGTGTTGATGAAAAAAATTCATGAATTAGAGAACATATACGGGACAAACTTAATACAGGATGTTACAATATTAAACTACGAAAATTTGTGTGAAGTTACAATAGCACATATTATAATGCTCGATAGAAAAAGATCAGGAGACGTAGCTGAAACTGAATTACATTATTATATCAATAGAAAAACTACTGAAATTCCATTAAGTGTCATGAAATCTCTGACGTCGGAACAACGTCAAGCTATTGATAAATTAGACATATTCCAAATTCCTGGAAAGAGAACGCGTGCTGTACCCATTTTGCTAACGCAAAGGATGAAAGAAAATATAGATACCATAATAACATGTCGAGAAAAACTCAATATTCCAAACAAAAATCCATATCTGTTTGCCCGGCCATTGTCAGATGAGCCATTCGACGGAGGAAAGTGTCTAAATCGTATTAAGGAAAAATGCCAACTAAAAAAGCCAGAAATGCTAACAGCCACTGGATTGAGACATCATATAGCGACCATGTCACAAGTTCACTCTGGACGAAGCGACAAATACACAGAGCACTTGGCGGGGTTTCTGGGCCATGATATCAACATTCATGCTCAAAATTATAGATTACCATTAGACGCTTTGCAAAAGGGCATAGTTGGTAGTCGATTAATTGAAATAGAAGAATCGTATAAAAATGATGAAGAAAATAATAGTTTACAGAGAAGTGTAGAAAGAGAGGAAGTAGAAAATGCTATAGAAGTAAACCATACAGCAGCAGAAAAGCATTCTGTCGTAAATGTTGACGTACCTATAGATTATAGTGAAAATAAAAAAAGAAGAGAAAAATCTAAAATACAGCAAAAAAAGCACTGTAAGTCGGATACTGATACAGAAGAAAGCAGCTTTGAAATTAAAGTGGAAGAAATTAGAGTAGAACTAGAAGAGTTGGATGATGATCCACCAGACTCAAAACAAAGAAGGAAGAAAGTTCATATTCGCTGGACCGATGAAGAGCTTGATATAGTGCGCAAACGATTTAAAAAAGAACTTTCCGAAAAAATCAATCCTGGCAAGGCTAGATGTACCACAGTTTTAAGGGAAGAGCCAATCCTTCACAGGCGAACATGGATGCAGTTAAATACCTGTGTTAATAATATGTACGTCAAAGGAACAGGTAAAAAAAGAACTGCTATGAAGAGAAAAAAGCATTAGTAAGTATCAGTTGATCTCCATAATCGTAACGTTTAACAAATAATAAAAACATCTCGTTAGGGGCTCTCGCAGACAAATTTCATACCTATGATTATCGCAAACATGAAAGGCATCTGGCATAAAGCTTATAGTTCTATATGTTGTTATAGACGTATTGCTATGATATAGTTTATTTAAACATTGTACCTACGTAATACTTAATTACCTTACAATTATTTGTATTGGTTAGGTACAGTCAGGTACAAATTCGGTGAACCACTTCTCGCTTCTTTTTGTGTGGCTGGTGCCTTGCCATTCACATGCAGACCCTTTTACTATTTGGTTAATATGTTTTAAACTAGGCTAGTACATTAAATAAGCAATTATGGATAGGGATTGCAAGTGAACAGTGTGACGCCAATCACAAGAAAAGAAGTAAGCAGTGGTTCACCGATTTGTCTCTGGTTGTACTCGGCCTAGAAAATGTTGACCATAATTAGAACCTCGTCATATTGAAATTTGGCGAAGTTTGCCTTACGAACGCTTCTAATTTTTTATTTTATTTGATAGTACAAAAGTGCTCATGATTTTCATGGGCTGACTGTATAAATTATTTATATTTTTTGTGTTTTCAGGTTATACGTGCCGTATTTTGATTACAATAATTAAAAGATAACAAATCAAAACTGCATTATTTTGTAAGTAATAGATGCTCTCATTAATTGAAAACTGTTTAGTAATTAATGAGCTTTTAGGTAATCTGTTAAGTTTTTTTTTTTACTTTTTCAGATTTTTTGAAGAATTATTACATTACAACAAATTACAACAATGGTGGTAATGGATGTGGATAAATTCCTCAATAAGGCCGATTTTTATCTTAGTGTAAAATTCAAGTTAAAATGGCCATGGCCCCAGACACATTTCATTAGACGTCAATTTTGTTTTGGTTGTCATTCTGTAGTTACAAAAGTACCAAAACATCATTTCATAATATATAATAATCAAGTAAAGAAATTATTACAATGTAATTTTTTTTGGTGTAAAACGTGCGGGTATGCCATATATGAACACTATGTTTGTGATGAATGTGAAATTTGCCATTGATAATTATAATATTTCTTTGTTCGTCAGTTTCTAAAAGTTCCTAAGTAATCTACCTCAGTTCCTAACATTGAGTACATTTAGTAGGTATATTGTATGTATTTTTTTTTAATATTTGAATAATTAAGTAATAGTTTTACCTAAAATGAAAAAGTGTTGACATTATTTCATGAATGTATGATTGTTTTATTAAAAGTTTTGTAAGTTAATACAAGTTGATAATAAATACATTTTATTATTAGGTATCACTTATTAGTAGAAGTTTCTGTTTTTGATTCCTACCTATTGTTTAAGCAGGTTAAAATCTTTAACTTGTATTTTAATGAAGAATATTTACTTACTAGCAAAATAGGCAGGCTTTAGATAAGTATCTAATATCTTTGTAGGTCAACTTTATTTTTAGTTTTAAATACAATGTGTTAATGAATAAACGAAAAACCTCTTAGGTGATGATTGTGCTTAGGAATATGAACAACTTTTACTGTGGGGCAACTCTGCAACTCAACAAAAAAGTCTGCTGTTTCATACAAATCAACCAAAATGTATGGAACAGCTGTTTTTTTGTTGAGATGCAGCGATGGCTCCATAGTAAAAGCAATCACCACCTAAGAGGTTTTACGTTTATTCATTAACACGTTGTATTTATAGATATAAAAGCTATCTATTTTATCTTACTTATGTAACTTACTGGGCAAAAAGTAAATATTAAGTATAAATATGTCTAATTTAATAAAATTCCATTCTGTTAGCAAATTGGTGAAGGAAGGCTGATTACACATGTGAATTTTCGCAGCGTTTACGCATCTGCAAAAAAGTTACAAAAAGTCACATTCCGTAAAGTATATATTTTCTAACTGGTCGATAGATTTAAGTAAAGTTTATCAGTTTAAGAAGTTGATTTAAGTAAAGTTTTTAATTGATTTATAGATTTTTTTTTATAATCTAATAGATACCTTACCTACTTTTTGTTGTCTTTTGTCAAAGTATTAAATATCTATTTCTATAGCAGCCGTTGTGGCCTTCATCTTCGATATAGGCCTCCACCCTCCTCTATTCTTCTACGCCCCTGACGGTCTGTACCCTACATGCCTTGGACGCCTATTGGCATCTATACAAAAACATTGAAAACAGGCAATAAAACCAGTAATATATAATTAAAAATAGAATAATCACTCTTATCAAGATAGTCGTGTTTGCATACAAGTTGTCAGGGGTACAGGATGACACATGGGTATTATCCTGATATTCTAAGAGGTTCCTATAGGCCATGCGGGCGAAGCCGCAAACAAAAGCTAGTACTTAATAAAAATAATAACACAAGCTGAGATTTTAGAGACAATGTAGAATTGGATGGTGTAGGTAAATGTGCACTATCATCACCCAGTTTGATTATAAAATTATAGTTTAACAGTAGGTAAATAACTAATCTAGTCATCTCAGTACTACAGAAAATATTTGTTTGCAACAGAAATTTACCTCTTACTTGTATGTACTAGTAGCAACACCTGTTGCTCTTTTGTTTTTTTACACGATACCTACAAACTATCTATGTGCACTCACACAAATGCAAAACTCAGCTTAGACATCGCGGACTATACCTATTTATAAATTGATGATCTTAACCAATGAACGCATCTGCGATCTGTGATTGGTCCGTTTAAATTGGATCAAATAAGTACGGAGTGGATTTGTATAAATTTTAGCTACTTTCAGATAGTTGTTGACGAGCAATTGTTGATCCGAAACGGTGCCAATAACTCACATACTTATGGTATTGGATCAACAAATCGAGTACGGATCAACAAATTTTAGCGGATCAACAAAAAACTGATCATATGTACCGCTGGATCAAACAACTCTTAGTAGAGATAACTATATATATATATAAATAGATAAATAACTACTTCAAGTGGAAAGTATGTTGCCAATGTTTTTTTTAAAAATGCTCAATGATGAGCAGAATATATCTGTCGAATCAAACCTATTATTATATGTTTTTTGGAGACGATATATAATAGAATTCTGAGCGTAATTACTGCGTACGAATTTGCAGTTGAAGAGCTTGATTTGATGAGGCGATTAGCGACCTTGCAAGCGTAGACATAGCACGCTTTTCGCTTTGCCCCTCGCGCGCTCGTGTTGAGAGGCGAAAAGCGAAGCTATGTATATACCTGCAAGGTCGCTTTTACGGAATACCGAAAGTCAAACGTCGCACGAAAATCGTAGAATCCTCGAGACGAGTGAATCAAAAATAGAGCTCCTGGTCTCCCCACATTAGTACTCCTCGTGGCAGTCGTGAAGGTCTACAGCTCTTGATTCTTCTTTTCTCTCTTTCCAGCAGCAGACGTCATCCCCTCCCCTGGTAGATTGGTCTGGTCTCCCCACGCTAGTGCTTCTCGTGGCAGCCGTGGTCGCAGCAACAGCGGTGGCAGCGAGGGCAGTGGAGGCCAGACCGCGGCGGCTGCCAGGACCACCGGCGCTGCCGCTGCTGGGGACCAGGTGGCTGTTCTGGAGCCGCTACAAGATGAACAAGCTGCATGAAGCTTATGCTGGTGGGATATTTTTTTTTATAAGTCAATGTGTATACCATACACACTCACTCACCACAATATACTATGCCTCATGTGTAACATCAACTACATGCCTTACTATAAGAAGAAGAAATATTATATTCTTCGTATTTTTAGTTTCTTAACTTTTTATCTTTTGTACGTTATGTAACAATAAAGTACATCTTTGTAATCTACTGTCATCCACTAGGGAAGAAGCGGGTCATTCCCAATACAAGTATCTTTTGATAACTTACAGGGAAGTCTCAGCAATGTACTGTAACATGATTACTGAAATAAATGCATTTTTTTTATTTTTTTATTTTAATGTGTCCTGTGCTGGGAGACATGAATGCGAAAGCTGATTTCCATTTCTGATAGTAAAAGCCTATTAACGAGAGGACATATTCAAAAACTATTGTCGGTGATGGGCTGGCATCTCCGTCACTATTGTTTCAGTAAAATATTAGACCCGTCGTATGGTAATGTTGGGGTGTTTAATATATTTTCGGTTGCGAAGACTCAAAAATTTTAGAGAATAAAAAAGCCGATGTTTCTGAAATTTTGATTTGAAACAAAATTTAGAATTATGGTAGGTTATTCTAATATAATACTTTTTTGCGTAGAATCTAGAACAATAATTTAATCTATTTCTTGCAATTGTTTGATTAACTCAATGAAATCTGAATCAGCAAATATGAGCGACAGCGAGTATTAGGTAAGGAAATGTAAAAAAATACTTAAATTGTTTTCTTCCGAGTGTATTTGTTTACACAAGAACTGTTTTCTTTAGTCCTTATTTTGACGACGTCTTTGGTGTAGTGGTTTAAGTTTCGGACTGCTGCTCATGATGACGTGGGTTCGATTCCCACCCACAGGACAGGTGGTGATCTGGGTATCTCCATGTACCTTGCCCAGAAAAGTGTAAGAATATTATAATCTATTACTCCAAATATCGTCGTCATCAGCCATTTTTAATGTGATAAATATTAAACAAGAAAATATACCAGAAAAAAGCAACTAGTCTCATGTCGCCCTGACGGGATTCGAACCTTTAACGAACGATTTTTAATGTCCCCACTGCTGGGGTACTGGCCTTCCTTATGGATGGCTAAGGAGAACAAGCTCTTACTATTGTTTTCATCTGCTAGATATTAAGACGTATGAAAATGGATTTTTTTTTCTGGTACTGGCGTTATTTCATCACCTGTGTGGGGAACCCTTGCCGTCCGATAGAAACATTTTGACAGTCACAAATGTTTGACCGATAAAGCTGAAAATAGCTATTTTATTGCCACTTATTTGTTGACAGTCCGAAAGTTATTTTCTAAGATAATTTCAAATTATCAAAGAACACACTGGCCAAAGCGAATTTAACTTTGCACCCCCTGTCACAATGAGAAATTTGCACGCAGACATGTTCAGGCGATACGGGCCGGTGTTTGCTGAATGCACGCCGGGGGGCGCCACCGTGGTCTCCATCGCCGAGCGGGGAGCCTTGGAGGCAGTGCTCCGGATCCCCGCCAAGAGACCCTACCGACCCCCCACCGAAATCGTGCAAGTCTACCGGAGGAGCCGCCCCGACAGATATGCGTCTACTGGACTTGTAAACGAGTAAGTTTTAAGTTTCTCACAATCATCATCATTTATTCTATTGAAGTCCACTACTGGACATACCACAGGGCACGATTTCCCCGCCTTTTTCATCAGCCAATACACCTGCTACGATCTCAGGTCATCAGTCCACCCTGCATCTTATTACTACTATGAGTATATTGCTATTTATCTAATGTTCCACCTTCCAGTTTCATGATATAATCACAATGAACATCACAAACTATTGTGCATCAATTATTGTGACGGGACCCATGGCGCAATCGCTCTATTCGTATCGACATGCGACATATTGGGGATTGGAACAACAAGCTATCGTAAATATCATAATGTACGAAAACTACAAACAATGATAGGTAGCTTGACTATTGACCTAATTATGCCCTGATAAACTGAATCCTATCTCACGGAGCCTATTATTTTTAAAGCCTTCCAGATAAGCCTCATCAGTGCCCAAGGATATTCAAATTACTTAATGCAATATTATTTGCTAAAAGATTGTAAAAAAAGATGGGACCTACTTTATAACCTTGCGGAACATCCTAAGTTAAGGTACGCCAATTGTTAGATGCACAGAACATTAAAAGAGACCTTTTTTCCTTGTTCTGTAGTTAAATGACTATTTGACTATCCTACTATTATATTATGACCGCGGATGTGAGAATAACTATGTTTTGTGTACCTAGATAACAAAGAAAAAAGGATTCTTATCTATAGCGCAAGGCCAACCCAGTACAGAATCAAAAGCCTTGGGAAAATCCAACTATTATATTTATCTATGAACTGAATAACATCATAATGTTATCCTTCTAGGCGTGATTTGGCAAATTCGTTACGTTATTAAATTATTTACTTCTATTCAACTATTGACCTCGGTATAAACAAAAATAATAAAATATAAGTAGATACCTATATTTTTGTGAATTACGCCGTGTCATTAGTATATAAGTGGGTGGTTTATTTTCTATTCATATTTTGCCACTTATCTACAATTTCGTCGAAGGTGAAACACGTTACTAGTAAATAGTTATACGAATACTTATTGCTTTTTTTAGTCAGTATTACAAAAAATCGAGGGAATAGTTTAAATAGAATAAAGACATTTAATCTTAAAGCCACAGACCTATATCGAGATAGACGGTAAAACTGTACCTACCTTGCGTGTCAAAAGTTTGATCTACGATCAAAGTTTTTCGTCCTAAGTCAGTCCACTTGAGACCATTGTCATGAAAATACGCGTCACTCAGATACGAAAATGGTTAATTGTGCAGTGCTTACTTGCAAGCGCTCGTCAATAACATCACTAAATCTTGCTTGTGACGTCATCGTAGGTACAAAAATTCGTTTAAAGCGCGTTTCTTCTATGTGCTTAAAACAAATAACAAAAATCAAGCCGAATTATTTAGACTACATTTTTTCTGAGACAAAACATTTGAAGAACAACAGAAATACTTTGATACAAATGACGATAACGCAAAAGTAAAAGAGTTTAAGTTTAAGGTCAAATGTTGCGTGAAACAAAACGATAAACTCCATGTTATTGTACTGACTTAAATTATTCGTTACATAAGACTTCTTGAATGTACACTTAATTAAGATTTTAAAAGTGTTGTTTTTATTTGTTATGTCAATTTCATTTATGATTTATCAAGACGTACAGAAGCAATACCCTTGTTAAGTACTGAACTAACACAATTTTTTTAGTGTGTGACTCTAAACTGTTTAAAACCAAAACTCAAGGAAGAGGTAGCAATCCTCAAATTGAAAAAAAAACCGATGTTTTCTTAAATTCATTCTAATTTGTTAAATAAGATAATCATAAATTCAGACTATAAAACATTACAATTCTACACTTTGGCGACCAGTAAACGAGACACAATAGAATTTTCATTGTTGTAACGGCTATAGCCGTTTACTGGCCTCCAAAGAGTTAAACATGTTTTATTTATAACTATCGGATCCTCGCGGTTTTACCCGCGTGGTGCCCGTTCCCGTAGGAATATCGGGATAAAATATAGCTTATGTCACTCGGGAGAAATGTAGCTTTCTTAATGGTCTAAGAATTTTCAAAACGGTCCAGTAATTCCTGAGATTAGCGCGTTCAAACAAACAAACTCTTCAGATTTATAATATTAGTATAGATTTGCGTTTGTCTTAAGCTAACTGCATTTTATGTGAAGTTACCCTTATCAGTTTTACATAGCCAAGGTGGTCAGGGAATACTAAGCAAACTGAAATACCCGAAGTCATTATAACACGAATAAATTACGAAAATATTGAAAATTTACTGTAGGAAAAGCTAGCTAGAGCCAGAAGCTCAGCAAAAAATAGGTAACCGAATAACTTGCTGCTTTTGTTATTGACTCTGAGATCTTTCAGTCGATTGAACTATGTGTACCCATTTAGATGCGGGCAGCGCAGGACCGATCGTCTCGTGGACGTGGAGATCCTTGGGGGAGTCCTATACCCAGCAGTGGGTGTCATGTGGCTGAGACGACGACCCATTTAAATTCTGCGTGGTCCCTATTTCTTTACTGAACTCTGTTATGAATAATGAGTGACTTAAGTATTTCGACAAGGACCCCAGATCGCCGGTCACGTAGGTTTTGCTAAATTGCGTAGCATTGAGTTTTTTACAACCCAATTCATTTCCTGCCTTTGACTACCTAGCTTTAAAAGGTTCGTCGCATTTGGTTAAACACTGTTTAAATTTTATTGCATTATTATTCCTTATGTGATTCAAGTTTGTATTAAGTTTTCTCGTTAGTATGTTCTATCAATTCAAATATATTTTTAACCTTTAAGTACTGACCTAGTCCCGTTAGTTCATTTAAACTGACGTGATGTTCCTCAGACGTTATTAATTTCATTAGAATGTATGAACAAAGTATTTTATTCTAAAACATTATTTTGTATATGGTCGGACTATTACAATTATCTATAATTAAAAGTAAAATAAAAACGATAATTTTAGGAAACGGAGTAACACTCATTTTCGTACTCACGCCGTCTGTGAGAAGTTAGACATTGTAACTTTTACTGCGTCTGGTGTCTATATCGTTGCAATTTATTTTGTCAACTTATTAAACCGTTTTCTGTTTGTACCTACGTGCAACTCTGTCAAACAACTATAAAATATCATATTTTTATTTTATTTGACTTAAAGTACAACATTACAAGAGTTGAAAACATAATGGGAAACCACTAGTAAATAAATATCAAATAAAATATACAACAGATATAAACATCTAAAGATCTATTAAGACAATATCGACACAGGTCAAATTTAAATCGTTACATAAATTCTTGTCTTTGATGGGGATTGAACCTTCCTGGTATTACAAATATACAACAGATATAAACATCTAAAGATCTATTAAGACAATATCGACACAGGTCAAATTTAAATCGTCACATAAATTCTTGTCTTTGATGGGGATTGAACCTTCCTGGTATTACAAATATACAACAGATATAAACATCTAAAGATCTATTAAGACAATATCGACACAGGTCAAATATAAATCGTCACAAAAATTCTTGTCTTTGGTGGGGATTGAACCTTCCTGGTATTACACATATACAACAGATCTAAACATCTAAAGATCTATTAAGACAATATCGACACAGGTCAAATATAAATCGTCACATAAATTCTTGTCTTTGGTGGGGATTGAACCTTCCTGGTATTACAAATATACAACAGATATAAACATCTAAAGATCTATTAAGACAATATCGACACAGGTCAAATATAAATCGTCACATAAGTTCTTGTCTTTGGTGGGGATTGAACCTACGTCTCCTGACACAATAGGTAGGGAGTACAGTCGGGGAACTTCCCGGTTGACTAGTAGAGGTTTTTAAAAGGCGCTTTATTTATAAAGTAATAGATTTATAGAAAACGTTTACATAACAAATAATAGATCATTAATAGGTATTTCATTTGAATAATAAATCATTACTATTACGTCGTATCCTAAAAAACTGTACTGGTCAACCGGGAAGTTCCACGATTGTACCAACCACTACGCCATCAGGCCCGTTATAATGATTAGATCACTAGATCCATAATAGTTTATGAAGTTCATGGCCATTATAATATTATGTTATGATTATGAAACTGAGTGAATGCCATTTTTTGCTAATGTGAATCACTCCAAATCAACTTTAAGTGGTATTTTTTGTTCGCATTTTTTTTGTATATTGTCTAGTTATCTCTATTTTAATATTAATGTTATGATATTGATTGTTTTTGAGTAAAGTTACGAAAAAACTGGAGCCCGACTTTCAGTTTGGTTATTTCTTAGGTTTGCTTATTTTATCACTAAAAATGAAAGTATTGACAACGTTTCTGTTTCGGATTTATCGTTTATATTTTTAGGCGATTGATGTGTTTTCATTCTTTTTTAACTTTTTGTTAACGGTAACTTTATTTGTTTAACTCCTAGCTACTTAATGACGGCTAATAAAGTCTTAAGGTAGGACCATTTTGATGATTCATAAAAGGTCTGTTTAACGATCGACAGATAAGGTGTGGATAGCTTATCTGGGATGTGATTTGAGACATTTTTCATAATATTTTGTACTTTTTCACAGTTGTTTTGTCAAATTATCTGCCAATCAACTTATTCAGAATCAAATTTTCTGTCGACCGCACAATTCATGTAAATAGTAAATGTTTCTATAGTGTTAATGAATATTTTATTGATCATACATATATTGGTTCTGCAAAGTGATAATTATAATTCTAATTATCATCATATAATTTCTCAGATGAAATACGAGCCCTCTCTCTTCTAGCCCTAATTGCGTGCCCAACCGGGTCCATAACAATGGTCTTACATTATTTTATAACATCTACATGTACATTATGGTTTTGCAATAAACTATTGAGTATTGAGTATTCAGTATAAAAGGGGGCTAATTGTCTTATTTTAAAATCCATTGCAATTTCCCTTTTAATTCATGATTTTTGATTTTTTGCATTTTTCAATGCTATTTTTAAACTTATGATAAATTTGAAATAGAAAAATATTGGAAAAGGTCAACTCGGCCACAAATGAATTCTCAGATGGGACTCGAACCCACGACCTTTGGAAATCCGCATTAAGAGCATTGGACCGGATTTATAAAGGTCGTGGGCTCGAGTCCCATCTGAGAATTCACTTGTGGCCGAGTTGACCCTTCAATTCCTCATTTGAAAGATATTTACATACTTCAGGCCGTCAATATTTGACATTTGATAGGGATTGTGATCGGGACGCGTTTTGAAAGCTATTGGATAAACGAAAATGAAAGTCTAAGCAAAGTGACACACGAAAATATCTTTCTAATGTATGGAGAATTGTCATTTAAAACATAATTCAATTCGAATGGGATTGCTCACATACTACAAGATACACAATTCCTTAAATCACTATCACAATCACAATACCTTTTGAAAGGGATCGTGATAGATTTTGAAATTAGACAATTAGGGGGCAGGTTCTAGGTAAGTCTATTTGAATAAAAAAAATCATTGTTTTATTTTCATTTAAAAGTTTGGCTTCAAGGGCTCTCTGTTTCCTATGACCAGAATTCTACCGATTTTAAAAGAAGTTTCTCCTTCCCTGATCGCAGGCAAGGCGAGAAATGGCACCACCTCCGACGGCACCTCACGTCCGAGCTCACCAGCCCTCACACGATGCACACCTTCTTGCCGCAACTGAACAGCATCAGCGACGACTTCCTCGCGCTGCTGGCTTCTTGCCGCGCTCCTGATGGCACCGTGCAAGGGTTCGACCAGCTTACCAACAGGATGGGCCTTGAATGTAAGTGGATTTGGTTTACACATTGTACATGGGATTGTTGAGAGTTTGGAGCTAAATGTGCACTTCACAATATGAGACCCAAGATTCTATTCTCACATGAAAAACACTTGCAGCTGAAGGATTACCATCATTTTAGGTTATTTTCAGGAAGTAAGAGTGAGACGCCGCTATACGCGCCGTATGGCAGCATCCCACTCTCAGAACCTAAACATAATCGCATAGAGTTGATGGTAAGGCCCCTGCTCAGCTGTTTAGAAAATAGCGATTATTATTAGCTCTGAACCTCCTGGCATTGTGAAAATGCATAGAATACATAAACGCGTACAGAGAGAACATTACCCACTTTTTATTAACTTTTAGGGTTCCGTACCCAAAAGGTAAAATGGGACCCTAATATTACTAAGACTTCGCTGTCTGTCTGTCACCGCTGTATCTCATGAACCGTGATACCTTCTTAGTTAGACAGTTGAAATTTCCACAAATTATGTATTTTTGTTGCCGATATAACAACAAATACTAAAAAGAGAATAAAATAAATATTTAAGGGGGCTCCCATACAGCAAACGTGATTTTTTTGCCGTTTATATAAATAATGGTACGGAACCCTTCGTGCGCGAGTCTGACTCGCACTTGGCCAGTTTTCATTGCTTTGGTTTACAAACCTGTAACACAGAATACTTAATAGCACCTGTAAGTTCAGCTAACCTTTTTTTGTTTTTTTTTTATTTTTTTTATTTAAGTGAGGGGAATCCAGTCTTTACGGATTCCTGCCTTGAGGATATGCTGGGGTCACCTAGTATACCCGTCCTGGTAAAGACCAAGGAGCAAGCACACTATCCCTCGCCACCCCCGTTACGGGGTTACGGGGTAGGTCTCACCCACTCCCGATCCTCCACCCAGCCAAGGGCCGAATGGGGGATCGGGACTGGGGAGGGACACCCGCCACGCGACCCCCCGATCCATCTCGAAAGACAGACCGGGGGACCGGGAGGGGGGGGCACTACCAGCTAAACCCCTCACTTATGCCCGCTGCGAGCCCCGAGCCTGTGGGATCGTGGTTGCACGCGCCACGTTACCCGGGGTATGGTTGCCCTTTAGGGCCCTACCAGAAGGGGTGACAGGGCATAAGTGTCACCCCCTACGACTGCAAGGGGGGAAAGAGGCGCTCACATTGGCGTCTCCTTCTCCCACGCCGTCGTCTTCGGATAGGATCCGCGTCAGCATCAGCCTCGCGTACCCTCTCCGCTGCCTCCTTCTGTGAGAGAACATCCTCACAGAAGGAGGCCATCGCCTGCCAGCACCTCTCATCTCTCAGCATCGCAACTGTTATGCTGGGAAGGGAGAGGTCCGTCCCTATTGCCGCCACTAACTCAAGTCGCTGCTTTGCCCATGCAGAGCACTCCATCACGGTATGCCGCGCAGTGTCCTGCGGCGCGCCACAGTGGTGACACATCTGCGTGGGCTCTCTCTGTATCTGACACAGGTACCTACCGAAGCAGCCATGTCCTGTAAGCACCTGTGTCAGACGATAAGTAAGGGTTCCGTGGGCCCTCAATTTCCACTCCTTTAGGACTGGACGGATCGCCTCTACGGTCTTATGGCCGGCGACCGGGGTCTCCAGCTGCCGCTGCCAATCTGTGAGACAACGCTCCTCCACAGCACGTCTTGCCGCAGAAACTTCCTCCGGAGCCAAACGGACGTCTCCCGCTCTCTGCTCCCGCCTTCATCTGTACGCCTCCGCAAGGACCTGGGCTTCCAGTTCCCAGGGAGGCGTACCTGCCAAAGCGCACGCCGCCGACCATGTGACCGTGCGATACCCGCGCACCATCCGAGAGGCCACCACGCGTTGAGGGCGTCGAAGTGCAGCCTTGTTTGCCTCGTTCAGGGCATCTGCCCATACGGGGGCTCCGTAGAGGGCCATACTGCGGATGACCCCCGCATAGAGCTGCCTGCAACTCTTATTTGGGCCGCCTACATTCGGCAGCAGCCTGCCCAGTGCCGCTGCCGCCTTTACCAGCCTAGGGGCCAGCTGTCGGAAGTGCTCGCCGAAGGACCAGCGCCCATCCAACACTAAGCCCAGGTACTTAATGTGGGGACGTAGAGGGACCACCACGCCAAAGTTCAGCTAACCTGTCTTGAGGCCTAAGATCTAAAATCTTTAATTCGTCAGTTTTGAGGTACTTCAAAACAATGTTTAAAAGACAACAAACACTTTATATAGATCAAGGATTTAACTGCCATATCGCAAACCACTCCCTCCCTCGGTCGCCAAACGAGCCTTTTTGTTTTTTTTTACATTAAATAGGCTTACTCTTGGCCTCATTCTGAATACTTAGTTAGATAATTTAATTACGTTGTTAGGAGTAGAAGAACACTATTTGAAAAAGTTTGTCCAAAAAAGAAAATTAACAATTAACTCGTATTTAAGTTATACCTAGGTCACAGAATATATAATAGTAACTAAGTAGGTATCTAAATATTTCATCTAAAAAAATGCATTTACTCATTCACCCCACGCAGTCTTCCATAAAACTTTATTTCACCCTACATTTCCATCCGAGTGGAAACATGACATCATGTTAATGAAATCGACCCATTATTTTTAGCTTACACATGGATTTACGTCAAATTACATTTATAATCTGACATTGCTTTACATTTATCATGTATATTGACGTAGGTATGGTGTATGATGCAGACGTAGGTGTAATAACCAAATAATACGCATAGTCCTTACTCATAGCTTTAATTAGAAATATATTTCATACACTCACACCATTTAACCTAGCCCCAAAGTAAGCACTGTAAAGCTTGTGTTATGGGATACTAGGGTAACGGATATAAATACATATAATTATACATATATATGTATGTTTGTGTAGAAATACATATAACCGTCCATGACTCAGGTACAAATGCTCGTATTCATCATACAAACATTTGCCCCCTACCGGAATTCGAACCCAGGACCTCAGAGTAGGCGACACCTTGAAACCGGTGTATGTACCACTCTACCACGGAGGTCGTCAAAGATTTACTTAGAAACCCTTTAGTTAGACCCTATGTATGGTCTATCTAAGAAGTTGCTAAGTAAAAACCAAAAAACAAAATACTAACATGCACCTATGTGCTTTAGTATTTTGTTTTGTGGTCCTAGTGCCACAGATTAATAAATAGTTACTTTTTTTTTAGCGATTGAGGATAAGTGGCCACCTCTGGTGTCAGAGTTTATCAAGCCGCCTATAAGGCCTCTGACTTGGCTTAACGACTGTAATCAAATGACAACAGCCGGGACGACGGTTTAACGTGCCCTCCGAAGCACGGATGCGCTCAGTTATAATGCCACTTTACGGTCACCCATCCGACACCTGACCGGGCCGAACGTTGCTTAACAAACGTGATCGAATACGATCAGTCTGTCAAGCGCGGCCATGAGCGCTTCCAATAGTTACTGCTAGAGCTTTCAGCGTTTTTTTTAATAGCGAAATCGGTTAAGTTCATGCCGCTACGTTTGCTGGTAGCTTAGTTGCCCGATACTTTTCCGAAGATATATGTACAGTCTGGGAACTTCCCGGATACAGTAGAGTTTTTTACGGAGCTTTATTTTAAAAAAATAAGAGATATAAATAATAAGACATTAATATGTATTTCATTTGAGTCATTAATTATTTCTTTAACCTAAGTACTTTCTGAGAGAACGATTTCCAAAAAAACTTGAACTTGCCCAGCGGCTGAGTCTATGTATTCAGCGGGGCAACAGCGCCAGTGTTCTCGGTACTATGCCACGCGGCTGCAAGTTGGACGGCGGTGTTGTTATAGTTAGTATAAGGTAGTGTAGTATGTTTATTATTATCATTATGATTTTAATTTTATACATTATTAATAAAGAAGATAAAAAAACCGGGGAGTTCCCCGATTGTATGTAAGTACTAAATCGCTAAAATTTCTATAATATTTGGTAAACTTCTCGAAGAGAAACAGTTGTTATTACTAGAAAAATACGGGTCAATAATCATACAACAATCTTGTCCCACAAGATTCCCAAACAGGATTTCTAATGAAATTATATCATATCAAAACTGCATCGTAAATACAAAAATAAAACGTAAAAAAGACACTTGTGTTAACTAGTATTCATAAAACAAGTTCTTGATCAAACTTACCTTGATACGGCGAGATACTTTATTATTAATAATATATATTCATATCATTCTATTTTCCAGACAACAAATTGTCTAGTACTGATATCTTCTATGACGACCCTATTGTATGATGCGAGAGATAACGTATGTAGGTCAGTGTAGAAATAGCTGCGTGCGAGCAAGTGCGACTGATGCACTAGAAATGCATTATGAAATTGTAACATTGAATGCTCTCTTATCGGTATTGCCGGAAGTTATGTCTTGCCGTTGAACTAATGGGTTGTAGATGCTGATTCGTTTGGACCACATACTTAAAGGCTAGGTAGTGTAGATGGTAGCAATCAGGGTAATAATAGGCAAAATTGTTGTGCAAGACTTGTAGAAAAGGAAGAATGTTTAGATATCTCCCTCTCTTCTTATATCAATAATACAAACATAAGAAAGTATGTTGGAAGGAGCCTGTTACGCATTTACTACTATAACATGCAACAGGGTGGCTTGCGTAACAGACAGCCAACTTACTAATGAAGCTTTACTTACAGACTACAGAATACTATGATCTCTAATCCAATATAAATACGTACTATAAACCTTTTTCTTCCTCAGCAAATAGTGATAGAAGGTTCAAATTACACATAGGTAGCACGTTTTATGAGATTTAAACTTGCTTTTACTTAGTTCCTCTATCAGTGGGACCTGCGCCTAGCATTCAATTGCCTCTATAATGGTCGTCGTCGTCGTCGTTTCAGCCACATGACACTTACTGCTCGCTATAAGGCTTCCCCAAGTCTAGTCAAGCTTCTAAAATAGTGATGGTAAAAAAAAAGTGTCTATAGATCATATAGATCCAAACAATACTACTATACTATGGACATGTAATCAGGAGAAAGCAGCTGTTTCATTAAAAAAAAACTGCACGCTACTAAAATGAATGTGCATCTGGTTTGAGGGATCCTTATCTGTTATTGGTTCAAATTTGAATCAAAATTTTGTCACAAATTGTCAAAATTCATAACACAAATAAAAAAAAATGTCACTCATAAGGGAAGGAAGGTAGAACCCGATATGTGGAGCCCTCAATTCAGACAATTTGAAAAATCGCTATGTGCCAGTTCTCGGTGAAAAAGCGCTCTATGTCGGAAAGTTTTATACCAAAAATTTGTCCTTAATTTGTCACAAAAATTCACCAAGAAACAAAAGCAATCTGAAGTATTTCCAGGAAGCTATGACGGTTCCAAAGGAGCACTCAATTCATAACATATCTGGATTGTGGGATCGTTGAAATACCGTTGTAAGTTGTTGTTATACATGATTTCATATTTTTTTCATAAAATATAAGTTTAGACAAATTTGTACCACAAAACAGAAACCAATTATTTAAAGTAATCAATTTATAAGCAGTTTTATATTTTTGAGGTTGCTGTATTGAGGGATCCTTAAATTGCATGTAGTTAACCAGCTCCTTCACAAAGCTTGACAGTAATTTATTGAAAGAAATTGACAAATTTGTGACAAAAATTTGACAAAAAATTTACTGCTCTAAGTTGATTAATTCACGAGATATTTAGTTATTTGTGATACTATGAAGTAAAAGTACAGTAGGGTGACCATACAAACGTTATGATTATAAGTTTTTTCCTAAAAATGATACTGATAATGATCTTGAAAGTTTAAAGTGTCATACGTTATGAGATCTTTGAAAAGTTATTGTTCCGAGTTTCAAATGATGACGTAAAGACATGTTACATGTAAATAAATTGATTCTTTTTTACTACTACATATTTTTTGCAAATTATCGTCATAGCAAACCACACATTTATTAATGTACCCATGAGCCCGGTTCCCGGTTCTATAGCTTCTAATAACGGGTAACACTTTTTTTTTATTAAAATCATTTCGGAAACATCTTGTAAAGGTCATCGAACATTTTGTTCAGACATTATTTGACCTACGGCGAACACAAACGAAATAGTGGTAGCTATGTAGATACTTAAATGTTTTTTTCATTTATTCATTTAATAATTTGCCAATAAACATGTTACATTAATGGTTTAGTAGTATCTTAATAACCTAAATTAAGCTACTCTGTGGTATGGGTCGCATTATTGCAGGCTATTTTTAATTTTCATTCCTTATAAAGTTGTAGGAAACTGGATTAAGTGAATTTGTTTTCCTTACTTTCCACAAAACTGAAAGTTTTCTTGAATTTTTGGGACTTTTATTCGCAAGTCGAGTGTTCGACTCATACATCGACGTACAAAATGTTTACATGACTGTTTTTACATTTAGAATAAAGAGACTGTAAATTGAGTATGTTTGTATGAAAATAACGCGCAGTGGCTCGATTTATTTGCTGACAAGTGTAGTATCACAATTAAATATTAATATCTCAAAATTTTTGTCACTAATTTGTCAATTTCTTTCAATAAATTACTGTCAAGCTTTATGAAGGGCCTAATAACTACATGCATTTTTAAGGATCCCTCAGTTCAGCAACCTTAAAAACAATAATTGTTATGTTTTTTGTAGTGCAAATTTTGTCTGAACTTATATTTTATGAAAAAAAATTAATCATGTATAACAATAACTTATAACGGTATTTTAAGGATCCCACAATTCAGATATGTTATGAATTGAGTGCTCCTTTGAAAGCGTCATAGCTTCCTGGAAATACTTCCGATTGCTTTTGTTTCTTGGTGACTTTTTGTGACAAATTAAGGAAATTTTTTTGGTTTAAAACTTTCCGACATAGAGAGCTTATTTGCCGAGAACTGGCACATAGCGTTTTTGGAAAATGGCTGAATTGGGGGCTCCACATATTGGGTTCTACCTTCCTTCTATTATGAATGTCAATTTTTTGATTTGTGTAATGAATTTTGACAATTTGTGACAAAATTTTGATGCAAATTTGAACCAAAACTAGAAAAGAATCCCTCAATCCAGATGAACACCGTAACAACATGTAAGTATACCAACTTTATCATTGAAATAAAGCTTATTATCATGAACCTGGTAAAGCATGACGATTGCATATTGCATTCAGAATAAACATGTGCATTTAATGAAATACTAGAAGTGCCGCAAAAAGTGGTGCACTCATTACTAGTTATGCTACTAGGTTTGCGATAAACTCGGTTGCGTGGCCTGTTGATGTAGGTCTAGGACTGTGGGACTCGTATCTAGTAGATTGTTTCGTAAGTTGTAGTTCCTTGTAACATGTTAATATGCACGTACCTACACTGTACTTTAATAAACGAATTTTACTGAAATTCAGAGAGTATCTATACTTAGATATTGTTCTGTTTCTGAGCTGTTTTAGGGATATAAGAAATGAAGATTTTTTTTATGAACGGCGGGAGTTCTTAGCCTTCATTATACCTGATGTTAAGTATTGATAAGGCAGAAGATGGAAGCGAGCCTCTCCCGGAACCCTCAACCACTGAGGGACTGGCTATCTTATCTCTAACTGCCGGAACACAACAATGCTGAAATTGTTATGGCCTCAGACTTAGATAAGATGGTGGTAGCTAACCAGGCGGATTTACAACAAGTCCTACACCAACCAAACCGAATACAATCAGGGATCGCTTCTTTACGTTACAAAAAGTAGGCTATGTCCTTTTCCAATGTTGAGGGTTCTAAGGCGTGAAAATGAATCATGCAGAGATATGAGTATGGATTTAGAACTAATCAATATCTAGACACACTACAAACACAAATGAGCATTTGTTTCAGGAAGGAATCGAATCTATGTACGTAAGCACGAACACTTTACATCCTTATGTGGATTAGCTAATACTTATGCAGTAGGCACGAGACTGGACTTTCTTGAGCGATGTTATTATTTTGACGTACAAATGTGCATCTTCAAAGAGTTGCACATCACCTAGGCAATTGCGTAAAGTCAATCGTACCCATTTGACAGTTCGTATTGTATCATAATAAATGTCATTCCATACAAATTGCAGCCGATTGAATACGATATAAACTGTCAAATGAATACGATTATCTTACGCAATCGCACCGCAGTTCTTCGTGCAATCTTCTTCAGATCATATCATAATAAGAAGTCAGAAAGAAGGAATTAATTATTTTCTTTCAAGCCGTATACAGGTTAATGTTAAGCAAGAAACTCGGTTTTCTCGAGCGTTGCATTACTGACCTACAAATGTACATTATTCTTGAGTTTCATGTTGATTTTCATTTGAGTCTAACTATCTGTGGAATCTTGAAGTCCACGTCGACAAAGATCACTTATACTCCAGCCATCTTACGGAAATACTGTATGAAATAAACAGGGAGAAAAAAAGCCCTTGACGAGTTTCTTGCCGGTTCTTCTCGTTACAAGGTCTCCCGCCGTTGGGTTTGTGAACCGATGGCGTAGCTTCCTTGACGTTCATAAATGCTTGTAACAGCCTAGACTGAATAAATGATATTGAATTGAAGAATGTTTGTAAACAAACATTTGAACACTTTTCGTAATTATTCCATAAATCATCATCTAATGCTATTTATCAAATTTGACTAATAGGTATAAGTAAGTTATAGAGATATGCAAATTTGTTAAAAAATATAAACAATTTTATACAAAACGTGAAGATGTACCCTGCAAGTACACGTTACGACATAACAATAAATTAATATTACAAAATTCCCGATTAAAACTTACTTCTTTAAGTACCTTCAGTTCCTCTATAAACATATATAATAAATTACCCGATATAATTAAAAATGAAAACAGTGATGCTTTATTTACACGAAAATTAAAAGAGTTAACTAGTAAATGTTACTATGATACTAGCATTGATGAACATTTTATTGATCATTCATATATTATTTCGGCAAAATGATAATTATAATATTCCAATTTATCGTCATATAATTTCTCAGATGAAATACGGCCCCTCTCTCTTCTAACCCTAATTGCGTGCCCAACACGGTCCATAACACTAAGACCAGTGTTATGGACCGTGTTGGGCATTATTTTATAACATCTACACTTAGAATAATTATTCTAAGCATCTACATTTACATTATGGTTTTGCAATAAACTATTGAGCATTGAGTATTAATAAAGTGCACATTACTAAAACATGTAATAAAAAAGTACTTTTGAAAATAAGTATGGGCGGTTTGTTTACAAACATTCTTCCCTTATGATGGCTGAAGTATAGTTCATTTCCTTTATCATCATCGTTTCGTTATCAGTAATTTTAATCTCCCCCGGGCATTTCTTATGGATGGATAAGAAGAATGGACCAAAGATAGACAAAACTTTATTACAACCAACATAAACAGATGTATTGTTAAGAATATAACTTATTGAGCTAAAGACGTTACACAGCTGCTGTCTTAATGTTCAAAGCGATCACTTCGAGACTGTGTACAGATTTTCTGGGATTTACTCCATATTTGACAGGGATTACAAATAAGTGACTTAAGTCACGAGTTACCTTCATTTACATTTGACGACCTGTTTGCCGCAGGGTACTAAGCCCGCCTTCTACGCCAGAGGTCCCGGGTTCGATCCCCGGACAAGACAAATATTTGTATGCATGAACATGTATATTTGTCTTGGTCTGTGTGTTTAATATGTATGTATTTACAACAAAAAAAAGTATATAAGTATGTTTATCCGTTATCTAGTATCCATAACACAAGTTCTTCATGAAACTTAACGTGGGCTAATTGTAATTTATTATTATTATTATTATTTACTCGTTAATTCATCCCGGATCACATCATCGCATAAAAAAGGAATGTAAAAATGCAAAGAAAAGAGATTTAAATCACGATATTTTAACTCATTATCTTCTTTTCCTTTCATTTCAGCTGTTTGCGGCTTAATGCTAGGCACAAGGCTTGGTTTCCTAGAGCGGTGTATGTCAGGGCGAGCGGCGACTCTTGCTGCTGCAGTAAAGGCACACTTCAGAGCGCAGAGGGACTCTTACTATGGCGCTCCGCTTTGGAAGTTTGCGCCAACCACTTTGTACAGAACCTTCGTGAGAAGCGAGGAGACTATCCACACGTGAGTTACCGATTCAATCAATTTATTTTTTATCGAATTTTGACAAGCACGCTGACGCCAAGGTTTCAGAAAACTTTACTTTTAGGCTGGTTTTTAAGACACTCATGGGGTGAGAAAGGATAATGTAGATTAAATTAGTAGATAGAGCGTCACCCCACCTAATTACTAAAAAGATACTTAATTTCGTTAATTAGATACCAAATGTCCAATCCCAACCCGGCTGTAATTCACTTGGAACTTTGCTTATTTTTAATATAGACTCCATAGTAAATAATGTTACTGTCATCATTTTCTGCCTTTCACCGGAACACAAAATTCTGGCAGGATAGTATCGGATCTAATGGAGGAGGCGAAGTCCAGGACTAAGGGTAGCGCTCAGGATGACGGCATGCAAGAGATCTTCATGAGGATCCTAGAGAACCCTGCTCTGGATATGCGGGATAAGAAGGCAGCTGTCATAGACTTTATCACTGCTGGCATTGAGACAGTAAGTAATGCATTTATTTTAACTTGTAGATTAGTGATCCCAAGGTGATCGTCTATAGATAGGCTAATATAATTTGTCCGATGGGTCGCGCATGCGGTATCATAAATTCCAATTCTTGTCACTGCAACGCGAACAATTTAGCTTTATTTTGTCTATATGTCAAAAAATGCATAATGTAATGATATTGTATATTTTTTTGTATTGTGCTGATTATAGCAATAATGGTCATACAGGAGGAAACCCTATCAAATTATCGAAAAGCGTCCTTTAGCGCTAAAGCACTTGAAAATGCGGAGGAAAATGTGCAAAGTCGCGTGAACGTTTTAGGCTTTATGATCTGTATTCAAGTTAAAAAGTATCCTTATTTCCAGCTGGCTAACAGCCTCGTCTTCCTCCTTTACCTGCTGAGCAGCCGTCCAGATTGGCAACAGAGGATCCGCTCCGAAGTGCCCTGCAGTGGTGAGCTGCGGGCCGAAGAGATCGCAGCGGCTCCCTCAGTTCGCGCGGCCACCATGGAAGCATTCAGATTGTTGCCCACCGCTCCCTTTTTGGCCAGGCTGCTTGAAGATCCGATGACAGTTGCTGGACACAAGTTGCCTGCTGGGGTAAGGGTTTTCTTTATCAGTTGCATCAGTTGTTCTTTTGTTTCATGACAGTAGACTATTACTACCTACTTGAAGCAGCTATGGCACAACACAAGCTGTTTGCTGGGGTAAGCTTTATACAGACAAGAGTAAAGTCATCTTACGAAGGTGGAGTGGGTCGCTTATACTGGCTAAGAGCCCCATATACCTACCTACATGCACGGGCATCCTGACTGGCAACAGAGCATCCGCTCCGAAGTGCCCTGCAGTGACGAGATCGCGGCAGCTTCGTCAGTACGCACGGCTACCATGGAAGCATTCAGATTGCTACCCACCGCTCCTTTCCTGGCCAGGCTGTTCGAATCACCAATGACAGTTGCTGGACACCAGTTTCCCGCTGGGGTACGTTTGTCAAACAGCAGTTGATATATCCACAGACCCATATCGAGATAGACGAAAAGAGCGCTTCAAACTGTATGAGAAACTAGCGTGACGATTTTATTTTTCCTACGACGACGTCACGAGCGAGATTTAGTAATGTCTAAATCTTATTGACGAGCTCATGCAAGAAAGCAGTACACAATAAACCATTTTCGTTTCTGAGTGACGCGTGTTTTCCGACAGTTGCTGGCCACACGCTTTTTTTAATCAGTTGTTCTTTTATTTCACGAAAGTAGACTATTACCTATGCCTGGAACACTTGAAGCACCGATGATACAAGCTGCTCACGGGTTAAGTTTATACAGACAAAAGTAAAGCTATCTCACGAAGGTGGAAACTTATACTGGTCAACAGCCTCCTTTAGCTGCTGAGCGGTCATCCAGACTGGTAACAGGGGATCCGCTCCAAGGTTCCCTGGTCAACGCTATTAAGATGTGGTGTTTAGGCATCAAGGTATTATTCGATTCTTTATCTCGCAACGCTATTTGGCGGTTATTCGAAGCACATAATCTGATCTAATTATAATTCTTTCCAGACCTTTGTGCTAGCTCATACCGGAGCAGCATGTCGGAGAGAAGAAAACTTCTGGCGAGCTGAAGAGTACCTCCCTGAGAGGTGGCTGATAGGCCGGGAGCCCCACGCCGCGTCCATCGTAGCTCCGTTTGGGCGAGGACGCCGCATGTGTCCGGGGAAGAGATTTGTGGAGTGTGAACTACATTTGCTGTTAGCTAAGGTGAAATTATAGTACATTATTGCAAAGGCCGTGAAATAGGCAATTGCAAGTCGAGTATGAATATGTCTAATACGAGACAGACAATTGCCATTTCCGCCGAGGCATTATATAGTGCTTTTCTCAAAAGAATGCAGGGAAATAAAACATACTTTTTATATTATACATTTAATTAAATTAATATTAAAAGTTCCATTACTCATATTGGGGTAATTACATTATTTATGTTTGTTTGTGGAACTTCTTATGAGGTTTGCAGGTGGGCATTGGATGTAGTGGTAGATGGCTTGTAATGTTCGAAATGTTAAAAACGCTCCTGCAATGGATTTGATTTTCTGTGTCCGCAAATTCGTACTTCACATGTTCTTTTTTCGAAAATAAAGACAATATTTCCATGCATGTTTCAGAAAAATACTTTATGTGACAAGAGAAAGTATGAAATTATGACGATGGATGAAAGGAAAGACCACAAAAAAAATTATATATTGTGTGAATATGATATTATGAAAGACAGGGAGTTAATGAGGAGTTGAGGGTGACAGAGTGGAGTGGACTGAGTGAAGGACGTACTCGAAGTAAGAATTTGGATTATGTCAAGAAAATGATGATAATGGGAAAGTACATATGAAAATTGATTTTTTTTATTTATTTCTAAAGTGTTAGCAACAGGTTAGGTGTTTCTTTTTCAAATTATCTTATAGGTTTCAGAGATATGGGGCCTGTTTTACAATCAAAAAGTAAGTTTCGAGTAGCTTACTTGCCAGATTTTTTGGCAGATGTAGGTATGAAAAATATGTCAAATCATCAGCCAACTAAGCTACTCAAAACTTACTATTAGGTTGTGAAATAGGCCCAAAGGGTTTTAAACTTTCTAATTAGACAAGAGAACTTCTATCATGTCACGTCACAATCCAAAAGCAATTACAAGCCATTCAATCGCCAAACAATTATTCGTTTTAGACAGCATCTATCAAAATGTTGCTGCTAAAAAAATATAGGAATACCCGTTAAAGTTTTTTTATTAATGTATTTTTTTAAGTTATTAATTATACTAATAACAATTTTAATGACAGATTATGCAGAGGTGGAGAGTGGAATACGACGGCGATCTCGACATCCAATTCGACTTCCTGTTGTCACCCAAGTCTCCTGTGGCCTTAAGATTAGTGGAGTGGTAGCAGAATAAGCAGAGATCTCTCTATTCCTTTCTACTGCATAGAAGCGTGGCTGTTATGAGTGAGAAAAAGACTTTTCCAGGATTCTTGAACAGAATCCACTTTTATTTCTCCCTCTCCCTTTTATGTGGCAGAAAGAGATAGATTTAAAAAAAAATGTAACGGAATGATTGTAGTTTTGCAAACCAGTGCCTACAGTTAGATATGTTTAAGTGTTTATATAAAAATAGGCGTGCTTATATAAACTTGTTTTAAACAATAGAAAGACAAAGTTATTCTGTAGTAATTGAAGCTCTATTTTAGATACAGTTTATACTTATAACGACAGCAAAATGAGCTTTTAAGTTCCGTTTATAAGTATTCGGAAACAATTTTTATTACCGCTTTTATTTACCATAAACAATAAGGGCGAACTTCACCCTCCTGGCAAACTTTAATACAAAATCTAGACTAACTAAACCTATTCACTACAACTGGACTGTAATTAAGTAAATACTTTAACAATTAAGGACTGTTTTAGCTGAAACGTAAAAGTATTAAAATTTCAGTTGCTATCCAAAAAGAATCAGGAACTAAACGTGATGTAATGAATGATAAAAGTATAAGGGCCTGTTTCACAATCTAAAAGTAAGTTCTGAGTAGCTTACTTGCCAGATTTTTGGCAGATATGATATGAAAAATATGTCAAATCATTTGCCAACTAAGCTACTCAGAACTTACTTATATATTGTGAAATAGGCCCTAACTGTTACTTACCAAAAAATAAAAAAGTATGTAAGCACGCCTGCGATAAAAATGTATGTATTCGCATTATGTTTACAAAATGACATTGGCACCTGTCAAATTACTCACTGAATTAAAAATCCGACTATAGGTAATAAAGAAAAGTGTTGTGAGTTTTAATCTTGGTCCTTCGCGCCGGATTAAACTTGGTTGCCATGACAGATAAGAAGTAACAGGGTATTGGCACAGTCTGCTCAAATGTACACTTCTTTTAGTCATAAGAACTGTCCACAAATAATATAAGTAAGTACTTGTTTATGTTAACATGCATTGTGTCACTAATTTAGTAAGTACGTAACTTTACAATATTAGAAAATATGGCTGTGTTAATATCAAAAACGTATTTATATAAATATTATGAACCGTAAATACCTCTTGTTGATGAGACTGCGTACTGCCAGCACAAGCATTTGTCAGCATTTATGATTTGTATCTACATATTGTGTTAATTATGTTACAATTTACATAATTCAGAATTACAATACTTAAGTGTAAAAATAGACTCCTCTGCCACGTAACTTTATAGAGATGATTTTTCATATTAATTTTGAAGTCAATATTTTTATAATTTTAACTAGCTATCTACGTACAGGAGCTTAGCGACAAAAACGCCCATCTTTTACACAAGTATGAAACTTAGCACAGTTGCTCCCTGGGATAAGCCGATTAAGATCAGTAGCCCCCGGTAGCGCCCCCTCTGGCGCCGGAGGGGGGAGGCCAAAGTACCGCCCCACCCGGCTTCATTCCAGAAACTAGAACCGTCCATGTTTAGCTAATAGGTCAAGTTTGGTATCATTTTCGTATAAATCGATGACGAGGAATTCATTTCTAGTGTAAAAAAATTGAATTTCTCAAAAAGTTTCTTGAAAATTACACTATATTCAAAATTTTCAATTATATATTTTTCTTTAGGTCACTGTAATTAATAAACTAGTGTCTTTATTTGCAAACAAAAAATATACTAGTAAAGCCTATTTAATGGAGATTAATATATATATATATATATACCTTTAAGTAGCGAAAAAAATATTGTGAACGTGGCGCGCCGTCAATTATTTTTTAACAATTATAATCAAAGAGCGCATTATGGGGGTCTATCGGCTTATTTTGACCCAGCGAACAACTGTGCCAAGTTTCAAACTTGTGTAAAAAAATGGAAGTGTAACGCACTAAACTCCTCTACTATTAGACAGGCCAACGTGCCAAAGCTATAAACAAAGACTTCTAATGTTACAATAAGACTGAAGTTCATATTCATGAAGTTACGCGGTACCTACACCCCCAGATTTTCCAACATACTTAATAGAAAACGAATCTATTTTGATATGTGCTTTTAAAGCTCTGTACAGACAGTACTTTATATAATCTGTGATTTCAACTAAAACCAAGAAGAGATGAGTTTTCTTTCATACATTTGACTGAGGAACTAACTCAGTCTGTTGTTTTTCAAATGAGACACGTTCCTACAGTCAAAGATATGCTCGTTTAGTCTGTACAGTGTTTTAAATATCAATAGTTCAGTAACAAGAATCAAGATCAAGACATAATAGAACACAAAATATAATATAAAAATACGCTTTAGTCCAATGGTTATATTTTCGTCATTCTAATTCTATGTCAATGCTTAGCGACACTTATAGAATTGTGGTCTTTTAAGACTCTTAATGTTTGATTATTTCCTTTCACTGTTGCAAGTTGTTTGTAACTGAGACCAAAACCACAAACAATTTAGTTCGAGTTCTTCAAACAATTTTAAACTTTATCCTCTATACATTTAGTTTCAAAATCATTAAAACAAATTAATATTATTGAAATAACAATCCACTATCAATCTTTCTTGTTTGTGATTTTGGTTGCAATTATTTGACATAAGAGAGATTTTGGTTGCAAGGTAAATGCAGCTACTATTGCATATTAATAAAAATAATCTATGCTAAGTGCTTCTTTAAGTTAACCCTGAAAATATGGGTAAGACTATTATCAAAATAGGTGATGCGTGTATGTACAGTCGGGGAACTCCCGGTTGATCAGTTGAGTTTTTTTTGAGAAACTATATTTCGGAAAGTATTAAGGTTAAAGAATAAATTATAGCTATACCTATTAAAGCTACCTATTAAGGCTCTATTATTTGGGATATAAACGTTTTATATAAGTTTATAACTTTCTTCAAAATAACTCTACTGATCAACCGGGAAACTTCCCGGTTAATCGGGGAACTCCCCGTACCAAAACAAAGCATTTACCTTTAGTGAGTGGCTAGGTGTTAAAGTGGCGTAAACGATGGAGATTTTCATATCGAAAGGAATTGTATTGTGTTTCTTTAACATCTACGAGCATAAAATTGAAGTTTCAAGCTCTACTTAACTAACCACAATAGGTATGTAATGTGCTAAACTTAATTTGAACTCAACGTCTACCTCGTTAAGGTTTAAAATCGATTGGAGTTTGTTTGCTGCGGATAAATGTCTGCCGACTGAAAAGGCCTCGTTTCTCGCTTTTGACAGAGTTGCAGAGATCCAGCCCGCTACTGCGTAAAAAATATGGATATGGGCTTCATTTGACAGTGGAAGCTCATAAAATTATATGGCCATTTAACTGACAGATGAAGCCCATGTCCATATCCATATTTTTTACGCGGTAGGGCCCCAGGTAATAGAAATAAAGCTATACTCTTAAAGGCTTGTCCACACTCCACACCCAAAAAATGTGTAGAAAATACAACTTTATTCTCTTGTAATAAATATCATGTTGCAGCCTCGATTGACTAAAAACTCCATCGTCTACGTGGTTTTCTAAACTTGTAACATCACGTGATTTACTTAGGCACATGTACAATCAGCGTCAAAATGATCAGAACATTCAGACCTACCAATATACCAAATCATTTGACAAAAATCAACGGGCTGAGGCCACCAGTTGATGACGCCCCCATGGCGGACGCCGAATTTTATTAAAGAAAGCAGGCACTACTTTATAAAATAAGGGGCGTCTGCCACGTGTGTGGAGGCAACTGGGGCTCTTAGCCACGGTTCCATTGATTTTTGTCAAATGATTTGGTATTTTGGTAGGTTCAAATCAACCTTATCTCAAGAAGTTAAGGTGCATTTTCATTTGGTGTCTGAAAACAAATGAAAGTGCACCTTAATTTTTTGGTATAAGGTTGACTTTTGTCAACTGATTCGGTATTTTGACAGGTTTGAATGCTCCGATCATTTTGACGCTGACTGTACAAACGAAAGTTGTGTACCTACGTAGGTATACATTAAAGATTAAGTTAAAAATTAAGTTTTTTTTTATATTGTTTCATGGAGCAACAACGCTCTCAATACTTTGTAAGTTTATAATTTGATATTCATAATAAAAAAGGATCAGTGTATTTCGTCGAAGAATATATTATGATTTTATGATATGAATGTGTTTCTAGTAAATACTACCTCGATCTAGATATTTGTAAAAACCAGCGAATAGGTATGTATGAAGATGACTTGGATAGAATAAAATTTTTACCCGAGGTGAAAGGATTATGAGCCGTATTTCATACATATTTTAGCACACAAAACTCATTTTTTGTTTTTTCAAAAATGTGCTTAGTTTTGTGTGCTAAGTTTAATCCTGGTCTTCTACCGCCCAAGTGTCGTCGACATCGACATCGACTTAATTTGACAGATGGATGTGACATATTGCTCTTAGTCTTTGGTAAGTTTTCATTTGTGTCAAAAAGAAGCAGCAATGTGTCACATCCATCTGTCAAATGAAGCCGACTTGGATACCGACGCCACTTGCGCGGTACGGCGGCAATCTATCGATACCTATATAAATGGCGAATATACTTATTACTTAACTATGTATAATTTAATATTTTTAGATGGCTAAAAATCATCAGTGCCAAACTATATGTATGTTAGGTTAATGTGTTACATTAACTATTCGATTCTCATTAGTTGTATAGGAAAGTTGAGATTTATTGAGAATTTGTTAATCACTTTGTTTCAAAATACCACATTATCACATTGTTAAATATAAGGACTATATTCTTATAAAATTTCTATTGAACAACATTTTATTCGACGTATAATATACGACTTTATATACGATCTCCTTTTATGTTTTTATTCCAACCTCGTTCATTCCTGGTTGTAGCCATTTTGAACCTTATTACTAAGCAAATTAGGATTAAATTGAATGTAGCCACAACAGGGGCTCAAAGTGGCCTAAAACGGGTCGTCTACTCTAATTGAAATACCCATTTCAAATGTAATTAACGGAACCGATTCATCTGTTCATCAGCGACTAGCAATAATATGTGAATACTACACAACCTTGTCATATTACAATATTTAATGATTTGATAGAATCAGGCGTTACTTGGCGAATCCATATTATCTTAGTAGAAAACGAAAAATATGTAGCATAATTCCGCAAGAAAACTTACATGCAAGATGCACCGCCCGCCCGGCCGCAAATAAATGCAGATGCAACACAGTGACACACCTTGCACCTTCACCTAGTAGAAATATGCTACATATTTTGTGTTCTACTAAACCATTTAATGACTTTGGTATATTTTATTATGTTCTTTGGTTGATGCAGAGATTTTTTTAGGATGTGCAGATGTGGAAGCAATGGGAAGCACTTCTGGCACTAAATAAAACCGTAGTGATTTGTTCAACGTGGTATTTCTGTTCTTCAGTTTACAAGCCTCAATAGTTCTTACAGTTTAAGATTGATGAAGATTTAATTAGTACACAATAACTTTGTCCTGTCATGGCGACCGGAAGGCACAGAGAAGATTGAATTAACAAGATAACTTTTTAAATCCATAGACAAAAAGGACACAATCTTATAAGGGGTGAACACACAATCCTTAATAGATTTGTTTCCGTGTCTTTCATTGTGATAACGTTTTAGAGTGTTTTGTGACATATTATTGCTTGTGACTGTACCCCACTGGGACACAAGCCTCCTTATGAATGGAAAAGTAGAATGGGTCAGGCATGTCCAATGCTGATTGGTGGGTGTGACTGCAAATGGAGATGGGATCAATGGCTTAACGTGCCTTCTAAAGCATGTTAGAGCTATAACTTTTTAATTTTGCATTTTACAATGCTATTTTTATGTGATAAATGACATAAGACTAGTTGCTTTTTCCTAGTATATTTTCTTGTTTAATATTTATCACATGTTAGAGCTTTTTGTTTTTATTTAACAACGGGGAGACTATTAACCTTTATTATACCAGGGGCCGTACCGCGCCAGTGGCGTCGGCATCGAAATCGGCTTCCTTTGACAGATGGATGTGACACATTGCTGCTTCTTTTTGACACAAATGAAAACTTACCAAAGACTAAGAGCAATATGTCACATCCATCTGTCAAATGAAGTCGATGTCGATGCCGACGACACTTGCGCGGTAGGTGCCCTGGCCCCTAATTGTCTAATTTAAAAATCTATCACAATTCAATTGTGATTGTGATTTATGGAATTGTATAACTTATAGTCGCAATCCCTTTCGGAACGAATGATGTTTTAAATGACTTTTCATTTAACACTTCTCTATACATTTGAAAGATATTTTTGTCTGACAGTTTGCTTAGATAGTTCGATTTCGTTCATTCAATACTTTTCAAAACGCGTCCCGATCACAATCCCTATCAAATGTCAAATAAGCTGAAGTATGTAAATCTCTTTCAAATGACAAATTGAAAGGGATTGCGATAGATTTTAAAATTAGACAATTAGCCCCTGATCTTAAGTATTGATAAGGCTGAAGATGGAAGCGAGCCTCTCCCGGAATCCTCATTCACTGCGGATCTTATCTCTAACTGCCGGAACACTTATGGCGTCAGACTTAGATAAGGTGGTGGTAGCTAGCCAGGCGAACTTACAATAAGTCCTGCCAAAACCAGACCGAATACTTTATGTACCCCGCTGGGAATCGAAACCGGGGCCTCTTGGTCTGATACCGGTGGCTGTTGCCACTAGACCAAAGAGGCGGTTAAAATTCTCCATATAATAAATTTTTGGCCACCGGTCCCATGACCGACCACTGCCAAAGTTGCCTGCACTGCACCGTCAGGCTCATTCAGACGTAGGGTTGTTGCAACGTTGCAACACCATAACATATTAAGTTAAAAATAGTAAATAGCTATGATATAATAACAATTTTTGCAACCAAAAGTATAAGCTCTGCTTAAATTGTGTCCATGCGCACCGCGACTCGCTGTCGACCCTTATCTCACTATGTCTGTCCCGTATCAGTACGGTGTGAGCGGGACAGATAATGCGCTCGCGCGAGAAAAGTGTCGAAAAAGCTTTGTCGAGGTGCGCATGCTTTCGAAAACTATCGCTTTGTCTCTTTCATATCCGTAGACTGCTTTTTTAACATGAGTTGAGAATCCAGTAGCTGTCGAAAACGTAGACAGTAAATGTCAACTTGTACTAATAGGGGCTCTAAAATTTATGTTAAACTAACGGATCCTCGCGGTTTTACCCGCGTGGTGCCCGTTCCCGTTGGAATATCGGGATAAAATATAGCCTATGTCACACGGGAGAAATGTAGCTTTCTAAAGGTCTAAGAATTTTATAAATCGGTCCAGTAGTTCCTGAGATTAGCGCGTTCAAACAAACAATCTCTTCAGCTTTATAATATTATAGTATAGATAGCTGTCGTCCGCGGTGTCACCGGCCTGGCTCACCTTCAAGTGGGAATATTGGGATAAAAACTACGTTATATTACTATGTTTTAATCCAGGCTATCTACTACCTCTGTGCCAAGTTTCATTCAGTTCAGTAGTTTTAGCGTGAAAGAATAACAAACAAACCGACATAGTTTCTCTTTAAGTAGGATGTCCTAACTAAATATATAATAATAATTATTTTTTACTTAATCTTTCTAAACTTTATGAATGAACGCCTACTAAAATTGTATGGGCAATTTGTTTTTAAATTGATTTTGCATATATTACTATTTCCTATTAATGATAGATGAAGGCTTTCGCAGCAAGAGCTGTTGAAATGACACAATTAGTTTCAAGATTACAGAGTAACTACAATAGTTTGCGCGTTGTTACAAAACCAAAGAATTGTCCCATAAATAAAAAAAACTCAATTCTTTATTTAACATTATCACGAAGTTATATTATATATGTCATAGAATTCCGCCGTTCATCCCGGATCTACAAGAGTAGAGTTTCCTCTCTGCAAAGATTTAATTTCATGCAACGACCATATTACATTTAGTCGTTATTTTGGCTAATCACGGATATTGAAGAGCCATCTTCGAAAAGATCATCGCGATCGCAACCCTAGCTAGTCGCACTTGAACACTTGAAGTAACAACCCTACATTTGACAAGCTAGCTTCATAGAAAAGTGTTTTTATCAAAAACAACTGTTACTGCGGTATGCGGTTTTGAGTTTGTTCCCCAGAGAAAAGATAACAAGTTGTTAAGATAACAGCAACTTATTACTATTATAACTATCAAGAATAGTATCACAAACATTTCATTTAACCTTTAGAAGTGACAACTTGTGACAATATTTTCTTGAAGTTAAAAATAAAACAAATGATGAAGTTTTGTGCGAATTTATCATTCATGTTTATTGAAGCTTCTTCAATATTAGAAAGATATGCTTTGGCCAAAGACGCTGGTTTCAAGGCGGTTGAGACTGGATTCCCATTTGGACACACTTTGGAACAAGTGAAACAAGCCAAAGAGAGCTCAGGAGTCGAACAAGTGCTTATAAACCTACGAACAGGTAAACATTAGTTATTTTAAAAGTTTATAATTTGCAATCATATTAGAGTAGTAAGTTATTCGACACAGAAAAGATTATTGTGTAATGCTTTTGAGGTTAGAAATTAGTTTCCCCATGGAAATGTAACACCCCAAAACAGCTGTTTAGGGGAACTTTACATAATTATATATTAATACTAGAACTGCCCTGGGTTATTAATTATATAATAAGAAGGATAGAAATGTGTTGGGTTAATATCCAACACAGTAGTTTTTTCTAGTAGGTATTTGCTATATAAAGATATAATTATCGTCATATAGCAAATACTAGAAAAAACTATTTGGGCGGGACTTTTATCAACCCGCATTTTTAGTTCAAAGGAAAATTATTTAGAGAAAATGACATTAATTCCTACCCTCAAATTGATTTTAATTATTGATTATACTTGAGTACTTATACAGTAATATTTTTTAAGTTTTCCCCAAATATTTGATTGGAGCTTTTTTTTATTACTTAACAATTTTTGTGTTTTTGGATCAGGGGCATTAATTCTAGTCCATTTTTTTCAAAATTATTGTTACAAATGTATTATCTTAATTTATTATATAAAAAAATATAAAAATCCTTAAGTAATAATAATTGAAGCATTTTCTGTAAATAAAACTTTAAAACAATCTTATTTCCGAAACCGTCCAAATTAAATAAGTGATTTTTGGATCTAAATCCTACTCAAATTTTATCAGCAGGAGTCATAGGATCGAGAGTTTCGTGTCCGTTTTCTTAAAACACTCAATAGGAGGGGGAAAACTGCAAGTTGGGTATAAATAACCGCAAATAATGTCCAGGAAAAGAAATTAAACTGTAGGATTTAATGTGAATTTAATTTGACTGGGCTAGTGGAATTCCGCTCCACTGCTCTCTAAATTGAACAACTTGTGAGTTGAGTCCATTTCTGGTAATTTTCTATTCAAAATCATTTGGAATGTAAACTTTTTTGGGGTAGAATATAATATCCTCTTATAATAATATCTTGCAATTTTGGTATAAAGGTAATAATATATTTTAATATTTTCCTTTATAGGTGATGTGACTAAAGGAGAACTGGGTGTAACAGCAGTACCGGGCAAAGAAAATGAGTTCAGGGACAACCTCAACATCACCATCGACTACGCAAAGGCTGTTAACGCAAGGAAAATACACATAATGGCTGGCAAATTAGATACTGTAACGGACAAAAACTGGGAAACATATGAAAACAATTTGGAATATGCAGCGGATAAGTTGAAACAGGAAAACATATTGGGAGTGATTGAACCGATCAATCAACATTCTGTACCTAAATATTTCTTAAGCGACTATGGACGAGGTATTATGAAAAAAAAAACTATTCCATTGCCCTATAACATTATTTTACGTTACTTCTATTTGACTGACCATTTATTGATGTGTCACATAATAATGAGATATTGTTTTAGATTGTTTGTGACTATGTATTCTAATATTAACTTGAATGTATTTTTTCAGCAATTGAAATTATAAAACGAATCAATAGCCCGAATCTCAAGCTTATGTTAGACATTTTCCACTTGCAACAAATATGTGGTGATATAACTCATAACATCAAAAACTTTATGCCTTATGTTGGACATGTGCAAGTAAGTTTAACATTTATATAATTATTAATTATTATTACAAAGTTATTATATATAACAAATAGTTAATTAGTATTAATAATATTATATATATAAATAGTTAACTTCTTTTTTAATTTGTCTAAATACCAAATAGTAAATTTCTTTTTTTTATTATGGAGCACTATATCAAGTGTAAGAAAAAAAAAATTGCATAGGTTGTATTTTAAGCATTGCTATGTGGCAAATATAAGGCCTGACGTCACTGACGTGATGTTGATTTTACAATGAACAAGCAAATCCAAGACAATATAAGAAGTTTCAAAGAAAATATAGGTTCATCTTAAGTTATGGCGCGCACTGTTCATTGAAATAAAACAACTATTCCGGATATTAAACGCGCTATATTTCAACTAAGATGTAATTCTCAGTATTTTTAGGTATTTTATGACTGGCTACTTATAATTACGTACTACTACAGTTAATACCTGGAAAAGTTGTTATATTTCAAAATATTTTTTTTTCTGCTCTATAGAATAAATAATAATAAATAAATATTTCCATACAATCACACCAATTATCTAGCCCACGTTAAGTATCATGAAGAACTTGTGTTATGGATACTAGATAACGGATAAACATACTTATATACTTTTTTTTTTTTGTAAATACATACATAATATACATATTAAACACCCAGACCAAGACAAATAGACATGTTCATGCACACAAATATTTGTCTTGTCCGGGGATCGAACCCGGGACCTCTGGCGCAGAAGGTGGGGATAGTACCCCTGCGCCAAACAGGTCGTCTAAAATAAAGAAAATAACATTTATTTTGTTGCGTTTTTAAGACCGGTGATCAATTTCCTTTACTAACCAGTAGTTCAGAAATGCCACCGCCATAAAGTAGCTCCGATTGTAGTAAAAAACGTTCCATATTAAATGTTCTTGTTAAAGGATTGTTTCCTTTAACAACTTAATTATAAATTTCACTTTACAGATAGCTCAAGTACCAGATAGGAATGAGCCAGATACTCCAGGCGAGATAAACTACGAGTACGTACTTAAACAAGTGGAAAGTAATGGATATAATGACTGGATCGGACTCGAGTACAAACCAGCTGGAAGCAGCAAAGATGGACTAAAGTGGATAAAGAATTTTGGCTACAATCTGTGATACTTTAGAATTTCATTATCATTATTAAAGTGTTATAAAATTTAATTTGTTAAAGATGTTTATAATAAAAAGTTTGTTATATCCTTGTTATTATTATATTTCATAAAAATGATCAAATTAAAAAATAAAATTTATACTAACTTAAATAATATCAATGGCAGTGGGTATGGCTAGGCACTTTGAAATTGTTGCACCCAAAAATGTTTCTTGACACTATCCAATGATAGCCTTTCTTTGCTGGAAGGTCGCAAAAGCTGAAAGGAAACAGGATACGGTTATACTTTGTTGGTCAGCTAACTTACTAACCGAAAAAATACTAATTTGGTAGATAAAATCAACAATAGTTTTTCTGCTGAGTACTTTATGACAAGTAAATAGGGTTCACAGGCATTATTTTTATAATTTTGTTAATGATTGAGACTGACTCAACACCAAACTCAATTTCACAGTATACAACAATGCAACAATCTATTTTGTTCAATGTGTAAAAGATTAAAATCAATAAGAGATGACAGTTTTGCTCACGATTTTTTTTTTTATTTATTGTAAATGGGCTTACTCTTGACGTCAATCTGGCCGAAGGGCGTAGATGTGGCCTACGATGGAGCGAGTTTGCCCAGAAGAAGCCTGTTCCCTTGCACCTTGAAGAGGTTTGGGTTGTATCTCGGAAAGTCGGAGTCAGGGTGAAAGGATTCTTTTTTGCAAAGTGACACTGTCTGTCAATTGCCTCGCCCCAGCAATACGTGGTGTATACCAGCAGGTCCCCGCCGGTGGATCGACCTTTACGCAAACCATATTGATGGTCGCTCAGGAGATCGTCGTTATGCTCAAGATACGCCGGCAATTTTTTATTGACAAACCTTTCCATAACTTTACAAAATATGGGGGTGATGGCGATTGGTCTATAGTTACAGGGGTCGGCGCAATTACCCTTTTTAGGACCAGAAGTTGGATTCGACCGCCTTGGATAGGGACCAGAACTGTCTGCTACCTGGGTAAGAGGAAAATCACGAAGAGATTGAAAAATAGTAAATACCAACCTTTGAAATAAGATCTTTAGCACCTTCTGGCACATGATCAGGATATGACATATCAAGGGTGACAATTCTTTGATAAGTTTTATCCTGACCCTCACTTTCAAATGGGGGTTTTCCAACCAAGAACTCATACAGCAACACTCCGATACACCAGTGATCAACAGTGACATCATACACTTCCCTTTTGACCATTTCTGGAGGCAGATAATCAAGTGTGCCACACATGGTTTTCCGTCTGAAATCAAGATTGTATTTTTTTATTAAACTTATCATAATTGTGAAGGTATAGCTTTATTGTTCTTTAATTATTTATGAATGTTAAACTGAATACTTAAATGAAAGCCATAATTATAAATTTAAAATTAAAAAGGAAGTATTAATCTTAACAGTCAGTGCAGTGAATTCAGTTACTAATATCAGTTTCATAGAAAATAAATGGGTTTGTATTATAATGTCTAAAATTTAAAAGACTATGTTAAAATAACTAAGTTCAAAATGTCAAAAGTCATTATAATTATCTAAGCTCAAAATGTCAAATTGTTAAAACACCAAATGATTTAAAAAAATCAAATTCCAATCTATTAAAAGTAGGTTATCAATATTATGCAATGAATAAAAAAAAAATAGTTACCTCTCAGAAGGTGCGTGCACAGACCAACCAAAGTCAGCTAATTTGAGGTCACCGTTGAATGCTACGAGTATGTTCTCAGGTTTGATATCACGATGAATGACATGATGCTGGTGGCAGTATTCTACAGCATCGGCCACCTACATGGAAGAGGAGTAACGATAATAAGGGCATTTTTAAAGTGAATTTTCATTTTTGGTTTCAAACATACAATAAGTAAAAAAATGGCTGAAAGTTATATTCGAAATATATAATAGAACCATGAGCTCATCATTGTGTTCCTTTTCTTTATTTAATAATAATATGTAATATGTCTAATAAAAAATGCAGTTAAACTACTATTAAATATACACAGAGCATTTTGGACAGAGCTTAGTGTGATTATCGATAGAGGAGGCCTTTGCCAAAAGGCACAAGTACAGAAATTAGAGACATTATTTATTTATGATTGATTTGAGTTGTACATTAATCTTGGATTTCCTTAATAAAAGCGATTTTATAATGTTTTTAAGAAACATACCTGATAGATATATCTGGCAGCTTTAGGCTCTGGGAAGCGTCCTTTGGGCGAGTTAGTCAGATGTTTGTAAAGTTCTCCACCAGCAGCAAATTCCACCACTAAATAGATACGCCTTTCATCATGGAACCATGTGAGAAGTCGCAGGATGTTTGAATGCCTGCAATTTCAAGAGTTCCCATTAAAATGTACTAATGTATTCAAAAAGCATTGATGAAGAGTTTAAAAAGTAATTAAGATAGATACATGTATGGAAGCAGTATAATAACTAACTAAGTAACTAATAAATTGCTCTTTTAAGAAAACTAAAGGGCATTGGTTGCTATTTCTTTAGTTATATAAAACAAGTGACCTATGCCCACTTTACATGTGAATAAAATTATCTCACAGTCAAAAGTATGTAAATTTAACTCAGGGATAATATAAATTTTCAAAAGCAGTTCAGTAGTTCCAGAGATATTTGAGATTTGATTATCTACAAACAAACCTATATATAAACTTTGCCTTCATATAATTTAGTGTAGATAGACTTATCACAAACTAATATTTAAAAAGAGCATTGTGGAAGTTTTGCTAACAAACTTACTTCAAATGAGACTGGATTTCAATCTCTCTCATCACTTGCCGTTCGCATTTTGATTTCACAATCTGTGACTTGAACAGTGTTTTGATAGCAACAAGTAATCCAGTTTTCTTTTCTCTGGCGACATGGACGTGCCCGAATTTACCTTGGCCTAATGCAGAACCAAGCTCAAAGTCCCGTGGTGACCATTTATAGCTAAAAATCACAGAATCATTTTATTATCAATTCGACAAACTACACAAAAAGTAGGGACAAACATGTTGAACTTACGCATTTCCGTAAGCGTCGTGATTGATGATCTTTGTTTCCAGTTCTACCACTTCGTTTTTCATTATTCCGGTCATAATACGATAAATCAAGCACAACAGTTATTCTACAATTCAACTATAAATTAATTAAAAACAACACAGAGCAATCCGCTGTCCTCACAACTGCCGCACATAATCAAAATAAATCCGTTTGAAAGTGGCATTTCTTTGAAACTTTGAAAATATACATGTCAATGTCAGTTCACTCGTGAACAGGTTAAGGTCGTAGATCATGCTGCCTAGCCTTATGTAATTATTATTTTGCTTTGGATTTGATAGTTTAATAGTTGAAAATGTGAGACAAGGTAAAAAGGTAGTGTATATGTATACACTACCATTACTACTGCTTAAGTAATATTGTTTTATTAATTTTTGCTTTATTTAATTAAATTAAGTAATTAGCACTTAATAAATATTTTTCAAATGTTTATTAAGTGCTAATTACTTAATTTAAGTAATTGACCGTAGACTGGAAGCTTACTGGAAGCGATCTCTTTCAGTGAAAAGTGCTGTAAATGAAATAAAGTGTAATTAAGTAAGTAAATAATAAAATTATTGATAGGTACTGAACTTAAGATAGTACACAACTATTGCGTAAATAATATATAGAACATTATTCAATTGTTTTCAAACATTCTTCAATCTATAAATTGTTTCATGTCGAATCACCGATATTTGGTAATTTTGAAAACAAGAATACAATAATCTCCTCTACTCTAGCATAGCCACAAACTAAATAAATAGGTCGTAAGTTCGTAGCTTTTCTAATTAAAATGTTGAAAAGAGCATAATTGAACTGCACCACACGGAGCGCTATCTTGGAAAAGGACGTGCTTACGATCGAGTGAGACAAGTGGTTAGTGCATCGTATGAAAACATCCGCTTCCGTCAGAAAGGAAAGGGGAGGGGGCAACCCACATCCATAACCAACCACAACGAGGGGCCACGACAGGACCCCTGCGTAATCTGTGGCACGATCCCACATTTAGAAAATATTGCTAAAACTGACGCGTCAGGAGTGCTATGAATTTGATATAGGGATAATGAAATTGTGTGAGGTTTGAACGGTGTCACGCGTGTTCGTTCGTTCCATTTTTTAGGTTACGTATCAATTTTGTTAGACCTTGCTTCTGGATTTATTTCTATCCTTCTTTTTTTTGAATACCAATTGATAAGGAGAATGATGGATGAGATGATGGATAAGGAGAACTGGTCATGACCCATCAAGCGGGCCCAATGAGGATCGGTGGGTTTTAAGGACTGCAAATGCTGCCGAGACCAAAGGCTACACGTGCCTCCCGAAGCACGGAGGAGCTCGAGAAAGTAACATGGTCACCCATCCCGTGGACGACCATTACGAAAGTTGCTTAACCTCAACAATAGCAGACCGAGAGCACGAACCACTGCGCCACGGGCTCCTCCATACCAAATTAGCAGTATGGAGGAGGGCTACATACCTACATCTAGAATTAGCAGGTCATAATAGGGTCCCAAGAAACTCTTGAGAACAGGGGCATGTATGCGGTTCCTTCTCAAAGAAAGAGTCTTGTTGCTTTATCTAAGTAATGACGAACTTAACATGCAAGAGTAGGTACTTACCTGTAGGTTATGTTTCAAGTTAATAGTTATGTAAGATGGGTTAAACTCACAATAAATTAAGGCAGGACTGAAAAGCGATTAGGTTCAAAGGTGATAACAGGCATGAAGTGCCTTAACGTGAGTTGCTACCTTAAAGTTTGGCGTGGGGTTTGATTAATTACCCGTCGAATATTAAGTGATACCAAAGCCATCAATTACTTGTTACCAAAGAAACTTCGTTGTTGAACAGTTAGCTATTTAAGGCAAGTATTATTATTTTGACAGATATTGCGACGTCGTAGTCTAGTCTATAACAGATTATATGGGACAGGAATCGTCCCATATAATCTGTTGGAGACTAGACGCCTCTGTGGTCTAGTGGTACAACCACCGGTATCAGACCCAGGGGTCCCGGGTTCGATTCCCAGCGGGGGTACATATTGTATTCGGTTTGGTTGGTGGTAGGACTTGTTGTAAGTCCGCCTGGCTAGCTACCACCATCTTATCTAAGTCTGACGCCATAATAACAATGTTTTCAGCATTGTTGTGTTCCGGCAGTTAGAGATAAGATAGCCAGTTCCTCAGTGATTGAGGATTCCGGGAGAGGCTCGCTTCCATCTTTAGCCTTATCAATACTTAACATCAGGTATGATGAAGGCTAAGAGCCTCCCCCTTGGACGAATAGGCCTCCCCGTAGTTCATAAAAAAAAAAAAAAAAAAAAACAGGTAAACTCACGACTGTAAGGTGTAGCGTCACTAATATAGGTACATGTTAGTTTCTTGGAATGTAAGTTGTTGATTCGGCAAATTTAACATGTGCCTACGTGACGCTACAGTCGTCCCTCTGCCTCCTCGGGAGTGCCCGCCTTTTAAATATAAATATATGTATGTAAAAATATGTGAGTGAATGAATATAGACTTTCCAGTTAAATAATCTTTATTCTACTTCTCCCTGCGGACAATAAATATATCGTATAATTAGACAGTTAGTTCAGATCGTAGTACAGTTAAACGTAACAAAGGAAATATAGAGTCCGCGCCACGAAGGAGTCCCGCAGAATATTATGGAAATAAAGTTATCTCATTCTCCATAGTAGAGCTTATTTTCGAATATTGAACGCGACTGCAGCGCTACTCTCGGCTCTCACTCAGGGGACTTCTGTCGTGCTGAGGACTCTAGATAGACTGTGCTGTTTCTATACAGGGTTATTATTAAACAGTTTCTAAAATGTTTAAGTCTATCTTCATACAAATCAGACTGATCACTGATCGATTTAGCATGGGAAGTCCAAAAATGGTTCTTGTATTTCGAGTTTCGACCCATGTTTCTAGGAGAAAGTTGTTCACTATTCTGAGTCGAACTTAAAATTTTTAGAAACTATTTAAAAATGGCCGTGTAATTTTCGTACATCTAGACCCTATATCCCAACCAATGCCATGTACCGTCGTTGATGAGGTATGGAGGTAGGTGTGTCTATGAGAGTCAAGTTTTAATTTTGTTACTTCCGAGCTGCACCTTTGATCTTCTGCCAACCAAAGGAAGGGTTGTTTTATCAGTAGGAAGGTACTAACAGATCTTGTCAAAAGCGGCATGGCGCGAGGTTTCAAGGGTGGTTTTGTACCACTGTTAGTTCTGTAGAGATGCATGGTGAATGTATGGAAAAGGGTGGTAGATGGTAACTAGTGGTAACACTAGTAGGAAGGTCAAATGTTGCTCTTCCTCCGGACTGGGTGTTGGTAATTTTACCTCTTTATAATATTATTATAAAAGTTTATATATAGATGTAAGTTGCAGATATTGATGTATAATATTTAATGTAAGTATGTTAGTTTATAACTTTATGTGTATATGTATGGTTATTTATAATAAATATTTATAATTGTGTCCGTCCATTATTATAATTGTATATTAAATACACCATGCTTGCTCTTTTTTTCTGTCAATCTCTCCATAGTACTGTGGGTTGTCTGGAAGAGATCGCTTTAAGCGATAAGACCGCCCTTAAAACGCTTCAATTCATTAAGAAATTTAATGTAAATGTAATATGTACCTACATGGAGTTATAATAAAGAATTATTGTATTGTATTTTAATGTAAGTATGTTCACCGATTATTCGAGAACGCCGTAACCGATTGAAATGGTTAAAAATTTTAAATCGGTTCAGTAGTTTTCAGAAAATCTTGAAAAAACTAACGATTTTTCCGTCAAGCGGTTTGACACAAACCCGGTCATTTCGGTTTGACTCAAATTAGTAGGGTGGGTAAGTACGGGACATATTTTAACTTTAAAAGTCGTGAAATAAAAATACTTAGATACTCATAGTAAAGTTATCTATCTGGCAGCTGGCGCATTGTTTATTTTTCTTTCGTTTCCAGTCCAGTGTGGTAGAAAAATTACAATGTCGAAATGTCGAATGAAGAATTTATTTTCTCAAACCGTTTGCTATTATAGGAGATTGTGAATGGTTAAGATTTGAAACATAGGTACCATTTGAGACGATATTAAGTAGTCATTATTTGTATATGTGTAGGAACTACCTATCTATTTACGCCAAAGCAGCCAATAATAGTAATTTGACGCACTGATGATGTCATTAAAAAGAAATTACCACGAAAATGACTTGGGCGCATTATTTGTATTTGATGTCATTGAGGTAGGTATATTCTGAATCTTTGATGACAATTTTTGAGGAGAATCAAATTATACATCATAATATTAGCTGTTTGTCATCACACCTACCAGTATGGATGGTGAAGGCTACGAGAACTATAGCATAGTACAATACATACCCACTACCCAATAAATACAGAGCAGCATTATAGTAGCTATCTACTGAGTCACATGTGTCCTTTTTGCATTATAAGGTCCTTATACGGGTATATGCACAAGCATATTAAGAGTATATTATGACGCAGCGTTAATGCCAAAAAAACATTTAATAAAAAAAATCAAACCGACTTCAAAAAGTAAAAAATAAAACTTTTGGAGTCGGTGCTAGCTAAGGCAAAAAAATATATAGTTAATAGAAGTGCAATATAGAATGCCTTGGCTGGCACCGACTCCAAAAGTTTTATTTTTTACTTTTTCTCCTTCCTTTTCTCTTCTTTTTTGTTGAAGTCGGTAAAAACTCCCTCCTTTTTTGTTGAAGTCGGTAAAAACGGCATATTTTATACAGCCTTTAGATCACATTGCCTTTATAAGAGCATTATTATACTGTTCTTAGAGCATGATTAACAGTAACAAGCATTCTAACAGCGTTATACATAAATAACATGGGCCTCAATAAATTTTATTTTCACCTCACACGCTCTGAAAATGAGGTTTTGTCAATTAGTTTAGGCGTAGAAAATCGCTTTTTGCGGCCTAGCGCGGCAAAGTACTTTTTTAATTTAATACCTAAAAATATGTAATTTAATAAATATTTAATTTAATACCTAAATCGCACTATTGACTTTTTTGTTTTAATTTATTCTTATTTTAAATAGCTTTAAATTAATTATTATACTCCGTTTTGTTTAATGATATTATTTTAGTTCATTGAATCATAAAAACAATAACAAACTCTCGATCAAATCAATCAATCTCGAAACAATAACCCATAGAAACTCTCGATCTCCCTCAGGATTTCAGGTTTCGTAGAAATGATGCGACCGTCGTCAGTTTTCAGCTTCGTCATCTGGCTTTGCCCAATAGACAGATCTCTCGCGAAAACTTTGGAGCCTTTGTTACGCTCGATAGCCTCTTTAATACAGTTCGTATTGAATTGGCGAAGGTCGCTTGTCAAAGACTTAGAGATCTGCCTATTTAGTTGCCGATAGCGATGAGCATCCGCTGAGTTCTGAAGCCTCATTTCACGTCTCTGATCCATGAGTAGGAGTGTGTGGTCGGAGAGTTTCTTTAACTTGGTACGGCGGGTCTTAAAGAACCTAGACCCTACCGTACGGACAGTGTCCACCACCATGTTGTGTAGATCGTCCACATCTATGCTGTTCTCAAGGGCTTCGAAGCGGTTTTGGAGTTCGAGTTGAAAACTCTCGGGGTTTTGGATATGGGCCGGTAATGGTCGGAGCGTAGATTTTATCAGTCTCGATCTTTCCCGCTTTACGTTGATGTTCAATGTGCCACGTACTAGTCGGTGATCGCTCCCCGTCTAGACGGTGTTGATCACGGTGACATCATTGAATATCTGCTTCCTCGTAGACATGATAAAATCTATCTCATTTTTTATTGTACCGTCCGGACTGATCCAGGTCCACTTTCGGCTTTCCGGCTTTTTGAAAAAGGAGTTCATCATAAAGAGCTCCTCCCTCTCCATAAAGTCGGCCAGCATCTGGCCTCTGGCATTCCGTTCTCCAACTCCATATTGCCCCACTCTCAACTCATCACCGCAACGTTTCCCCAACTTCGCATTGAAGTCCCCCATCACAACGGTGTAGTGGGTTTTGTAGCTATGCATGGCTCTACAGATGTCCTCATACATAGCCTCCACTTCGTCATCTTGGTGCGTCGAGGTCGGAGCGTAGACCTGTATGACATTCAACGAATACGCTACCCTGGTCGACACACTTCCGATGGTGATCACGTTGTTGACAAGGGACTTGTGGACGATGAAACCGACACCACCTATGGACTGTTGGTCGCCCTCCCGGTAGTACAGCAGGTTTACGGAGTCAAGAATTATCGAGTCCTCACCCTCTCTTCGGACTTCAGACAACCCTATAATGTCCCAGTGTAACCTGCTGATAACTTCTTCCAACTCGGTTAGCTTCGCGTCAGTCCTCAGTGTGCGCGTGTTGTACGTTGCCAGGTGCAGAGGTCGTCGTTCTTGATAGCCTCCCGTAGCCCGGGGATTCTTAGCACCCCCTGCCCTGCCGTGACCATAGCCGCTACCGTAGCTAGGAATAGCAGGGCTGCCGGGAACTGGGGGCCGATGTTTTTTGTGCCTGTCCATTTTAATTGGGGGGGTTTGCCATAATCGCCACGCTTGGCAGGCGGGTTGGCGATCGCAGTATGGCCAAGTTTGTAGGTGACGCTGCTGCCCGTCTCCTGAAGGCTGAGTCCCTTAGTCGCCTTTTACGACACCCACGGGATGAGAGGGGGTAGTGCTATTCTAGGCCGACACTACACGGACTGAATTTTATAAATTACTAAATTTTATACCGGCAACAAAAGCAGTAACAACAATTACTTATTGTGATTGTGACATAACGTGATTATCAAATACCTACATAATGAAAGAAAACAACTTAATTTCAATCCCATTCTTTATCTGAGCGGGTTTTACTTAACTAATTAGAGTCTAACTTTTTCGTCATACAATGATTCCATTTTCAAATTAGCTGTAAGTTAAAACTTGTAGAAAAGTACGAAAACAAGCATTTTGAAAAAAAGTTCAGCAAGAGGTTTGCAGTACCTATCCATTGTCATCTCCGGATCACACATCCACCTCGTAAAACGAACAACACGTATACAGAAAGAAAGCTAAACAGCATATAAACGAACTACGAAATGCGCAGAACGGAGTGTCTACACTCAGTACGATGGTACAAACACAAAGTAGGTAAGGTGACAGTTGGCGCCCACACAGGAAGACCACTCAGAAGAAGGTGTAATTTTTCGTACGCATGCACATTTACGGTACTATTACAGGTATTCTCACGCACAGTCTCAAGCAGAATGAAGGCCGACTGCCGCCGACCACAGAACACCACTTTTCCTTGTTCTGTGCTGGCGACACATAAAAAATAAGCGACAAATTAAGCAGGTATATTTTTGAGAGCATCTGTAGATGTCTTTCTGGTAACTCCCCTATCTTGTGGTACAAGTTTCGGAACGACCCCTGTCGGGTGGCGGGAAAGCGAGGAAAACGCGCGCACCACAGACTACACGGGGTGGCGTCGTCATTCCGTGGAGAAAGAGCGCGGCCGCGCGCCGCCCAATCGATACAAAGAGGTTTCAACTAAAAACAACATTCTCAACCCTTCTAAACTCAAACGAACCTCCTTGGAATCAACCTCATTATTTTAATCTACCTAAAACCTTCGCGGTGACTTGTGTAAATAATAAAAAAAGAAAAACCGAAACCAAAGTGCGACGCAAAATCATTTTATGAGGTGAGTCTGAGTGTAATAATTATTGGCACGTTGTGATGACCTAGTTACCGGTACGCGACCGAACCTTGGGGAATGTTATGTTGTTTTATATAAGTATTAAGTGTGATAATTAGTGCTACTAAGGTGTGTTGCGAGTACTTGAGGGCCTATAGGCATAGTTGTTCAGGAATTGCGTTCTAACGTAATTCACGGTAATGTTTTTCATTCTACCTCCTAATTTAAGCGCGTTTCGATTTTTCTTTAGAATGTGCTTATCGAATACCTGTCGAATGCCTATCGGATGCAGGAAGATACTTAATAGATATTTATATAAGACGTTACAAAGCTCAACGTTACATTTACACGTTACAACCAAATCGGTTCAGTAGTTTTTGCGTCAAAGAGTAACAAACAAACAAACTGATAATATATTAATAGGGTTTTCTTGTTCCCTCTTTTGTGACTAGCGGTCGCCTGCGGTTTAACCCGCGTGGTTCCCGTTCCCGTGGGAATATTGGCATAAGAAGTAGCCTCTGTTTTTATCCAGACTATCTTTTATCTGAGTGCCAAATTACCTGCAAACATATAAAACATGGAAGCAGCATACAAGCCTCAAATTACACTTAAATCGGTTTTGTAGGTTTTGCGTGCAAGAGTACCAAACATCTAAACATCCAAACATCCTCACAAACTTTCCCATTTATAATATTAGTGGGATTACCTGATTTGTATAAGAAAGAGAAGTTTTTTTTTGTATACTTATTTAATCATTCACTTGGCTATTATTTATACTTATATATTTTTAAGTATAAAGAAATACAATTTGCCGTGTTGTGACGGCCTAAGAATACACGTTTCACCACTCACTTACATGCCTGGGATGTCGTAAGAGTCAACTAAGAGGCTCGACGCAATGAAAACCTGTGCGAGAGAAGGAAAACTTGAAACAAACCCTCTACCAACCCGTCTGGCCAGCGTGGTAGCAGTAGGCTAATAGCCTCCTGTGAACCACCATAGGCGTGAGCTAGGAGAGGCTTATGTCCAGCAGTGGACGTCCACAGGCTGATGATTGATGGATGATAAAGAAATACTGCTTTAGGAACTTTTAGGTTAACTATCACTCTGCATTTCACCTCTCTTGACTATATCTACGTGTCTATCGGATTTGTATAAGAAAGAGTAGATTATTTTCACCTCACACGCTCTGTATCTTTTACAGATACAGAGCGTGTGAGGTTGTCAATCAGTTTAGGCGTAGAAAATAGCTTTTTGCGGCCTAGCGCGGCAAAGTACTTTTTTAATATAATACCTCAAAATATGTCATAATGCGTTCCGAATCGCATTATTGACTTTTTTGTTATATTTGTTTCTTATTTTAAACAGCTTTAAATTAATTATAATACTCCGTTTTGGTTTAATTATATTATTTTAGTTCATTGAATAATAAAAACAAAAACAAAAAGATTAAACTATTTGTTATAAGAATTTTATATTAGGCTGGGTGAGATTTCACAACCTATAATTGGATTTCGGACTGTGCCATAAATCTTTATTTTTAAATTGTCTTTGTCTTGTACCTCATGTCAGTGTCAACATTTACGAATTCGTTTTTATTCTTATTAATAAGTAACAATATATTCCTACTTTAAATAACTTTGAATTAACTATAATATTCCTTTTTTATTATTTTAGTTTTTTATATCATTAAAACAACGAGAATAAGGTATATTTAGATTAAACTTTATGTTAAAAGAATATTTTACCGGAAGTTGACCGCGGAAACAACCGTAAATGTTCCTTGCTGTTGTGAGGTGAAAAATTGTGTGTTGCGCTCGGCAGAAAAGTTTTAAGCGTCTTGTACCTTTGAAATCCTCGCTTCGCTCAGGATTCAATCATTGTACCACTCGCTACGCTCGTGGTTCAATCCTAAAATCCTTCACTTGCTTAGATTTCAATAGAGGCAACTCGCCGCTAAATAATCAACTTTCCAGCCTTGCATAACAAATAACTATTTTGTATTTATTCAGTCACTTTGCTATTCTTTAGTTTTAAAGAAAATTATCTTTTTTTAACTGCATCACTGTGCATTCCTTTAAATTCATGCTGCACTAAATTAGCTTTATTACTTTCTTTTTATATGTTAATTTCTTTGATTGTCTGCCAAATCTCCATAGTGAGCAGTATAAAAGACATATTGCATTTTCGACTATTCTAAATGACTGCAAAAGGCGAAAAGTTAGACCGTTATGAAATTTCGTTGAGAACTTGAACGTCGCATGCAGAAAACTTTTTTCATTGGTTGTGACTTTACTCGTTTTTATTGCAGGGGTGGAATACGATGTTTTTTACGGTTTCTTGTACAAATAAAAAGTTATTGAAATTAGCTTCCGCGAAAACTAACGACACATCACCATATTAAGACGCTATACGGAAAAAGTAGTAGTTTTTTGTTATAAAACTATATATATATATAAAAAAAAAGAAAAACTACAGGACAGTTATAGAGATGTTATAGGTAAATATACATTTCTTCTTTTATCCTTTATCTAGATTTGTAAAGTTTCAGAAACACGATGTTATGATTTTGCCTCGACACTGTTTCTTTTCGGAAAAAAACCCCTAAAAAACCGACTTGAAAAATCAAAAACTAAAAGATAAACCTTATGTTGGAGTCGGTGCTAGCCAAGGAATTCTACATTGAACTTCTATTACTTTTATTTTTCTTACCTTGGCTGGACTGACTCCAAGAAAAGGTTTACTTTAAACTTTTTGATTTTTGAAGTCGGTTTTATAATTTTTTAAAAAGTTTTATTTTCAATTTTTTTTAGTTTTTGTAATTTTTTAAGTCCCGCACTTCGGTTTGACCAAACTAGTAGTGTAGGCAACTACTATTTAGAGTCAAACCGTTTGGGTCAAACCGCTTGACCGATAGCAGGGCCATCTATTGACCTTTATTGTCATCTTGCGGATTCTAATTGATTTCGAAATTTTAGAAAATGGGACCCACTTGATAACACACCTTATCTAATAAATTCATTCAGTCATTTATTCAGTCTAGGCTGTTACAAGCACTTATAAACGTCAAAGAAGCTACGCCATCGGTTCATAAACCCTACGGCGGGAGACCTTGTAACGAGAAGAACCGGCAAGAAACTCGTCAAGGGCTATTTTTTTCGTTTTCGCAATAACGTTTGAATCATTACAATCGGTCCACTGTCTTCGAATAATGATGAAAACTTTTTATCCTGATATTCCCGCTATTGAGGTAATAAAGTGACAGTTTTTATGTCACTCAACACATTATAATATCTAATATTTTATAGAGGAAATATTTGATTGAAATAAAACAACTTTTACGGATATCAAACGCGCTATATTTCACGAACTAAGTTGCAATTGTCCGTATTTTTGGTTTTTAAGGGGTTTTTTGATTTTCCCGACGTTTCGGCACCTTTTCAGCTGCCGTGGTCACGGGATGAAATATAATTATTTGATTGTTTATAGTTTGAAATATTTGATTGTTTGTTTGTTTGGATTGAATAGGCTAGATGAAATTTGGTACATAGATAGTAGATGCCTGGTTATGAACATGGATACTTTTTATTCCCATATTCCCACGGGAAGGGGAACCACGCGGGTGAAACCGCGAGCGATCGCTAGTAATTGATAAAGAAATTTCGATGACAACCTTAATGTCGCGTCAACCTTAATGACGTATAGGTACAGTTACATTATTAAATGCAATTACTGTTGTTGATTATCACACCTTATAAAAAATTTCGCGAATGTACTATAAGTTCCTACTCTATAGCTGCCCTAGTCGAGATGTAAATATAGTACTAGTAATAGTAATAGTAGTAGTAATGTACCTACTGAAAAGCTGAATAAGAAAAACTATGAAGTAAAAAAAAAGCGCTTGGTGCCAGCCAAGGCAAGAAAAATAAAAAGTAATATAGCTCAAAATAGAATGCCTTGGCTGGCACCGACTCCAAAAAGATTATTTTTTGCTTTTTAGTATTTGAAGACAGTTTTTAACGCAGTGATTTTTATTTTTACTTTTTAGTATCTGTAATAGATTGCTTTTTAAACTACAGTAGTATTTTTATAGATTAGATTAGGTTTCATGATAAAATTTCATGATAAGATTAGGTTTTCCTGGACAAGCATGCAACACTTCAGACCACATCCTGTTTATTAAGGGCGATGGTGGTCAAATGCCTGAACATTTATTATAAAAAAAAGTATCGTGAAAATTACATCGTCCAAGTTAACAAGAATGCCCAGAAAAAAAAACTACTAAATCAAACTGAATAAAATTTTCTGGGACCAAATGGCATCTATTCCGCACCAAACAAAAAAGAAACACGTAAATCGAATCCTACAGTTTTGCATGCAACTGTACGTATAATCGGGGAACTTCCCGGTTGACCAGTAGAGTTTTTTTTGGTTAACGTTTTCTCTGAAAGTACTAAAGTAAAAGAAATATTCAGTATTCAAATGAAAAACCTATTAATGCTCTTTTTTTGTGATATAAACGTTTATTTTTTTAATAGGGTAGGCATTTGACCACCATCGTGCTTAATAAACAGGATGTGGTCTAAGGTGTTGCATGCTTGCCCAGGAAATACCTATTCACTCTCGCCTTGAAGAGGCCAAGGTTGTAGGAATCGGGGAACACATGAGCAGGCAGCGCATTCCATTCTTTAGCGGTTCGCATAAGAAATGTGTCAGCGAAGCGCTTGGTACGGAGCGTTGAAATGTCAATGACGAACGGGTGGTAAGCTAACCTGCGTCTGGTACCCCGATGGTGGAAAGGGGCTGGAGGAACAAGGTCATGCAGTTCTTTCGCACACTCTCCAAAGTGTATCCTATAAAATACCGATAGACATGCAACTTTGCGACGGTGACTAAGGCTCCGAAGTTCCGCCGTGGCCAATGCTGAGTTGCCAATGACTTTCCTGGCACGGTTTTCAATCGATTCGTTGTATCTTTTAATTTTTTTTTAATAAAACTCCCTAAAATACTCTACTGGTCAACCGGTAAGTACGAATAAAAGTATTTTTTTTTGAGTTGCTACAGATTTAACATACTAGCCCGCATACGGAAACGATCACGCGATCCCGAAAGTCCCGAATCCGTGGTCATTGACCTTCACCGCCCGCCCTAAGGAACCCCGCCTATCCTGCCCCTATCCCGAACCCCAGTAAAATAAATAAAGCTGGATTGCTAATGTAAGCTTATACGTCGGGTAGTAAGCCAGTTGGCTCTGTCCTTATTTTCGTATTAGGACTTTATTTTTCATACAATTCATACAAATTGCCTTACCTTATAGACTTTTTTATGGTATGAGCATTGAAAGTAGTTGTGTAATTTATTTTTTATACAAAAAATTTTGCATTTTATAATGCTATTTTGAGTATTAAATATTAAACAAGAAAATATACTAGAAAAAAGCAACTAGTTTCATGCCGCCCAAGGATACGGGTTTGAATCCCGTCAGGGCGACATGAGACTAGTTGCTTTTTCCTAGTATATTTTCTTGTGTAATATTTTTGTTTGAAATAATATTTGGTTGAAATAAATGTGCTTTTTATTTATACATTTTAATTATATAACATGTCGATTTTAGATTTTAGTTATCCAATGACCACGTCAGCCCAATAAAACCATGAAGTAACCATAGTAAGCAACCACTAACTGAAAGTATCGTACGCAATATAAAACCAAACGTGAAAAAGCGCATTTTAATTCGTAAAAGTATTTTAATTTCAATGAACCGAGCGAAAAATTAAGCTGTGCTTACATAAGGTTGCGTCAAAATGCTGGCATAATGCCTCCTAGTTGGGGGGTTAAACAATAATCACCCAACTTGGCAAGCTGGTTGACGATTGCAGACGCCAAGATATAAGTTACAGTCAGCAATCTTATGAAGATAACTCGCTGCCGCCCGCGGTTTTACCCGCGTGGGTCCTGTTCCCGTGGGAATATTAGGTTAAAAAGTACCCTATGTTTTAATCCTAGTTATCTACTATCGCTGTGCCAAATTTCGTACAAATCTGTTCAGTAGTTTTTGCGTGAAAGAATAACAAATATCCATCCATCCAAACATCTTCACAAACTTTCACATTTTTAATATTGTTTTAGTCTTGTATGACTATAGTACGATAGGATACTATATAGGATATATTAACATACATCAATATAATAACCGGTTCTGAGATAATTAATTTAATTAAGCACTTAACTGTGTCACTGATATAAACTAACAAAGTTCTGCCAAAGGAAAATGCAGTTTTCCAGTTCCTTACATATTACAAGTTCCTGTGCTATGGTGGGTTCAAAATCGCTATTAATGTTGCATTATTTCTAATTTAACTGTTTCTAATCTATAACTTTTGAAACAACGCTCCTTAAAAACTCTACTTGTCGAACGGGAAATCGATCGATTGTGCCGGCCTTCCTTTAATTCGTCATTTGCTAGCAGAACAACGGTGTGGACACCGTGGACACAGAGGACAATGGAATATTTATCTACCTTGTCTCATAACTCGGGGCCTGGGAGGTTAAATATCTGCGATCTTGACGAAAATATTTTCCATAAATCTATTTTTCATCTTTAACTTATCAATAATGTTTTGTTTTGAAGTATACCAAGTACGAATCGTTGACAAATCTATCAAAGCTTTCACTCATTGCGATTTTCCCGTATCAAGAGATGTTATATCACAACAAGGCGTCGTAAGCCCACGTAGATTAAACGTGAATTTGGGATCCGATTTTGGACTTTAAAGTGAAGGGATAAGGCTGTTTGCGAAGTTTGCCGGGAGCCCTTTGCGTTGTGGAAAGCAGTCAGTAGATAGGCTTGAGTGGTGTGACGAGTAAGTACCAGAGAGGTTGTGGTGTCCATAAAAACGGAAGTTCTAGAAAATTTAAAAAATAATAAAAATAAATAGTTGTTAAAACTTATATTCTTTCTGTTTGCTTCATTCAAAACTATAACTTAATGGATTTTCATATTTTTTTTTATAATATGATCTTTTCGTAATTGTGTGTATTAGAAAGGTTTGCAATTTTAGGGTTTATTACAAAATTTTCTTGTTGTAAATTAAAACTTCTTACAACATTTTTTGTAGGAATTCTCAAAAATTGTAATACTTAGTCTATAATTATTAAGGATACATTTTACTGGAGAAAATGTTAAAAGTTTGGTACGTACGGCAACTGAACAATACAATTTTTAACGTAATTCATATCAGTGATACTTTTGAAATTGACCCGTAACAGTGGCGATTTTTTTAAATGTTTTGTGTTGTTTAAAAATGCAATGTATAATTCAAAAAAATATATATAGAAACATAAACTATTGTACGCTGGAAACACCTTTTTAAGCTTAAACCAAAAATTTTGAAGAAATAGAAAGTAAACTATACAATAACAGCAACAACATTTTTTTTAATTCTTCTTGCTAGTAGGGCTCCAGTGTCCAGAGAACAATAGAATATCTATTGTGTCTCATAGCCCGGACCCTGAGAAGTTAAAAAACTATTATGTCCCGACATGGAGTCACTAGCGTGCCGAAAGAACCGGTAACCGTTCGGTAGGTAGGGACACTTTCACTGGCACGCGCCTTAAGTTGTATCTTGGGCATAAGTTGTAAGATAGAACAGCTGGTGGATGAACTTACATTTTTACCGACATCATATCAGTAAATATTTTGTTATTAACCCGTTAAAGTAACCATCCATTTTTTCATTACCAAACCATTTTCTTGTCTCGACATTTAAATTGGAGTCACTAGCGTGCCTAAAGAACCGCTAACCGCTCGGAAGGGACTAGGGACACTTTCAATGGCACACGCTTTAAGTTGTGCCTTGTGCGTAAGTACCAGCTGAAATCCAAAGGGTTCAAGTTCGTGTCCTATACAAAAAAAAAAAAAGTGAAAACCGCTTAAACGAAACAGCAGGAGCAGGCATACATTTTCGCCACGCGATTGAAAGAGAGGGGATATTACTTTAGCTACTTAAAAACATTTAAAACACTTGCCGAATTTAAAACAGAATAAAATAAAAAAATCTTTGTATGTCCTTCTTCATATTTATGACGATCGAAATGGAACTAAATCCTGTATAAATGCAGACTAGTTTTAAGCCTCCTGCTGACCTTGATATTGGCAATAACGATCAAAATCCACTATATCTTGACCACAACTTCATAAAAAGTTGATGAAAACGGAGACCAACTTGATTTGGCAGGTAAATCCATTAAAACTGACCTGGCATCCATATTGGAAGTTTGTAGTAATGAGAGACCTTTATATAATGATTGTTATTAATTAATATACTTACGTAGATCTTTCAAGTGTGAGACTTTATGTAATTTGAAATAGGTCAACGGTAAATGGTCTTACGAATTTTCGAACAGGGTCACGTGTACTGACGCAACTTTAATTTTTTTTACCCATCTCAAAAATTTAAAACTCTGATGTGCACAACGCCGCTAAAGAAGTTTTCACTTAAAAAACAACGGGTTGCACTCTGGGAGTGCCGGCAGAAGTAAGAACTGCTTAAACGAAAATAACGATCAAAATCCACTATATCTTGACCACAACTTCATAAAAAGTTGATGAAAACGGAGACCAACTTGATTTGGCAGGTAAATCCATTAAAACTGACCTGGCATCCATATTGAAAGTTGGTAGTAATGAGAGATCTTTATATAATGGTTGTTATTAACTAATATACGTAGATCTTTCAAGTGTGAGACTTTATGTAATTTTAAATAGGTCAACGGTAAATAGTCTTACGAATTTTCAATCAGGGTCACATGTCCTGATCCTGACGCGACATTAACATTTTTTACCCATCCCAAAAATTTAAGACTCCGATGTGCACAACACCGCTAAAGAAGTTTTCACTTCAAAAATTTATCTACTAAATAAAATACTAATAGGTACGCGGCATGGCGCTCTTTCGCGTTCACACACAAATAAAAGAAACTATTAACGGAAATGTGTATCATGTTTGTACTTGCTTGTATTGTTTGGTTGAAGTCTCCCCGTTAAAACTAGCCTTCCTCCTGCGACTTCGTCCATGTAGATTGTCATCTATTTATTCTGTGATTATGGTTAGTGTGGACGAACGTAGTTACATTATGGTAGGATGAGATAATTACTTTCAAAGCCTCGCTTATCCGTTCCATCTTAATAATAACAGACAGATATCAACAAATAACACGCTAATTAATCTCGAGGAACATGATCTGTAGAATGGCATAAACTATTGCGTCAGGATTGATGTTATTATCTTATTCGGTGTTACGTATCATTTTCAATCGAAAGTATCTCTTATTGAATATGATCTGTTATATTATTCAATCGCTGACTAATAATTTGATCTTAATAAGGAACGTAATAAGTTGTCTGAAAGCAATCAAAGTTTAAAAAATATTCTATTCATTGATATAAAACAATTTACAGATAGATACAATGCGGTTCGTTACAACACGCACTTGCCTGTGTCAAAGATTACTAACATGCCTATATTGACGTTTGACGTGTTTTTCTATAAATTTAGTTAATTATGATGTTTTTTTAGACATAGGTACCTATTTATTCTGACTACTACCTACCTACGTACTACTACTAACAATCGATTATAATAGAATGTGCTCATTATGTTGCTTTTGTTGGAATGTACAAAAATAAATACGTCTCTCTCTAACTATTATTTTTTACACAATTTGTTTATATTAACTTCATTGAACAATAATCTTCTGTTTCTAGTCCGAGACCGTTTTCTCAGGTTACTTACCTCATTGCTCTAGCCTTGTGTAACTGTGCGCTGCTCGCACTAATATAAAACAATCTTTCCAAATAATAATAGTTAATTGAATAAAACTTTCATTAATATAAAACTCCGTCTTTCATTGGCTTCCATAAAACCTAACAACTTTTGCTATTACATTTGATACATAAATCCACATAATCCCATCGCTATAGCAAACGGATGATATTTCAAGAATCGCATTTTAATTTGTGATCGTCATTTATTTTAGTTGATTGCTTTGTTAAAAGCTATATTTTCCCATAGTAGTAAATCAATTTTATAGTATTTAGTAAACAAAAAGCAGGTATTTTTTTAATTATAACTTTTTGGTTCTTGGTCATTCAAATTTTACGTTTAGCATGCCTTACTGTCTGGTAAGGTAATACCTGAAATAGGCTAACGGATTTGCTCAATACAGCCAGACCGCAACTTCCCTAGTAATATTGTATCAGGCCGCAAATAGTCAACCGGTACTTCGATATAGAATGAAGCGGACCGTATCGCTTATCAACCGCTACGTTGGGAACTGTTGACCGTTTGCATTTTGTTTTTTTGACCAATAGCCGCCTGCGACTTCGCCTGTGAAGAGGGCTGCATTTTCATTTTTTCGGAAAACCGCAGTAAGCAGTTGGCAAAAGAGAATCCTAAGCCAAAATGCTCGCAATGCGCGAGAATTCGCTAGACTTTTTTTGGCTTCCATCTTATTTGATAGTCGACATAAAACTCATTATATTTTGTACAATTTCGTATCAAAAATTTGCCTCCATGCCAATTCCCAGCTATGTGAAATGGGCCATAAGTATTTAACTTTTAGAACGATGAAGTAAATCCTGTATTGATTTAGACACAGTTTTAGACAGTAGTTTTTGTGTGTAAAGCAGACAGATCAATTAGTCTGTTTTTCGGGACTATTGTGTAACCTCATTGTATAAATAAAACAACCTATAAAATACAACACTTTAGTACCTATCTGCGTTTTGGTGCAATATGTAGCAGTCATTGATATATTGGATTATATTTTTTGGTTTTAGTTAGAATCGCTAGAATCGCGCGTAGTTTTGCTTTGAAATTGGAACTATATTGAGTCTGAGATGTATTGCAAATATCCTCCAAGTTAGACTATCGTTTATAGCTTGGAAACTTCTTAAGTCTACAATCTTTAAGAGATTCAAGTTGCCCCGGGCTTTATGTCACCTCGAACGAAGATACTTCGCGTTGGCTAATAAATATAGATTCGTATTGAATAATCAATAACTCTCAGTTTGTTTCTATTTAGTTGAAGGTATCTGTTCTATCTTTGTTTGTTATTATCAGTTGTTTGTAAATCGATTGCTTGAAGCACTACCTAATATTAATAATAGATTATGCGCCTGTTTCAGTCATCCTAATCCTAACTAATATGATAAATGAGAAAGTGTGTTTGTTTGTTTGTCGTTCCTTCACGCCCAATCGAACCAATGGACTTGATTTTTGGCTACTTTTTCCCGATTATCCCACGGGAACGGGACTCACGCGGGTGAAACCGCGGGCGGAAACTAGTTTCTATAAAAAAAAAACATAAGTGATATAAATTGCATTTGTGTGACTTTAAAATTGCAAAAAGGAAATGCACCTAGCTGATGGCGTGGTCCGGCACTGTCATCAGTGGTGTTGATAATTAAAATGTGATAATAATAAAGAATGCATGAAGCGCTCGTGGTGGCGCTCGTGGTGGCGCTTGACAGACTGATCGTATTGGATCACGTTTGTAAAGCAACGTTCGGTCCGGTCAGATTTCGGATGGGTGACCGGAAAGTGACATTACAACATTTACAACTGAGCGCTTTCGTGCTTTGGAGGGCACGTTAAACCATCGGTCCCGGGTGTTGTTAAGTAACATAACAGTTGTTAAGCGAAATTAGAGGCCTTATAGCGGCTTGATAAACTCTAACACCAGAGGTGGCTACTAATCCTCACACGATAAGAGAAAAGAGACTGCTCATCACAGTTATAATCTAACCTAACCAAAGTTGACCTACCTATAATTTAGGTCCGGGTCCTGCATCCCGTTTGCTACACCCGACCGATTCGTGCCCAAATCTTTAAAAAGTGGTGGCCATAAAATGCATTTTGAAATTATCGCGTTCGCGTCTTCTTGGAAAACTAGGGGTACAAATACCAAAGCAGCAGAGGATCTGTTATTTTCATCCCTTCTATTCGAAAAGTCTTATTTAATTCCTCGGTAAGCGGGAGCAAAGAGCTCAGACTTTTTAGCGAGCAGAAATCGGAGTTGAATTTGGAACATGAATTTTTACATACATATGATTTTTTTAAATAAAAACTTATTCATTAATTATCATAAAACGTCTCGGATTTATTTTCTCTTAGAAATGGATGAAAAGTTGAGTATATATCACTCAAGAGCAAAATTATTTTGCCCTCGTCTGAAACCCTCACTGCGCTCAGGATTCCACTTTAGAATTCTTAGCTACGTTCTGGATTCAATTCTGCGCCCTCGCCGAAATATTTTTCGCCGAGGGCGCAGAATTGAATGTTATTGGTTCTTGATTGAATAATATTTTATTTGCTCCCTTGTCATACAATCTACTATTGAAACGCATATTCAGTTTTATAAAGAAGAAAAATTAAGTTCTCAGATAGGTACCCCGAATTACCCTCTTAATGCCACGCATCCTCACTTTCATATAATTCCATCTTCACCACTTATCTACGTACCTTCTCGCATCTAATTGACAATTTTCTCTTTCCAGACATTACCTTCGCAAAAATTTTCGGCGACATAAAGTGATTACGTAAGTACCTATATCAATTTCAGAAGATGAAAGTGAAATCATAAGGTTGCTAAAGTGGAAAGACAAATGTCATGTCGAACCGAAGTATGAAATTGTCGTGTAACTATGTGATATTAATTTATAGTTTTTTGTTGTACCCACTATTAACGCTATTCCACTTAAAATGTAAAACTTTTATTACTAGCATTTTTCAATAAAAATAAAAGAGTTAAGCTAGTCAGGAATAGTACAATTAAACTTTTGTTTTTTTTTGTAGAACTTGATTTTTGATTTGTTTGATTTCGTTTTCGTGGGTTTCGAATAAAAAATATAGTTCGACTTGAAAGTGGCAAAAGACCCGAAATTGTGTTCTAGACAGCCCAAAACCAACCATAATATTAAATATTTTTGGTTGTTAACACAGGTATTTAAAACCTGTTGCATTTTTTAAGATCTAGGTATAACCAAGTAGGTATGCTTAATATAATATAGATTTGTTTTTAAATTGTTTTATTAGCGATAATCTACCAAATATTTTGGCAATTTTATACTTCGATTTGTTTTCTTTTATATTAAACCTGTTTTCATCTTCTGTTCAAGTGAAAAAGTGATATAAAAGTTAGTGTGACTGAAGTGAGCGAAGTGAACTGACTAAATCCAAGATGACGACAGCACCAGCTTCCTGCATAAACACTGAACATGGCTGCGTCATGTTCGATTGCTTGGTCCACCTGTGGGAATGGTAAGTTTACTGTTTTAAGAACATTAAAAAAACTAAAGTAGCTAAAGGGGTTTGAACCTTTCGGCCTCATCACCGGTCCGCCATTTTGAAAGTTTTACAAAATCCCACCGCACTATAATACAGGCCGCGCCAAACTTTATTGCGAGTCCGAAGTTGGTCGCAAGACGCGTCGCAGTAGCTAATTTTGGGTGTCAGCGGGAAGCAGCGGGACGTAATGCTGCGCAAGTAAGCACTCGCAGCTAACTTCGGACTCGCAATAAAGTTTGGCGCGGACTATACTAACCTATATAAATGGATAGGGAAAGTAAAGATGAACAAAAACTATTAGACAACATAATGCCCTAAAGTTTCAGGTTAGTGAGATAATTAGAGTTAAAGATACAAAGGTGATACTTTGGGTCGGGATTATTCAGTTTTTTAACTCTACTTATCTGGCTAACGCAACACTTTAGAGCATTATATTTTAACATATCATATGATTTTTTCCTCTGTGTGTCCCCTGTTCATTTATATAGGTATTATCGTGCGACGTCATTTCAAAAAAAATGTAAGTGGCGTTTCATACTACGGATTTGGGCAAGGACTCCATACAAAACATTTCAATCCCCTTAATCTCAGACGGGACTCAAATCCGCAACCTCTGGCTGTCTGAGCTCTTCCGATTCCCTCGTTCCACTTGGATAAATCGACGAGGATCCACCGGTATATCTACGGAATCACGTCGTTATTTTTTTTTGCTTTTTTAATTAATCCGCGTTGAGGAGATTCACGCATTCGAAAGAACTATTTTTGCAAATTTGAAAGACGATAATGGTGAAAAAGCTTCTAAATTATTATTTAAATGTTGCATTTTATCTGCTAATGTAACAAGTTCCACTGTTGGCAATATAATATCAATTATTAAAAATCTTTATATTCGCACTTTTGTCTGGATTCATTAAATGTCGCTATGGTAATGACCAGCAATAACTTTATTGTTTCTTTTTCCATAAACATACCTAGCTAGTACATTTAAAGGGTTGTTTTGTTATTAATGGTAATCACAGTTCAATACTCCATGAATATCTTTGGTCTATAAAACTCGTGTATTGATCGAATAAATCCTATGCTTTTTTAATGAGGTAGTAGGTACTCGCGACCTCAATGTAGGCTTAAAGGTCAGGAATTGATTGATGAGCCTTAAGATCGAGATATAATGAAGATACTTCAACTCAAATTACGGAAAATCACGTTTGAAAATTCCAGGTTCAGTTCTTTAGAAGTATCTTACCTAACTAGTTAGAATAGGCTGTATGAGTTTGAGCTCTTATGGAAATATCTGAGTAATAACACATATAATATGATACAATAAGTACTAGCAATAACAATAACAAAACAACAAAGTCACGAATGTATTTTTTGACATTGTAGTACTACAAATATAATTGTGGGGGGTCGTCATCATTTTTATTAGGGTTCCGTAGCCTAATGGCAAAAAACGGGACCCTTATAGATTCGCCATGTCCGACGTATGTCACAGTCACTTTATTCCAACACTATGGGGATTATATACACAGTTGAAACTAGGTAGGTAGATGTATTATGTAAACCGCTTTACGGGTTTTACACAAAAAAAAAAAATAAATAAGGGGGCGTTCCCCATACATGGAACTGAAACTGAAATATTTTTTTCATCAAACCTATACGTGTGGGGTATCAATAGATAGGTCTTTAAAAATTACATTGAGGTTTCTAAAACAATTTTTCTCAAAGTCAACCGTTTGAAAGATGTACACTTCCAAAGTGGTAAAATGAGTGTCGTCCCCCTCTAACTTTTGAAATAAGAGAGTGAAAAATCTAAAAAAATTAATATGGTGTAGATCTTAATGAAAACTTTCAATGAAAATTGGTTTGAACGAAATATAGTTGGCAGTTTTAGAAATATATAGCACATTTTCCAAAACCGCAAATATAACTTTGTCATACATACAAACACTATACAAAACAAAGTTATTTTTGCAAACGAAAAATTATAGTGGCATTTTGGGTAGCTGTATTTAATATAATAATAATAATAATAATAAAAGAAACTATTGCACACGATACAGAAACAAACACATACCGAGAACATGACAAAAAAGAGGAACACACAATAGGCGGCCTTATGTTACATAGCAATCTCTTCCAGGCAACCTTGGGTGAGAGAACCCTTCATGTGCAAGTTCGACTCGCACTTGGCCGATTTTAATGTTTTTAAGAAATTATGTTTATGTTATGTAGGTACCACATTCCTGCGAATAAAAAATATTCTATTATATTCTATTCCTGACAAACAAATTACAGTTACTTTATACGAATTCTAAAATTATTTTTTGGTGCAACCGGCGGTTAGTCTCTATTAATTGCTTATACGAGATTGTTAATATGATAAATTTTAAATGAAAAATAATACACAAGTGGCTTGGGGCTTGTTGATTTTTTCTAATATTTTTCTATTTAAAATTTATCATTTTCATAAAAATAGCATTGAAAAAATGTAAACATTAAAAAATCATAAAAAGATAGGTAATTTATTCTAGTTGTATAATACTAGGGACAGCTCGCGGTTTCACCCGCGTGGTTCCCGTTCCCTTGGGAATACCGTGATAAAAGTATTCTATATTCATAACCAGGCTATCTACTATCTGTGTATCAAATTTCATTCAAATCCGTTCAGTAGTTAATCCTTCTACGACACACACATATATATATATATATATATATATATATATATATATATATATATATATATATATATATATATATATTATATACACACCATTGTCTAATTATCCGTATTTTCGGAATATCCCTAGAATTTTCGCAAAAAATCGATTTATCTAATTATCCTGCGACATATGTCATATAAACGTCCATGAATCAGGTACAAATGCTCGTATTCTCGCTCGTATAACTGAAGTTGTCTCATTCGTCCCTACAGAAAATCAGAGAAACCGGCAGTTTTAAATCAAGATTGACTCTTCAGATCACGTTTTTTTAATAACACCATTATAAAGTCTATCTGATAAACCTAGGTTTAATATACTAGACTTAATATACTTATTCTACATCCGTTGAGAGAGCAAAATCACATCTTGAGTGCGCATATTTTCTGAGTATTACCTATTATTATAGTCGAGTCAATTTACCCGAACACTTTCTACTTTTAAACCACAAAGTACTTACTATTATAATGATTATAATAATAGAGTTCGCCTTTACTTATTATAATATAATAGAAACTGAGAAAGTATATTTTTTTTGTTTTTAAAACTAAACTTAAGTGCAGAAACTGAGAAAGAATATAGTGGTCGATTAATAATAATAATAATAATAAAATAAACTTTATTGCACATAGTTACAAGGAAAATACAATACAAAGGAGACACAAAACGACAGTAAACACACAATAGGCGGCCTTATTGCTACATAGCAATCTCTTCCAGGCAACCTTGGGTGACAGAGAGTATAGATAAAGGATAGTAGGGGAATGGGTGCAAAAAGAAAGTGAAATAAGATAAAAAGTAAGTATATATTCAAACATAAATAGTGATGGGGAGAAATAAAAAAGACCATATAAGTTAGGAGAGAGTGATGGGGATAAAAAAAAGCTATAAGTTAGGAGGGAGTGATATTAAATGACTTCTAATGATTATTGATTTGAGACTTTAAAGTTAACAATCTCATAAAGCAAAATGTTCATACAATATCATTCAGGTCGGGAGTTCGCCAATAGCTCTTTATGTATGGGATCAACTTTACAATCTTAGAAAACCATTTCACTTTCTCATATTTGAAGGCGATTTTACCAACCGTCGATTGGACATCATGATGGATTAAATTACTAAGTAAAACATCGATCTGTACCTTGTTCTGTGGTTCTGTACTTTTCAACTTAAACGACTGAAATGCAATGACATCATAGCGTTCCTACCTCCCCGCATCGTATTTCTTAAGTCAGGGTCGTGATCACCACTACCGTGATGTAAAGCGTTAAGGCGGTACCCCCACCGAAAGTGGCGCCGCGTTGAATTTTATTTAATATCGTAATTCTAATTCACAATTTTAATAAAACTAAACGTGGAATTTTTAGAGCCCATTGTCCTGTATTTTTAGAAGGTATCGCTACATCTCGTCATAGTCATTCGTAGATAGCAAATGTGTCAAAAACGGCCACTTTTAGCAGTTTTGGTATCTACTTCTAGCAGTGACTACGAGGGAATGTAATGATACCGTCTAAAAATACTAGACTATGGGCTCTAAAAATTCCATGTAAAGTTTTATTAAAATTGTGTATTAGAATTACGATATTAAATAAAATTCAACGCGGCGGCAACTTTAACAGAAGTACGTGGGGCAATACGTTTGATTAACCCTGATCTAGTACCTAGTACGAGAGCGAAATTTTCGCATTTTCGTACCTTGAAAAAAGAATATTTTACCAGTAAAGTAAATATATTTCACCAGCAAAATATTCTTTTTCCTTGCTTGTTTATATTCGCTAGTGAGATATTGACGTAGAGAAACGAACGCCATCGCCTGTTGAATAGTAAACTGAGAGAGATTACCGATGTGTCACTTCTCAGGGAAAGTTTTAGTTTTCTCGAATACTTTCCGGACTTTCGGATTGTAAGTAAGAACACTGTTTGCCCGATTGTGCAGAGTTACCATCATAGGTACTCTATAATGAGTTAGGGTGATGAGTACACAATAGCCATCCGAGGCCATCAGATTTTTTTATGATTTTTTAAGTTTGCATTTTCAATGCAAGAAAGTAATAGCAAAAGTTGTCTCGGTTATCATCGTGGGATGAGACGTCATGGGATGAATACGGAACAACTCCTCATAAGTGCCAGAAACTCATAGGTTGCGGGTTCGTCTCTCGCCTCAGAATCACTTGCGAGCCGAGTCGATTTTTTCTAATATTAATATTATAATTATAAAGAGGAAAGATTTGTTTGTTTGTTTGTTTGTTTGCATTGAATAGGCTCTGAAAATACTGAACGGATTTGGATGAAATTCGGTACACAGATAGTAGATAGCCTGGTTATAACATAGGATACTTTTTATCCCGATATTCCCACGGGAACGGGAAACATGCGGGTGAAACCGCGAGCGGCTGCTAGTAATTCATATAAGAATATTTTTGTTTGTTTTGTGCGTGTTATCATATTTCTAATAGTATAAAAGAGTTTGTTTTGATCAGGTGCATAAATATTCTTATATTAGACGGGCCTGATGATGCAGTGGTACTGATAATGCCTGGTTGACCAGGGCTCGTGGCTTCGATCCCCACCGGGGCCGAATATTTATGCGAAGAACATTATGTGTTAGTAGTATGTAGTAGTCCTTTGTCTGTGTGTGTATGTTTGTGGGCGTTGTTTGTATGTGTATGTAGTAGTCCATTGTCTACTCGTACATGTTATTAATGTATTTGTAATACTTACGTTAGTTCTCATAAGAGCTAGCGCAGACGACGGATAACGGAGGACTTTTTGTCCGCGACACGTCTTTATTGTTAACCAAATAAGATTCAACTTAGACCGCGTATATCCGCGGAAAGTACGCGATAGTCCTTGTTATTTATTCAACTTTATGTTCTTAGTAATAAGGTCGTGTCGCGGACAAAAAGTCCTTCAATGTCCGTCGTCTGCGTAGGCCATAACCGTAACACAAGCGCGTAAGCTCCTTGATTCTTTCAAAATCAGTTTGTCATGATCAGACAAGTGCTAACATTAATAGATCAATGTATGATGTTGTCTGCACTTATACCAATAACAAATCAAAACACGTATTAACTTAACACGTCTCGCCATGATGGCAAAGGCAAAACTATTGTGTCACGGATTAGGCATTATACGAAGTTGCCGTCTACCGTGTGAATAGACTGGTGTACAGTCAACAGCACGTCTAGCTTTACATTTGCTCTACAAAAACCGTCCCTATTACGAGCAACATAAGGCTCTCAAGGGCAAACTGTAAAGTCAGCTGTCCTGTGTACCATAGAGACTTCTATAGAACTGAGGCAAGAGCGCTATTCTAATATGTATGTGTAAATGTCCTCCCCATACAAGCATCCAGACTAAAAGAGATACTCTAACAAGGAGGCAAGTTACAACAACAGATCTTTTAGGACGCAGTGACCCTGTTTGGCGCAGGGGTACTATCCCCGCCTTCTGCGCCGGAGATCCCGGGTTCGATCCCCGGACAAGACAAATATTTGTGTGCATGAACATGTCTATTTGTCTTGGTCTGGATGTTTAATAATGTATATTAAGTATGTATTTACAAAAAAAAAGTATATAAGTATGTTTATCCGTTATCTAGTATCCATAACACAAGTTCTTAATGGAACTTAACGTGGGCTAGATAATTGGTGTGATTGTATGCAAATATTTATTTATTATTTATTTATCAGCATAGCCCCAAAGTTACATAAATAATAATATTGGTAAGCTCGCCGTTGCACTTTATTATATTTGCATACAATCATACCAATTATCTAGCCCACGTTAAGTTTCATGAAGAACTTGTGTTATGGATACTAAGATAACGGATAAACATGCTTATATGCTTTTTTTTTGTAAATACATACTTAATATACATAAGTATTTAACACCCAGACCAAGACAACATGTTCATGCACACAAATATTTGTCTTGTCCGGGGATCGAACAGAAATTACAGTATTGATTTTTTCTTTTATGGGAAGAGTTTTAGATACAGGAATTATAACAAAAATAGGTACCTATACAAAGAAAAATTCGTCCACCTCAAAAATTCGTTAAAACACTCATGTCTGCAGCTATCAGTTAAAGTACCTACCAATCTAAAAAAAATGTCCTAATAATTTATTTTTTAATTTTATAAAACAATAAAATACATAATTTATCAATAATGCCCTTCCAACTCAAGGAAGGAATTTATGGCGGGATTATTATTCATGTATGTATCTATAATGCGTTGATGATTTTAATGCCTGCCTCTGTGGTCTAGTGGTAACAACCACCGGTATCAGACCCAGGGCTCCCGGGTTCGATTCCCAGCCGGGGTACATATTGTATTCGGTTTGGTTGGTGGTAGGATTTGTTGTAAGTCCGTCTGGCTAGCTATCACCATCTTATCTAAGCCTGAAGCCATAACAACAATGTTTTCAGCATTGTTGTGTTCCGCCAGTTAGCCAGTTCCTCAGTGATGAGGATTCCGGGAGAGGCTCGCTACCATCTTCAGCTTTATCAATACTTAACATCAGATATGATGAAGGCTAACCCTTTGTTCATAAAAAAAAATACATGTAGGATTATTTCAAAATCACTCTATAAGTACCTACATAATAAAATTATATAATTAATTAAATACGAAACCAATGGTAACAAAACCGTTTAAAGTAATTCCTGAAAAGTATTTTAAAAAGAAAAATAGAAAAATACGCCGTTCTTTCATCTTGGCAGGAACAAGCTGTCGCGTCGAGGTGTCATGGCTGTCGCTGAATGCTTTGTAAGCCGATGTTCTGTTAGAAGTAGGAGCTAGGAGAGAGAGGTACACACAATATATACACTTACAAGTGTTTACGTGTTTACAGCGAGGTGGCTTTCAGATAAAAGATGTCTACTATTTTTTTCCACTATAAAAACGGCACCACTTTGGTTTGAGATTAAACCAGATTTAATAACGTTTGAATTATTTTAGTTGATTCAGATGTAATAGGTGTATACAGTCACATCACAAGCGATAAAATGTAAACGCTATACAACCCTATCACACGGAAACAAAGCTCACCCATTTATTCCAATTCCGACCCACACGTTTGCACCCACTTATTAAAATTCTTATTTCACCCCACTTATTATGCCTATTTCGACCCACATGTTATTGTTTAATTTTTATAGATAAGATATTCTTATTTCGACCCATTTTCAATTCTCCTTTCGCCCCACATTGTTTGTATAGGCACTTGAATTATTTTTAAGTAGGAAACGGTACAGTGGGCAATAAAATTTGAAGTATTTATTTTATTTTCTTTATTTAAGGACAGTTTAAAAGACTCGCACTCATTCTCCGTGTACAAAAGACATTAGATATTGTAATATGCCACAGTTGTATAGTTGGTTTGGCGATTATTTAACATCATTTAATTTCACTCAAAAAGAGGTTTGATTGGTGAACTGCTCTTTTGCGCCACCTGGTGGGATATCTGTGAACCTGCCGGATGGCCAATCTGCCACGGTCCCAATGCTGTGAAGAATTACAAAACAAAAGAACTTTTTGGCGGGCTCTCGTTTTGCATTCGAAAAGTTGTCTTGAGTGCTGCGTCGCGAACGCTTGCAAATAAGTTATAATTTATCTTCCGCTAACTAATAAAAAAATTGGACTTCGTGTTCTTTCACGCTTTATTCGCTTCTATAATGTGTGTGAAGTGCATCTTTACAAACCCGCCATAAGATACAGAAGATTGTAGATTTATGTAACGGACTATTTGGACAATTGGTGACCGGTCGTGTCGGCTCCTGGCCGTCGTGTCTGAAGGTGGATGAGCGGACGAACATCAGGTAAGCGCTTGAGGCATTGCGCCATATTTTGCCCTTTGATGAGTGAAATCATTATTTGATGTTAACCTCTCCCTAAGCCGTCGTTATCAACCCTTTATAGAAACCGTTAGATCCCCGCAATTTCAGGTGGTAGCTATTTACACGCTTCACCAATAGTTTTACATAGGTATTATTGCTCGTACTGTACATAAATAAAAAAATATACGCGACACTTTGATTATACCTGACAAAATGAATTATTTCCCTGGGACAAGTAAAGTTCTATGTGGAAATTAATAGTAAAACGGATTCAGAGAAAGACAAAAACAAAAACATCAAAGGTGCGCTGTACGCACTTTAAGCAGTGTTTTGTTCTCGTATAATTTTTTAACGTAGACTCGATAATTGGATATTACTTATCTATGATCTCGTATCTACAGTGATTTTAGAAGAAAATGGATACGTTTCTAAACACTCAATGATTTTAGCGATAGCGTTACATATTTGAAAGGCAAATATTAATTCCAGTCCTTACTAGCTGCCACTTACAATTTAAAGATGGTAGATATCGTTATCGAAGTTCTAATAGCCATGACGTCTAGACGTTTCAAAACAATCTAAATGGCCAGCTTTATCGTTACTATTAAAATCACCATCAGCCACGCCAACTACTCTGTTTGACGCAAAACATTACGATTTTCAAACGTTTATTACCATGGTTGAAGCTATTGTGGCGGTTAAGCAACTTTCGAAATGGTCGGTTACTGAGTGGGTGACCAAAAATTTGCTTTCTCGAGCTCCTCCGTGCTTCGGAAGGCACGTAAAGTCGTTGGTCATGCGTGTGTTGCCAAAAATACGATATTCAAGCATTTGTTGCTATGATTGATGATTTTGGTAGCTTAGTGGTTAGAGGTTCAGCCTGCCAGTAGTAGTTAAGCAAGTTTAGCAATAGTCGGTTACGGAATGGGTGATCAGATCACACATTTATTATTTCGAGCCCTACCGTGCTTCCGAAAGCACGAACCTTTTAGGCCCTAGAACTTATTCTAGACACAATAGATATTTCAATTTTTCTCTGGACACCGGTGTCCGGTTCGGGTTTGATGAATTAAGCCATTGGTCTCGGCTGTGTTTGCAGTTATTAAAACCCACTAATCCATACATTACCGGAACTACCACGTGGTGGGACATGATGACCCAGTCTTCTTATCTATCCGAAAAGGTCTGTGCCTCAGCAGTGGGGAACGAAAATGACTGATTACCGTGAATTATAACGTTAATTTAATCTAGATCAAAGGTTTTTGAAGAAATAAATATTGGATTCATGCCAATGTTTGATTTCTAGGGCTGACGTTGTGTTTTTATTTATTATATATTTTTTTTATGAACGACGGGAGACTTTTAGCCTTTATCATACCTGATGTTATGTATTAGGCTGAAGATGGAAGCGAGCCTCTTCCGGAATCCTCAATCACTGAGGAATTGGCTATCTTATCTCAAACTGCCGGAACACAACAATGCTGTAAACATTGTTGTTATGGCGTCAGACTTAGATAAGACGGTGGTAGTTAGCCAGGCGGGCTTACAATAAGTCCTACCACCAACCAATCCGAATACAATATGTGCCCCCCGTTGGGAATCGAACCCGGGACTCCTGGGTCTGATACCGTGGTTGTAACACTAGACCACAGAGGCGATTTTATTTCGGCTAGCCTTATAATGCAGCAAGCTTTTGTTGAACCACATGTACAAGTTATAAAGCCAGAATGTAAGTAAGGTAAAACCACCAATCGTGGACGGTATAGGGCCAGTTTTCCTACTCTTATCCAAATATGAGATAACTCATAATACCTACAGGTGTAAGAGTACTAGCAAATGTTAAAAAATACTCTAACTAGGTGATTACTTTTTTACAAAAAGTTTCAAAAACCATCTAAGAAAATATATAAGTATTTCCTAAAAACTAAATGCCTTTTCATGACTACTCGTGGACCGGCGAGATCCATTCATGAATCCCCAATGATGGACAATAGTACTCTAAAGATTTGTCGCTGAACTCTTTATGATTCAGGATATCATTATAATTATAACTACATAAAGATTTGTACCTACTAATGTTCCGATATTCGTAGCTTAATGCGTAATTTGATAAATTTTGCTAGGTATGTTTATACTTATTTATTTAAATTAATATTTTAATTTATCATTATTATTCAGATAACATTTAGCAGCCCAAATTGATAAAAGCATGAGATGTCTAAAATTTACCATTTTCCATGAGTACTACATTAAAATAAAATTATAATTTTGCTTCAGCACTATTCATGATAAATGTTCGCGATTAGGTTAGTTAGCGCACACTGAACCGATCATGAACATGGCCTGTGTCCAACATTAGTAGAAAAACAAGGGGTTAAATTAGCATATATAACTATATAAATTACTATATATAACTATTGTATAAAAATATAGAATAAGTTAAAAAACATAAACTTCTACTTCTACTTAAGAAGAAACGACTATTTTTTTATCGAACCTCGCCGGAAAATTTTAAAATGTTTCATTTTATAAACACAGCATAGCCAACTACTGGCAAATGTTGATAGTATAAAATAAAATAAATAAAAATAAATTTCATACAATTATCTAGCCCACGTTAAGTTTAATGAAAGTCGAACCCGGGACCTCTGGAGTAGAAAGTGGATTTAGTACCCCTGCGCCAAACAGGTCGTCAAAATGTTAAGTATGTCAGAGGAGGTGTGGCTTGTTCGAATAAGTGTTACCAGTTGCATTAAATCACTCAATTTTGGTTATTGCTTTATGTTTTATGGAGTTTATTTCAAATGTACAGCATTGCAGCGTGGTCCGCGATTGGGCATTTTACCTTACATCTTTTATCTACTCTCCTCTTTCCCTGTATCTTGCCCTATGTCATAAACTGAAACAGTTCGTATTTTGGGTGCCTCTTTTACCCAGAAATAGCTTATTTTTTCATTTTATAGTTTTTAAGTAATATGATATTTAACTGCTCTAATTATGAACATAGTACACAAATATTTAGTTCATATAATTTTAGATTAGTAGGACTATCCATCTTTACTAGTACACACATACAACCCGATACTCGGGTTCGTCGATCGACGAAAAATTCCAAATTATGCGAAAATCTTTAATTGCAGTTTGTGATCATCACGTTTAACATTTTGTATATTTTATAGTTTTCGGAACAAATAGACTCGAGTACCTTTAATTTGATACCTTACTCGGCCGCGTAAGTAAAGTCCCTATCGAGCCCTAAAGTCACAAATTTTGCGAACCTGAATTAAGTATATAGATTATGTGTATTAGTTGGTACAGACTTATGTACGTTTTCCTTTCAGTAACCCTAAAACATCGCCGTGTTGCCAAAGCGTCGCGATTGACATAGAACAGTTTCTCAATGTTGACACCGCGATGCTTTTGGAAAACGTCATGTGTCGTCACCGGAGTTGGGACTGACGTCGATAGCTTAAAATACATAAACTAAATTGATGCATTAATTTTATGAAACTGTGTCATATTTATATATCGATGTCGACATATTTGTGGTTTGTGTCGCTGTCGACGGTAAGTTAGCTTGATTAATGTAAATAGTTTATTAGTTTGCTTAGTTGTTGAGCTTTATAAAAGATAATTTTACTTCAAACGGCAACCAAAATACTTACTACCGTATTATCCCTTCAAAAATATTGTGTGGGATCTCGGCAAAAGAAAAAAAAGTAATCCTTATAGGATCACTTTGTTGTCCGTCTGTCCGTCCGTACGTCCGTCTGTCCTCGTTTATCTCGAGAACACGAACACGAGTTGAAATTAAAACCATATATTCAGGTCGACAGTTTGTTGAAGGGGTAAAAAAAAAACAAAAAACCTAGATTTCGACACCCTCAAGGAAATAAAAATTCATAGGGTACTTCCTAATGACATATATATAACTATGTAATTTGGCAAGTAATATCGTCTTTTAGTTAAACTATACATTTGTTATAAAATCTTAAAAATATAGTCGTTAGTTTCGGAAACTGAACTTCGGGAAAAGCTCGAGAACGCATTTAGGTATCGAATTGAAATTAAAACCATATATTCACGTTAACAATCTGTTCAAGCTGTGAAAAAAATCAAACTTCAAAATTAACGTTAAAAAAGGTAAGGCTATTCATGCCGCAAAAACGTACACTTCAACACCCTCAAGGGATCTTATGTTTTGGCGCGCACTGTTCATTGAAATAAAACAACTTTTACGGATATCAAACGCGCTATATTTCCACGAACTAAGTTGTAATTGTCCGTATTTTTAGGTTTTTTACGGGTTTTTTGATTTTCCCGACGTTTCGGCACCTTTACAGCTGCCGTGGTCACGGGATGACTGGCTACTTATAAGTCTACCCTCGAAAAGTTAATTTATTTTCGTTCGGATACTGTTAGACATTTACTATGGCACAATTATTATTGATTTGTATGAATTTTTATTTCAACCCTCAAGGGAATCAAAATTTCATAGGGTACTTCCCATTGAGCTATAACTATGAAATTTGGCAAGTAATATCGTCTTTTACTACGAATACAGGAAGAAATCTAAAAACATTACATTTCTAATTTAATCATAAAAATATAGTCCTTAGTTTTGGAAACTGAATTTTGGGAAAAACTCGGGAACGCGTTTAGGTATTGAGTTGAAATTAAAACCTATTCACGTTAACAATCTCTTTAACCCTAGATAGCCAACGTTCCTCAAAATGACGAGCATCCGATATACATTGCTTAATTTCTCTTTTATTGTTTTATTAACACACCCCCGATTTCGTGCCAACTCAGAACCCAGTTGACCAAATAGAGTGGTGGTCAAATCTAAAAAAAAAAAAATATATGAAACCAAAAAAAATTGATTCCAAAAAATTAAAAATTTTAATATTTTCTTCAAAATAATTCTTTAATATATTCTTCAAAAAAGCCTTTAATTCATATTCTCTATTTTCCATAAACATAATAAAAGTAAAGAAAATATTAAAAAATAAACATTTAAATGTTTATTTTTTTAAATCTAAGGAAAAAATCTAAAATCTAAATGTTAAGTAGTGAAAAGAATCAAACTTTAAAATTAACGTTAAAAAAGGTAAGGGTATTTATGCTGCCAAAAACGTACACTTCGACACTCTCAAGGGACACATCAAAACTCATAAGATTTTTTTCGTTGACCTAGAACTATGAAATTTGGCAAGAAGTGTCGTCTTTTACTACAAGTATAGGAAAAAATCTGATAACTAGACATTTACGTACATCTTATGTTTTGGCGCGCACTGTTCATTGAAATAAAACAACTTTTACGGATATCAAACGCGCTATATTTCCTTAATTAAGTAATTTTATTAATAATTTAATAATATTTAATAATAATTTGTTGCCATATTAAATGTCTAACCGTATCCGAACGAAAATAAATTAACTTTTCGAGGGTAGACTTATAAGTAGCCAGTCATCCCGTGACCACGGCAGCTGTAAAGGTGCCGAAACGTCGGGAAAATCAAAAAACCCCTAAAAAACCAAAAAATACGGACAATTACAACTTAGTTCGTGGAAATATAGCGCGTTTGATATCCGTAAAAGTTGTTTTATTTCAACTAGACATTTGTAATTAAATCATGAAAAATTTTGTCTTAAGTTTTGGAAAATGAATTTCGGGAAACTTTGGAAAAAACTGCGAGGCTCAATTTCTCTGCTATTTAAGAGAAACCTACTTACCATTTTTATAATGCAAAAAAATGGTTTTCATTCCTTTCCATTCGTTCTTTTCTACATTAATGCAGCCTTTTATAGATAATATTATCTATGGCTGTCTAGTCAAACTCATAAAAAAAAACTGACAGAGGTTGGTTGACAGATTAACTGTCAAAGTTTCAAATCTTCAAAGTTTAAAATTTTATTTAATTATTTCTCTAAAACTATGGAGAACTCAATGCCTTCAACATCAGCAGGTGCCAAGAAATTGTAAGTAAACTATATAGTACACTATCCAATACCAATCTTATTTATTATTTGAAACAGCGCACAAAAAAGTATTTTAGAATAAAATGATTATATACTAGGAGTCGTAGCACTAAAGGGCAAATCAAGCATTTGTGTGATTATATGCACGAGCACCCAGACTTCGCAGCCGGAGACTTGGATGCTGCTGAAAGCAGCTCTTGACGAGCTCGGCCCAAGTCGAACGATAGACCAGTGGATAGTGGTATGACTTGTATTAAAATTTCTTATGTGTTCTAAATAAGTAAGCAAAATTGATGGTCTTTCTAGTATTACAGTGTTTACTTTGCCTAAGCGTAAGCTAATTGGTGTGTGTTACAAATATTTTGTAGTGCTGGCATGATCAAAAGCGTAATGCTAGGGCTGAAAGAGCAGCCCTTAATAAATCTATCGACGCAACTGGTAACTGTAGTGTGGTGCACGACGTCATGTGAATGACGTATAGAAATAAGTATTGTTTTTATTATAAATTAATAATTTATTTCATTTAAGGAAAATATGTAATATGTAATCGGATAGTTTTCTAAACAAGCTAAATGTCATTGTAGAACATTAACTACTTAAAAATACTATAAAAACCCTGTTTTTCTCTCAATAAACGATCAGTTAACCGTTAAGTCAATTCCGAACTGCTAAATATTAAGGACACTGAAACAGATGCTGCAAACTATATATGTGAGTTCTTTACAGGAATAGGTAAGAGACTAGCTGAAGATATTCATAAAAGAGATGCCACTACTAGTGTTGAAACACAACGGTTTCAGAAACAATCTCATCAGTCATCCTTCGTCCTCTTAGAGACTGATCCCTATGAAGTGGATTGTATCCTTTCTAGCCTTAAGTCTGATAGTGCGCCTGGCTGGGATAATATTCCAACTCATTTCCTAAAGATGGCACGATCTGTGGTGGTCCCCGTTATTAGCCACCTGGCTAATCTTTGTTTTCAAAAAGGTATTTTTCCTTCACTTTTAAAAAGGTCTTTGATTACTCCAGTGTTTAAGGATGGGGGGGACAGTGGTGACATCAATAATTACATCAATAATTACAGACCAATCTCAGTGCTGCCGGTAATCTCAAAGATTTTGGAAAAGCTAATTAATAATCGTTTAATTAATTATTAAGAAAAGTTTGACATTCTTTCTCAACATCAATTTGGCTTTAGGCGCGGAAAATCCACAGAAGATGCAGTTCTATCATTGACATCGACAATGACTGATTGTCTGGACGATGGGAGAAAATGTCTGTCAGTATTTCTTGACCTTAAAAAGGCTTTTGATACGGTTTCCCTACCCATTCTCTTGGATAAATTAGAGTCAATTGACATAAGAGGTATGCCACTGGCACTCTTTAAAGACTATCTGCAGGAACGTAAGCAGAGTAAAAATAGGTAGATGCTTTAGTGAAGACAAAGTTGTTTCCTTTGGTGTTCCTCAAGGTAGCCTCCTGGGCCTTACCTTATTTTAATATATATAAATGACTTAACACATATAAATTTAAATAATGGTCAAGTATTATCATATGCAGATGATACTGCATTAATATTTAAGGGTTCTGATTGGAAATCGGTTTTTGAAAGTGCAGAAGTTGGCCTTCAGAAAGTATCACAATGGCTACAAGATAACCTGCTCACATTAAATGCCGCAAAAACGAACTATATATGCTTTACCATCAATAAAACAACCCAACCAAGTAGTGATTTATCACTGAAAATACATGAATGTTACAGAACAGATCCTTCTAGCTGTACATGTACTCCAGTTAATAGAGTTAAAAAGGCTAAATATCTAGGAGTCATTTTGGATCAACACCTAAACTGGCATTCACACATCGAGGCTATGAGCTCTAGAGTTAGAAAGCTGACATGGATATTTAGAAAATTGCGATACATCACTACAAAAAATCTTATTAAACAAATATATATTGCTTTAGCTCAGTCTCGGATCGGGAATCTGATTGTATTACGATCTGGGGAGGGGCTCACAAAACTAAGCTAATAGAATTAGAGAATTAGAAAGAAGTCAGCGTTGTCTACTTAAGGTAATGTATTTTAAGCCCTTCAGGTTCTCCACTAATCAACTCTTCCATTTAAGTGAACTCCTATCAGTAAGAAAGTTGTATATACTCCAAACGACCCTAAAGTTACACAAATCCCTCCCATATAATAAAGAAATCGTTAGTAAACGAAGGGGTCATAAGGCAGCTTATGTTCAGAAATCACGAACAGAATTTGCCAAACACCAATATGCAAGACTATCAGCGGCTATGGACAATACGTTAAATAGTGTCCTTAAAATTCATGAAAACAACTTGCGGTAATGTAAAGAAGATATATTAAACTGGCTTTTATCTATCCTATGATGACATAGAACAACTATTGCAGTGACTAAACACTCACACACACACACTCACTCATACACACACCTACACACACACACACACACTCACACACCTAGATATTAACTTACACAACACATTTGTTTGATGATAACATAAATAAATAAATTGCGTGTATTATTTAGATTTCATTAAGCTATGGAAGAGCTGAAGTGTCTCTAGACACTTAATAGGTTGGTTCCAGCCACTTATGTAAGAGCAACGTACTTTGTTTTGAATAAAAAAAAATTCATTTCATTTTCATTTTTTCATTTCAGTTAAAACTCGACTTTCCTTGTGTTATTTCGTCTCCCGACACCGCACATCGCATGTACCAATACCAGACATATCACGGTGGTTTGGGACTCGCACAGGGTCTTGCCCAATCTGCCGCTGGTAATCCCCATTGGCAAGAAATTGTATACATGTTAGAACCCTTAAACACAACATCACCATGTACATTAGTATATCTTCAATTGCTGAACAAGATTGAGTAGGGTTTCTGTTATACAATGCACATACCTTTATGTGGACAGGGAAGCCCAAGCCGTTTAAGGGCTCTAAATCTTCCCGTTAATTTTCTATTACATATATGGCCATAGTCTTTGAGACCTCCACAACAACCCTCCTTGGAATTCGGCATCATACAAGTCGAAAGGGTCACATATGTCTTTAATCCTTCGCCGTTGTATTTTCCTTGCCTCCCGTTCCTCATATATGGTTAATATGTAATTGTATTAAGGCACTGCTATCTTACAAATTCCAAATTAAAAAGCACAACTCTTGTCGCGCAAAGTCTTCTTCAAAGTACAACGGTGACAAACTTCCCGTTTTCAAGTGTCAGAATTCGTTAAAATTTGGCACTCATGTTAGCATCATTCGACAAAAGCAACAGAGAGTATAAAACAGTGACTATAAAATCACAATTTGACAGAACGAGTCGAGATTGGTGGGCGGTCATGCTAGCACCACTCGATAAATCGACATAATTAAATTCGGAACGATGTAATGCGATGACAAAATTATGTCGAGGTGCTCATCTTAGCCCTGCTTGGCTTCAATAGCGGGTTGTACAGTCAGCAGCATGTTATGCTATATACTTGCATTGCGAAAACCACCGCTATTACGAGTGACAAAAGGGCGCTCTCAAAGTACATTATGACGTACTTATGTTTTTTAAAGTAATAGAAAATTATGAATTTTAATAGAAAAATACTATAAAAATATCGACTCGGCTCACCTCGATAACTCAGTGGTTAGGTTGAGTCCCGTCTTAGAATAACGTGTGAGCCGAGTATCACGCACTATTGATTATATGTGATTGATGTATTCACCTTAAGTACAGAGGTTCTTTAAAATACATGTTTAAAGAAATTAATTTACATTAGCGGGACAAGACATCTATGAGAGCATCGTATATGTAAGAAAACATTAGATTCATATGCTTCAAGCTTGCCGTTCCTAAATTTTGACTTGAAAAAAAATAGAGGTTTATGGGGTATTAGTATATATAATTAAAGAAACCTTTTGATTTAAGATGAAGTTAAGGCTTTGTTGAGATTACTGTTGACATATTAAATTTTGCTGTGTTAACCCATATGGAGTCACGGCACGCGTCGACATCTGTCGAGAAATGTCGCCTTGTCGGTCGTCCCTTCACTCGGCTGCATTCATTAAACTTAGGTACTTATGGCATGGATTGAGGCGATTCCATTCTGAGAAAAAACAAATGCTCAAAAGAGTCAAGATTTTCGTTAAACTGAAAAAACTTACATTTTCATTACCTTCCTTCCATCCACAAGGAGTAAGTAATTATTTTGTATGCGGACAAGTTAGAAACGCACTATTTATTGGAGCAAACGAAATACCGTAGTGGCGCAGTCACATACATAACTATAGCTATGGTTCATACATAACAGTAATACATAGTGGATGATTAAGGTAAAGCTTAGTTGAGGTACTATTGACATATTTAGACAATATCTTGTGTTCAATGTTGGTTGAACTGGAATAAACATATTTTTATTTTTATTTTATTTATTTTTATATTGAGATAGACGGTAAAAGTGTACCTACCTTGCGTGTCAAAAGTTTAGTCCACGGTCAAAGTTTTACATCATAAGTCACTCCGTTTGAGACCATTGCCATGAAAAAAGGCGTCACTCAGAAATGAAAATACTTTTCTTGCAAGAGCTCGTCAATAACATTTTCATGTCTCATATTCTGAAAGTAACTCATAACTTGCCTAAAATGCGGGTTGAAAGTGATATGTGGCGGCCCTAGGGCTGTAATTAATTTGAAAAAAGAATAGGGGGTGTCATGTCAAATCGATATCTGTAATCTCTTTGGACTTTTATTTACCAAAGGTATGTAGGCAAAGGCACAGAAGCCTATACAGCTTATTTTGCTACATTATAAAATAATTAAAATCGTAGAAACCTTACAAAAAGAGAAATTATTAATATATATATAAAAGTAAATTTTGAGGTGTTTTTATTTTTGTAAAATTTTTCTTATTAAATACTTTTTTAGAATATTCTGTTTGTTTTTAATTTCCTCATATTCAAAATGAAAAGTAGAGTGTTTACTTCGGGTGTATGGACCCATAACAGTCTCGAACTATCGGCGCCCTCACTTCGTTCGGGCGCCAAAACACTCGCCTGTTATGGGTGTCATACAGCCCTTGGTAAACAATCTACTATTACACATCACTAAATCTCGCTCGTGACGTCATCGTAGGTACGATAAATTCTACACGCTAGATTCTCATACAGTTTGAAGCGCTCTTTTTATCTATCTCACGATAATGGTCTGTGGGCTTAGTAATTCATGGTTATCAAGTATTAAGTTGGGATTATCAAGTTGGTAAGCCTGGCTTGACTGTAGCTCTAGCATGACCGGCGTTTACTGACACTCATAGTCTTTTTTTTATGAACGACGGGGAGACTCTTAGCCTTCATCATTCCTGATGTTAAGTATTGATAAGGCTGACGATGGAAGCGAGCCTCTCCCGGAATCCTCAATCACTGGAGAACTGGCTATTTTATCTCTTACTGCCGGAAACAACGATGCTGACAACATTGTTGTTATGGCATCAGACTTATAAGATTGTTGTAGCTCGCCAGGAGGACTCGCAACAAGTCCTACTACCAATCAAAACGAACGACGCTTGATAACGGGTCGATGTCACATGCTCACATATCTTAGCGGGGTAAGCAGACAGCATTATGCGCCGTATCATATAGACGAGCTTGAGGTACTGTTTATATATTTGTTGTGTTACCCGTTCTTACGAAGTCGCGGCACGTGTGGGCATCTGGCAAGAATTGTCGCCTTGTCGGTCGTCCCTTCACTCGGCTGCATTTATTATATTATGCATATACATGGTACTCGGCATTCATTAAACTTACTAATGGCATTGATCAAGGCAATTCCGTTCCGAGTAAGAAAAATAATTAAAAAGCCAATATTTGCTATGTCTTAAACCTTTCTTTCGGAGTCGCGGCACGTGTCGGCATCTGGCGAGAATTGTCGCCTTGTCGGTCGTCCCTTCACTCGGCTGCATTTATTAAACTTACTTATGGGCTGGATCGAGGCGATTCCATTCCCAGTAAAAAATGCTGAAGTCGTCAAGTCTTTAAACTAAAATGCTGCAAGAAGCTTTGCGTTAACCTAAAAAAAGTTAAATTTTCATAGTCGTCCTTCCATAAACAAGGATAAAAAAAAAATGATGATGATGGATGGCAAGGCTTATTTGAGTTACTGTTCAGTTTACATATTTGCTATGTGTTAACCCTTCTTACGGAGTCGCGGCACGTGTCGGCATCTGGCGAGAATTGTCGCCTTGTCTGCCGTCCCTTCACTCCGCTGCATTCATTAAACTTACTTGTGGCATGGATCGAGGCGATTCCGTTCTTTAGAGTACTCGAAGGTTTACTTACTACGAACGTACTCATGAGGCATACACATGAGTTGTGACACAGATTTTACTTGTTATTGTTATCTTATTGTTATTGTCATAAAATGAGAATAATTGCGTTAATTTTGCTTTCATACGAATTTATGAGATTTTAAGATAATATTTGATATTTAAAAGCTTTGTGTTATCTATCATATTTTTTGGACTTTCACACTTTCTTATTTTAATTTTACATTAGGTACAAAATACATAAATAACTCTTTAATTTTGGTATAGATAAGCTAAACGACTAAGTAGTTACTTTTTCTTAAATTTTTCGACAAAGCTGGTAAAAAGAAAATAAGTTTACCTATTACTCTATATATACCTTACTGTGTTATTAAAGTTAGCAGACTAAAATTTTCGTATCTTTCTTTTGTTGCATGTATATTTACAGCATATTAAAAATCATTAGGCTAACCTCACACTAAATAACATTATCCAACGTTTCATCAGAAAAGTTTTATTGCACTTTTAATAGATTACAGCAAGCGGTAAAAGCTAATGAAATTAAGTATTGTAAATGTTTTGAAATCTCATATAATCGTAAGTCTTTATGACTATGTGAAATACTTATCAAAATATTTTAGATAAAAGAAAGCCATCACAACTATCATGTTTGTCAAGAATTCAAACAATGAAATAAACGTAAATTTTTTCTTCAAGTAAATAGGTATTATTAATTTATGAATCTATATATTTATTTTATCAAACGACTTTTTAAGGTGTATGACCAATCTAACCTAACTTAAACCAATTTTTTTCGTAACCCAACCTAGAATTTTAGTAGCTCAATTTAGTAACTTTTAGCACAGAATACTTAAGTACAAGTACTTTTAGTCGATCGATTTATTATATTCCTATTTTAAAGAGGCATCTAAGTCATCAGAGCAACGTTTGTAAAGTTTTTATTAATATCTTCAAAAAGCTTATTGTAGTTTTCCGCAAACTTATATATTTGCCTTGCTTAATCATATCATTTATTTGCATAAAACTTGGTACGAAATGATGTTACAATAGTTTGATGTACACAAGTTTTGCCATTCCATAATTAGCATGCAAATCAAAACTAAATAAGCACAGGTTTTCACATGAATGAATCACGTGGAAAACCTGTGTAGATCTATATTTATAATCATACAGATTTGTCATTAAGGATATTATATTGCACGGTCAGCACTCAGCGTATTACAAGCTTAGTGACTCATACATAAATAGAGTAAAAATATGTACTTATTGTAGCAAAAACACTAGCAAAACCATAACAAACCAACCAAAAAAAACTAATGTATTAGTTGAAAAATTGGGTGATTCCACCACGGGGGCGTCACACACCGGGGGCCTTACCCACGAATCCAAAATGTTTGTTTGTGAAAACAGAAAAAAAAGCACTTCCGCTTTGGGAAAATTGTTAAAAGCCAGACACAAAGTCAAGGATGTGGTCTGTTTGAAATTATTTTATTTTTTCTTTCTTCTAAATTATAATAACAAATGTTCGACGACTTTCATGGTAGAGTGTACGTACACCGGTTTCAAGGTGCCGCCTACTCTGAAATGGTTCGAATCCTGGTAGAGGCAAATGTTTGTATGATGAATACGAGCATTTGTATATGTATTTATATCCGTTACCCTAGTATTCCATAAATAACACAAGTCTTACAGTTATAACTTTTTAAATTTGCAGTTTACAATGCTATTTAAATTTGATAAATATTAAACAAGAAAATATACAAGAAAAAGCAACTTGTCTCATATCATCCCGTCAGGGCGACATGAGACAAGTTGCTTCTATCTAGTATATTTTCTTGTTTAATATTAAGCCTTACAGTGCTTACTTTGGGGAAAGGGTAATTTGTGTGAGTGTAAGAAATATTGATTTTATTTATTTATTAAGGCTCAATAAAAAATAATTTAACAATGACAACCATTTTTTACTTTGGTTTTGTTTTGGCGTTTAATTCTTTGATTGATTGATTTTTTGTAGTTTACAATTGTGATTCCATGTACGAGAATAAAACCAAACCATTATTATAACATTTTAATTTTGCATATTACAATGCTATTTTTATGTGATAAATATTAAACAAGAAAATAGACTAGAAAAAAGCAACTAGTCTCATCCCGTCAGGGCGACATGAGACTAGTTGCTTTTTTCTAGTATATTTATTTGTTTAATATTTACCAAACCATTATCATGTAAATAATGCAAACACAAAATTAGACCTTATTGTTTCGCACGTTTTTGGTAGCCGTTTGTTGGTCAGCGTCTGATGGCTAATTGGTAAAAGTGAACCACCTTTGTCCGAAGCCAATACGAAAGGCAAATAGAGGAGCTGCTCGTACTCCGGAACTGAATCACGATCGTGAATAGGGCTGTGATGAAATACTTTTGTTTGCCAATAAGACAAAATAATAAGCTTTGCAATGATTTTCATCATTTCTTTTAAAATACTCACGGATAAAATTTTAGGTATAGTTTGTTATTCGTCACTTTCATGTATTTAACTAAGTACTAACTCACAAAAAAAAAACATTTTTTTTTTGTGATTTTCGGTCGTGATCTCGTGACTAAAGCCCCTTTAAAATGAGACAAAACTTAGGAAATAGCCTGAAACTACAAAAAATAATAAAATAATAAAAGTTTGTCGCGAGATTGACCTGTGTTGATTAACAAGTAAATTAAATAACGATCTGGCGACATCGACAAGCTTTTATATCATCTATATTCTGTAATGACGTTGTAAGTTTATAGTAAAAGTTTATTTTAATCTTTTGAGCGTTTTTAAATAAAAAGCTTGTTTTTAAAACAAGTTTTTTTACTTTTAATTTATATAATACTAGAGGCCGGGCGCGGTTTCACCCGCGTGGTTCCCTTTCCCGTGGGAATTTTGGGATCATTTATAGCTTATGTTACTACTTGGGGTCTAAGGATTCTCTATACCAAATTTCGTCAAAATCGGTCCAGTAGTTTTTGAGTTTATTCGTTACATACAAAAATACAAATCTTTCCTCTTTATAATATTAGTATAGATTTATTTTACGATTTTTTATTTTTGCAAATTTCATATTAATATTTTATTTAAGTACTAGATAAAAATCAACAAAATTGTTCGGACGGTCTACCAATAAATTTGGAGTCTTCTTTTTACTTTTTTTTTCTTTTTCTAGTAAAAAAAAATATTATTAGAAAAAAGCACAGCCCTGTCCACAGCAAACAGTAGGGCTTCCTGCGATCGCGTTGATTCGCCATTGTAAAACAGCGAAGCTTGTTGTTCCACCTGTTAACGGTTCGTTTCACTTTTAGATCTTTAATTAGGCTAGTTGAGGTTCGAAAGCTTTCTTTACTACGTGTTGTTATGGTGTGCCACTTATTTCCGTTCTTTTTATTTTTTTCTTCTCATTGAGGATTTGTGACCCTATAGTGTAGCCTCATAACGATTCCACCAGCCCCCCTAGCATGAACACCGCTATATCACGCGATATGATATAGCGCATCATGCTGTCTTGCTTACTCCGCTAAGATGTGAGCAGGACAGCGTCACGTTATCGAGTTATCGAGTCGATATAAGCCGCTCATGCTAGGCCTACAGAGGATGTTGCGACCGTCGAGAAGTTTCTTTTATTTTATATTTGCTTTGCAATTTCATTTATTTATTTGGTAATGATTGGTTCCATTGGGACTGTTGGGACTTTTGCTCACAGTATAAGTTAGCGATCCATCATCATCATCATCAGCCATCCGTTCGTTTTACTTTTAGATATTTAATTAGGCTAGTTGAGGTGCGGAAGCTTTCTTTACTACAAGGTTATGGTGTACCACTTATTTCTGTTCTTTGTACTTATTGCCATTCTTGTCATAACGATTCGGCCATAGGATTTTGCGAAACAAAAACGGCGAAGCTTCCTCGACGTTGCTAGTGACAACCTTTGTTATTGAGCGAATCAATTTCATTTTAATTTTATTAAATAGTTAGTTACCGGATCGCAATTTCCCCTCTGATTCCAGTAGTTCCATTGTCTAGTTCCATCATGAGATTACTGGAATAATTTTCTCACAGTAAAAGTTAGTTATTGGACCATTTAATACCTTTATTTCAGACTAGCGGATCCTCGCGGTTTTACCCGCGTGGTGCCCGTTCCCGTGGGAATATCGGGATAAAATATAGCTTGTGTCACTCGGGAGAAATGTAGCTTTCTAATGGTCTCAGAATTTTCTAAATCGGTCCAGTAGTTCCTGAGATTAGCGCGTTCAAACAAACCAACTCTTCAGCTTTATAATATCAGTATAGATTTAGTTACCGGATCGCAATTTCCCCTCTGATTCCAGTAGTTCATTGTCTAGTTCCATCATGAGATTATTGGAATTATTTTCTCCCAGTAAAAGTTAGTTATTGATCCATTTAATACCTTTATTTTAATCACTAACGAAGAATTAAATTGTGTTTAATGTAACCAAATCAAATCTATAAAACTACTTTGTTGGTATCTAAAACCAATGGAATGCGCTGCACACCATCGAACATTTTGTATGCTCTTAGTATTAAAATTGCCATTTTATTATGTTTCTGCCCCATATTAGGCTCATTTGTTTGCTATTAGTTTATTATTTTTTATAAAGTATTTACATATGCTCTTACTATGATCGCAGTCACAAAATCAAAGTAGTATTTTAATATTGTCTGTCAGATTAATATTTGTAGAAATAGCGTTTTGGAAAATAATATAAAAACAAATTAACTTGAATAGTAAAAATCACACGCAAATCTTTTTTTTTTGTGAACGACGGGGGGAGGCTATTGGCCTTCATCATACCTGCTGTTAAATATCGACAAGACTGAAGATGGAAGCGAGCCTCTACCGGAATCCTCAATCATTGAGGAGCTGGCTATCTTATCTTTAACTGCCGGAACACAACAATGCTGAAAACATTGTTGTTATGGCGTCAGACTTAGATAAGATGGTGGTAGCTAGCCAGGCAGACTTACAACAAGTCCTACCACCAACCAAACCGAATACAATATGTACCCCCGCTGAGAATCGAATCCGGGACCCCTGGGTCTGATACCGGTGGTTGTACCACTAGACCACAGAGGCGGTTAAATCTTATCGGTAATACCATAGTAATATTGTATTTTATTTACCAATAAGTATTAGACGCAGGTAGATAAGACTTTCAACTCAAATATTGACCTTTTCAAATAATAGTAACTTTAATCAAGATCACGTAGTTAATGTCTTTATTAACTGAAATATAAATACAGTTACAACAACTCAAGGTTCATTTAGCAATATTGGGTAATCAAGCCTGTCGATCGTTGATTAACAAACACATAACTATTAACCAGTAACTAATGATTAATTGACCAAGTAAGTAACTGACAACTACTTCGAATGATAATGATTCTTGTATTACACAGTTTTTTTTTTATGAACGACGGGGAGACTCTTAGTCTTTATCATATCTGATGTTAAGTATTGATGAGGCTGAAGATGGAAGCGAGCATTTCCCGGAAGCCTCAATCACTGAGGAACTGGCTATCTTATCTCTAACTGCAGGAACACAACAATGCTGAAAACATTGTTGTTATGGCGTCAGACTTAGATAAGATAGTGGTAGCCAGCCTTAGAACAAGTCCTACCACCAACCAAACCGAATACAATATGTACCCCCGCTGGGAATCGAACCCGGGAGTATTAGCTAAACGTGGATAATAATACTAGAAGTAAATCGATTTGCCTCTCATTGAAGTATTTTTTCCATTAAAATGTATCATAAGAGCTAGCGCAGACGACGGATAACGGAGGACTCTTTGTCCGCGACACGTCTTTATTGTTAACCAAATAAGATTTAACTTAGACCGCGTATATCCGCGAAAAGTACGCGATAGTCCTCGTTATTTATTAAACTTTATGTTCGGTCGTGTCGCGGACAAAAAGTCCTTCAATGTCCGTCGTCTGCGCAGGCCATAATTATGATAGCACTAGCGGCCGCCCTCGGTTTCTCCCGCGTGGTTCCCGTTCCCGTATGAATACCTTTGCAATATTTTGGAATGCAAATAAATTTGAATTGAATTGAATATCGGGATAAAAACTATCATACGTTTTAACCCAGGCTATTATCTGGGTGCCAAGTTTCATCTAAATCCATTCTGTAGATTTTGCGTGAAAGACTAACAAACAACCAAACAAACTCACATACTACGCATTTATAATGTTAGTAGGAAGTAGGATAGGATTAATGCAAAAAATTAAAAATCATTATGTAGATTGGATTGTTAAGTTTTTTTTTAATAATTAAGATGTAGGTGTTTGATTGCAACTTCCGTAAACAAATGTATCATTTTGTAAACTTTGATAACTTCGCAATGTTATATTAGAAAGATGAGCGTGTTTTTTTCTTTCTTTCAATGTAATGTTTGCAAAAGTTTATACTAACTTAATGAGTTTGAAAATATTGAGTATCATATTTGGAAGGAAAAATTGGATAAAAATAAACTGCATTCGTGAGCGGTCGCTAGAAATTAATAATACAGCTAGCGAACTTTAGATTCTTAAATAAATTTTCGCTTTGACGAAATATAACTTTTGCTAGTAGTCCTTTTACTTATTAGAAACTTAAAATCTTAATATGTTCAAGATTTGTCCGAGTATAACATGTTACTGGTATATAATTTAATGGATGCCAAGACATGTCAAATTCTTACGATTATATTTAGTGGCTTCTTTATTCTGATTATCTAATGAATTTAAAAACTCATATTCAACTTACTATAATTTCGATCTAACCAAATACCAATAAACTCTTATTATTTCAGTTAAGTAATTTTTGGGATTCTCTACTAGATATAAATTAGAAAAGCCTTTAGCGCACTATATAAAGTCGTACACCTGTTTTTATTGTTCAGTAAACCGTTAACGAACCCAGTATTCAAATTTTGTCAACGTTTTCTTTTCGAATCCTCATTCTAAAACATACAGTATACAGCCTTCCTCGGTAACCTCCGTCTTTTTCACTCTGCAGGAATTCAAATTACCTTATCGGCACGCGGTCAGCCACAGGTAAAACCGGTATAATACGCGCAAATTATGGATGTACAAATTTGTTTAAAATGCCATTGGGTTTGGAGACAATTTTAATTCGGTGCCTAATAAATGTACCAGTGATGTACCTGTTACGTCTCTTTCACACTTGCGCGTTTTTGTATGTCTGTCGCAAGACTCGCCTCCCACTCGCGATGCCAGCCGCGGCGAGTCGAGTCCGCTACTATTTCACCAGTCGACGACGAACGGTCGCTGGTGTTATATTGAGGCACGAACGCTTTGCGTAATAAAGAAAAATAATAAAACAAAAAACAATCTGAGTGAAAAAGATAAATTAAACAAAACAATCAAAACAGATTTCAGTCATCTCCCAAACAAATGAAGTGCGTATAATCGATAATAAAAAAGTTAACATAAAGTTTGATAGACGAAAAAGTTTTTGTGTTTTGTGTCAAGTGTGGTGGTATAACTTGAATGTGAGATCATCCAGAAAGTTAAATGAAGCACGTTAATATCTAGCCGAAGAGGATTTGATGCCGCCAGCGAATAAGGTACGGGAAACCGGATATTGTACTAGTAACTAGACAGGCGGTCCGACTAGTTCAGATGGTCGTAATTAAAGCTGTATTCTGTTGCTTTGAAAAGGAATGAATTCCGACGAAGTTGTACCTTTTTGGTATTTTCCCCGAAGTCAATTTGGGTCTGTTTGGGCTCCGGTCACGCGAGACTTAAATATTTGAAGTTGTGAAGATAAACATTGGTTGCAGAGAGATGCGTTTATAGTGCCAGGTGTTTCGTAGACAGGTGTGCCTCATTAATAATATTTAAACAAAAACTATAGACGTCTAGAGTAGAGAAACACATTTTAAAACAAAACTTTGAATTAAGGACTCTGAAAGACCAAGACCTGTTTCAGAGTCTTATGAAAAGGGTAAAGATATTAGTCATAACTTTTAAAATTGAAAATTTTCCTCATACCAAAATACGTGTCGACAAACAGTACCCGAAATTAACAAAAGAGTTCGCTAATGCCAAACACAAACGGGTTTCTGATTCAATGAAGCCTATTGAAGCCTCATTATTGTTGACTTTTTGCCCTCCACCAACTTAGTATTCTATTTATTTGGGTAATGTGACTCATTTAAACTCCACGTGACGGATCAACTGCTAAAAATATAAATTAAGCAAGAATTTTGAATCCTCTAAACCAAACACGACGAGAATCGGCGGCAGCTCAAAGTCGGGAGGTACAACCAGGTAGTAAAAGACCTTTTGCGTGGTTTTTTTCTGTACCTTTGTTTGTTCGCCATATGAATGGACAAGTGCCGTGTGAAGATTTGTTTGCATGGCGTCTAGAAGGCTTTTTTTTACCATACCCTACCCTACACTTGTCATTTCCGAGAAGCAGAGAATTCATCGGTATGTTTTACGCTTAATTTGCTGAAATATTCAAGTTTGAAATCTTGCTCAACACAATAAATTCCAATGGTCCTCCTAAATCTTTTGAGAATTTGCGGTTCAATACACTCGATCCTCAGCGTAAGAGGTTTTAAATGTGAAAACGTTGAAATAAATGAATCTTAGTGGAAGCTTGGCTGTTCCTGAGTTGATACACCCCCTCCCACCGCGGGGTGATTGCCCGCGCCGCCACTATACGAAGTACGAACCAGGGTTCAACAAAAAGCCTTCCTTCCTCTTCAACTTTTGTTACGTTTGTTTTAATACTCTCATCCCGTATTTCGTTATTATACGATGCCAGTGTACCATTAATAATGACGCCTCCTTCAAAAGGATTTAATAACCCTATCTTGAAGATAATTATATGTTTGTAATAATTCAAGCTTTCTTTCGTAATGGACGCAATCACGCTTCTAAGAATATCAAAGTAATCGGTCACTCCAGTTTTTAAAGAAATCTAATGATAGTTAGCAAGCATTGACATAATTAAAATGTCGAAAGATTAGATAAAAATTACAGCGAGAATATCTAAAACTTTTCGCATTAACCAAGTGACATCTTTATGGCCGCCAATATTATCGAATTCTGAAAGCGAATAAAATTGTTCGTAATCTATTGGTTCTGGCTTTTAAATCAGACGAAACGAGGTCCATTTATACCGGATATTGGCAAGCTATTGCCAGATATGGATTCAGTGTCGTCAAAGGAAATTTTATTAAATCATTTGAATTATTAAAATTTGAATGAGTGTCTATTTTTAACTCTTTAAAGTTTACAATTGACTCAGCGTTCCAAAAATGAACGGTGATATTTGAAACACAAACACACCTAATTCCCAAGATGTTTCAACGTTCAGTTCGGACAAAAGGCAAAGTTCAACTCTTTGTGAAGCTGAATCTGTTCATCTGAGAAATATATAAGATGTTATAACAGAATAAAGCTATTCGACATTTAACCATGGCATATTGCGGAATGTTGCAGCGAAAGGAGCTGCGGAATGCGACGGACGCCCCTGCAATCTGGCAAGAGTGTAATCTAGAAATATTTTCCTCTCAAGTGGTTGCGCCACGGGCAAAGTAAAGCTTGAGCGAGTTGCCTGGCATTTTCATAACTTTGAAACGTTTCTCGCAGATGAGGTCATTTTAAGATAATATAATATTCTCGGAAAGTCAGTTGCATTGCATCATCTTGGAAATTAAAGGTGTGGATATACAACTCATAACAAAAGCACTAAAGATCGATGATGAAGCCATTAACATTCCTTTAACGAAGTTTGCAATTCTTGTCAAATTTTAGAATTTGTAGCAAGTTCTTCCCTCGATGTCAAGGAAAAAAACGACAATGACATAGCCTTTATGTTTGAATGTCAAATAAAGAGTTGCCCGTTAAATTTCTGCATATTTGAAGGAGATGAGATAATCTCCCAAGTTGAAATTAATTTGAATAGCATTCGTTGTCTCTGGCACATGACACCCTCTGCTGGATATAGGCCTATCAACCTATAGCAACCCCAGCCCTATTGAATATATATAGCCAAAACTATTTACATGATGAACTACGATAATTAAATTGTGTTATAAAAAGATTCTTCCATTATAACATTTTATATACATTGGTACATATTAAGTTTTAATTCAGTATTTGGTATTACGTACATCATAGAAATCTAACTGTCTAAAGTGGAATAAAATGATTGGAATGTAGAATTTATCCTTCACGGAACATAATCCAGACCGAAGCATAAAAGCTAATCCCAAACTGCGGTTTCAGAAGTTTCAAATTCAAACGGTGCAATACCAACTGGCGAGTGCAACACAGGTGCATGCAGCCAGTGACCGGTCGATAGGTACTGCAGTTTGCGCTGTGACGTCACAGGAGTGGCTATCTCGCTCGAAACGGGTCCTGTCAACAACTTATGCTGATAGGCTTTGTCAATGTATGCTAGCGGTAACAGTTGGAAAGCTAGGTCGGGTGAGGTTGCAAGCGACTTTATGCACGTAGACGTAAAGGTTGTTTTTCAATGTTCGAGTATATTTATTAATCGTCTATTAGATGATAATGATAGAATACAGGATTTTCAGGTATTTAGTTTTCAGCAGATGTGCCAAATGACTGAGATGATAACCGGGTTCTAGTATTTTTTTTTATGAAACTGCTGGTCTTTTCTCGATTGCAGGGTTCCTTCCCTCTAAGTAGTTATTCGTAATCATAAGTTTTATTATTGTTTTTGGTTTTTAGCATAGATAAAGTATCGTTGTGTAGAAATAATCCTTTTCCCCCTTTCTGCTCTTCCTCTTATTTCTTTACCACTCAAGGTTGCCTGGAAGAAATTGCTACCTAGCAATAAGGCCGCCTTTTGTGTATTTCCTTTTACTGTCTGTTTTTTATTTTTCTTTGTGTTCTTAATATGTGCAATAAAGTGTTTTATTATTATTAATCTTGAAACCTATGCCTTCAAGATTTACACTTTAAAAACCGTTGAGTTTGCTAAGGGTGATTTTAGCAGCGGCTGATATCACATTCAGTTAGGTAATATGGACGGTATAGGCACTACAACGGTGAAGAAGTTCAATACATTTCAATGTTATTTATAAAAGCTGTACCTAATAGAACAAGTTCTATTAACGAAATACCTATTACTTAGAATAACGTTATTAAAAATGTGGTTTTGTTAATTACTTGTCTAACTTTATGCTTACTTATAGCTTAGTAGCACTATGCTTGTTAAGTGTTAAAATAAAACGTTTTATGAACCCTATGAGAACCTTCTAGTCTAAAGTTTTAATTTATTTTATTCCTCACAAAATGAAACATTATATATGAAATAGGCCATAAAAATAAATGACAACACTGCAATAGAACCAATAACATTAAGTACGGACGACGTTATTATTAACATTTAACATAAAATAACGGTCTCCAAAACAGATAGAATCAGGGTAAGAAGGTTGAGTCAGATTTGAACTATCTTGTGGACGCTAACTATTACTAAGATGTAGGGACAACACACGTTAAAATGTGTACAGACAAATATTTAAGTGGTTGCAACACACGGGGCCACGTGGAGATAAGCCTAAGGTTCAAAGTACGGAGATAAAGAAAAAAAACACAGGGCAAGTGCATGTTTGACTTGCGCTCCAAGGGTTCCGTACAAATATATATTTTTCTCCTTGAATTTCTACAAAATATCGAAATTTATAAGTGAATTTCAACAGGAAAATGGAAAATGTGATAGTTACAATGTGGGAAAAAAATCTTGACCGTCTGAAAACATGTGCCAAAAGATGAAAGGAGTCAAGTTATTAATTTTGAATTTAATTTGCGTTCCTGTAAAAAGGAACTTCACAGATACTTAGATGGACAAAAGATAATGAAATGATCTTTGCAACTAACTATAAGGTAGTTATACTTTTAAGGGACTGAGCCTTGGAAACGTACTAACCAACGTGTAGACCACGAAGTGATATTCTTAGGAATATTCTTTTACCTTTTACAAACAGAACCCTAAAATCGTGACAGCAAATGAAAGGAATCAACACTGACAAGGTTTGACTTATTTTGGAACTTCCTCTAGTTTTAAAAATAACATTGAAATTGAAACTGACGCTACAAAGGTAGAAACACTAATTAACTAACAGAAATATCATTGCCTCTATCTTTATAGTAGGAAACCATAGATAAGGTCGAAAAAGTATTATTTTCCAACAAAAAGTTAAATGTGGTAAAAGAAATTCGGTAGTTTTCTTCTTTATTGAATTTATTACGTTTTATGAAATGTTATTTATTTCAATTCTTAAACCTGATTTATTGATAGTAAAAACGACGGCTTTGCAATTAGCAAGAATTTTAACTGCCGGTTGCACCAAAATTCATGTTAGGAATTTATAAAAAGTAAGTTGCTTGTCAAAGAGAAAATTCTATACATTTATAACAATTTTGAATGTGGCCCGAGTTCATCAACGGTAAAAGTCATTTAAATGTCATTGCATTTCACCACACGTTCTTTTCGTAGTAACTTATGTTGTGATGTTAGACTCCATTTTTAACTCAATAATAAATAAATAAATAAATATTTGCATACAATCACACCAATTATCTAGCCCACGTTATGTTTCATGAAGAACTTGTGTTATGGATACTAGATAACGGATAAACATACTTAAATCCTTTTCTTTTGTAAATACATACATAGGTAATATACATATTAAACACCCACACCAGGACAAATAGACATCTTCATGCACACAAATATTTATCTTGTCCAGGGATTGAACCCAGGACCTTTGGCGCAGAAGGCGGGGTTAGTACCCCGGCGCCAAACAGGTCGTCAAAATCTACCCTACAATTCTATTTAATGTTACAAATATATTCACTTGAAATTGTCTAAATGCGTAATTATCGCGAACAAGTCATTAATTAAGAAGAAGATAGAAGTTAAACTTTATCGATTCTTTAAATCACGATGTTTAATCGACAGTTGGTGAACTCTATTCTAATATTTCAAAGCGTTAGGAATACGAGTACGAACAAAAGAATTTGTTACTCACAGTGACAATACATTATGTTCGTTCAACTTCGGAAGTTGTCGGATATGACCCAAAAAGGGCTACAATGAATCAAAATTCCATTACCGCCTTAAAACTTCTACCAGACAGTTTGACATCATGATTTTATAACCCAACTGACAGAAAGGAAGACAAGGACGGAATTTGAGATAAAGAAGTTTAGTAGAAAACGAAAAATATATAAAGTAGTCGGTGAAGGTGCAAGGTGTGTCACTGTGTTGCGTCTGCATTTATTTTTGGGCGGGCGGCGGTGCATCTTGCATGTAAGTTTTTCTTGCGGAATTATGCTACATATTTTTCGTTTTCTACTAAGATATGGATTTCCGCCAAGTAACGCCTGATTCTATCAAATAAAGAAGTTTCTTTTCGGTTTATGTACATATACCTATAAAAATAGAAAATAGTCGGGTAAAAACTGCATAGTTCGCGGTGTGAATCCTCCTCTTTCCTACTGATCATATAAGTGTGTAATGTTTGGATTTTTGTTTCGAAGAGACACAAAAATAGCTGTAGGAATTTTGGCTTGGCACAAGAGTTTATAGACTGGATTAAAACTTAGACAGGGGCGTGCATTGGTTTTCCAGCGTAGTAGGCACTGTAGATCTAACTAGTAACTCTGCACTTATCCTATCCTGCTACCGAATATTATAAGTTCGATAGTTTGTGAGGATGTTTGGATGGATGAATGTTTGTTACTCTTTCACGTAAAAACTACTGAACTGATTAAGATGAAACTTTGCAGCACTGTAGCTTAAACATCAGCTCACATAGGCTGCAAATTATCCCGATATTCCCACGGTAACGGGAACCACGCGCGGGTGAATGAAACCGTGAGCGGTCGCTAGTCATACATTATTAAATTCGTAATATTTGGTAGGAATATTATATTGCTGAAGAGTTTGATTGTTTGAGCACGCTAATCTCCGGAAATAACACGTACAAATAGCGCCCTTCTTGCCATGTTACACTAATTGTATATTTATTTAGGTTTTGAATGAGGTAGGCACTGCCTAATTGCTTATATGGAATGCACGCCCCTGCTTAGGATACCTACATTTTATCCCATATTCCGGAACAAAATGCACGAAAACAACGCCTAGGTACTGTACCTAGGTACCCAGGTACAAGTACAAAAACACGAGAGACATGGATTTAGTGTCGACCTAGACGTTACTGAACCAAAATGTGGTTTTAAAAATCCGACACTTGCTCCAAAATCGGCCATTGCGGGCACTTAGCTAAAACTTTTATCCAACAGATTACTATTTCGAAGAAGGGGCGACATTAGGTCAAGTTACAGCCGTTACTTAAAACTTTAGGCCTAGCACGAATAACTATCGAGTAAGTATCGAGAATTTAAAGTAAAAAAATGTATGAGATATTAAGCAGCGTTCCTACCGGAAACGGAACTACATTTTCCTATACATTTTTTGACATAACGTGCTCGATACTTACTCGATACTATTTCGATAGTTATTCGTGCTAATCCTGCTGAATAGTTATCCTACTACTCCCACTAATATTATAAATACGAAAGTATGTCAGTTTGTTTGTTTGTTACTCTTTCACGCCAAAACTACTGAACCGATTTAGATGAAATATGTTACATAGATAGAAGATAGTCTAGATTAAAATATAGGCTACTTTTTATCCTACTTATATTATAAATGCGAAAGTATGTCAGTTTGTTTGTTACTCTTTCATACAAAAACTACTGAACCAATTTAGATGAAAGGCACATAGATAGAAACTTTTATTTCAATAATCCCATGAGAACGAGAACCACGCGGGTGAAACCGCTGGCGGCCGCTAGTATTATAAATGTGAAAGTTTCGATGTTTAGTTTGTTAATCAATCAAGCAAAAACGACTGAACGGATTTGTACGAAATTTGGGGCCCGGATAGTTTATAGCCTGGACTAAAACATGATATTATGTAAAATAACTCTCATTCCTACAGGAAAATATGAAAATCGATGCGGGTCAAAATAGATGTCAGCACATAATTTTGGAAATACGTCTACCATAAAATACAATAGATGTTGTAAGTAGTATTTTATAAAATAATACTCCTTACAATCTTACGAAAATATAGACAGAATAAATTATGGTAAGAAAATGATAGATATTATCTCTCTCCCTCTCTTTATTTTCATAAATCTCTTTGGACTCATTTTTCTGTTATTATTAAGTCACCGCGGTGACTCGTAATGTTAATTGTTTTTAGTAATATATATATATATTTTTTTTGTTGCATCCCTAGATGTAAATCCAATATGCATGTTCAAAATTGTTAACTGTCTGTGTTTAGTTGTGTGAATCTGTAATTGGTTTAATGTTGCTAGTTTAAATGTTATCCATATTTTGTTAACTGTTGATTCGCCTGTAAAATAAAATAAAATAAAATAATAAAACTGAGTGTAGTACTAAGAACGTTTTGTTCTGATACGCCTAATTCCCGTGGTAGTATTTCACGGCAAGTTAGCCACGAAGCAATTATGATAATTGCCGTGAATTATCATAAACACCTTCTTAGAAGTGATGATACCATGTTAGTAGCAACTATTTGTATGAAGCCTTATCTGATACATCATAAACAACTTTTGAACGTGATAAATTAGTAGGTAAATGTGTTAAACAATCGATGGTATTATTATTTTATGATCTGATATGAAAAGGTAATAGTAATAGATTAATTTCTTCAAGTAGGTATATCACGTTTGGTGTATGAAAAGTAAAGTAATTTGTTTTGTACAATATTGTTTATGCTAATCTTTATAACAATCAGTTGGATTGTGATGAATTTAATAATTAAGTACCTAAAATAATTTTGGAATAGAGAAAGATTGGTTTACGGGGAAAATGTTTTACGTCCTTTTTGGCGCAGGGGTACTAAACCCGCCTTCTACGCCAGAGGTCCCGGGTTTGATCCCCGGACAAGACAAATATTTGTCTGCATGAACATGTCTATTTGTCTGGGTGTTTAATATGTATATTTTGTATGTATTTACAAAAAACATTTAACTAAGTACGTTTATCTCTAGTATCCGTTACACAAGTTCTCCATATTGGTGTGATTGTATGCAAATATTTATTTATTTATATTTAGCATCTCAAGAAATCCTTCTCTATTCTATTCTACCGTGAATAGGTTTCACGAGTATATTTATGCATGTACGTGATGAATTCCCACATTTCCAACGTTTCGAATTTGATCCCAAAACAAATATAGCTCAAGGACGCATAATATTAGTGTTGGCAACTGCCCGCTGGAACCAAATATTATTACTTTCACCGTTTGTGTTGAAGTGTTTGGTTAAAGTGACGAAAATGTAATCATAGAAACGGAGAAAAATATGTCATTAGAAATAGAAAGTTCCCGTGAACGTGGTTCCCAAAAAGTGCTATCGTAGCAGGGGGTCTAAAAAGGGCGTTAATGCAATATTGCAAAGTAAATTCCCTAACAATTCATATAATAATGAATAATCATTTAATGTTTTTTCGTACTTGTCTTAAAATGTAAACAATCTTGACAAGACTTATTATTGAATTGTAACGAAAAAAATTACATGTTAATGTCAATCTATACCTTTCATGCAAAACAACTATTGAGTACAAAGAAAATTTTGTAATATCTTTCTTTGTTTTATGTTATAAGGAAACCTGTAAAAAGACATGTGAAGATTGTTTACATTTTAAGACAAGTAAGAAAAAGCCGACTTTATTTACTTTCTATTGAGTTGAAAAATGTGTCGGTGTCAGTGTAGCAGCAGTTGCTTTAAATTTTTTGAAGGCAAGAAAACTTAATTACTAAAAGCAAATTCAATTAGAAATAAACAAAGAAATGAATTGGCAGGAAATTCACTTAGAAATATTGCTTTAACGCCCTTTTTAGACCCTCAGGCCCCTTAGCATGAACAGCGCTATATCAGGCGATATGATATAGCGCATCATGCTGTCTTGCTTACTCCACTACGATGTGAGCAGGACAGTGACACCCTATCGAGTTATTAAGTCGATATAAGCCGCTCATGCTAGGCCTACTGAATAACAAAGGAACAATCAAAACTAGAAAATATCTTCAAATGGTAAATAATTAAGCATGTAGCCTTTGGATTTCTTCGAGTGTTCATGATACCTGTTTTGTAGTTTTTTCGAAGATAAATGTTATACCTCCGCACGTAATTAATTGTTTATAGTAGTTTTGTTTCACTGAATAGTAAGCGCGAAATACTATTTTGAAAGACAACTTCTTGCATGTCTTGATAAAAAAGAAACACACCTAAGTATTTACCCCATCTGTTAAACTTTTAAAACTAGTAAATTTTTTGAGTGCCCACAGTAAAAAATACTTATATCAGCTAGCATTATGAATGCGAAATTGAAATAAATAACTTTTGCGGAATTTGTTTGCTAAGTAAAAATTATTAACTTTTTATTAGTAATTATCTAACCGTTTCCGAACGCAATAATAAATCAACTTTGTGAAGGTAGACTTATAAGTAGGTAATAGTCAACCCGTGACCACGGCAACTGAAAAGGTGCCGAAACGTCGGGACACCAAAAAACCTCAAATAAACCGAAAAAATATAGTACCAAATATATATATTTCGGGTAAATAAATAGCAATAAATATTCCGCAAAAGTTGTTTTATTTCAATTATGAGTGCGCAAAGAAACTTAAGATTTGCTTTTGAATGCTAAAGTTTTTAAATTTTTTTTTAAAATATTTATGTCTTAAGAAGGAATGTAATCAATGAATGCATCGCTTGAGTGCCTTTCCATTTATCTATCTAGTAAGTAATGGCCTAAAATTCGTGATATGTAATCGTAACGACTTAGCGAGAGGTCAACGACCTCGTGTTTAATGTTTATATTCGGTGTTCGTATCGAAGTTATCGCTACAAAAGGTAAAAAAAATGTCAACCGCGGGGTCATTACCTATTTTTGCAACAGCAACGCGACAGCGATAGGTCACGTATCACCATAGCAACCACACGTTTGCTTTGATGAGAGAGAGAGAGAGAGATAGAGAGAACAATTTTATTAACCGTAGACACAATTACAAACAATACAAGAAAACGAAAATGAAAAGAAACAATTAATTCAATTTAGGTCCTGTCTCTATTTAGGTCTGCTATATGTTACAATGACACTAGATGTGTCCCAGCAACGCTTGTATTCTGAGAGGATCTAGTGATGCGTTGTTAGAGCGGACACAGTAATATTATTTAAAATATAGAATAAACGAAAAACAATAATAAAATAAGAGTAAGAAAAAAACACAAATGGTGCTACGTGCGGTTGCTATGGTGATATGTGACTTATCGCTGTCGCGTTGCTGTTGCAAAGATATGATATAATAGAGTTATAACCTATCTTTTTATTATAGAGCTCTTCTAGGCGCTGGCACGCATTACAACGCAAAATTAAATGTTAGTAGATCATTGTATGATAAAACAAAAGCATAATCTAATAAAATAATATTTAGCATACAATGTTTGGAGACTTTCTCAAGATAACCTATCAAATATTATAAACTAATTATACCTATTTTTTTATTTATAAAATTATAATACATTCAATTACAGAATTTATTATGGTTTATTCAGAACAATGATCATGTTTTTTGTAGTTTATAGAGTACACACACCATAAAATATAACTTACGCAGTTTATTTATTTTACAAACGAATGATCTACAAAATATTTCCTAATACATCATCATCACACACCAATCCTAATCCTAACTAATATTATAAATACGAAAGTGTGTTTGTTTGTTCTTCCTTTAAGCTTTAACTAAGCAACCGATCGAGTTGATTTTTGTCACAGACTTCGTTGAAAAGACGATGAGTAACTTATGCTAGTTTAAATCCCGATATTTCCTGGGAACGGGACACACGCGGTCAGAAGCTAGTAATACATAAAAAGCAAGGTGTACATTTTTTTAAATGATATCGTCGTCTCAGCCATATAACACCCACTGTTGGGTATAGGCCTCTCCCAAAATGGGGGGTTTGCCATAATCGCCACGCTTGGCAGGCGGGTTGGCGATCGCAGTATGGTCAAGTATGTAGGAGACGCTGCTGCCCGTCTCCTGAAGGCTAAGTCCCTTAGTCGCCTTTTACGACACCCACGGCTAGAGAGGGGGTAGTGCTAATCCAAGCCGATACTACACAGCTAAAAAAAATATATATTTATTAAAATGATATATTATGATATTAAATACAAAACACCGCTACGTTTGCAAAAGAAATTCTTGAGTAGGTAGGTACATTTTTAACTAACTGTTATCATAGATTTAGCGCGTTGTCATGGCATCTCAAGCCATGGTTAGAAAGTGCCTTTAAGCCCCTGAGCATGAAGACTACGAGTAGTAAAACCGGTTCTTGGGTACACGTCAAACCTTCTACCGACGCTATTTTATAACGCTTATTAAGTAATACTACAGTAAATAGATATTTTCGCTACAGCAGTATCTTATTTATGCCGCAATGGTGGTACTTCGTTAGCTGTACCCTCCATATTAACTTGAATAATAATGATTAAAAAATTGCATACACATTCCTATTTAGAAAATAAAAATTACGACCAGACTTGAAGTTGCTCTGACGGGACTGGAGCCTTTGGAATTCTGGTCAATCATGACCTGGTACACTCCCTGATCTCTCAATTGACCCATAGATGCTTAAAATGGTTGCTGGTTCGAGTCCCGTCCAATAAACTTGGGGAAAACGTTTTTTTAGTATTATAAGTAAATAAATAATTGCATACAAACACACCAATTATCTAGCCCACGCTAAGTTTCATGAAGAACTTGTGTTAAGGATTCTAGATAACGGATAAACATACTTATATTTTTTTTTTTGTAAATACATACATAATATACAGATTAAACACTCAGACCAAGACAAATAGGCATGTTCATGCACACAAATATTTGTCTTGTCCGGGATCGAACCCGGGACCTCTGGCGCAGAAAACAGGCTTAGTACCCCTGCACCAAAAAGGTCGTCAAGGTCGTCAGGTATTATATTTTATTTGATTCATTACCATTAATTATTACCATTTTTTTGTATAATAACAGCTAACGTTAGGTTTATCAAGCCATGAGACGAAGATGAAGTAATATCCGGAAATTCGGATTTGCCATTATCTTATGCTGCTTAATCTGCAATTGATACTTATGTCAGACAGTAGTTGCCTTATTAGACAATAAACTACGAACCTCATTCAGAGGTAGCAACGTGTGACGATGTCCAAAATATGGACATCGTCACATATGCAAAAGAGTTACTGACTTTGATAATGTACTGTAGTAATATTATGTAGAATATGCATTTTACGAAGGAAACCACACATTAAATGGTTAAGAAAGTTTTATAAAAACACACGTAAAAACGTGTACCTGCACAATTAAGTTGTGGATTTTACTCCTGAAAGATTCATGTACCAGACTAATAAAACAGAATTTCACATGAAAAAAATTGGAAATAGTTTTATGATTGAGTGAAAATATTATTAATCATGGCAAATTCATACGATTCCCTTTGGATCTATTAGGTTATTTTCTATAGTTACACTGTATTTTCATAAAATCCCTTTATATTAATCATTAGGTACTGTAGCGGTAAAGACAATTAAAGTCATTGGAGTGGAAGAAAATGAAATACCTACCTGTTGCTATTCCACATAACGCATAGATAAAATGCACATTTATAGAAATCGAAGTCAGAACGTGGTCGAATAGTTTTTGCTTACATTTGGCAACAGCATAAAAACTTAAAAGTCCCTTAAAAGTTTGAGTCACTACTGTGCCATCTTCCATGGCTGGTTGGTTTTTACGGGGTAGCAAAAAACGTTGCTTTAAACTGCACGCTTTGTTGCAACTCAGCTATAGACGACTTTGTTATTTTGTTAAATAATATCTGAAAGTTATAAAGAATATAATCAGATACATCAAGTAATAAAGTTTTAAAATCGTATAATTAAATTAACAGGACAATAGGATGAAAGTGAGAGAACAAAATAAAACATCTAATTTCTCATTATTTCCTGCAAATAAAGGCTTTGAAATCAATTGTCATAAAGGAGTGTGCCATAATAACAATACCACTTTTGTCGTGACAAATTGATTGAAAGATAATGGCACATCTTCCATAGATGTCGCGAGAAATGGTGCCATCTGCGTTCATTGCTGCAAAATGAGGGTTATCAGAGGCATCGCAATTTCTCAAGCAAGCAGGCTTACGTTATATGCAATTACCGGTGGGCGGTGACAGAACTTCTGAGATGAATAATCTTTACTAATATTTTTAATCCCAATGAAATTCCAATGGCTTTAATCTCTGTCTGTTAGGTTATTTTGTTTATCTACAACAGGGAAACGGTTGACCTTCATCATACCTGCTGTTCAGTAATGATAAAGCTGCATTGAGGAACTTCCTATCATGTCTCTAACTGCTGGCACAAAACAATGCTGAAAACATTGTTTGTTATGGCGACAGTCTTAGTTAAAGACTTATTTCCGAAATTCTACATGGGAACCATAACCAGAAAAAAGTAACTTTAAAATCGTCCACATATAGATGCTGTTTGAAATAGCACTTCATTTTTTCAACTGTAACATCTTACAGAAAAAATAAAAAAAAAATTGCTGCTTTTTAAATATTAGGTGAATTCATTCAATCTTGCGATCTAAATTATAGTAAACCTCTTCCTTTCTTTCCAGTGTTCATTGCGTGATTTATACAGTTTTTTTGGTACAAATGTAGACGGTACTGTGTTATCGTTTGCAAAATCTCATATTAGAGGTTTATATGTAACTGCCACAATGACTTTCTTTCTCTCACGGCCAGTATCATATACACCCACAGTCCCAGCGATTTTATCTGTATTATCAAAGAAAACTAGCAATTAAGTGATACTAGAATGTTTATTAACCATCTTTATAATTGCCGTTGCCACTTCAGCTGGCTGTTTGACGATGTCAGTTGCAATAAAGTAATCTTGATAGCTTAATAATGTGACAATGGCTTTCTTTTTCGTCTCACGCCTTTTTGTGCGGTGTGCACTTTATGATTTATCTTCCATCAGTATTTATAGTTCTCGTATTGAGTTCAATAGTGTATTGAAAGTGATAAGAGAAATGCAAATCTATGGAATTTTTTATTCTTGTTTGCGTATGCCTCTTGAATGTCCATTTATTTAATTTATTTCTTTATTGATTCATGAACACACAGCAATTCGGACTAAATCATATACGGGTACAAGTCAGCTGATAATGATTATAAAAAAAAAGGCAACGGAAACATTTAGCTTTGCTTCTAATTACTGTGCAATAGGTTGTAGGTTTGATGGCCAGCTGGGACAAATACACAAACAGTAATGTTATGATATGAACACTTGTCAATAGTGTTATATCTGTAATCTATAACTAAATATTTGTAATACACACGGTTGTGTTGATAACTTTACCACAAGAGCTTAAACTAATTATCTCGGAATCAGGTCAATGTCACGTGGTTCTGTTAGATGTCTACATTTTCTAGGATTTTAAGTTCACTATTTCTTGCTTGGAAAGCGATTTTGTGGTTGATTTCCTGTCGTTTCTGGGCCCGTAGACAAAGTGACATCGTTATGTAGCGAAACGATAATTCGATTCGTTAATGTCTATATTCGCCAATTAACTTGCGGTAAAACCACGTGATTTAGCGCGGCCTATGCGAATCCACCAATCCCATATATTTAATTGTTTACGAACTTCGATAACGTTTTTGAATTTGTTATTTTGTCTAAGGACTCAGATTCTTTTATCAACAATTAAGATGTAATGGCGGCACACTGATCAAACTTATAACCATAAAATTGTCTTGGTGCAAAATATTTCATTTTTATTATTTTACCAGAATTTAGAAGGCCACACCAAGACTATTGGAAAAGACTTAAGCAGAAACTACAATCAAAATAATCATGCCATAATAATAAATGGAAAAGAATACTAATAACAAAACCTTTTTATGTATATATCGCTCACCATCCAACAAAAATGCAGATATTTTTATTGAAAGCTTAAGTGACCATCTCGATTCTTTAAAATTAATTAAAAGCATAATCATCGCTGGAGATATTAATATAAATACGATTATAAGGGATAACGAAAGTAGTTATCAAACTAATAATAGACTTAATTATTTAAATATGCTAACATCGCACGGCTTACTCCCTGGTCACAATTTACCGACACGTAAAAAGAACTGCTTAGATCATATTATTCTCAAGTTAGATAAAAACAAAGTCTCAGCCAAGGTTGCAGTGCTCAATACTTCTATTACTGACCATCTTACCACATTGTTAACAATATCAAAAGTGAAAAATAAAATGAAATGTACAAAGATTAAAAACATAATTAATTTTGAAAATGCCCTTACCTCATTAAAAAAGAAAAAACTGACTGAAATATTATTTTGTGATCAACCTGATGTAATAGTTCAGTTATTAATAGATAAACTTAAAGAATCCCTAGATGAAAACACATCAGTAGTTAAGATACCTAAATCAAAGCGTAACATAAAACCTTGGATAACGTCTGGAATCCTTAGGTGTATCAATAATCGAAATAAACTACAAAAGCAACTTCAAAATGATCCTACCAACGAAATCTTAAGAATAACGTACAAAAGATATCGTAACTTTTGCACAAAATTGTTAAAGAAATTAAAATATAAATATGAAAGGGAACAGTTAAATATGGCTACAAAAAATACGAAAACTTTGTGGGACAGTGTTAAGAATATAACTTATCTACAAAAAAATAAAAATGAAAATCATGAACTTTTACAATTAAAATCTACTCCTTTGGACAGCGTTAATTACTTAAATAATTACTTTAGTGATATTGGTCAAAAACTTGCTGATGACATAAGAAATAGATTTAGCCATTCTCAACAAAATCTCGCAAACACCTCTTTCTCTCAATTAACATCCTTTGTAATGTTCGATACAGATTATGACGAAGTTAACTCTATTCTTATGGGCTTAAAGTCAAACAGTGCGGCTGGATGGGATAAAATATCGACAAACTATCTTAAGCTAGCTAAAGAGGAAGTTATACCAATCATAACACATCTAGCTAACTCGTGTTTCAAAGCGGGTATTTTTCCGAGTCTTCTTAAACAATCAGTTATTACTCCTGTCCACAAAGGCGGCAATAAAGACGACATTAATAATTACCGACCAATCTCTGTTCTCCCTTCGATCTCTAAAATATTAGAAAAATTGATTAATAATAGACTATTAAAATATTTTGAAAAATTCAATTTCCTATCCTCATCACAATATGGATTCAGAAAGGGAAAGTCGACTGAAGATGCTGTCTTAGCCCTAAGCTCGCTTGTTGCTGACACTCTTGATGAACGAGGAAAAGGTCTAGCAGTATTTATCGACCTCAAAAAGGCATTTGACACGGTTTCCATTCCTATTCTTGTGTCCAAACTTGAAAAGTATGGTATCAGAGATGTTTCTTTAGCACTTTTAAAAGACTACCTTTCTGAAAGGAAACAGCAAGTCAGAGTTGGAGAATATTTGAGTGCTTGTAGGGATATAAGTTATGGTGTCCCGCAAGGCAGCGTATTGGGACCTACATTATTTCTTATGTATATCAATGACCTTTGCAATATGACTATAAATGACGCTCACATCTTCTCCTACGCTGACGACACTGCAGTGGTATTTAAAGGATCTTCTTGGGAGGAAATACGTAACAAGACAGAGACAGGCATGCAAAAGATAGCATGTTGGCTTGATAGTAATTTGCTTACACTCAATACAAAAAAAACCAATTATATTTGTTTCAGCCTTACAAATCGAACACAACCTAAAAAGGATTTCAAAATCAAAATTCACAATTGTATTAATGGAATAGACAAAGATAAAACTAATTACTCGTGTACATGTCCTACAATAGATAAAGTTACTCATACTAAGTACTTAGGTGTAATTGTGGATCAACGATTATCCTGGCACATGCAAGTCGAGCAAATTTCAAATAGAGTAAGAAAATTAACTTGGATTTTTAAAAAGCTTAGACATGTTGTACCTACCTTGTAACGCACACTCTACTGGAAACAAAAACAATCTTTTGTCTGTTATTTATATTGCTCTGGTCCAATCTGTTTTGATATATTGCCTTCCAATATGGGGTGGAGCGACAAAGTCAAAATTTATAGAACTAGAAAGATCGCAAAGATCTCTATTAAAGGTTATGCATTTTAAATCGAGAAGATTTCCGACTGTAGATCTATATGATATAAGCGGAGTTCTTTCAGTGAGAAAACTCTTTATAATGCACCTGATTCTAAAAAGACATAAAATGATGACATTTGACCATATGAAAGAATGCAAAAGATTAAAGAACGTTGTAACATACTATAAAAATACCAAAACAGCTTTTGCGGGTCGCCAGTTTTATGAACTATCAATTAAATTGTATAATAAAATAAATAAAATCTTAAACATATATTCTAAAACCTCTCATAATGTTAAAACTACTATAAGTAAATGGCTAAAAAGTTTAACCTACAGTGAAGTAGAAAATCTTTTACAACCTGTCAAATAATAAGTATGTTTGACAGGTGAAACTAAATTGAATGAAACAGTACATATTCTTGAGCTTAAATATCCGAACATACACTCTTATACACACACATACACACAAACACACACACACACACACACACACACACGTTATAATATAAAAATATACAAAACATCACCCACATGGAACGTAAAATGTCATTTTAAATAAGGTATTAGTTTGTAAGTCTTGTACATAACTAGAAGTACTGAAATCGATATGGAAGTGCGGGGCCTCCTGGCACAGATATTTTTATATCTAAAAGGGGGCTCCAGGAATCTATGTAATTCTTTACTCTAGTTACAAAATAAATATTTTTGATTTTGATTTTTGACTAATCTGCCACTTTATACAGTCATTCCTCAAGAATAGAATTCCGAGTGTTACAACTCAACTCAACATATAGCGGTAATGGCTTACCGATAAGGCCTCGCATGACACGAATCACGAACTATCAGGTTATTAGAAGACCTATAAAGTATTCGAACATTCGTTCCTTGATTCCTTTCCGAAGGTGTTATTCCGATTCATTAGACACCATCGAATCCATACTATTATAAATTTCAAAGTAACTCTGCCAGTCAGTTCACGTCCACACTAATGAACCAATTTTTGAGAAATTGGCATGGAACTAGGTTAGACCTTAGTAGGACATAGACTACTTCTTATCACCAACATTTTAAGTTGTAGGTACTCCTAAGGACCGATCCTGCTACTCCACTCACTTCTGCCCCCTGGATTCCGAACCGTTCGACAATGGAATCGGATTCGAATTGTGCTTTGACTTAGTCTATTCTGAAGTGAGCGAAAGTGACTCGGGAACTTCTGAATGTTTGTGAAGTGATTCATATCAATCACACCAACTATCTAGCTGAAAGTAAGTTCCTAGTACTTGTGTTATAGATACTGGACAACTTTTTTCGTTAAGACATGCATTATGAACATAGAAAACACCCAGACCAAGACAAATAAACATTTTCATTCGCTCAACTATTTATTTAGTGTAAGCCTGTCTTCTGTTCAGACAGAACCTACGGACTCTGAACAGTAGGCAGTATCTCCTGCGCCATACAGGTCACCCATATATTAGCAACAATTTCAATAGTTAGTAACAATGACAAATTTACTTTGATATTGCCACAAATCGCGTGTCGATAGAAGTTTTGCAAGTCGATTTACAAATGAGGCTTAAGCACGTACATAATTGCCTAGAAGTTATAATGTGTTACACATTTCGATAAGTTGTAATAGTTCATAGTTAGTATTGTTAATGGTTCGTACTAAACGTGCTTATTGTGGTTTTGTTTGTTAGTTAAATGTGACACACAAGTGGCTGAAAATGTTAAGGTGAGGTTTTTTTTAATGTAATAGGCCAAGTTCAAAATTACATGGCATTAATTTAAGACGGAGCCGATGATTAGCAACAATTTCAATTGTTAATAAGAGTTGAGAGACACCTGTTGAGTTTGGAGTTATTTGAAGATATTTTGCATTTTGTATAGTTGCTGTAGATTATGCGAGAAATAGTTTTATATATATATGAATAGGACGAGCGGCTATCTTCAAGAATTATAGTTAAATAAACGCTGTGAACAATAAGACATATAACCAAACATAACTAAACGCTTAAATTGCATATAATTACTTTAGCATTAACCGCCTCTGTGGTCTAGTGGTACAACCACTACCGGTATCAGACCCAGGGGTCCCGGGTTCAATTCCCAGCGGGGATACATATTGTATTCGGTTTGGTTGGTGGTAGGACTTGTTTTTTGTAAGTCCGTCTGGCTAGCTACCACCATTTTATCTAAGTCTGACGCCATAACAACAATGATTTCAGCTTTATTGTGTTCCGGCAGTTAGTTCGCTTCCATCTTCAGCCTTATCAATACTTAACATCAGGTGTGATGAAGGCTAAGAGTCGCCCCGTCATTTCTAAACAAAAATGCATCAACCTCGACCCTAAAGTGGACGAGGCTTACCTTGAAAATTGGATCACCAATAGAATAATACTTATTCACAAACCGATTAAACGGTATACGGAAAAAGTACGTTCTTTTGTTATACAACTATAGGACGGTTAGAGATGTAACAAATCTAGTAATAAAATATAAATATATTTCTTTATACCTATAACTAGATTTGTAAAGTTTCAGAAACACGATTTTATGAATTTGCCTCGACACTTTTTCTTTTCGAAAATACCCCTAAAAATACGATAATTCAAGATTATTCTCAAATGGGAATCCTTATACTATCGGAAATTGGTTGAATTAGTGGACACCATTGATATTTAGCATCCTGTAGTTTCCTTTTTTTTATCGCTATAGTTATCGAGCCCCGCGTAAAATAAGTCGTCAATCGCCGAGCATAGGTATAAGAATATTCAAATCGCTGGATTTTGACAGATAATCGTTATTTTTTCCCACCGTTTATCTCATTATCAGCAATCTTGAGACACAACTTAGGAATCTCCATGCGTTTGGGAATACTGCTATTGTCAGGAATGTCTAATATTCGATCAGTGTGACGTCTCGGAGGCTGGGCTGGAATGTGGCAATAGCACAGGACATTACTTCATTGACATTCAATAATAACTATTTTAAACTCTTATTATCAATTGTAAGTAATTAAAATCACAAAAAAATAATAGTACACCGACCTTGCACGGACTATTCCATCATGTGACAATAGTAAGTAGTAGTATAGACAAATGTTGGAGAGAATACAATAAAAACTTAATGTAACTCTATTCACACAAAAAATAATTTATAATTATTATTATTACAATGGGTGTCAATCACTGAGCTTTGGTACCTTCGAGGAGGTATTGCGGTAAAAGCACTGTTTTTAGATGCCGCATGCTAAATTCATGGTATTTTTCCCTATCGTTATCAGTAAGCTCGATACATTATGGAATCTAACATTCGTTTAGGGGTTGGACATCCCTGGGAATGTCTAGTATTCGATCAGTGTGACGTCACGGAGGCTGGGCTGGAATGTGGCAATGGTTCAGGACAATGGCACGGCCGACTCCCACACTGGGTGTCAATCACTGAGCTTTGGCACCTTTGAAGTTGAAGGAAAACGGTACAATAGATATTCGGTAGGTATCGTTTTGTACGTCATTCAGGAAATTCTGCTAATCCCGTTGGAATTAGAGATGAGAAAATTGCGGTAATGATCCAAGTGTCTCAAAAGTCAAAAGCTGTCCAAAATCCTGACCAAAATACAAAGCAAAATGTTTAATGGAAAAATATAACAAATATGTACATTTGCCGTTTTTAGGTATTGATGTGGTTTCGGGTTTCAAAATAACCATTACATTAGCACAGTGAACAACAAAGCATTTATTTGGCCCTTATCTAGGCATTGAAAAATACTAATTTATATATATTTTTAAATTAATTGGTAGCCTAGTTGCGAAATTCTTCATTCTAAAGTGTAGCCTTAATGCAAAATTCACAGTCTGAAGTAACGTCAAAAGAAACCGTTCAGCTTAATTAAAGTTACTATTAGTATAGTAAACAGCTATCGAAGTACATAACCTAGTTACAAAAAATTACTACTCGCCGTCTTGTACACTATGAAACACGTTTTGAGTGGTAATTAAAAAGTCACGAACTATAAATGACCGACGAAATGTTATGTAACGGAACATTTATCGACCGATATAAATAAAACGTTGTTTTGAACTCACTACAAAAAAAAAATACAGTTAACACCACGTCAGGCTTTACACAAGCTAATGTAAAGGAAAAACTGGTGGCCTACTGTCATCTTTTAGAATCCATCATGTCTTAAGAACGTTTTGTTTGCGTTTTCTTTTTAATACTCTTCAAATTCATATGACCGCCAACAAAATAAAATTTTGTTATTCCTGTCCATTGAGATATTATTATATCTATGGATATGAAACACCTAGAAAAAAACGTGCTTATGACTAACCGGGAAAATCTACGGGCGGTTTGAACGCCGTCATTGCCCTCGACATATAAAGTGTCATGCATGTGCGAAAATAATAAAGGTTTTGCTGCTAAACGCTACTCGTCTGGGACCTATATTCATAACTGGACAGGAGGACAGAATTTTATTACTTTAAAATATGAAAATATGTTGAGGACAATGACGGCGTTCAAACCGCCCGTAGATTTACCCAACCACACTCGATGATTATTTTGTAATGGCGGAATTGACTAGGTATTTCGATATCTAGGATATCGAAATACTTATGATGTTATATAAAGACAACTATCTGAGTTCCATATTGCTTCCCGGCAAGAAAAGTGTCACGACACATATTGGGTACAAAATGACATAGTTACAGCATTAAATAGCGCTTATTTCATTTGTTCGGCTGCAAAAACGTCGTTATTATGTTGCGCATGGATACCGCTAGATGGCACTAAGTTCTTTCGTGAGTTCTAAACGGAGCTGTTTCGCTTCGCTCCAATCACCGGCGTCAACAGTGTCACAAATTTTGTGTTAATACAGAGTAGACGTGTACTGTGTCGCCAGAAAAGCGTATTAACGTGTGATGTGGCTTTTTATTGGTAAGTTTTATGTTTAAATATTAGAATTATTAAGTTAATTTTTCTTATTGTAGGTACTAATTTAATTTTTTAAGAAAAAAATTGACTAAAGACAGTTCACCAATAAAACTAATGGTGATGATCGCATTTAGATGTATGTTTAAAAAAATAATTTCATGTTAGATCTAAGATTCATTTTTTGTATTGTTTTCGGCCAAAGATTGATGGTTAATTAGGCTACTATTGTACTTATATTCATTGTTCCTGCCGATGAACAAATTGGAGTTGTCAAATTTTGATACACTTTACACTTTGAAGACACAAAACTTCTGTCGAAAAATAAGGTTATTTTAGAGGGTCGTGGTACAAAATAGCATTGGTATTATTGAAACAATACTGCGCTAAGAAATGGCGGTAAGCCACCTGTAGTGCTGTTTACTGTACATTCGCATTAACACTAATAGTCGGATTTTTTATTCAGTAGAGTAATTTGACAGGTGCCAATGTCACTTTGTAAAAATAATCCTGCTTTCAACTGTTTTTCGTAAACATTTGCGCAGATCCAGTTCCAGTCCAGATTGATTCCATTCACGCACACAAATTCAATATTATCATTAGAGCTACATTTTAATTCAGCTATATTTCTACAAAGTGACATTGACAACCTGTCAAATTACTCTACAGAATTAAAAATACTGTACTTCGAAAGCCGTTGCAACAATAAGTTTAAGTACATACGGAGAAATACATACACAAGGACAAAATTTAATTAATTAATTTATTTGGACTTACATATTGTCAAAAAAAAAAAAAAAAAGAAAACACAAAACATGTGTTCTTCTGTCGACTATTACTAATAAAATCTAACTCACTACACATGTTTAACTTGTTCTGCGGTAGACTGTACCTTTTCTTATTATATGACAGTAAAGATATGTACGTTTTAGAAACAATCAATACTAGTTTGACTAGTTTTACGATATCAATGACATTTTTTTTATTGAATCAGTAATTACCATTAACTTGAACATATTTTTTCTGATTAAGTTAAGGTCAAACCTTTTTGTGGCTTATTACAAAATGTCTTATTTCGGTTATGAAACTCAGGTTTAGATTAAAAAAAAAAGGTTTTACTATTTTAGTTTTCTGTCCTATTGCCAAAGCCATATTTTTTTATTCTTTACTATTCCAAAAGGCATTTTTCGGCAACCAAAATCAAAATCTAAGTTTCAATAGTAAGGTAAGCCATAAGTTTGTAATAAATCTTGTCACTTCTTGTATTCTTCGACTAATGGTGTTTTTATCAAATCTATTAAAAGTATATTTAGAAATTAGTATTGGGTAGTGATTGCGAGAAGATTCCAATTTTATTAGCTTTCATTAGTGAGATCTAAATACAATTGGTAGGTAAAATAAAAGCTTGCTTATTTTTATTCCAGTTTCTTTTAGTTATTTTTAAGCAAAGTAGTGAGGCAACACCAATGTGTGAATAGTTTACTTTAACACAAACAAAGCATTTTACGATAAGCTTTTAATTTTGTTTTTTTTGTTTACACCATTTTATTTCACCGTAAAACTTTTATGACTAACTCTCTTGCAATAATCTAAGAATTAACCTATTTACGTAATTTAATTTGGGTTTGTTATCTATTTCGAAGTGTTTTCTATTCTTCTTAGTGTTATAAGTAATCTCAGTTTTGCCGGTGATCTCTAAGATTTTAGAAAAATATTAATAATTGTCAAATAAATTATTTAGAAAAGTTTAACATTCTTTTTCAAGATCAATTTGGTTTTAGGCGTGGAAAATCCACTGAAGATGCAGTACTATTATTGACAGCGATAATAAGTGATTGTCTGGACGATGGGGGGAAATGTTTGTTGAAAAATTAGTCGAGCGAGTCTAATAGTGGTTTTAATACTGGACACCATTTACTCGTATCTATCTTTAGTTTATTGTTATCACTCCTCAGAAGGTAGACTAACCCAATGTTTAAAAAGATAAAGATAATTTAACTTTGATTTTAGTGACGACCCATTTGTATGTAATTATTATAATTGGTTCTGTTTCTGTGGTTATGACATGAAAAGGACAGACCAAGTTACTTATAAAATACTGGCTGGCCACACACTATCCACCGGCGTTGGAGTCGATGGACATTTCGTCTGAATTCGAGCATGAAACAGGACAGGAAACGTCATCATGCAAAGAATTCAGAAAGCCGTCGACGCCAAGGCCAATGGAATTAAGGTGCATAAGGAAATGAAGGTTAAAACCAAACAGGACCTCGAAAACATTTCGGAAAGAATAGCCAAAAATGACAAAAATTTAAAACCGAGCACAACCCCAACAAAGACCCGTTTTTGATCTTAAAGGACGTACTGCTCGATGAGGATGAGGAGATCGTCGATGCAATACTGAAACAAAATCAAGAAATGTTCAGTGCTTGGGAAGAAGGCGCTATAAGTATAAGTGTTAAATATAAAAAGAGGATCAGAGATTTACATCATTTAGTATTTATGATTAGTAGGATAGGATATAGGATAATAATGCCTGATGGCATTAAGTCCGCAATTTGCTTTATTTTTTATATTGCAATAAAGAATAAATAAATAAATAAATAGTACAAATCTCTACACCGTTTATTAAAAAAAAAAAACTAGTTACTAAACTGGCACATAATCATACAAAAAAAGAAAAACATAATAAGACTCATGACAATTTTCAGTTGGCGGGAAAAAAGTAAAGTTTGTGACCTTTTCTTCTTACTCTATGACAGGAACCATCATGTCACATTGCTTTACATAAAAATGCAGATGAGACCGTATCCTATCGTATTGTCCTATTGTCTTTGGTTTACTGAACCCGTTGGTTATCTTAAGTTTAAAGTTACTGTTGTAAAACGACACTGTTAATTATTATAGTTAAGAATAGAACTAAAACTGTTTGCCTTTGTTTTTTTACTAACGTGGTCTTTTGTTTTGTTTCCATTTTAAATGAAAATTGAAAAGAGTATTTTATTTCGTTAGTTGTAATGTATAGTGTAGGTATGCAATGTTCATTAAAATACACATTTAAGTTACTTTTAATAGCTACTTAAATACGTCATCAGCCATTTTTAATGTCCACACTGCTGGGGCACTGGCCTTCCTTATGGATGGATAAGGAGAACGGACCATGACCCACCACGCAGGCCCAATGCGGATTGGTGGTTTTTAACGACTGCAAATGCAGCCGGGGCCAATGGCTTAACGTGCCTTACGAAGCACGGAGAGTAAATTGTGGGTCACCCATCCCGTGACCGACCATTGCAAAAGTTGCTTAACCTCAACAATCGCAGGCCGAGCGCGCGAACCACTGCGCCACGGCCTCCACTTATGCACATACAATTTATTGAATAGTTTGTTTGTTAGTTTGTAAAGTCATCAATATCAGAAACCTTAAGGCGCTACTCGGAAAAAGTATGGACTTTTTGATATAAAACTATAGCACAGATACAGTTGTTACAAATCTGGTAATAACATATATATTTCTTCATACCTTTATCTAGATTCGTATAGTTTCAAAAACACGATTTTATGATTTTGCCCCGACACTTTTTCTTTTCGAAAAGACCTCTAAATAATACGAAAATTGAAGATTATTCTTAAATGGGGTTACTTACACTATTAGAAATTGGTTTAATAAGTGGACACCAATAATATTTAGGATCGTATAGAAGCATTTTTTTTTAATCGCTGTAGTTTTTTTATACGAAGTGATTTTGTGTTTTCTTTGCCTAATCTGCAAAATCGGTCTCGCTCCCGTGCGCGTCGTTTTCTCATTGCTATCTCGCTTCAGCATATTTTTTTCGAGTATCGCCTTAAGCGCCGGTTTCACCACCGACACATAAGTTCTGCATAGCTTATCTAGTAGATAATTAGATTTTTTTTTCATATTACGGCAGTAAAAATATCCGCTAGGTAAGCTTTCCATTTATAACTTTTTAATTTTGCATTTTACAATGCTATTTTTATGTGATAAATATTAAACAAGAAAATATACTAGAAAAAAGCAACTAGTCTCATGTCGCCCTGACGGGATTCGAACCCGCATCCTTGGGAGTCCGGCCCAATGCACTAACCAATTATGCTACAGAGATTATAATTGGTTAGTGCATTGGGCCGGACTCCCAAGGATGCGGGTTCGAATCCCGTCAGGGCGACATGAGACTAGTTGCTTTTTTCTAGTATATTTTCTTGTTTAATATTTATCAAGCTTTCCATTTTTAATCTTTAATTTAACGGATAAACCTTAATATATGCATGATAACCGCTTCTTACTCAACGATATCTTTTGAAAGACACACTGACTAACTAGTTATAAACAATGACTCAGATATGAACATGAGCTTTAGATTGCACAAGATAATTCTAAGTTCGTTTTCGCAGAACGTTTGGAATATAATATACCATGCAAGTCCAAGGTACGCTGGTAACCCTTAGTCACATTATTTTAGTATTTATAAATAAAATATGAAAGACCTTAGAAATTAATAAGTATTTTACTTAACTTTACAAAAAAAAAACAATATGACTGAAACTATAACTACTTCAGATAATTTCTTAGAATTTAATACTTGCTAAAAACCGCATTTTTATATCCCGCAAATATTTAATTTCGAAGACACGCAGCTTATGTTACAACTTACCTCAGGCGCGTTAGGCCTCCTTCACACGCTAAGAAAATCGTGTGTGAAGAAAAACGTAAGAACGTATGTAGGATCTGCAGCTCAGGTTTTACAACACTGACCTTTCTCAGCCGACTTTTGACTTTAATTTTGGATTCAAAATTAACTGTGATGTTGCTTGATATTATTTATTATTATTGTTGCTTATACTATTATAAACGTAGCTTGTAAGTACATTGGCCTTAGGTACCAAGAGGCTTACCGCCATTACTTGTACTATTAAGTATTCTGTGCCGCCATCTCTTACCGAAGTATTAGTACATGGATCTGAGATAGTTGTCTTTAGAAACTTACAGTAGGTATACAAATATATCATAAGTATTTCGATATATTTATTTTTCTTGCGAATGTTCAGTAGCTGCCTATTTAAGTCCGCCATTACAAAGTATCATCGAGTGTAGATAAGCAAGGTTTTTTTTTAAATATTTCATACCCACAGATATAACTCAATGGACAAGAATAATTTTTTTTTTGTGGAGGGTCATGGTACGTATTAGAGGAGTATTGAAAACAAAACGCAATCAAAACGTTCTTATGACATGACTGGAAGTTGTGATACTGTCATCTAAAAGATGACAGTACCACAAGCTTCCTGCACAAGTTGTTTCGCACACTTCTCGTTCATGGATGCGCTGAGGACTCTGAGGAGTGAAGTTCACAGACTAGATATATTGCAGAAGTAACACTTCAAATAGGTACATAGGTTTTAAAATAAATTGCGTATAAAAATAATTATTCTATGGGTTCAAGGCAAAGCAAAATAAATCGGCTAAAATGTCTTTTATTTGAACTAAGAATTTCACAAAGAATAGTTACCTACATTCCAAAAACAAATTCAAGTGTAAAACATATTGACATTTTGATATTTACGTTTCTTATTAGAAAACGAAAAATATGTAGTTTAATTCCGCAAGAAAACTTACATGCAAGATGGTGAAAGGTGATGAAGGTGCAAGGTGTGTCACTGTGTTGCATTTGTATTTATAAGTTTCAGGCGGTGCATCTTGTATGTAAGGTTTCTTGCGGAATTTAGCTACTTATTTTTCGTTTTCTATTTTATGGATTTCCCCCAAGTAGCGGCTGATCCTATTAAATATTTACGTTTCTTTTATAGGTACGCGTATCTATAACAAAATTCTTTACCAAAACTTCTTCAAAGAATAATATTAGTCATAAGTATAAAGTTCTGCAAGACACAAGACTTGCTTGCATCATACAGTAGCCGCTAAACTGACGTTTTACAAAAACAAAACAAACCTTAATGGCTGCTTTAGAAATCCTGTTGATGGATCGCGTGGTCTTTAATGCAATTAGCGCACTCTTAAGAACTTGTCGCGTTGCATTTTTATGCGAATGCAACTTTGAACGTGTTGAGATCGAGTTTGTGCAAGGACGTCGACAGCGATAGTGATGGTTGTTCACCTCGTCTAATGTTGAGTATACCAATGGTACAGACGACGATGCATCAAGCTGTAAATGTTAAACTCTGACCGCACTGAAGCATGACTGTAAAATATAAATTAGTTTAATACAAAAAAGTCCTGCGTGAATTTGACGCCGAGGATTGTCAGAAGTAACTACCTACTCAAAAAATAAAGTGAATAGTCAGCTTGAAATGACAAAATAACAGCATTTTTACTAAATGCACGTGACAATCTGTCACCTCAAATATCCGAGGTTTAAGCTCGATTTGAGATGTATTCGAGACATTTTTGAAAATTTCGGTAATCTAATCATACACTGCGGTACAATCATATTTGGATGATTGGGATTCATATCTGAGCATAATATATTTATTTAATTTGTCTGTCCGTTTGTTCGGACCAATATCGGTAACAGCTGGATCTTTGCACTAGCACATAGCTGATGTAAAAAGGAGAAGTAAATACGAAACCTCTACGTTGACGACTTCATCACATCTCCCTAACATAATATTATATCATCTAACGTGCCGTATTTCATGAGGCTGTGGCGAAACGGGCCACGAAGGACGCACGGTTGTTAACCTCGCCCAAGAATGCGCGAGAACTGATCGCTTGCGGTGTACAACCGGTCTAACGTTGCTATATATCGGATTCTTGTCTGTGGAACCTGAATGCCGTGTCCTAAAAGCAATCCTCGAAACTGCATACCAAACTTTTTGTTGACGAATTTCGGAAGTTTTTTTGTTTTCCTACTCTGTGTCAAATTAGTTACGTAAGAGGCTTTGGTTTTCAAAGGAAAAGTGAACGAAACAACGTGTTTATGCCCTTTGTTGTTCGTTTCGATTTTTTTATTACCATTTTATTTTTGGAATTATAGTCGGTATTCAATTAGCCCCCATCCTAATGAATATCTAGAACTGGCTTATATAGTAGTTCCTACCTATGGCCATGAGCCCCTTTATACCCTGGTCCTAGCATCAGTTTTTCAGTTGGTTTCCATGACTTCTGATGCACCTACTATTATGGGCAAAACCATCTCGGATTTTTATTCTAGATCATTTTAGCCAGAACTGGGGCCTTACCATAAATTCCTTGGGATTCTTTTTAAGTTGTGAGAGTGGGATGTTGCGATACGGCACGTATAGCGGCGTCTCACTCTTATTACCAGAAAATAACTTAAAATAAATCGCATTGCAGTGGATGATATGCTCCCGGCTCAGCCAAAACGCACGAAATACTGTGCGGTGCTTCATCAGGTCAGGACCATTTCTTCAGATGTAGCATGTAGGGCGAAAATAGTCTAAAATTATTATTCTATATCGGATTGATATTTTTGACTTGACGTTTTAAGCTAAGTAAAATATGCACTTCTTTAATCTCGTGTACTATTCAGTATTCATATTCATTGAGATAAAAATATTTTACCGATTTTGTCGAGCACTCTTTTATTAGCATACTAGCGACCGCTCGGGATTAAAAGTATCCTATGTTCATAACCAGGCTATCAATTATTTGTGTACCAAATTTCATCCAAATCAGTTTAGTAGTTTCGGAGCCTATTCAATGCAAACAGACAATCAAATATTTCATCTTTATAATATTAGTGTAGCTACTACGTCAGTTTTTTGTTACTTAGTAAGGTCTTTTGTCTTTCCGAAGTTTCGGAAACTTTATCTTTCAATTTTGACGTAACCCTTTTCAACCTAAGCCATACTATTGGAGCTGGTCTAGCTGCGATACTATTTGGTAGTCTGGAACCTTTACGACTGTCTAAAATTTTATAGTGGCAAAGAGTTAAGCAAAGAAGTGGATTCGACAACCTTGTTGCCTCGAGTTATATAAATATACTATAGTACTTGATAATTATATAATAGATAAATATTGATAATACTGAATCGATAGTAATACCAATTTATTATATGGTAAACCATCATACCATCATCAGCCTGTGGACGTCCACTGCTGGACATAGGCCTCTCCTAGCTCACGTTTATTGTGGCGTTCATAGGAGGCTATTAGCCTACTGCTACCACGCTGGCCAGACGGGTTGGTAGAGGGTTCGTTTCAAGTTTTCCTTCTCTCGCACAGGTGTTCAATGCGTCGAGCCTCTTTGTCGACTCTTACGACATCCCAGGCATGTAAGGAAGTGGTGACACTTGTATTCTTAGACCGTCACCACACGGCACACAGTGGTAAAATGGCAGTTTAATATCGCCGTCTTGCTATGTCAATTATTGCTCTTGCATCGCCTAAAGACTAGTAAAGACAGGCCAGCTCCCCGGGTGGTCCTAATGTACAGTTACGTCAACTGAATCATGAGCAGTCGACGACGCTTCCGCGAAATTGTGATAGACAGAAAGTTACATTCCAATATGGTGAATAACGTTTGTGAACATGTTTGCTTATCGAAAGCTTTAAAAGAAATATTTTAGAACGATGAGTAATGATGTGGACTCAAGTAGTAAATGAATAATTTTTTTACCTACCTTTGACTGCCGAAACTTAAAAATGCTGAAAACATTGGTATGGCGGCAGACTAAGTAAGATGGTGGTAGCTAGCCAGGTGGACTTACAACAAGTTCTACTACCAATCAAACGTGAAAGTGATATTGTACTGTTACTAGAAGGAAAACATTAAATTACTATTATCTATATAATATATGTCTGTCACAGTAGATAGTGTGTGACTTAACCAAGAATAGAACCCGTTCAAACATAACACGAATCGAGTAACAGTCATCTATTATTTCATTACCTTATACGTAAATAATAGTTTAAGATTATTTTTATGCGTAGTACTGAAATGGCTTCATTGTTTATTAAATACGTAATTAGCAAAAGAAACCGGCGTTTACTATTGTAAAGTAAGTGAGTAAGCCCACCGCAATTAATATTGCGATAGAAATCACAAAAGAGCGATATGGATAAATAAGTTTATTAATTTACATATTAATTTTAGTATTTTTGTGGTCGTTAACATCGCCGGATTGAATTTCACATTGAAGTAAAAGATTTTAATGCAACTCACTCACAGCAAAATGATCCGGTTAGTAAATAATAACTTGTCAAAATAGCGATAAAACCGCTTAAAGCGTAATTTTTTTATCAAATCCGGACTGACAAGCAAGAATAAATTCTACAATTATTGTTGATATCATCACTGGTAATATTAATGTTCCCACCGTGGCCACTGGCTTTCCTTATGGATGGATAAGGAGCTGTATCAACTTTTTTACGAGCCGTCCCAGGCATGGAGGAGCTCAAGATAATATTACATTTTTGGTCCCCCAATGTGACAGTCGTAAATAATATAATAATAAAACACACTTTATTGCACACAAAGACAAACAATAAAGAAATAACAAAAAGAGTCAGAAAGCATACAAAAGGCGGCCTTATTGCTAAATAGCAATCTCTTCCAGGCAACCTTGAGCAGAAAAATAATAATGAAGAGGACAAAGGGGAGTGGGTGCAATTATGGGAAGGATAGCTGTTGATATAAATGTACATAATATAAATAAAAGAAATAAAGTCGTAGTGCGCTAGCCATTGCGTCACCGTCATCATCGTCATCTCCGCCACAGGACACCCACTGATCGGGTATAGGCAATTTATTAAACTGTGGTATAGGCGTGAGGAGGATCTCCACGACGATCGGCTACTGCGCAACCGTGCTATTCATCAATTATTGTTTTTCATTCACAGATTATGTTATTTTTTCCACTGAAGTTGAAGATGTCTATCTAGATTAAAAAATAACTAGTTTAAAAAAGCTGTTCGTGAGAATCGGCTGTCTTAGTTTTATTATAAACATGTATCGCCTAGACTCGCTCAGCAACTTGTCTGATCATGTTTAATGTCGTTCGGTTTCCGCTGATCCTGCGATGGCTGCTATTACCGTTGGCCATAATCATAAGGCTACCAACATTATGGATTTGTGGTTTCTTTAATGCGTTGTTTAATGCTTTTCTGGGATCTGAAACAGCCGTTAGCCGTTAAAAGGTTCATGCGTTCGTTTTTCTTGTCTTGAAAAGTTATAATGAAACAAAGTGTCATGGTAAATAAATAACTATTTAGGCGAAGAAAGTTTTTACTTTATGATGATGAATTCTTCAAAACACTTTCTTCCTCCATCCACCTTTCAGTCAGTTAGATCAGTCATTTAGGAATATTAACTTTTTACACAAACACAAATTAATAATAATAAAATCAAAACATTACACATACATTTCATATTTGAGGCACCAGTGACCTCATTTACCGTGAGACTCGTACACAAAGGTTCCATTATTACAAGTAAAGTCTAGGGAAAATCATCCGCAACAATTTTCACATCATTAGGTTCGCAATTTTGTACTGTTACTGGATTATATTCGTTTCATTTCTCATAAGTGGAAGGCTTATGTAGGATATTTAATGAAGTAATGACTCTAATGGCTAAGTGCCTTTATTACGAAAATATTATCGCTCTGTCCCTGATCTCTGATCGCTATGCAATGATATTTGTATTTATTTAAGCGTTAATCTTGATTAGTGACATAAGCATGTTCATAATCTCAATGCTTTTCATTAAAGAAACTGTGGAGCACATGCATTTTTGATTTTTTTTTTAGTAAAAATCATTAATATTCATGGGAAAAGTCCTGGAATGACGAATAAATACAAAATGATGGTAGCTACGATACTACAGGCATTTTTAAAGTCGTGGGCGTCCATTTGATAGCTAGTCTATACTAATATTATGAAGAGGAAAGATTTGATTGTTTGTTTCCATTGAATAGGCTCCGAAACTACTGAACGGATTTGGATGAAATTTAGTACACAGAAAGTAAATAGCCTGGTTATGAACATAGGATACTTTATATCCCGATGTTACCACGGGAATGGGAACCACGCGGGTGAAATCGCGAGCGACCGCTAGTATTTCATAAATGTGTACCTATGTCACCGGCGAAATATATATTTTGTGAACTCCGGTATTGTTCTGAAAAATCTGCAAATATTTAGGGATTATTTTTTGGACATTTCGCTATTGGCTCGAAAGCCTTCACCATTTGACAGGTTAGGTCATATTGGCGAGGGCAAACTGTTATTCAATATTTGTTTGTGTTATCGTATTATTGTGATCTATATCGAGATATCAATCAATTCCATTGACAACAGTAAGGTCGTGTTGAGACGTTGAGATTGAGTAACAGTGTTATAACAGATAATATATTAATTTCTTGTACAATACGATTTTTGTATATTTTCTTTTCCACTAGCGTTCCGCCCGCATCTTCATGTGGAAGTTTTTGTTTTTTTTACAACAAAAAGTATTACTTAGTCTATAGGTCTTTTACAAGGTCTACCTATTCTGTGTGTATCGATATCAGTATACCGGGTGGAAATTTTAAACGGGGCACGAAGGGCAGGTACCTTAACCGATGTAGCTACACGCAAACGTTCTTAAGAAACCATCCTTAATTTTTTGAGAAATTTTGAACTGCATTTACCAATTTTGAAAAAAAAAATACAGTCAGCAGAAAAAAAATCAGATTTAAAAAAAAATAAAAAAAGTTAATCGATCCTGTTTCTTATGAGGATCAAAACACTTTAAGATATCTACTCTGGTAGGAGTACTAGACAAGTTAGAAATCGAGAAAAAATATTTCCACTTCTTCGCTAAGAAAATAAGTTCATTCATCAAAAGTACTCGTAGGTAAAGCGGATACGACAGTTAGCGCGAGCGCAGGGCGCGTAATTTTCGCGTTTTTCGCGATTTCTGACGTTTCTAATACTTAAACCTCCGTTGGTGTATTTGAGTGTTTTAATCCTCACGAGAAACAGGATCGAAAATGATGCAAAAAATTTTTTTTTTTAGTACTGCCCATTTTTCTGCTGACTGTATTTTTGTAAAAATAAAATTAAGGATGGTTTCCTAAGCACGTTTTCATGTAGCTACAACGGTTTCATATCTGCCCTTACTGACCCGTCTTAATTTTCCCAGTATGATTCAAAATGAATAAAATCATAAAAATTGGTGAAAACGTAACACAGAGTTATTATTATCGCGGTTGTAATATTATTAGTTTCGCTTCCCGTGAAAATGTATTAAATATATACCGGCTAACAGTCTCCCCGTGTGGTGAATAAAAAAAAAAGTAAAAACCGCTTAATCGAAACAGCAGGAGCAGGCATACATTTTCGCCGCGCGGTAGAATGAGAGGGGGATATTACTTCCTTTCCTATGCCGCGCCGCGCCCGGCGATCTACTCTTCCTCTGTCTTACGAATTTTCGATCAGTCACGTGTCCTGAGGCGAATTTAACATTTTTTACCCATCCCAAAAATTTTAAACTCTGATGTGCACATCGCCGCTAAAAAGTTTCATTTAAAAGATAGTATCCTTTGTATTAAAACAGAGTATAAAATCTTCCTAACATAACAGCTTGCAAGTTCGTCAATAATACCTCTTTTTGTGAAGTTATAAAAAAAGTTCCTATTCCACTTGTCTACAGGATACCAAACGCTGACCTCAAAAGATACCATCTTAGTGTACTTTGACAATTGTAGGTGAATGGTGACTTACAGTTAAGTTCTAACCACAAAGTTCAGTTTATCGTGGTCATTGTGGTGACTGGTTCATGTTTCAGGGTGCCATTGATAAAATGTTATTCTCTCTGCATCTCCTTGCCTTTGTGATGAGATCAAATGTGGCATTAAAACTGCTAAAAAACTGCATAATTTATGATTTTGTAATTTTTGCATTTTTCAATGCTATTTTTATACTTATGGTAAATTTTAAATAGAAAAATATTGGAAAAAAATTAACTCGGCCACAAGTGAATTCTCAGACGGGAATCGAACCCGCGACCTTTGGAAATCCGGTCCAATGCTCTAATGCTCGGGCAAAACCTTGCACTTGTAGCCGAGTTATTTTTTTTCCAATATTTTTCTATTTAAAATTTACCATAAACTGCATCATTTTTTATTTTTATGAATATAGGTTATTATCACAACTAAATTAACTGTAACCTAGTTTAATAGACCGCGCATTAGCAGGGACATGTTTATGTATTTTGTTCCACATTCAATTAGTTCATTCCTGTCTCTCGTAGGGTGTAATATGGCAAATTGAATTACTCGCGTTCGTGTTGTAACGATAGTTAGTTACGTCATAACTATGACGTTTTTGTGCGTCTTTTGTTAATCTAGATAGACTCATAGCCTTCATGAAGCGACGCGAAACAGGAGAAAACAAACTTTTTGTAAAAGGAACTAGTAATTGGGTGTTTTTCCACTACCCGACAACAACGATACGATAACGGCACGGCACCGACGAAGAGGTGCCGTGCCGTCTCTCTGAAGAGGAGAGGAGAGGCTCTGGAGGTCTACTCTCTAGGCTCGAAACCCGTAGTTTCGGGCTAGTTACGGACGTTTCCTACTCCGTATCACCTATGGACAGCTTATTAGTTCGGAGACCCGAACTAAGAATGAATGAGAATACGTGTTGTCCCTACTCCCAATGTGTTTGTTCCGTTTGTTCAAAACTAGTACATCCGAAATCAATAGAGAGTAGGCTCCATCCGTAGTTTCGGGAAACTTACGGACGGAGGCCCGTATCTTAGTTGACGGGCTTAGAGAGTAGGTCTCCAGACACAACTCACACACACTACCACACATTATTACACACTACCGGCTCGGTCACGTGCGTATATACAACACACATGCAGTTTTGCTGGCTGCCGGTGGGAGACATCGTCGTATCGGTATCGTGTCGGTGACGTGCCGTCAAGTGGAGAGACGTATATTTTCATACATTTTTGCGTACCCGAGAGTCGAGCCGGTGCCGTTGTCGTGTCAGCTAATGGAAAAACGCCCATTGGCTCATCAATGTATATTATCGACTACTTTGTTCCACCTCTATACGACTTCGGATGTATTGATAATATGTTTGAATTGCTTTGCTATCAAACAAAATACTGACATATAAATACTGATATATATTAATGTAACTTAAAAGTAATAAGGTTTAAATGTTTTTCAATCAACTAAGTATCTACTTGTACTTATTCACAACACTAATAAAATAAACCTGTTATATAGCTACATAATAATAAAATGAACAGCTTAATTTTAAATAGCAAACATTATGTGCGTGTTGGAATCTAGAAACGATTAATAATCCCTTTTTAAGGTCGGGGGGTGTCAAATGCGGGTGGTCTAAAAGGGAATTAGGGCGACCGCAACAGTTGACGCTAAATAGGTCGAATGTTCAGATTGACATTGAATGAAGCTCAATCCGACGCTTCGGTAAGACGTGAAGGGGTGGCCTTAGTATCGATATTCGATAATTCAAACAATGGTTACCGACTGGTGGATAATTTAAATTTAAATTTGGATAACTTCAATTTATTTTTTTATAATGGTTACCATTTACCGCCTTTGTCGTCTAGTGGTAACTCCCATCGGTATCAGACCCTGGGGTCCAGGGTTCGATTCCCAGCGGGGGTACATATTGTATTCGGTTTGGTTGGTGGTAGGACTTGTTGTAAGTCCGTCTGGCTAGCTACCACCATCTTATCTAAGCCTAACGCCATAACAAAATTGTATTCAGCATTGTTGTGTTCCGCCAGTTAGAGATAAGGTAGCCAGTTCCTCAGTAATGAGGATTTCGGGAAAGGCTTGCTTCCATTTTCGGCCTTATCAATACTTAACACCACACCGTTGTACATAAAAAAAAACCATAGGATAAAGTTTGAGAATATGACATGGGGATTAACACGACGGCGTGTGTAGCGGCGTATTTCACTCAAACTACCTGAAAATAATAAAATAACCTAAAGAGAACAGCATAAGTTGTCATGATCATAAGAGGTCGTGGCTTACAAAATTGCAAATACTTGAATACATAAAGAGGAGCTCGGTGGTGCAGTTGTTTATAATAATAAGTACTACAAATGGTATCGAGGTTTTGAGTAAAGGTAAAATAACGTTGATAAACAAATTATTTACCAAAAACTTCTAAACTTAAATAAAACTGATGTAATTAACATAGTTTAATCTGATTAAGTAAGCAATTTAACATTATTGTGGGAAAGAAAAAGTCAAAGGAAGGTCATTTAGGTTTAAAGACTAAGTTAGTGCCACGTGAAGGTAAGTACTAAAGTTTAATATTTCTTGGGAACTCAATAAATGTTATTGTTATGTTTCTAACGTAGAACTGATAATAATCATTGTGAGCACCGCAACGTTTATAGGTGGGATTCTAGCATTTACGGTGTAAATAACATTTGTAATAATAAAAGTAGGCACCTACTCAAAGTACAGTCATCATCCATCATCAGCCTGTGGACGTCCACTGCTGGACATAGGCCTCTCCTAGCTCACGCCTATTGTGGCGTTCATAGGAGGCTATTAGCCTACTGCTACCACGCTGGCCAGACGGGTTGGTAGAGGGTTTGTTTCAAGTTTTCCTTCTCTCGCACAGGTGTTCAATGCGTCGAGCCTCTTATTCGACTCTTACGATATCCCAGGCATGTAAGGGAGTGGTGACAACTGTATTCTTAGGCCGTCACCACACGGCAAAGTACAGTACCTAACTGAAACGGTTATGAATCAGGTTTATTAGTAGTAAATGAATGTCGGGGTATTATTTAGGAAGTGTTCCACTTTCCTTAGCTGACTACAAATTTTCATAAAGGTTGGCTCTATATCAGATTCGCTTAGGCGCATTTCTATTTTATGAATTATATCTAGTTATCACGCCTGTTTTATTGTTTTTGTCATATGTTTGTCACGATAACTATTTAACCGCCTCCGTGGTCTAGTGGTACAACCACCGGTATAAGACCCAGGGGTCCCGGGTTCGATTCCCAGCGGGGGTACATATTGTATTCGGTTTGGTTGGTGGTAGGACTTGTTGTAAGTCCGCCTGGCTAGCTACTAAGTGACGCCATAACAACAATGTTTTCAGGATTGTTGTGTTCCGACAGTTAAAGATAAAATAGCCAGTTCCTCAGTGATTGGGGATTCCGGGAGAGGCTCGCTTCCATCTTCAACCTTATCAATACTTAACATCAGGTATGATGAAGGCTAAGAGTCTCCCATATTTCATAAAAAAAAGGAAAAAAAAGTAAAACGTCCTTACAAATCTTCCGAAGCATGGAGGAGCTATAGATAATTTGTTTTTGGTTTCTTTGTGACCGACCATTGCGACAGATGCTAAAATACCTCAATCACAGGCCGAAACCGCTTACACATTTAAAATCAAATACTTTTCAAAATAAATAATTTTATCGATAATTTGCACCCACCTAACGGACTGCACTCATTGGCTTCCCGCCAAGTGGACCGTCTCGGTCGGGAGTTCTCGTCGCAATGCTTGCATTATCGGGTACAGTCGACACTGTGTCAACCTTAACAAGCTGACCTTGAGCACGCCCCTTTTCACGTAAAGAATTTAATTCGTCATCATCAGCCATTTTTATGACCCTCTCTATTTAAATGTCTTCCCATTTTTGATGGTTTGCGTTAAGAGGAAACACAAGGGCCGCTTTTGCATATGAACGTAGTCCTCTGTTTCCTCCCTGCATAATGCCGGTAGAGTAATATTCTTATTCCTGGACATTTTTTATATGGCCATAGGCATGTCCGATATTTCCTTTTTTTTCATAAATTAATTATCAAAAGAGATTTGAACGTTCAAAAACCTAAAAATATGGCCAGATTTTCCGCTGTGTTCAAACACCCAGAAAACAAATTTGACTAGATTATATAAAACACACATAGAGGCCTTTTATCATTTTTTTATAAAAAAAAGTACTTAAATCGGTAAAGTTTTGGAGAAGGAATCAGATGACTATGAATCGTTGATTTTGTCTACTTTTCATATGATTTTATTAATTCCCTCGCTCTTGAGATTTCCTCTTAAGGGTGGATAAGAGCTATAGATTGAACAACTCGACCACCAAACTCCTCCGAACCAGCAATTTATTAATTTAATTTATTAATTTAGTTATTAAGTTATTAATTTATTAAATCGTTATACAGTTTCACCCAGCTTGTTAAATGAATAGTACCATTGAGAGCGCAATATCAGAGTTTTTCATACTGTAGCTGTCAAGTTTGATAATTTACATTTAGTGCTATTTCGCTTAGAAAATAAAAATAGGCCCGTCTTTTTAAATCAATTCTATATCTGATAAATATTATACAAGAAATTGAGAAATGTCAACACCATTGTCTAATTATTATCCGTGTCTTTGCAATATCTCTAGGATTTTTGCGAAAATTCAATTTATTGAATCCTCCTACGACATCTACAAATAAAATGTGTTACATGTTTTTTAACATTAAAAGACATGTAACATATTTGTTGCTTGAAAGTCCTTTCTCATTAGATCTATTCATTAGCAAGTTTTTAGTTCTAATAACATTTTACAGTGACCGTGTTTTGTCGGGAATTCCAACTAGTTCCGGACAGACAGACGTGCGGAGATAATTGTGATTAGTTATTTTAGTTCTTAAAATTTATGCCACGTCTGAGCGTAATGTCTAGACTGAGAGGAATTTTAAATATGTTTTTATCCAAGGAAAGTGGAAAGAGTATATTTTATTAGTAATAGTTAATATACTAAGTAAGCTTTACCACCAGTAAATTTTAATTTACACATATTAGACATTGCCTGAATAAACAATAAATGTTAAATGAGAAATTTAATAATAATTCCTTTTGTCGAGAAATGACCGATATAAGTTAAAATGTTTTGTATTTAGTTGTATTTAAGGAAAATTTTCTCATACTCAGTTATTAGAATATTTTCTTTTCATACAATTACTAATAGTTATGTTTTATGTTAGTTTCACATACATCCATGCGTTTTGGTTCTAAATAATCAATCATCTACTATGCAATAACCTTTGCTAATGAGGGCGCAACCCATTTGTCCTAAAATTGACGATTTAGTGATTTTTCGGAGGAGGTGATTGTTACTATTAATGTTTTTTTGTATTAAAGTTACTAATTTAGAAACACAGTATCCATAACAATAAAAGTGCAAAGTAGAATGCCTCTAAATAAAATGTTTTTATACTTATTGCTAAAGCCACAGAAATAAGTCTACTCGATAAGGCTTCAATATGTGGATCCCATTGTAGTCTTGAATCCAATGTAATGTCAAGAAATTTTGTACTCTCAACTTTACTAAATGCCCATTCAAATAGATATGCATATCGACCTGCACTACATTTGGTAATGAGAATTTAACAAACTAGGTTTAAGTTTAAGATGAAGGCTTAGAGACTCACCGTCGTTAAAAAAAAAACATCGATCTATCATCAATCGAAGACTGTAATATCGTCTTTGATTATGAAACTTTAAATCAATTTCTTTTTGTCGATATATATTCGTGAATATGTAACGTTCTACACAATACTTTTTGCCTAGATTAACATTGTTCTTTCTATTGGTTCCAGGCTTGACCCACCCGTCGCACAGACACAGTACCAAATGGAGAACAAAAAGACAGTACCGGCGACGCAGCAGCCGCTCACACAACAACATCTCATGGCTCATCATGTCCATCCAGATCAAATCTACGCATCGCAAAACACACAGCTCGCAGCGCACCTCACATCCGCTCAAGCAAACCAAATACAACCCAATGGCGTAATGCACCAACTATTACAAAGCCAATACCATTCGAACATGACTGCACGATCGCCGCTACTAGAAAATAGACACGAACTGTACGGCACCGGACATAATCACGACTACGCCCGCCACTACGGCGCGAATGATAATTACAATTATCCACAATCACCACCTAGAACAGAGCGGAATGAAATGCACACCGACCACAATGTAAATCACGAACTTCTGCAAAACATACCCAAAGGGTACAACGCGGAAGTGTACCAAGATTATTTGAAACGTAACCCACCGAGAGATACCAATCAAATATACCAAAACCATCAAGCTACGTATAGACCTAATGTAAACCAGTACGGGACAAAGCCATATCTACCGTACTCGAATAGAATAGGACCGCAGAGCAACACTGAATTGTTACGACGTCAGTATAACGAAATACAACAGATGAAACTACAACAACAGCTCCATTATCAGAACCAAGCACAAATGCATCAACAACAGAAGTTTGCAGAGCGACAATTGTTGCTCCAGCAAATTCATGGAGTGCAACCACCACCGAACTTACAGAATAGTATATATTCAGATGGTTCCTACCGAGATTTAGATAGATATAGTAGTAAAAATGACTTTAAAGAGTACAGTAGTCCAGATATTCATAAAGACTTCGATAGGTATGCAAAAAATAATGAGTATAGGGATATGGAAAAACAGAATAGGCAATATTTAGAGTCTCCTCAATGGCAGTCGAATCAAATGACTGATTTTAGAGAAGCAGAAAGACAGAGACGGCAGTCAGAAGGGGATAAAGGTAAAAGTCAGTCACCACTTTCGGACATGAATAATCAAGGGCAGAAGAATAACGTCGGAGTAGTTTCTCCGATGAAATCTAGTGAATCAAGTTCGCCAAGTGTGAAATCCCCATCTTCTGAAGGTCGGAGAAGCAGCGGAGGGACACAAGCTCTGAGATCGCCGATAGCACAGAGAATACCTTCAGCTCCTGTCACCATGGCTGGTATTCTTTATAAGCAAGGTTCAGACGGTTTAAAAGTATGGAGAAAACGATGGTTCGTGCTATCGGAATATTGCCTATTTTACTATAAAAGTGAGTATTATTTGTATCTGTTAATACTGAATTAAATAACCATTAAATTAACTATTTCAATTTCGTAACTGCATTAAAACGAAAAATTTATGAGTTTTGCTCATAAATCGTGTACTTTGAGGATATTGCACTATTAAATTAATAATTAAAGATTAGAGTAGAGTTAAATGGTTTTATAGCCCTCGGTCCGACAACTTTCTATTTGATATTAGCTTTATTGATTATGTATACATTTTTGAATGTACTCAATGCAGTACAATTTTGTATGATGAATTGTAGCTAGGAAAAAAAAACAGATGTTGCCTAGACGGGATTTGTAGTGCAAGAGAGTCGATTTTTAAAGTAATCTAGACAAAAATATCAGAGTTCAATTAATTTTTTAACGTGTGTTCCTACCTAATTAAAGTAAATAAATACAATTTTGTTAATTACAATATTTTTACAGGTCAAGACGAAGAGAAATTGCTTGGTTCAGTATTATTACCATCTTACAAGGTGTCCGCATGCACTGCGGAAGACAAAGTTTTAAGAAAATATGCATTCAAACTGGAACATGCCAACATGAGGACTTACATACTAGCAGCACCTGACCAAGACTCCATGTTGAAATGGGTCAAGGCACTGACCATGGCTGCACTTATGCAAAGCCCCAAGTAAGTTAACTTCGATAATAAACTGTCTTTGTAGTAATTTATTCATGTTTATATTTGTCTAGTTAAATGTGACACAGATAAGTATCGACTTAAATTCAATTTTTTATTTCTAGTGAACTACAACAAAAACAGAACGAACGGACAGCTGCGAAAACGGAGGTGGGTATTATTTTGTGCACGGACGTGTACAATGCAGGTGATTGACAATTAAGTCGCCGGAGCGGAACCAAGGACAGCAATTACTCTGTCGTTATAACTGTGCATAATGGTCCAAATGTCGTCGCAAATTGATAGGAGCATTTGCGTATCGTACACTTGATTTTAATTATATGTATCATGTATGTTACAGGAGGGTGACGATGTCCCAACTTATGCAAATGCCCCACCTAAACCTAGACGATCAAATGAGGGATATAATTCACCTAGTCCAGACATGTAAGTAATTTATGCGTAATAATTGTAAACAATTTCAAGGGTATTAAATTTTCTTTTTATATAAAAACGTGACAATTTACAGGTACGATCCAAATTACGATCTACTCAAAAAGCCAGCATCACATTACAGTCAAGGCACAAATCACACTCGATACCAGGACCATTCCAACTACGGAACAAGCCCTCAAGAAAGTACATACATGCGCAGCCCTCAGTCACCACCTCCACAGCAACCACAGTACCAAACAAAACGAAACTACGATAGCCACAACCTCTCTTTACCTCTCACAAACACAACCGACCGACACGACAGTCAACCCAGTACTTCCAACGTATATCGAACTAATCCGCAGTCACCTTACTTTGATAATAGGATGAGAAGTCAACAACAGTCGCAGCAACAGCCTCAAGAAACCACACAGGAACAGATTTACGACCGACAACCACAGAGAAATCCATTTTTGCAAGACAACACACCACAAATGGAAACACCGCCAAAAGAGAGCGATATTCTTAGTTTAAATAGTCGAATAACAATAGAACAGGACAAGTCCCAGCAAAATTACGAAATTTACGATATTCGGCCTAATCAAAAATCTAATATAGAATCAAACGCATATAACAGAGATGTTTATGGTGAACTAAATTTAAGAAATCAAAGAGGGTCGGCTGGAACCAATGAAAGGTTGTTGATTGATAGGCGTACTCCTGACGCTTACGGCAGATCGAATACTTTGGCTGCCTATAATACTAAAGGGAAAGTTGGTGATTATGAAGATGTTTACGGAACTTATGCTAAATCTCCAATAACTCCTCAATCAAGCCAACAACAATCACAAGATTATACAGGGAATTACGTAAGTTGAACGTACTTTGCTGAAATCTATTTATACCGAAATAAAAAATAACTTCTATTCTAAACACAGTCTCAGTTCAGTCGAATAGTTTTCAATAAAAACATGTCTAGGAAAGAAGCAAAGTGAATAAAATTTAATTATAATTTACAGTACTTGATTAAGTGTTAAAAATGTTGCAATCATACATAACTGCGTTTCATTTTCAGGCTCAGGAGAAGACATTCAGTGGTCCAGCGGTTCTAAGAAGGAAGAAAATGCAGTCTAGCGGTGTGCAACCGCCAATGCCAAGACCGCACAGTGCAGACTTTTTAGAATATGAATCCAAGAATGAAATGTTAAATAAGACGATGCCAAGTCGGGCAACGTGCGACCCACCTAAACAACCGCAGCGACCTAAATCCAGTCTCGATATAAACTCGTATTACGACCCTAGCTCAGATAGATACTATTCTGAGGAAAGTTACGCTGAGAAGATGCGCCAGTCAGCACAATATTTACAACAGGGATTAGGACCTCGTAACATTCAGATACCACTTGCGAAGTACGCGAGTGGTCTAGCAGAAAAACAGTTAAGTACAGCGTATTCTCAAATGTCGAACAACAATTACGATGCTGATATAGGTCAAAATCGGGCTTCTAGGGAAAATGTTAATTACAGCACGAAGTATGTGGATGTTGAGGGTTTGAATTCTAATTGGACATTGAAAGAAAAAGGCATTGAGAACCAAAAAGATTTCCTTTACAGAAGCGGTAGTGTTATGAGTGATGGCTCGAACGTTAGTGCTTACACTAAAGATATGAGTCGATTTGATCCCTCAGGCGATGGTTTTATGAGATCTGCTAGCGCTCGATTACCATCTACAGCGCCAGAAAAAGAAGGAGAAAAGAAAGTACAACAGGTAATTTTAAACAAATTATCTTAAAGGTAATTAGATTAAAACACTATGACTATACCAATACTAATTTGTTAATGCTGCTTCATCGTTTACAGCGAGAAGAATCGATGAAGCGTTTATTAGAGTGGAAGCAAAGAATGCTGCAATCTCCGTTGACAAGGAAAAGCACTCCTGCTACCATTTCCTTGGCACGATCACTGAATCAAAGTCGTCAGTCATTGCGGTCGGACCAATATAAACCTAAAACGTACACTAACGCTTCATACAACAGCTATTCTTCAGATGATGAAGGTATGTACGTTTTTAGTTAAAATTGGGGACTAATTTTATTATTTTTAGATAAATTTCGAATGATGTAATTACCTTAGCTATGGTTCTATTACAACTGGCACAGAATATTGAAAATAGAGTCATAAATTCATTTTAATTTCATTTATTTTTCACTTTCATTTTCTATATAAACACGATCTGAAATATTATAATAGAAAACAGATATATTTCTAAGACTCACAGCCACTTCAAATGCAACATAAATATTTGGAAGAGATTTATCAAAAAATGCTGAGTTTAGTCCCAATATTACAATATAGTAGCATATATTTATAGCATGTGTTTATTATAATGTTTAAGAGTATTTGTCATCCAAAGTTTTTTTTTGTTAAGGAACTGGATATTATTTTATTATAAAGCATGTGAGAATATAAATTATAAAAGTGCATGTAGGTTATTATAGTTTTTTATAACTTAATATCAGAATTGATTGTTTTGTAAACTTTGATATGCAAGCAACATTGATAACATTATAAGTTTATAGCTATTTAATATTCGATAGTATTCTATTTTTATTGTATTTTATGTACAGTTTAAATAAGTTCAAATATTTATATATAATTCTAATATTAATATATAAAAAAATAGGGTTTTTGAAAATAGTTTATAATATTTATTAAACTTAAGTAAGCATGACTATTTTTATCACCAAATGAGAAGAAAAACTCTTTGATTTTAGATTCTTTGTCAAATACCCTATTTGAGCTATTGAAAAAATTTAACCTTATCCTTAATAATTATTTATTATTCAAAACCTCATCGTTATTTAAACAGAATTCATATCATAATAATTATTTTAAATATCGTCCTGCAGTAGCATTTATAATGACTTCGCTTTGCGGAAAGGTACCTTCCTGCCTGCGGGAACAATGTGCGACTAACAAGATATGGTATTGAGTAGTAAAGGTGGTGGGTTATAATAATTGGTTCCAGTTTGTGTAATTGTAGTTTGCATCTCTAACAATTTGAAGCCGATGACATGAATACTAACATGAATTAAAAGAGTAACAACATATTAAGAATGCTCTATGGTATCAATCATTACTAAAAGTGATAGTAACTATCGGTTTCACTTTTGCACCTCAGAGGAAGCATCGAGCACTGATCTGCAAAACCCAAGAGATATGCAGGCAGGAAGGTCCCATAGTGTGGATATAACAAGTCCTTTAGCAATGTCACCCCTAACCCCAAACGCACCTCTTGATAATAAGGCTGAAACACATACAGAACCTCATGCAGTCAGTGTAAATTGTCTACAAAATTCGGAAAACGTATACGAAAATGTTGTATGTACCATATCATTGCCAAAAATTAACATGGATAGCGAAGAAATTAAAGAAACTAATGATAATCATGAAGATATTGAAGAATCAAAACAAGAGATAGTTGACATGAGTGGATACGAAACGCACGAGAGTGAAGCAGAATCTGAGACACAAGTTGAATATACGGACAACGATTTAGATGAAGTTTTATTAGAATCAGACATTGAGCCTCAAAGTAACAATGAAAACACAGTATCAAAAGAAGAAAGATCAGAACAAAATTCAGAAAAAGAAACAGAGTCATTAAATACAGAAAATAAATCTGAGACTCCTCCAGTCCTTTCCACTTGTGAAGACCATTATTTACCAATGAGTCCTAGGAAAACGTCGGCTGTAGAATTAGCACATAAAATGATACTTGAAAATCTAAGTGTGTTTAACGAAACTTTACCTCTACCCTGCGAAGATAACCCCTACGTCGAAATGAATATCGGGAATGAAGAAGAAGATATGCAAACATACGAGATTGTTTGTGTTAATGGAGGTAAAATAGAACCAGTATATATGGAACTCAGCAATGTCTCTTGTGACAGTGACAAAAGCAAAACCGAGATCCCAGTAAATAATATACCAATGGATACTGCGTCGAATTTTGCAGATACAAAAGACCATACTTTAAAAAGAGCCTCCAAATGTGAAAAAACGTCAAAAGAAAAGTCAGATTGTTCAGATGCAGATGATGAAGCTCCTAAAGATATTCCTCTAGATGCACCGTTTAGTCGATTTAGTATATCAGATACCTTTAGGCCGGCATCATACTATTTGAGTGGTAGCAGAAGTATATTAATGAGACGAGATAGTTCTGAAAGTGAGGTTATATCTCCACCTCCAATACCAACATCTTCACCACCTTGTGAGGATTTATCCGACGATGCATTATCAAAGTATATTTTAGATAAATTAGACAAATCCGACATATCATACGATAACTCAATACTCAAAATGTTGACAAGCGAAAATCAGAAGATGAACACTGTTAAGAGAAAAACCACATCATTGATGATATACGGAAGCAGAACGTCTATTCATGACACCCTAACAAGAGGTGAAAAAATTCGAAATAGCAGGGCTAGTCTCACCAGTGACAAAAATAAATTGAATGAGAGCACTTCTAAATTATTAACGAATTCAATTCTCGAACATTATAATTCTAGTGGTAATGACACTGACTCATTAATTAGTTATAATGCAGATAAAGCCTCTTCAAGGCTGTCCTTAGAGTCCGACGTTAGCAGTAAGTTTGAAGTCGCACCATCAAACTTATCATCTGAAGTAGCTAGTTTAAATGGCAGTGAACTGACTGTGGATATTGATTTAAGACATTCATATGGTTATCGAGACCCAGAAATGATTTTGAAAAGGCGACCTCTGTCTGACGATTCATTATTTCAATTGGCATCTGCGGAAATTCCAACGCACGGTGATATAAATAGTAACGTTGATTTGGATAGATTTCTTGATAATTTACAACCAAGTACGAGTTCTACAATCAATCTTTTGCAAGGTTCTTCTCTTTGTAATATGTCCACCATTGATGCAAGTAGTTCATCGAAAGATAATCTTCTTCGTGCAGCTAATTTGTGTACAACAATTTCTCACGCACGTTGTTCTAGTACACCTGTTAGTCAAGGAAGTAATTTTCACAATATAGAAAATAAAAGCATAATCGGTTTAAGCCAAAGATACAACCCTGGAATTATGTCTGCCTACACAGGATCACAAAGTTCGTGTAGTTCAACTGGGTTATCGAAATCACCCATATCATATTATTGTAAAAGTTACGATGAAGAAAATATGCTTAGTAAGAATTTAAATCAGGACATTTTAGCTGATAAAATAAAAGAGTTTGAGAATGAAAAAACTAGTTTAAGAACTGGCATCGAGACAAATAATTCTTCAATTACAACTGGTTTCCATAGCAGAGAAAGCTCAACAGAGCACAGTGCTCCCTACTATTATTCTGATCTTTCTTCACAAGAACACATTAACGTTCTTCCTACTTCCCATTACTTGAAAAATACAAATCTTCATCGCAAACTTAACAACCAGAGACGGCGGGGTCCACTGCATAAAAAGAATGAAATTTCGCATATACAAAATCCTATTAGAAATAATCACTTATTAATGTCTGACCGATCTTTTGATTTAGCAGCATCAGCAAGAAGTGTTTCTGTTGAGTTTTTAAGTGCAGCTGATAAGGATCCAGAAATAGATATGAAAAATATATACGAGTCGACTGGTGGTAGAGTATCTAAAATATCAGAGTCAATGAATTTGATGTCTAGTCTTGGTTGTAAAAAAAAATCAGGAAACTCTAGCAATACTGAAACATCATCTCCAGATTCTAACGGGGTTAGACGTAGCAGCTTAAATGCTAGTTCACTTCTGAAAAATTCTACCGCAAGCATGTCATCACATTGTAGCGGAAATTCATCTAATACTGTTTATTACGATGCTGAAGCAGAAGCAACTACATATGAAAACGTTTTGTGCCAAGGAGAGAAACATTGGGATGAGGATGCATTGTGGAGAGATAATTTACGAAGAGTATCTCATAGACACGCACGGTCTATGGATGATCTCGACGAATGTAGAAATACGGTTCCTGCAACTTCTATGGGCCGCTCCAGCCTAGATGCCAATGGAATGAATAGTATAAAACGTATTAAAAAAGATTCAGGAAATAAACCGTCACGAAATGTGACGTATGTGAACTGTGACCTGCAAAACCAAATATTGCGACGTAGAGAAAATTCTAGTCTGCACACTACTTGCTTCGAAGAAGAAGAAAGAGTTGAAGATGACGATGTATATGTGAGTTTAGCTGAAAGTGCCGAAATGTCGACTGTTGGTGATGAAGGAGTGTATGAACAATTAACTGTCGATACTACAACTAATACGTTAGTCGCATCCAAAGCTGATAAAAAGCGTCACTTACAGGACAGGACTAAGAAACAATTTGAAATAGATAGAGAAAAGCTTAGGCAGTGGGATTTAATGTCAAGTGGTCTGATGAAAAGTGGGGCAGGGAGCGTGCGGGGTGGGGGTGTCGGTATGGGCGCGGGGGGTATTCTCGGTAATACGGACAACGGGACTGAAAATGCAAGCAATGAAGGTATCCTCTAACATTCTGTGGTCCTGTGAGGTACACTGTAAGTTTTACTTCTTTTATTTATACTGCAAAGCAAAGTCATTATTGTAAATATGAGTTTTTCTAGTTTGACCTTCATGAAAGGTTCAAACACGATAAGGTGTATAGCGTTGTGAAGCATGACTTAACACCATTGTTTGTATATAGAATGCAATTGAACAGCTACTAATTCAAATTGCACTTTATCATGTTTTTACCGTTTCACTTAATTAACTGATGCTTAATTTATTTTCGAGAGACGAAATGCGCCCAAAATTATTAATAGTTCGATTGTTTTTAGCTTCTATGTCAATGGCAGGCACTAACGTAGACCCCGGCTCAAACAATAATTCAATAAGTCAGCAAGCATTGTCAAAGAAAGCTTTTCTCGGAAGTAATACTTCAATAGGAAGAAACAACAGGGATACAAATATACCAGTACGCGCTGTAAGTCCCAGGGTTAGATGGGTAGAGGATAAATCTGCAAATGATACTTATGGATCGCAACAGATGTCCGCTTCTCAACAAAATGTAAGTGTAGATAACCCTAGAGATATATTAAGTTGGGGAAAAAGACTTTTCTCACATAGTATGTATAAACTTGTAATAAAATATATCTAACTGGTTTTGGTATCATTGAAAGTTAAATTTTTAAAGAATACAATTCCAAATTAAAATTAGGAAAATGTGCGATTTTCATTGGTTTTTCTTATTGTTAAGATGAATGAATCTAATGAAGAATTCGATATATTTTAATTTTTTTCTACAAAAAAGTAAAAATGCAATGCAAGCCGCGAAAAAAAAATTGCGATGTTTACGAACCTAGTGCAGTCTCTGAGAGAGTAGCACTAATTTGGTTTAAGCGTTTTCAATCCAGAAATTTTGATGTCAAAGATGCACGTCGCTCTGCCCCCCACCATAGCAAGACCGCCAAAACGCGATATGCTATAGCGTTTTATCCACACTCAAACGTCAAAACCCATTGTCTTTTGACGGTTAAACGTGATAAAGCGCTGTATTATATCGCGTTTTGTTGGTCATGCTAGGCTGGCTAGCTGGTCGCCAAAACGACTTGTTGCGGTATTTTGATCAGAAGCCCCAAAATTTACCTACAAGATGGCAAAAAGTTATTGAACAAAATGGCACCTACATACTTTAGTTAAATGTAAATAATCTATATTAAAAAATGTTTTGAAGTTTCAAAAAAATGTGAAGAAACTTTTTCCCCAAACTAGTATTTAATGTCACTGCAAGGTAATTAGTACTGTTTTTAAGTTTAATTTTACTTTCTTTTTAGAAGTTTTAACTTTTCTTAAAGGGTAAAGAACTGTTTCCTATGATTTACTTATTTCAATGTTAATTTCCAGTTACACACACTTACTGCAACAGAGGATTCTTGGGCTACGGCCCGTTCACCTTCTCGTGCGTCACAACAACCAATAAGAGCTGTTAGTCCAAGAGTCCGAAGGAACACCGAAAACGACGACTTGGTATGCCCAACATTTGTATCATTAATGTTTTATTTGTTTTTTGTTTCTTTTTCTCATTTCATTTGTGTTGCGTTATTTGTTATTGTTAGCAAAGGGTGGGTCAGCGGTCACAAGTCGACCAGTTGGGTGAAGTGCCGACTGCGGGAGAACTCTTGGGTCGCACTCACGAGGAGTTGGTACTACTCTTGATACAACTGAGGCGTCGGCATGCCGCTACTCATCGTGCTATAGAACAGTGTCGTGTGCAGATCAATAGTATAGAGGTGTATTTTTGTTTGAGTTTGTTTTTTTTTACTTATTAAGTTCCGGTTGGTTCCTTTGCTTTTGTTTTTAACGTTATCAAACCATTGTTACGTCTATTATTTATGAATTTAAGTTCCATTTGACTCTTCACTAAGGTTTACGCATGTTCGTTTTTAGTAAATCTCCTGCTCATAATTTACAGGACAGTCTCAGTTCTTTAAAAGCCATGGAACGAGAAGAGAACTTGCAACGTTTAGATCATCTGCGCATACAACTCATGGAACTGGAACACCAATATGAGAAGAGCAAGCCATTGGTACAGCTAGTAGACAATATGGTGAAGTTGGGCTCGTTGTATAATAGGCCTGGATCAACAGTGGAGCGTCTGGAAAGGAACCAAAGACTCAGGCAGAAGGTTCTCGCTGAACATGCTTTGGAGCAGCAAAGGTAAATATTACAATAACTACAAATAAACAACATTGTGTAGAATTATAACGTAGCCTATTCTTACCTCCAATATATTACTCTTTTTACCAAATAATTTATTCCGATCTACTGGATTATTGTGAAACTAATGGTTTCTCTTTTTTTTGGTCGGTGGGTCATTCTTATGACGTGATGGATTCTAAAAGATGAAAGTAGGTTTCCAGAGCCATTTTGAGCATTCTGGTTACTCTTGATGGAATCGCGTTGAGATCAAGATTGAATGTCAATAATTATTACCGATTTTCAACGTTGATTCGATTTTAATTGTCTCTAAAATCGATAAGTAGAGAACAAAATTACTTTATGATTTTGTAATTTTTGCATTTTTCAATGCTATTTTTATACTTGTGGTAAATTTTAAATAGAAAAATATTGGAAAAAATTAACTCGGCCACAAGTGAGCTACAAGTGAGCTCTCGCTGCACTCGCTGAGCTACCGAGACTTCTCCGAGAAGTCTCGGTAGCTCAGCGGTTAGAGCATTGGACCGGATTTCCAAAGGTCGCGGGTTCGATTCCCGTCTGAGAATTCACTTGTGGCCGAGTTAATTTTTTCCAATATTTTTCTATTTAAAATTTACCATAAGTATAAAATTACTTTATTTACTAATTTCAAAGGATTAACTTTAAGTTTAATTACTTATTTTAAGTCATAAAATTTCTGACGTTTGACATTAATTCAATCTCGATCACAATGCGATCGCGTCAAGGGTAAGGGGGCTGATTTGATGAAGATGTAGAAAAACGAGAAATAGGATCAACGCACGAGTGATTTACTTAGGTATTCCTAAACTCATGGGCCAGTCATTCTTATTTTACAGGTGGTTAGAAAGCGCTGCAGCTGGGAAACCGCTAGAAACAGAAGCTGCGAGAGCTAGAGTAGCTGAACTGTGGGCATTAGAGCAGGAGCTAGCTGATGAGGCTGCGATATTGCAAGGGCTAAAAACTGACAAGGATGCTATCGAGTCTTTACTTACTGGTACGTGGATGACATTTTGATGTTACATGGTACTTTATAATTACTTAAAAAACAGCATCTAATGGGTCTATTTTTAAAGTAATTGTAATATATCTGTGTGCTTGAAAAATGTTTAATAATTGGTCAATGTTTAATAATTTTCACAAATTTGAACGATCTCAGGCAATTATTAAACAAGAAAATATACTAGAAAAAAGCAACTAGTCTCATGTCGCCCTGACGGGATTCGAACCCGTATCCTTGGGAATCCGGCCAAATGCACTAACCAATTATGCTACAGAGTAATTATGGTCAGGGCGACATGAGACTAGTTGTTTTCTTGTTTAATATTTATCACACAAAAATAGCATTGTAAAATGCAAAATTAAAAAATTATTATCTCAGGCAACTTTTGCCAATATCCTCAATCTAAAACATTATTTTTAATTCTATAATTAGATAATCAACGACTAATGCTGCGCCCGTTTTCACATCGACCTACGCCCCGTAAACGCGAATTCCACGCTAAACAAAATTTGTCTCGCACTTACTAGAGTAGTTATAATATGGTGATTCCTATCGTTTCGCAAAATCCGCACGAAATTCGTGTTTCGCAGTCGGTGTGAAAACGGAATAAAAGTAAAAAATTCTGGTAATATCAAAATACCAGTTCTAAAATAAGACTTACCATTATGGAGGGAAAATCTTGCATGACTCGTATTTAAGTGACTGGTGCACAATAGCCTAAGACCGCGTTAAATGAAGCAATGGGACGATTTGGGCTATAAATCTATATATTCAGGTTCGCAAAATTTGTGACGACTCGATAGGGACTTTGGCGCGTAGTACGTGGCCGAGTAAGGTATCAAATTAAAGGTACTCGAGTCTATTTGTTCCGAAAACTATAAAATATACAAAATGTTAAACGTGATGATCACAAACTGCAATTAAAAAGTGTCATTATTTTCGCATAATTTGGAATTTTTCGTCGATCGACGAATCCGAGTATCGGGTTGTAACCGCCCTAGTAATAATAATAATAATTGTGTTTCTAATCAGGAGTCCGTGGCAAACTAGATAGCGTCCGCGAGCCAGCGCGTGCGCCGACCGGCCTAGAGGCGGAGCTCGCGCGCGTGCACGCGATGTTGGCGCACAATTCTAAGGTTTATAAGGTTTTCGTCTATACTGCACTTTATATTTTTATTTATTTTATAAGCACTAAGTAATGTTGATGAAGCATGGAGCCGCACCTATGCGTAATTATAAACATTATACGACCGTTTTTCTTTGCGCAGCGAGACAAAAATACGGTGCAATTATACTCCGTTTTATTAGCTTTTGAAATCTTTACCAGAAGAAGTAGATAGAAGAGTGTGTCACGAAATAAGTTGCAGGATTCGTAGAATTATTATAATTAACGGTTTTCCAAATTGTAGCAGATTTGGGAAACCTTAATAATATAAGTTATTACAATTCTACAACTTAAGGAAACGGTGCCAGTCAAGGTTAAGAATAGGAGCTCAAAATGAATATATAATTATATAATATACACTTTGTTGTCCGTCTGTCCGTTCATCCGTTCGTCCGTCCGAGTGAGTTTTTTTGGGGTATAAACCGCCCCTTTCTTGTTTTGACGTTTATTTAGAAGTTTGTTTTTTTTAACACCTCAACATATTGTTGACCTGAATATATGGTTTTAATTTCAAATCGATACCTCCATGCGTTCTCGAGATAAACTCACTCCGACGGACGAACGGATCAAAATTCATATGGTACTTTCCGCTGACCTAAAACTATGAAATTTGCCAAGTAATATCGTCTTTTACTACAAGTACAGGTAAAAATCTGAAAACTGGACATTTGTAATTAAAGCATGAAAAATCCAGTCTTAAGTTTTGGAAAGAGTCTTTCGGGAAAACTTCGGAAAAAACTGTCGTAAAAACATGAAATAAACCTACCAACCGAATTGAGAACCTACTCCTTTTTGGAAGTCGGTTAAAAACAGAGTTTAGTTACTACGTGTATTTTCTGCTTCGCTGCGCATTGGTTCTGTCAAGTTCTGTGCTGGAGTCAATATTTTGTTTAGCTTTATGACATGAGGTACCTAGGTTCCCAACCTTCTTATAAGAAGAGGTAATTGTTGCATGATGTTATGTTGTATGTAAGTGTTCATTTTTGTTGTTATTTAGTTATAATATGATGTATCAATGAATGATTTTGGCACACTTGTTATGGGATTTAAGGTAAATATTACCGTTAAAAATTGAATGCATCTAAGCATTTTTCATGAATTTTTGAATGCAAAATTTTATTGTCAGAATTTAAGGCTAAAACATTAGGCTATTAGCAAAAAGTGGAATGAATTTGAATTATTGACCTAGTCTTGTATCGTCATTTTTTTTGGTTTTGGCCTTCCTTATGGATGGATAAGGAGAAAGGGCCATGACCCACCAGGCGGGCCCAATGCGGATTGTTGGATTTTAACGACTGCAAATGCAACCGGGACCAACGGCTTAAGGTGCCTTCCGAAGTACGGCGGAGCTCGAGAGAGTAAATTGTTGGTCACCCATCCCGTGACCAACCATTGCGAAAGTTGCTTAATCTCAACAATCACAGGTCGAGCGCGCAAACCACTGCGCCACGGGCTCCTCATAGTCTTGTATAATGATGGAATAAGACAGGTTTAAGCTACAGAACCTAGTAGTAGGTCATGTAGTTAAAAACTAACCTGTGTTTTGTTTCCTTTTTATCATAGAAAAACTCTTTCTCAACCTTTTCGTCGGATTATATGTAAACATATTATCTGAAAATTACTGCAAGAGATTCTGTGTTCGATCATTGGTCAATTTTGACGCCCTGTTTGGCGCAGGGGTTCTAACCCCACCTTCTGCGCCAGAGGTCCCGCGTTCGATCCCCGGACAAGACAAATATTTGTGTGCATTAACATGTCTATTTGTCTTGGTCTGGGTGTTTAATATGTATATTGTGTATGTATTTACAAAAAAAAAGTATAAGTATGTACCTATATCCGTTATCTAGTATCCATAACACAAGTTCTTCATGATACTCAACGTGGGCTAGATAATTGGTGTAAAAAAAAAGGCTTTTCGTTTATCTCATAGGTACAGTTCCGTCTATTGACGTTAAGAGTCGTATTGACCTTAAAAAATATATTCTTTACAGTACTCACCTTAGCGTCTACTCATCTTAAAGCATACCGACAAACATTTATTTATATTTTCTACTCGCTGTCCATTTATTTAGTTATCCAGGTACTTTAGTTGGTTTTCGATTTCCCTAGCACAAGTGCATAAACTAGGTTCCTACCTACCACGATAATACTGCCCTTGAAATTAGATCTCCACAGCCACATCTTGTATAATTTAAACCTTTATCATTTCCTATATAGAAATTGGAGCAAACAGTGGCTGACAATGCTCGGCTAGAGCGCGAGTTGCAACAACTGCGGCGCGCGCTACAAGCTCGCCGCGCCGCTGCGCCCGCGCACCCTACCGCCATGCTCGAAGACGGTAAGACTGAAGTTTGTCACCACAGCAACAATGTTATCAGCGTTGTTATGTTCCGGCATAATAGCCAGTTACTCAGTAGTTTAGGATTCCGGTAAAGTGCGGTTCAATCTTCAGTCCTATAACTACTTAACATCAGGTATGATGAAAAGAGTCTTCCCGTTGTTGATAAAAATAGAACTTGGAGAAAACAGCGGCTGACAATGCTCGGCTAGAGCGCGAGTTGCAACAACTGCGACGCGCTACAAGCTCGCCGCGCCCGCGCAGTCTACCGCCATGCTTGAAGACGGTAAAGACAGATTATTTTTAAGACATCCAGCAGTTACAGATAAGATAGGTAGTTTCTTAGTGGTTGAGGGTATGGGAAGAGGCACGCTTCCGTCTTCAGCCCTATCAATACTATACATAATGTCTCGCCGTTGTTCATAAAAAAATAAAGTTCTATACAATATTGTCTTCAAATTAGGACAGAATCATCATCATAAGCCACTGATAATTTTTATTAAAAACAATCAGGCATTTTAATATCCCCACTTCTGGGTACTGGCCTTCCTTATGGATGAGTAAGAAGAAAAGCCGTAACCCACCATGCGGACCCAATGTGGAATAGTGGGTTAGGTACACGAGAAAATAAGACACAATAGATGCTTCATAGTTGTGACGAACCCGGTGTCCTCCAATACTATAGGTATAGAAATTGGAGCAAATATTGGCTAACAAAGCTCGGCTAGAGCGCGAGTTGCACAAATACCACCATGCTTGAAGACGGTAAGGGTGAATAAGCACCTGCTGCGTAAGCTCGTTCCGTCGTACTTCTTGTCTTGCCCTACGGCTAGAAGAACACGAGCATATACGAGTATAATATATATAATTCTTTATTTGCATTAAATATGTTTTTTATATTTTATTTTATTGGTGTTATACAACTAGGGAGAACATAAGCCCATTAAAATTTATTACGGCATGCAAATAAGTATTGACCATTTTATAATTATTTGATATTTTCATGTGACTTATTGATATAATAATTTAATATTGGATTTTTTGTACATCGACCTTCCTTGCTCTTTAGTTTTGAGGAAATCTTCAATAGAATAAAAGCCTCTCACGTCCATCAGCCAGTTCTTTAAGATTTTCTTAAATTGATCAAAAGGCAATACTTTTAAAAGGCAATAACCTGTGGTATTTTATTATAAATTTTATTGGTCATCGCATTACACATATTGTAGTTTGTGGTACAGTGTTTAAAACCAGTCTGTTTCTATTTCGTAGGTTCCTATATGTTTTATCCCCCGTTGATAGAGGTGACTATCTTGATGTAAAAATCGGTCTCGCTCCCGCGTCCGTCCTTTTCTTATTACTATCTCGCTTCAGTCGTATAGCGCCTTAAGCAAACCGATTTCTACACTTTTTCACAGAATAACACTTGTAATTTTCCTACAGAGGTTTCCCGAGTACAACATCTGGTGTCTGCACTGCAACGGCAGAGGCAAGAGCTCAGTCGCGCAGTGAGGCTGCTCACTCAGCAGTCGCACGCGCTGCAGAGCACTCATGACTCCATGCCTGGTAGTAAGTATACTAACCGAGTAATAGTTAATATTCTTGATTTCCAACTTTGAGTGCAACATCTAGCTAGAGTCTGCAACGGCAAAGGCAAGATCTCAGTCGCGCAGTGAGCCTGCTCACTCAGCAGTCGCACGCGTTGCAGAGCGCTCCCGCAAATAGCTGCCGTATAGTGTTTTGAATAAAGCCTAATCCAAAACTAATGGCGACTTTCATCAACTCTTTCTGATCACGATTTAGAGACTCCCGTATAAAGATTCAAAACAAGGTCAGAAGTAGAAAAAGTTTTCAATAGACAAAAAACTTTATTATGAATACTCTTTTCAGGTAAACGCCGTCTCCAAACATCCTCTTGGCAAGAGACGAACTTAGACACTGGCCACACGATTGACCATGGCGAATCCAACTACGACTATGAAGTGACCAGCCCGCTATTGCCGCCAGGCCACTACGACCCTCACAGCATGGAGACGCCTCTATACGTGGACACCAGGGGTGGTGGAAACGAGGTCACCTCGCCGCTCACTAGTGAGGAAATGCAGCATTCTGCATTTGGTAAGTATCTGTTTGTGTGGAAGAAGAAATACAGCACGCTTGAAGTTAGGATTTCACATTTATTTTTATGAGATATTAAAGCTGTACGAAACTAAGGAACATTTTTTCATTTTCATTTTCAAGATAAGAGAAATCATACCGCACGTCAACAATGATTTCCCTCTGCCACTCTGGACCTAAATCCTGATCTCAATTATAAATGCATGTAAAAAGCCTTATCTGAGAGCACAATGGTGATTGCAATAAATATGCTACCATTTTTGAAGTTTTGCCACGTCTTAGCGTAAGACTAGATAGACCCAGATTTTTTACAATTTTGTTTTATTTTAAGGTAATCTTTCAAACGTCGAAAAGCAAGAGATCAAAACAGTCCGCATCGTGAAACGAGAAAGCGAGAGGCGGCAAAGGGACAGAGAGCGTTCTCTACAGCCGATGTCAGACTGGCCAACGAACACTATCACCACAAACTTCGACCAGTTTATAGAAGAGGAATTAGTCCAATCCCTTAACTACGCTCGAACATCCTCAGCTCCAAGAAACGACTACAGAAAGCACGAAGACTCCCGAGAATACTATACCAAACCTCAACCAGAACCACCAAATTACCTGCGATTAAACGAAACTAACATGGAGTTGAGTCCCAAATACCCCTCCAGTCCATCTTTGTCGAACTACGATTATTCCCAAAATATGTCTTCTTTGAACAGCAGTTACCATAAGAGCTACGACAAATCCTCATACGATAGGTCCTTGTCTACCCAATATCTAAACAGCCCAACTGATAGCTCAAGGACTTTGACGAACGATCCTCTGTCAAAGACTAGTAGTGTGGTTAGCTTGACAAGGTCAAATATGGAATTGTCTCCGATCTTCAAGAGTGAGGCGGCGAAGCAAATAATCACTGAAATGTCAGGGGAGCCCAAGAGCGGGTCGCTTCATAGGAGACAAGTGCCTAAAGAGAAGAGGAGACATTATACTGCGCCGCATCATCTGAGCGCGAAAACGTTGAATGAACTGCCGAAAGACGCATACAATCAAGATGTAAGTATTATTAGATCTAAGACAAGTCTTTACTCACGATGATTTCTTCTCCTATATTCTTATGCCCTCAATTCACTTAGATCCACTTGTGGATTGATGAGTACAATTATCACCTTTTAAATCCACCAACGAGTTGATCTAAATACAATAACATTTTTTTAGGCCACCACGGGCAACGAAGGACTTAAATCCACCAACGAGTGGATCCAAACATTTTTATATGCCACTTAAATCCACTAATTAGGCGATCTAAAAATAAGAAAAAAAAAAACTAAAATACAGGTTGTTTACCTATTTAATTAAAATCTTATTACCTGAAAGTAACAGGATCGCATAGCTAACCAGGAGTTATTTGTAAATGATTTTCGAGTATTTTAACTCCTAGTTTGATATGCTGCCCTGGTACTTTTTATATTTTTTGTATTATACAAAGCAGTGGTACCAAGGCCAAGGTTTAAAGCGATTTGCTCGTGGATCCACCAGTGGGACAAAGCGGTGGGACCACGGGTAAATGCGGTAATGTCATTTCCATTACGATGCTCGTGGACTTATAGGTCTTTTAACAAGGTCTTTGCCCATGGGTCACTGAAGCCGTCATGTAGTGTGTACATCAAACCAAAGTGAGAGAGAATTACAATAATCTTATTATATAAATGATAATAATGCATCCTTCTTTTATATTAGAAACTCGGCCGCTCCCTCGACGACGCGGACATGGAGCGCGCTCTTCGCTCGGCACCCGCGCCCGACGTGGTGCGGTCCGCATTGCCCGCCCGAACGGCGCCCTCGCACCGCCTCGCCGACTCCACCATCGACCAGCTGCTCGCCGCGCCGCAGAAGATCCTCATCCCGGAGCGGTACATACCGGAGAAGGTTAGTGTTACTAATATGAAATCAATGATAATTGTTTTTAGTAGCGTTGGTAGAAGCCGTCGTCTTCTATAAGATTTTAGAAACTGATAAAGGGAACTTATCCATGAAGGCAATCTTACGGATAGTCCATTGTTCTACCAGTCATGACACAAGAAGGGGTATTCCAGAGCAAGAGTGAGACAATAAAGTAAGTTACTTCTTACTTTTTTACGATCAGCTGTCGCAATATTGAAATAATGTTGATTAAGGGCGTTATTATGTACAATATCTCGCTAAGAAGCCCTAGCAGTCCATGGTAAAGTAATAAGTCGTTGGTGGTACGGTCCGCATTGCCAGCTCGAACGGCGCCCTCGCACCGCCTCGCCGGCTCCACCATCGACCAGCTGCTCGCTGCGCCGTAGACGATACTCATCCCGGTACATACTGGAGAAGGTAAGTCCAAATCTAAATAATGTAAAAAAATTGCTGATTATGACTTCTTTCTTCTTTGTTGTCGAGGTAGTTGGTAGGGTCGTCTCTAAGAATTCAGAAACCGTAACTGAATAAGATAATAAGTCCATAAATGCGTTCATAGCGGTGGTCAATTGTTATACCAGTTATTTTGACGACCTGTTTGGCGCAGGGGTACTAAACCCGCCTTCTGCGCCAGAGGCGATACTATAGTATCCTAGTTTACTTATAATTATTAGAGCTCGAATTCTGTTCTTGTCTAGCCTCCAGAACTGTCGCCTGAAGAACAACAGAAGCGGCAAGAGAAAGTCGAGTCCATCAAGAAAATGTTAACCAGTACCTCAGCGGATCCGACCAAGGTCAGTAAATGTTATTGGCATGATCAAAATAGGTCTCTTTAAAAATGCGAATAACTATAGAATCTCAAGAAAAAATTATATTGAGATAATTTAATTAATGTCGTCGTTCAGCTAAATTGAATGAATTAATGTTTTTTTTAATGCGTACATTATTAAGTAGGGTCCCACAAAACCACTTATGTAGTTTGACTGTGGGTACAGTCTGTGACAGGTTCTTAATCGTTCTAGTATGTATATAACATTATAGTGTTATCAGTGAATACAATTAAATACTTAAATTAACTATACACTATTTATATGAATCTAGTAAATAACTTTAAGTAAGGAACTTTTCTTTATGTTATCTTCAAGTCAAATATTTTGAGGCAATTATTTATAAAAAAAAATTGATGTTCTGAAATCATCTTTCAAGTTTATATTATTACATAAGTCAATGTGTTTTCCTACCATGAATTTCATCAACCGCTAAGATTTATACATACATACTCCTTCTTTATAGTTTTATTCGTCATGTTTTTACATAAATCTATCGTCCTGTATTTTTAAACCATTGTAACGTAATTATGCCCTAACTTTCATTTAACTTCATTATCATAAATTGAGTTCATCTATTTGCATTAGCATAAAGTTGTAACTGGAGCACGATACGTTAAAAATATTTTTTCTATCATCTCTCTTGGTTCGATAAGCTTTCATTGTTGTCTGTGGAATGTTCATCTTACTCTTTTGCATGATCATCAATTCTTATCTCTTCTGTTTCTATTATTTTGTAGTCACCACTAAAGTAAGATATTTAGACTTGCAGATAGAAACAAACTCATGGAATCAAGAGATCTTTCAAAGACATTGCGCGTAGACGACTTGGTTGTGGCCACCAATATAAGCTCTGTTTTTTGACCACTTTCATTAAACCCTTAAGCATTAAGTTTCAATCTACCCTAAATCGTAAAGTAATTAGTAAAACCTTAAAAAGTTTTATACCCTGTTTTTTCAAGTACTTTAAATACCTACCTTGTTAATCGGTTTGTTTAGCTACTTATAAAGTTACCTCGGTGGCACTGCTGTAAATTGTCTGCAATATAGGCAAAGGCTATTGATATTGATGATTGCCTTGATCTTGACTTCTATCTGCAAGTATCTAAGCTTAAATAGCCGCTTGAATGTTGGCTGTACATAATGATATGCATCCTATGTCTGTGCTTCGATACGCTAGAGCCCGGACGGCCCGGAGAAGAGGCAGCGCGAGCATTTGCTCCAAATGAACCAGCTGCTGGCCAAGCAAGTCACCGAAATGAGCAAAATCATCGCTGGTAAGCGTTTCAATAAGTTTCCCGTGATGTGACGTGAATTTTAAGTATTAGTCTGGTGAATTAAACTGTAGAAAAGTTTTTTGAGGTCGCGTAACAAGCATATTATCGGCGTAATCAAAATCTCTCTGGGTAAAGTAATTAGGGAAATACCTTACTCTGAAAATTATCGGAACGGACTATAAAACTGTCAAAATTTAATATTAATCATTGTAAAGAGCTGAGCTTCCCAACGACCGAGTTTAACTCGATACAGTCGCCATAGTTGTTTGTTCGCGGGATGATTAATTGCTTCGAGTTGTATTCACAATTAAGTGCCCTTTCCTTAACGTCAATTAGAATTTTGTGTTTAGAATCTTCTTCAAATTACTCACAGTTTAATTTATCAGTGGTTTGGTTTGTTGTCGCTATTTGACCTATAACTCCACGTTTTACGCCCGCATTGTCTATCAATTTTTGAAATTATTACCCACATGTTTAGTTAGATCAATGTTGTTTGCACTATGATTTGCAATTTTAATTCCTTATCGGTTATTAGATGTGTTTGATGTTTTTGACAGTTTGTGGTGTTCATCTAATTACAAAGAGTAATTAGACTAGATGGTTTATTGACCTCTTTTATTTTTCAAACATTTCTAATAACACCTTGGTGTGACTAACACCCACTTGTGTTTGAGAGCATGTAACAATCGCTTGATGTCGTTTGTCCCATTTTCAACAGGAACCAACACTGACCAAGGACCGTCCACCGCGAACAACTGACTTACCATACTCATTACCTCACATTTAAAGCACATTAGCTCACACACTACTCATAGCTACTACTATAACGAAATTTTATAATACAATTGGCGATTTTGGGCGGTCCTTTGAAGATCCTGCTATCCTGTGTTGCAGCATGATATCGTTTTTGCGTAAATTTGTGAGTAGAATACCTTGTTTTACTTTTAGTATTGTTAAATTCCATTCATGTTTGTGTATTTAATAATTTAAAATTTGCCTCTTGAAGTTTTTTATAATGTACTTGTTTGTGCATTTTAGATTGTTGTTATCCTTTTTGATTTGGTATTTTTTGAATAATATTCTTTTACTTTTTTATTTTTACTATCTATTACTGTGACAGGGATTTTATATATTATTTTGATGTTGTAACAGTGAAAGCGTTGGAAGAGCTGCCTCTAAACAATGGGTACAACGACCTCGAAGACAGATCGCCTGATATCGAACTACCCATCTACCAACAACGAGATAATTTCTTTACCTAATCTACCTGTGGAATGAAAGCTTTCAAGACAACTCCCTTGCATATAAAAACTACCCAAATTATATTTGACAAAGTAAAAAAACCTCATCCTCCAACTGCCACTTTTATAACTATGTCTATATCTCCCAAATATTGATCTTTATCCCTAACTTAGCATACATTTCTAATCCCAAAGTGATAGCACTTAACCCTTAGACGTTATTTAAGAGCTTAATGTTTAGGGTACTTTTCGCTCCGAACATAATATAATATCAATATACGTATTACTTCTGACTAGATGGGCAAAGAGCCTTATTACTGAATTTACTCCTTTGCAATTACAATTAGTATCTTATGGATAGAATTCTAAATAAAAATCAAGTTTAATGGGCTTTAATATATTATAAGCTAAAGTAGTATGTTCAATTACTAGTACTTATATTTATACGAGACTTGACGATGATAATGAATATTATTAGGACGAATTAACTTATGTAGATCACGCTTTATATTAGACGAAGTGATGGAAGTGACTTCTGTATTTTACGAGTGATTGCAAAATATAAGGTTGGTATAACGATTTTTTGTAAAATAACATTTACTTTAGCCAATTGAAGACAAAACATTAGAAATCTATGAAACTCTTATTTCCCAGGGCAATGGTAAGAAACATTATATAAACTAGATACTTATTAAAGGTTATTAGCAAAATTTTCATAGAGACAAATAAGGTACTTAAAGAAAATTCACGAACAATGTTCTAATTACTAAGAAGATTTCTTAGTTTTATCAAACTATTTTCAGAAGTCACAAAATCAACTCTTTAAATATTAACGTATTTAATAAATTAACTACTTACTTATATTTCTTGAAAAATGGTGATGTTTCATATTTTCATTTGTTGTATTATGAACTTTTATTTCCACAGTCAACTTTGGAATGTCATTAAACTATACAAAGATTTGTCGAGTCAAATGTTAGGAGATATAATTTGCAATGTGAATTCGCGAGTTTCTAATTTGATTTGTAGGAGTTGCCAAGTTGATTAACCTAACGGACCACGGAGATTCAATTTGTGTACAATTTCGAAGTGTTATTTTATAACTTTAAGACTTTGGTGTAAACTCATTGAAGACCGCGTAAATTTTCAAGAAACTTATTAATCTACCATTAATGTTTAGAAAACAAGGAAATTTTACAACTTTTAAGATATATGAGATATGCGGTCTTAAACACAATCTTACTTTTAACTTGCTAGTAACCGCAAATCCTTGTAGATTATAAAATGTATAAAAACTCATCACACAAAATGTTCCGAAAAAAGTAACTTAAGCATTTTAAACTCAAACTTTAATATCATTCATTAAGTCTATTCACAAGCACTTAAGAATATCAAAGAAGCTACGCCATCGGTTCACAAATTCTACGACGGACGGGAGGACCTCCTAACAAGTAGAACCGGAAGAAACTCGTCAAAGGCAAGTTTTTCAAGTTTGCATTTTAAATGCTATATAATAAATTTTAATAGAAAAATACAAAAAAATATAAATTTGGCTCTAAGGTTATTCTTAGACTTGTGAGTGAGTTGAGTTGATTTTTCTACTATTTTCCTATTATTATCGTCAAGGGTTTTTTGTCTTAAGCTACTTTTTTCAGAACCTATCTCTATTTCTACGTCTATTGTACCTATATCTTTATAGATAATATACAAACACAAGTGTACATCACATAAATATTTGTCCCGGATGGGGTTGAACCTAAGACCCCTGGCGTAGTAGGTAACATTAGTGCTACCGCGTCATTTTGGGCCCATCAATTGATATCGAGATTTCTTACAATACGTCACAATATTCTGCTGTTCCTGCGATGTTATTGTTTTATTTTATTGAAATTAAATTGTTTTGTACTATATTATAATATTTTAAACCTTTATGATCATTATCACTATAACTATTACGATAAATGGGATTCTTACCATGTTTGTATTTGTGGTCGACTCCCCGATATTTCGGCACAGTTAATCATGGCGCATGGTAAAAATATCGTTTATCGTAATACTTGTAGTGTTTTGTACATTATCACAATACTTTGTTAGTTACTTAAAACGGATAAAAATCTGTAATGTGATTTTATGAAACGATAATGATTTTGTAGCGTCAATTTTATCTGCCTTAAGTAATTTTGAACTTATTAGGAATTATGTCTCAAAATGTAATTTCTATGGAAATTTATTGAGCAAATGTAAAATACTTATGTATCTGAAAATTGAAAGAAGCTTTGCACATATCTTATGGCATATCTTTGTAATTGTAAAAATACCGCTTATTAAAATTTCTTGTCTATCACTTTTTTTAAATAAAGATTGCTCAATTTGTACCACATTCCTAATTTATATTGGATTTTTTTTGTTAATTCCCAAGAAAAGAAGCCTCAAAGTCGAAATTATAAAAATGTCTTCTATACGAAAGGCCTTCAATTGTTATTTTAGATTTAAGAGTTATTTATAGTACAATGTATTAGATGATAAAAATGATGCCATGCTAATCAATTTATTACAATCATACCGTTAGATAAAGCACATAACTTTATTATTGAATAATATCAATTAACTTATGTAACTATTTACTTATATTAAGTTAACGTGAACGAATCCCAATGCGTTTTAGTATTTTTTCGTTTGATTTTAGTTTTGTAGTTTTGTGTAAATAAATTAAAGATTATACTTTATATTTGTTTTTTCTTTTTTTCATTTCTTTTCTCCGGTTTGTGCACGTAGATAGTTGTCAAAGGTAAATTAGAAGTTCCTGTTTATATAAAAAAATGTACAACCAACAGGAAAATAAGCTAATTTATTACTCAAATATTAAAAGAATATAAAACCTTGTATTAGAATTTCATGTGATGCACCTATTCAAGTTGATTGTTACAGAAGTACTATTTTTACTCAAACATATTTTATATAAAAACAGTACCCATCTATCTATTTTTCACAGGACCCTTCCAAGAAAATAAAACAAAAATTGATATGCACTAATTTACTTAATTTTGAGCAACTATGAATACCTGGACCGATTTAAGCAAAAATGATCCAACCCACACAAACCTGAAAATGCTGTATTTTTAATTTTATATAATTCTAAAGTACAAAACTAATTTACATGCATGTATTTAATGAAAAATTTGTAAGTTGTAGATTAGTAAGTATTCAAGAAAACTTTCGACTGAATCATTATTACACAAGTTATTTTGTATGGGGTTAACTGTGTAGGCTTCGGAAAGAAAAATGCAAGAATGATCTAAAGTATAACAAAACTTGAAACTCGAAAATGTTTATTATTTTTGATATTATTTAAATAACATAATAAAAAACTACAAAAGTTACCCTACTCCTCATTTAAATCAAAGTCAGGTTCATCACAATATCCATCTTTATAGTCTATTATTGCATCAACTATCTTCAGTTTTTTAATTAAATGAATGCAATCATTTGGTAGGTATACCAACGATTTCAAATCGTTAAATATATTTACACACTTGTGCAAAGGTGCAAATCAAAATCTCACTAGATTTTGATAAAAGCGGTACTAATGTTTTAAAATATGTACTAATATTCTGAGAAAACGTTTCACAAAAAAAATCTACTGATCAACTGGGAATTTCTCCGATTGTATGTAAGTACATAGGTCACAAGTAACTCAAAATTGTTGAGGTTGTGTGTTGGATCATTTTTGCTTAAATCGGTTCACCTATCAATTAGTGGTAAAAGTACTATAACATTTTTAATGTCACAAAGTGTTTCGAGAAGTTTTTTCGCCTATAATAACCCAATTGTATACTTTCCGTAAAGATGGCTGAACTCTTTGATACAAAACGTTATTCTATGATATTTAATAAAACCTAACCTCCATTCCATTTGTGGAACTCTTCCTATTGCAGTCCACTGCTCGATGTAAGCCTACCCCAATGTGCGCCACAAGACACGATCTCCCGTCTTTTTCATCCAGCCACTACCCGTAACCTTTCTTAGGTCGTCGGTCCATCTAGCAGGAGGGCGTCCTACACTAAGTTTACCGAGACGTGGTCTCCATTCGAGAACCCGTCTGCTCCAACGCTCGTCGGTTCTACATCTGATGTGACCAGCCCATTGCCACTTCAGTTTGCTACATTGACGGACAATGTCCGTCACTTTGGTCTTCTGCCGGATGACCTCATTTCGGATTTTATCCCTTAATGAGATCCCAAGCATCGACCTTTCCATAGTTCGCTGAGCGACGTGTAATCTGTGGGTCAGTTTCACCGTCATGTTCCACGTTTCGGCTCCGTAGGTCATTAGCAAGCCTGATATCTCAAAAAATTTAAAATGTATGACAGGGTTGTTTTTTCGCTATTTCAAGATTGCTTCCATACAAAAACTTTTAGGAATCTTAAAAAAATTAACCTTATTAAAATTATTTGATAGTCTTCAAAGATACCCCAATTAGTAACTTTTGACTAAGCCTTAACCGAGTTGTGTAAATACCTACAGGGAAATGTGCATACTGTTTTATAATTCTATTCTTTTACATCAGCCACCTGATTATTTACCTTGTTTCTATTAACGTTTGATTAAAAGTGCAGTCACATTGCTGCTTTAGTAAAAATCAATGTGACAGCTATCCCACTAAAGCAGCAATGTAACTGCAATTTCAATCACAATCTGTTAGCAACAGAGTTAGATAATCAACAAGCTGGTTGCTTATTCAAATAAAAGAATACGTCATATTAACGAAACGTATCTGAGCGCTACTGCAAAAAAAGGCGCTTAATGTCTTGTACTTAGGTACAACCAAGGAACTTCCCGGTTGACTAGTAGAGTTTTTTTGGGAAACGTTTCTTCAAAAAGTAATCTACATCAGCCTGTGGACGTCTACTGCTGGACACAGGCCTCTCCTAGCTCATGCCAATTGTGGCGTTCATAGGAGGCTATTAGCCTACTGCTACCACGCTGGCCAGACGGGTTGGTAGAGGGTTTGTTTCAAGTTTTTCTTCTCTCGCACAGGTGTTCAATGCGTCGAGCCTCTTAGTCGACTCTTACGACATCCCAGGCATGTAAGGGAGTGGTGACACGTGTATTCTTAGGCCGTCACCACACGGCACCACGGCACGGCAAAAAGTAATAAGGTTAATGAAATAATTTATGATTCAAATGAAATACCTAATAATATTCTATTATTTGTAATATAAACTGTTTCTATAAGTCTATAGCGTTTTTTAAATAACGCTTCCCAAAAATACTCTAATAGTCAACCGGGAAGTTCCCCGTATAGGGCCAGAAGTCTAGCACGATAAACTATCGAAATAGTATCGAGGACGTATCGAGGACATAATGTCAAAAAATGTATAGGAAAATGTTGTTGTTCCATTTATGTCCGGTAGAACCGCTGCTCCATTTTTTTACTTAACTTCCTCGATACTTACTCGAAAGTTTATCATGCTAGGCCTACTACTTAAAACATTGTTAACTAGAAACTGCATTAGTTTTTATTTTAATAGGACGAAATCAAAAGAGATGAATCCAATTCAAGTGATATTAAGACGGAATCCATTTTGGACATATCAGTAGTTTGGTCTCTGAAGTGATGATTGTTACAGATGCGTTTCGTTTTCGATTTAACGATTTCTATTTGTAGAATTGGCCCCTAAGCCTTGAACTGATAGTACCTACCTACCTTGTTCACATCTGATAATAAATGCTATTCATTATTAATAAATTGTTTTATTTATATATTTCATACAATATGTCAGATTTACATTGATCCAGCCCGAGAGGAGCTCGTGGCGCAGTGGTTCGCGCGCTTCTCCTGCGAATGTTGAGGTTGAGCAACTTTCGCAATGTCGGTCACGGGATGGGTGACCAAAAATTTTCTATCTTGAGCTCCTCCGTGCTTCGGAAGGCACGTTAAGCCGTTGGTCTCGGCAGCTTTTGCAGTCGTTAGAACCCACCAATCAGCATTGGGCCCGCATGGTGGGTCATAACCCATTCTCCTTATCCATCCATAAGGAAGCCAAGTGCCTTAGCAGTGGGGACATTAAAATGGCTGAATGCCCAATGCACTGACCAAATTAAAAAGTTATAAGTAGATGGCAGTTTCATCTTAATCGATAGTCAAACATCTGTAAAGATGTTTCTTTCGAATGCGAGGATATTTCTCTCATTGATGAAACGACGGTGGCCAACACCGTAGAAAAAGGTGAATATACTACAGAATTTCAACGTGTTCTCGTAGGTCTCTGTAGCATAATTGGTCAGTGCATTGGGCCGGATTCCCAAGGATGCGGGTTCGAGTCCCGTCAGGGCGACATGAGACAAGTTGCTTTTTTCTAGTATATTTACTTGATTAAAAATTACAACTCTTCAAATGTTATAGGCTACATCGATTTTGGTATTTAGCTTGCTTCTATAAAGCACCATTGGTATTTTTTTGTTTTCATTTTTATATTTATCTTTTTGTGACTTACATAAATACACTGAAAATAGGTCCCTGCCCTAAACAAAGAAGTTATACATGTAACCGTTACGAAATCAGTATCTTGAATATTTTCTAATTACTACTAAACCAATTCTAAAATTTAAAAAAACTGGGACCAATTTGGGTCTTCGAGTAATCGGTGAACATACACAAAATCCAACATTTAGATGAATATAGAACCTCCTCGTTTATTGAAGTCGGTTAAAAAAGGTGTATATCCATAGAACACAAAAGCATGATATGCAATTAGTAATGAAAGAATTCGTTTCAGCCATTTTAACATCCCAACTACTGGGGCACTTAGCCTTACTTATAGAAGGATGAGGTCCCAATACGGATTGCATGGCTTTAACCACTGCAAAAGCAGCCGGGACCAACAGACTGGGGCTTAACGTGGTTGCATCCGCGTGATTGTCTTTCCCGTGGGGATATCGGGATAAAAAGTATTCTATGTTTTAATCCTATCTTCTATCTGTTTGCTAAATTTCATCCAAATCCGTTCAGTAGTTTTAGCGTGAAAGAGTAACAAACAAAAAAACAAACTAACATACTATCGCATTTATAATACCTATTAATAGAATTAGTTATACGCGTAGTAACTATTTAGTAATCTGTGGTTATACTTACTATTGCAGGTCGAGCGCACACTGCGCCACCGAGCTACTTACTAAAAGAAGTATTGCTTCGAAAATGGCTCGATGCCTCATGGCTTCATATTGACTTTCAAATTGTACTTACAAAGGGTACCTAATATATGGACTGATTCAGTGTTTTCCATAAATGGTTGTCGACGCGAGACAGCCAGATTACTAGTCCCAAACTCTTACTGTGTTCTGTGGTATAAACCCAAAATCTGAGCAATAATACCTATAGCATGTTTAGCCTCCTGACTAGGCCACTTTTTTGTCAAATTAACATGAAATTCAAGAAGCTTCATCAGAATGGTTTATTTTCTAACAAAAAAAATATTTTAAAGAAAATATATGTGGAAAATCTAGCTTTTCTTTAAGTTCTACATGAAGTACAATTGTGGTCAACTGAAAAATGTTATGTCCTACCATTAGAACCTATGTGCTCAGAAACAAGTCAGTAATTTTATAAATTAATAAGCAAAACGGTAGTTTTCAAATATTTTTATGAATAAATTAAATTCTTTTTGAGATCAAAGTAATCAAGCTTAAGTTACATACTATACACTGCAATCAGACTTACAATGCGAAGCTAGGAACTACAAAAAATTTACATAGTAAGTACGAGTAAATTAATAAAAAAATATATTACACCTCATAACAAAAAGTGTTATTATAATGCGTATCACCAAAAAAGTAGTAGTTCACTTATCAAACAAGATGTTGTTATCCGTATTTCTACTGGTGTTAGGCAAAGGTACCCCAAGGCCCCGACCACGGCCACGACCAGGTCCACGGATTGTGGAATTCCTTGCACGTGAGCGCCTATTTACGGTAAAAGATAACAATGATGGTGAAGGAGCTTGTATTTCGTCGATGTCCGAGTTTTCAGAGCTAGATGAACTGCTATTTACTTCTGGAACACGTGCTCTGGTTTCCCTGAAGGTTGGATCACTGTCAGACTCAACGATCGAGAAATCTCCATCAGATTCAGCCAATTATTGAAAAAAAGGTCTTCATTAGACAATCCTGAAAAAAAAAATTGACAACCCCGTTCCTGTATACAGGACATAAAGTGAACAAAATGTTATGAACAACCAACGTGATTCCTACCCCTAGAACATAAACCATTTGAGGTTGGTAACATCCTCATATTCTACAATTGTTTGAAAATATGACCATTTTTCATTACTTACATTGCATGCTAACATGTTATGATATAAAAACAAAGGAATTACACGATATTCTCAATAATTAAAATCGATATATTTACCTATGCGCCGGCGCGTGGTCGCACGTCCCCTTTCCGCAGTCTTTTGACACTATAGCGACAACTTCAGAAAATCGCTGATGGCACTTTTTGTTTAGTAAAGGATTACTAGATGACGCCACTTGTATTTTTCCGATGTAAGTTGAATAAAAAAGGCGGTAGATTTTTGAGTCGTTTTATGTCCTGCCTATAGTCATTCTGCGGTCAGGAGGTTAAAATGACTGCGTTGCGTTGCGACGTCGCATTGCTTAAAATTTCACCGCAACGGTATGGCAGCGCATCGGATAATTCTACGGTGCGACGCCGCAACGCAGTGATGTGGTCTGGCTCTTATACAGGTGGAAAAAATCTATGGGTCCTTGAGGGGACCCTTAATCCTTTAGTTAGCTCATTTTACTGAAAGGCAACATTCCTTTATTTTTTTAAAGAGACGCAACTACATTGAAACATTTTCAAGAATACGCTTCCCACTCCCAATTATCGAACCAGCTAAAATCTGTAAAAAATAACATTCTGTACTTTTATACCATCAATCGATAGGGTCAATCAAAAGGATCAACTCTTTCTAACAAACATAGTAAATTAAATTAAAGGAAATTGGTCCCATATAAGTCTCATTGAGATCCGATGATAATCTTCGGAGATATGGGGCCTAATGTCATGGAAGTCATGAAACAATTATATCATCCAGGTAATTGTTAGATTCTTGTTCGAGCTGAGCGGATTTTGATGAAACTTTTTTGTTAAATAGCTATTGGTCCTCGCCAACATACCTATAGGCTATAAACCCTCAGTAAGTAACGTCCCTGCACCGGGAAAAGCAGCTTTGTAAAAGGTAATGAGGAGTTGACATAAGGTTATTAGCGTAGGTACGAGACCTGTTCTACCTTTAAAAATTGTGAAATAAAAAACTTTTTATAAAAAAATTAAAACCGACTTTTAGTTTTTTGAAGTCGGTTTTAATTTTTTATAAAAAGTTTTATATGTGATGAAAAGGTACCTACATCAATTGCATGATTTTATATTAAATTAAGATCATAACGGTCAGGAATCAGTAGGTAATCATAAGATTATTATTTCGTTCCATAAACCTAAAAAGACCTATTAAGTATTGAATGTAAAAAAAAAATAGTCGACGAGAAAGTACTGAGAGAAATTGCCCGCTTGTGATTGGTTGAAAATATGGTGCATTCCCTATGCGCCTTAACTTCAGCTAATCACTAGCGACTGGGTTGCCTATGTTCGTCTTCATGAAAAAACTAATTATTGTTGAAGTGTGGCCATGTCAAAGTCAAAGATTTTTATTCAAATAGATAGATAAGTGCTTTCGAATCGTCAAATTATTTTTCCTACCAGCCATTCAGGACATCTTTTAACTGATAAGAAGAACGGCCGCAAGAGACTTATCAGCTTTAACAGAAGTAACAACATTTACAAAGGAACATGTCGTTGCCAAACACAAATCTACAAGATCTAGAGCATTGGACCGGATTTCCAAAGGTCGTGGGTTCGATTCCTATCTAAGAATTCACTTGTGGCCGAGTTAATTTTTTCCAATATTTTTCTATTTAAAATTTATGTATAAAAATAGCATTGAAAAATGCAAAAATTCAAAAATCATAAATTATTGGCTGTTACATCTTAATCGATCGTTAAACACCTGAAAAGATGTTTCTTTCGAATGCAAGGATATTCCTAGCATTGATGTGACAACGCTGGCCTACAGCGTATTAAAAATATAAAAGTATTGGAGAATTTCGACGGTGGTTCGCAAGTCTCGGTATCTCAGCGGTCAGAGCATTGGACCGGATTTCCAAAGGTTCGATTCCCATCTGAGAATTCACTTGTGGCCGAGTTAATTTTTTCCAATATTTTTCTATTTAAAATTTATCATAAACAAATCTACAATCTTGAAACATTTTCAATATAAGAGGAATGTTTCGATAATTACTTATTGTAAAAAAAAAGAAACTAATGTAGGTCAGGCATAACTTTGTTATTTGCGAAAAAACGTCTTAAATGCTGTTTTGCGCATATCTCACAGCAATATCTAGTAAAGTCTAAAATAGCCAGAAGCCTAAAGGCTTAAGACGAGACCGCATTGTCGTGGCGATGCGATAGCTACGCGATATTAAAAAAACTCATAAAACTGTCAGCGACGTACCTAAGACATTTCTGTCCATAAGTGCAAAAGTTTCCTTCAGGACGACCGGACAACATCTTAAGACTCAACCAACGTCGGATGTGGCGTGTTGTTGAGATGTTGCTATGATAGGCTTCGATCCGAATTAGGATCGAACATATATTAGAAAATATGTAGAGGGTTTGTTTAAAGTTTTCCTTCTCTCGCACAGATGTTCAATGCATCGAGTCTCTTAGTCGACTCTTACTACGTCCCAGGCATGTAAGGGAGTGGTGACACTTGTATTCTTAGGCCGTCACCACACGGCACAAGCTTAGTCTAAAGGAACTTAAATCTCAAAAGATATGACGATTTTATTCTTCCTAGAAGCCTCCAGGCGAAAAAAGATAATCCAACTAGGAGGTTAAACATTAGATCTTTTTAGGTCGCAGTGACTACAGTTCCCACTGGCGCTGCATAGCCTCCATATCCCACAAATAATAATACTTATTCGCATCAGCATCGCCTGTTCCATCGCCATTTGCCTGTGTAACCAGGGCTTTAGTGATGATCAATCAATCGGACAGGACCGATGGGGGCGGCAACTCGATTTAGTGGCCATTAGTGGATACATTAGAAGTGGCACGTTAAAACATAGCCAATAAGCTTGGAGAAAGTGCCATGAATTCTTTTAGAAGATAAAAGTACAAAAAATACAAAAAAAATAAAAAAGAATTGACTTCAAAAAGTAAAAAAATAAGAGTTTCGAGTCGGTACCAGCCTAGGCAACAAAAATAAAAGTAGAGAATTCAATGTAAAATTTGAAGAATGCACCGACTCCAAAAGGCTTATTTATTACGGTTTGAAGTCTGTTTTTATAAAAAAAGGTTTTTATTTCTGGTGGAACAAAAAACTTTTTTTTTAGTTAGAATAAGTAAGAAGCATATTCTACTATAGGTACTTACCTACACCATAACTATTTAGTAATCTGTGCCTACACTAAAAATCGGGCTATAAAGTATTATGTCATCTAGGTAATAAGTATAACCGTTTAAGATAAATTTTAAATAGAAAAATATTGGAAAAAATTAACTCGGCCACAAGTGAATTCTCAGATGGGACTAATTCACTTGTGGCCGAGTTAATTTTTTCCAATATTTTTCTATTTAAAATTTATCATAAGTATAAAAATAGCATTGAAAAATGCAAAATCAATAATCATCAATCATAAAGTATAACTGCCTCTGTGGTCTAATGGTACAACCACCGGTATCAGACCCAGGGGTCCCGGGTTCGATTCCCAGCGGGGGTACATATTGTATTCGGTTTGGTTGGTGGTAGGACTTGTTGTAAGCCCGCCTGGCTAGCTACCACCATCTTATCTAAGCCTGACGCCATAACAACAATGTTTTCAGCATTGTTGTGTTCTGGCAGCTCGAGATAAGATAGCCAGTTCCTCAGTGGTTGAGGATTCCGGGAGAGGCTCGCTTCCATCTTCAGCCTTATCAATACTTAACTTTATGTATGATGAAGGCTAAAAGTCTTCCCGTCATTATAAAAAAAGTATCTATAAAGTCAGTTTTTTCAAGATTTCTCGAAAACTACTGAACCGATGTTAAAGTTACAAAAAATGAGACTCACTTGGGAACAAACCTGATGTTATAGTTTGTATAATTTCGATCGGTTCGGCCGTCTTCGCGTAATTTGTGAACATACATAAAAAATATATACAACGTTATTTTATGTTTACCCCACAACCATTTGTGGAATTCGACATAACAAACAACTTTTTGTATGGAAGCAACAATCAGCAAAATCAGCTGCTTTTAATATTAAACAAGAAAATATACTTGAAAAAAGCAACTTGTCTCATGTCGCTCTGACGCTTATAACTATTGCTTCTGTTTAATTAAGCTTTTTCTTCCTGTCAATTAAAAAACGGTAGGAAAACTATTGGACGTTTCAAAAGTACCTGCTCATAAAGTTTGAATTTAAAAATATATAAAAAAAATCCTTAGTTCCGCTCCCAAACAAAAATGCAGAAGAAGTCGTATTCAACCGCTTGTCCCAAATAACAGCTTTCCACTTTTACCCTATAATGTTCACATTTTAATGAAAATTAATAATACAATATGGTCGACGTTGTTCCAAACTAATTTGGTTCTAAATAACAACACGAAGTATCTTGGTATTCGATTGTTTGCGAGTCGCGGCCAGAATTATTCATGAGAGACTATGATTGATCTTTTTATATTGTTTACACTCTTACTTTGGGGTCAGAGCGGCTTTATTTAGGTGTTCACTATTAGCAGTACTTAACGGGATTCTGTTAGGGCAAATTTATTAATAATAACTTTGCTGGGAGATGGAGGAAGAGGAAGACCGCAAAAAAGATAGCGATTTTATGCGTGATTGATGAATAAACGGCGGTGGTAAATGAGGCGATAATGGGTGACTGACATAGGTACTACAGAGAGGGATGTACCTACTTGCTCAAATACATCAAATCTGACTATGTGATAAAACACAGTCGGATTTGATGAATTTGAGCTATGAAACAAAATAAAATCTATTTATTATAGGTGATTCGCCCATCTCGATTGGACAAACCGGTGCAGGCGCACTCAGCGTACTTCCTTATTTTTCTAAATGCTTTAAATAGTTCAGCGTTCCTGTAAATCATTGGAGAAACTTTGATTTGCGTTCAAGCACATTCACTAGGGTCGGGTCGATATCACTAATTAATGTTAACTAATTTAAGATCAAAGCAACTATTAAGTGGTTTTCTAATTTCTAATATTAAGTTTTCTACATGCTCTCTCGCAAAATGTGTAGTGTTGACAATATTCTTATTATACTGACATAAATAACTCGGAAACAGGTTCCCAAGTCATTCACAGTCATTCAAATGAGTCACATCATTTAAAATGCACAGACTCTTTGTTGTTATGATGAGCACCGATTTTGATTCTAGGCGCGTGCGACGATCGCTCAACAATTTAAAAGTCCATTATAATTCTACCTTTATTACTTTTACAATAAAGTCTATTTTCAATTTGTAGTTGTATTAATGTTAAATGTCTTCCTTCCGTTAGACGCCTGTACCGGTCTCAAATGTCAATGTATCTGGTTCAATAGAATACAAGATCACACAATCACAAGGGACATCTGACAATAGAAGCTACAGTAGGACGAAGTATTGGTTCTTGGAATGATAAAGTATACTAAGATGATGTTTTATACCGGTCTATTTATCTATATATTTTTTTTTATAATAGAAAAACCTATCTCTAATTTTGAAGCTGATTGTTTATTTTTCTATTAGGAAAATCTTATGATCTGAAACACCATTGTTAATTAAATAAGGATTATAATATAATTTTCCTTGCCTTACCTTCGCCAAAAGAGCGAACGCGCTCCTGAAAATGTTCCGTGGGAAGATCACTACTAGGTAGATCGACGATCGGGCTTATAGTCCGCGCGGAAGTGCTAGTCACCGCCTGAGGCATGTTCCTTCCGTTCCTTTCGTTTCCAATGTATGTTGGGAACAAACTAGCGCGAACAACTGAATCATGTAACCGTCGGGGTATTGTCCCAAAAGTTTACTTCGAACACACATGAGAAACGAAAGGAACGGAAGGAACACACCTCAGGCGAGTGACTAGCATTTCCGCGCGGACTATAATGCTGCTAATGCACTAGCTAACGTTTTCAATAGTAGTCTTTTACACATTACTTGTTACTGGAGTGTAAAAAAGCATAACGATACGATAATTAATGAAGATTAGTAGCAGCATTGACAACCTGTTTGGCGCAAGGGTACTAAACCCGCCTCCTGCGCCAGAGGTCACGGGTTCGATCCCGGGACAAGACAAATATTTGTGTGCATGAACATGTCGATCTGTCTTGGTCTGGGTGTTTAATATGTGTATTATGTATATATTTACAAACAAAAGTATATAAGTATGTTTATCCGTATTCTAGTATCCATAACACAAGTTCTTAATGAAACTTAACGTGGGATAGATAATTGGTGTGTTGTATGCAATTATTTATTTATTTATTTATTATTATTAATTGACATCAGTGGACGACGCAAGAAGTCGCTCGATGTGGATAGCGCTGGACTAATAATCTTGTAGATTCTTGGGAAGGCCCTAGCGGTAGGTTTGGCCGGCGCCAGATACTTATAGCTTCATTTGTTTGATCACTCGTTTGATTGCATGTCTGGCACGGGACTTTGAATATGTGTGCAATCTTTGAGCAAAGATTTGAACTTTGCCATGCGGTGTCGGTTTATTTGGACACATCAAAGCGTTCAGTTTTTTGTTTTTAAATGTTTGTAAATTAAAAGTAGTTTTTCCGTTATCTAGTATCCATAACACAAGTTCTTAATGAAACTTAACATGGGCTAGATCATTTGTGTGATTGTATGCAATTATTTATTTATTTAATAATATTATAAATGTGAAAGTTTTAGTTTGTTTGTTTGTTACTCTTTCACGCAAAAACTGCCATACGTGCGTCCTGTTTGTTGTCCACCAGCATAATGTGGAGAATAGTGTTTGGGAAACATGTCTGGCAGGTTCAGTCGAAGTTCCTAATTTCCATAACATT